>CM076579.1:36917100-37617679 GCA_034641835.2 Pinus albicaulis | reverse complement strand
GGCTAGGTCCTAAGACTCCAAATTTGGTTTGATGTTACCCTTGTTGAATTTTCTCTTACCAATCTGACAAATTACAGGGACCTAACATAATGGCAACTCCACTGGGGAAATAAGTAAGTAACTACTTGAATATTCCTTAAAAACTCAAAAATCCCCTGTCAAACTTAGATAAATCAAGTGTTAGCCAAGAATGATATCTGGTAGATTTTCCATCCTAGCATCATGTCGAACATACAAGGGAACACTCATTAAAATTATTAGGGCTACATAAACAACTCAGAAAACCCAAAAATATCTCTAGATTGATATTCAATTGTTGATAGTGGACAACAAGGAAATCTTCAAAATACTTAGCATCATCCACCTGCTGACTCAACTATTTCTCACAGACTCCCCTAGGAATGTACTAGTCAAACCTGATAAAAGAAAGCCCAGTCACTCACTCTGTGAATTTAGTATTCATACAGTTTGGTTTTGTTTTCAAATTCTTAAAAACATTCAACTTCTCTCTATTTTGGGTCTGAAATCTGGCTTCACAAAGAATCAACACCAGATATCACCCTGACCCAAACCCTCCTACTATATTTGATGACCTGGAAAGAATCCTAAGAAAAAATTCTAAGACTAAAGACTCAACTATTTTTAGACCAATTCACAAAGAAAGTTATGTCCCTGAAAACCTTACATCCTTGCAAGATACCCAATTTGACTTACACCATAGAAGAAACCTATTCAGAACTAAGTCTCAAAATTGGATAGACCAGACATACCTTGAGCCTACAAACTTACAACAGAGTCCTGGTAGAGAAGACTCTCCTTCTACTCCTCCTAATTTTCATCTTATCCAACACTTTGGCTCATTTCGATCCAAATATTATCAATCTCAGCTAGCTGTTCCATGTAAATCTGCTACCCCCACTCATACACCCACTATGCAAACCACTCCATTTCATCCTCCACCTTCACTCATAAAACCTCTTCTTGTAAATCCTCCTTGGATTCCATTACCTTCTATCATGGCAGCATGGTATGCCCCCCCGAGTACTACCACAATATTTACTGCCTATGACGTAGGACTACCAATCTAAAATATCTCACTTTACTGAAGTAAATCCTACAACTACCCAACAACATCTAGACAAGATGAATGATGAATTTGACTACCAAGAAATAGAAGAGGAGACCATATAAATGAGAATGTTTGCCACAATTTTAGGAGGAGAAGCAAAGAAATGGTTTAAAAAATTAACTCCTAACAGCATTCATGACCTCCCTTCCCTTTATCACACATTATTAAACAAGTGGGAGACTAAGAAAATTCCTCTTCAAATCCTATCGGAGTATGATAACCTGAAGAGAAATGTTGGGGAACATTTCCAAGACTATTGCACTAGCTTTAATAGTTTATATAAGTCACTCCCTCCTCACATTAAACCCCCACAAGGCCTAGCCCTAGTAACATTTATAGATGGTTTTGATCCATACTTGTCTTATTAATTAAGAGAAAGAGATCCCCTTACCTTAGAGGACATGCAAAGGGGAGAAATAAGTGTAGAAGCCAACTTAAATTCTAAAAGGGCTAGATTGAGAGTAGAGAAGAAGGTTACATACAAAGAGGAAACTATGGCGTCCACATCTGACGCTAAAATTGATAGTTTTATTTAGGAAAATGGAAAGAATGATGGAGAGAATTAACTTGAACGAAAGAGCACCTCGTAGGGAAAACAAAGCAATCCCCCAAAATGGAAACAAGAACCAAAACTTTAGAAGAGGCACTCTTCAAATTAGACAAATAGAAAATGACTACCATATCAGACCTTATTTCCAAGAAAACTATGTATATGAAGAGGAAAGAGAGACTGAGGAGCTAGAAGAAAATCATGTCAATCTAATAGACTCAAACAATTAGGATGATGTTTTTCTCACAGAAGAAGAACAAGATCTGTTTTCCTCAAACTAGACTGATAGAAAATATGACGATTCTAAGGAATACAAACAAGGGTTTGAAAATTCCATCATGGAGGTTCAGGCAGGCGTATACCCTCAGAAGTGTGAAAACACAAGACGTCCCTAAGAGGAACAAATCAGAAATTTCTGTTAGGAAGACCCATGAAAAAACTCCTAGAAAGACAACAAAAAATACAAACACCATGGCTAGGAATGTTGATCAAAGAAAAAACAAAATTAGCCAACATAATGGTGACCAAAGCTTCCCTAGTACATCAACTAGTGGCCCTAAAAAAATTGCATTAAATGAGATTCCAAATAAAACTCAGCAAGATAAAGTTGCTGAAAAGACCATATATGATAAAACTGATGTAAATATGGAAAGAACAAAAACACCATTCGGTTTTGAGGGATAAATTTCCAAGATCAAAATAGCCATACCCATAACTAGTGACTCACAATGTATATAGATCTCAAGTTTTGAAATATTTAAACGTAGGAAATGACACTGATACTCTAAATCTAACTGATGACAAGCCAAAGTTATTGTTTGGACCAGAACTAGAGGGAAAATTCCAGGAGGGAGTTGTCCCTCCATTCTATGTCTATTTGAACATTCATGAAAAAATCTTACACAATTCTATGATAGAATCTAGTGCCTCGCACAATCTCATGGCAAAGGTAGTGACGGAGAGATTTGGCCTTGAAATAACTAAACCATATAAAGACTTGTACTATTTTGATTCAAGTATAGTTAAATTTCTGGGCCTGATGAAAGAGTTGTGTGTCAATCTAGCACAAATACCAGCTAAGACCCTAGTCATGGACATTGTAGTGGCTGACATTCCCCTGAAGTATGGCATGCTTTTATCGAGATCATGGGGAGCCAAAATCCAAGGAAACCTCTAAATGGACATGACATATGCTACCATTCCATTCTTTAACAAAACAAGAAGACTATACAGAGAATCTCACCTGAAATACATGGTAAGAAGCCAAGGTAGGCCAAACAACACCCCTCTATATTCTATCCATTGAGAGCTTGCCTCATTTATCTTGTACAATGAAGATGAGATTAATGAACAAGTAAATGAAAAATATGAATAGCTAGAGCTGTCAGAACAGTCAAACCAAACAAAAAATGAAGAACATGATAGCCAAAACCCTAGGAGGCATGAACAACAACATAATGGAAAATCTGAACTTGAAACACTTTGGAACATGATCTTTGATGGCTCTTGTGGAAAACTTGGTTTAGGAGCAAGTGTTTGGATACATAACACTAAACACGGTCACTCTTGCAAGCTATATTTTCCATGTACAAACAATACTGCAGAGTATGATGCTTTTCTCTTAGGGTTACAAATTATGAAAAGTATAAGAGCTAAGAGGATTTTTGTTCTAGGGAATTTTGAGCTAATCATTAATAAAATCAAAGGATAATATTCAGCCAAGAATCCTAGGCTAAGAGAATACAAAAATGCTACCTTAGACCTCCTAAATACATTTGAAAAATACGAACTTACCTCTGTCCCACGAGCTCAAAACAACCTTGCCAATGAACTAGCCTTTGCTGCTAGCACTTGCCAATTACCTCGTCCCAATGAACAATAGACGATAAAAGTCAAAAGTACACCTATAGTACCTCATAAAATAGATTATTGGCAAGTGTTTAAAGGAGAAAAACATATTGAGGACTTCCTACAATCCAAGAATGAATTTGAAATGCCAAAATCAGACTCAGATCATCAAGAGGACTACCCTGCTAAGGAACAAGCACACAAAACATAACTACCTTATACTGTTGATATAAATATGATAAAACACCCTCTTGAGGTAGAATTGTTTGAATATTTAGAGAAAAGGGACCTTGAGGTATTGCAATGAAAATATAAATTATTGCCAAGGGGACTTTCTCCCTTAAAATAATTTTTTGATTTCAACGATGTTGCTAGAAATCCTAAGATGGAATCTACCGAAACTGATGTAAAAGAATGCAACATAGGGAGTGATGAAGAACCTAAAATTATAAAGATGTCCAAAACTTTGACACCCCTTATAAAACAAAAATACATTGAGTTGTTCAAAGAGTTCAAAGATGTGTTTGCATGGGGCTATGAGGACTTGAAGTCCTATGACACAAACATCATTCAACACAAGATCCCTCTCAAGGAAAACCATAAACCATTCAAGAAGAAATTGCATAAGATAAACCCTATCCTGATACCTCTAGTTGAAAAAGAAATAAAAAATATGTATGATAATGGAATAATAGTCCCACTTAGGTACTCAGAATGGGTCTCAAATCTTGTGTCAGTGAGGAAGAAGACATGATAAATTAGGTTGTGCATAGACTTTAGAAATTTGAACAAAGCATCCCTGAAAAATACTATACTTTAGCTAAGATGGATCATATACTGCAAAGGGTAGTGGGTTCAAAAAGAATATAATTTCTTGATGGTTTTTCCAGTTATAATTAGGTGCTAGCACTTCCAAGTGATCAGAATAACACATCTTTTAAAACACCTTGGGGCACCTTCATGTATTTCAAAATTCATTTTGGGTTGACGAATGTGGGGTCCACTTTCCAAAGAGCCATGGACATTTATTTTTCCAAATAAATAGGCTAATTCATTGTGATATACCTTGATGACATCACTATTTACTCAAAAATTGATGAAGAACACCTAGCCCACTTAAGAAAAGTCTTTGAAAAATTTGGGAAGTATGGTTTATCCTTGAATCCTAAGAAAAACCTATTCCGCCTTCAAGAAGGAAAATTTCTAGGCCACATAATCTCTGAAGAACGTATTAAAATATACCCAAAAGGGATTGAGGGGATATTACAAATCAGCCACCCTAGAAACATCAAAGAGCTGCAATATTTCATTGGAAAGATCATCTTCCTAAGAAGGTTCATACCGAACGTCGTTGAGCTCATAAGAAACATTAAAAATGTGATTAAAATAGAAATAGGAGTCAAATGGATAGTAGAAGAAAAGAAATCCTTTGAAATGGTAAAACAAGCACTTACCCAAACAATAGTTCTAAACAACCTTGACATTACCAAGGATTGTTTCATCTTCTCATTTGGATCAAAACACACCATTGCTGCAGTATTGCTACAAAATAACATAATGGCACAAGAATAGCCCATAAATTTCTTCAACATGGCTCTAAGGGATGCACCTCTGAAATATAACATCCTGGAGAAACAATCTTTCACCTTAATCAAAGCATTAAAAGATTTCAGGGTTTACATCTTGCATTCACATATCACTGCTTTTGTTCTTCATGTAGTGGTTAAGGACATACTAACTTGAGATCTTAATGGTAAAAGAGGTAAATGGATTGCTGTCATTTTAGAGTATGATTTGGAAATCAAGCCCACCAGCTAATAAAAGGACAAAGGATGGCCAAACTGATGGCTGAAGAAAACTTTTAAGCACTAGACATAAACATGATGCATTTCTCATATGAACAAGAGGATATGGTGACTCCACCTATTTAAGAATCATTTTTGAACTCACTCACATATGCTGACATATTATATGTGCTTTTTAATCTAAATGTTCCTCCTAATTTGTCCAAAACAAAGGCCAGATTCTTGAAACTAAAAGCTATAAAATTTTTCATTCTAGACAAAGCTTTATAATGGAAAAATTTTGGTGGTATCTTTCTTAAATTTTTACTTGAAGATGATGTAGATAAAATCATGCATGAGTTTCATGAAGGAGAGTTTGGAGGTCATCTCTATTGGAAAATCACTGCCAACAAAATCCTTAGAGCTAGTTTCTATTGGCCCACTCTTTTCCCTGATATCCACAAGCTAGTAGTGACTTGCCATAAATTCCAATTCTTTGATGGAAAGAGAAAACTACTGCCTTTGCTTTTTCATCCTATCAGTGTTGAAACTCCTTTTCAACAATGGGGTTTAGATTCATTGGAGAAATCCATCTTGCCTCCTCTTCCTGTTAGGTACCTATATTACTACTATAGTCCCTTATTGTTGTTAGTGTAACCTCGTTATGGTTATTATTGTACCCTTGTAACCCCCATATTGTTATTATTATGCCCTTAAATTATTATTGTTAGGTCAGCTAGGATTACATTGTGTCCCCATGAACTCCTATATATAGAAATGAGATTTTGTAATTTGAATCATCCAAGAATTTTTCATTCATGTAATGTATTGGAGGTTTCCCCCTCGAAGTGGCTTATTTCTAAGGCGTTGATATCCCTTTTATTCTCTTTTTGGAGCTGGTTTCACAACATTTGGTATCAGAGATTTGAGATTCTATGGTTTCTCTGCTCCAAACAGGTTATCATGGAATTTTCGTTATAACTTTTTTTCTACGAAGGCTCAGAATCTGAAAATTTTAGAGTGTGAAGCCAAACACCGGAGGGACATCTTCATAAAATTTCAGAGCTTGGTTCGCAATATTTTCGGAGATATGGTCTGTGGAAGTTAGGTCATTTTATAGGCTCCTGAATTTAACCTAAATAGGTCATCGTGGTATTTTCGTAACAAATTTTTTTCTACGAAGGTTTAGAAGCTGAAATTTTTAGAGTGTGAAGCTGAAATCCTGAGGAACATCGTTGAAAATTTCAGATATTGGTTTGCAATATTTTCAGAGATATGATCTGTGGAAGTTAGGGCTTTTTGAGGATTCTGAATTTCATCTCAAAGAGGGGACCTTGGGAAAATATTCATAGCTCTCTCTCTGAGCATCGGATTGAAATGCTGTAAAAAGTGACCGCAAGTACACAGACTGTAGTTTTCGATCTATCAATTTCAGAGCCAAAGGAGGAAAAGATGATAAGTGGAAAGTCGTACAAGTTCACTCTACTGAATCAGTCCAAAATTGGGTCATTGTGGGAGATTGGACGTAAATTTTCCTTGAAAAATCCAAATCAGATCAGACCTGTGGCATTTGAAAGAATCTTCAGAGGGCTACGGCAAGGCTGAATTTCATATATTTAGAATCTGAAATTATAGAGACAATTCAATTTCAATATCGAGCTCCTCAAAAGCAAGTAAAAGGTGTGTATTATTTTTCTGAATTGCATAAGTCTTGTTTGAAGAATCAAGTTGAATTGATTCCAAGGGCATATTGTAGAATAGATATCATTATTGGATTCTAAAATGGCCTAAAAAGAATTCACCACCCATTAAGCCTTTATATATCTCTACTACGACTCATGAAGATGAAGAATGGAAACATGGGATATCAAAATTACAAGAGGAAGTGCAACAAATTTCTCTCTCGCAAAGAGAAACAAAAAATGACATGGAAGTTTTGAAGAAGGGTGTGGAAACTAAGATGGTTGGTTTGAAGAAAGGCATGGAATCTAAGATGGATGGTTTGAAGAATGGCATGGAATCTAAGATAGATGGTGTGGAAGCTAGCATGGAATCTAAGATGGATGACATGGAAGCTAAAATGGAAAACATGAAGAATGATCTAAAAGCATACATGGAAGGTTTGAAAAAGTTGATACAAGAAATGTTTCCTAATGGTGAAAAGATAGTAGAGGAAACCCATGATGAGAACTAAATAAATGTTAATCGTGATTTCATAAAATCTAATGTTGGTGGGAAGAACCACCATATTCCAAAAATGGATATGAGGAAGTTTGATGGAAAGGATCCTATAACATGGATACTACAGATGGAGCAATATTTTGATATCCATAATGTGCAAAACACACAAAAGTTACGCATTTCAACTTTACATTTAGAACAAAATACATTTGTATGGTATCGATGGCTTTTCTCCTGTAAAAAAATTGTCACTTGGACAATTTTTACAAAGAAAATGATAGCACATTATCAAGATACAAAGATCAACACCTTCTTTAGCCAATTGATAAATCTCAAACAAAAGGGTTTAATGGGGGAGAACATTGAGGACTTCCAAAAATTTAATATAAGGGTAACTAATATTCTAGAGGAACATAGGATTTATCTCTTCATAGGTACTTTAAAGAATAACATCCAACATGAAGTTCACATTTTGGAACCTAATTCGTTGGAGAAGGCATTCAGGTTGGCAAGAAAAATTGAATGTAAAATAATGGCAACAAGGAAGCCTACCACTCACTTCTATAAAGAGGGAAGTGTTGCTACTCCTAGATTTCCACAACCTACAAGGTTTACATCACAACAATTGGAAGAAAAAAGAGCAAAAGGGCTTTGCTATAGTTGTGATAGAAAATACACTAAAGGTCATAAGTGTGCTGAGAAGAAATTATTTTACATAGATTGTGAAGAGGAAGAAGAAAATGAACAAGAAGAGGATATACACCAGAAACCAACCCTAGAAGAGGAAGAAATGAGTCCGACCATATCGTGTAATGCATTGGCAGGAATTACCACTCCTCAAACTCTCAAGATAGAAGGACATATCAAGAAGAAAAAGGTAATAGTGTTGATTGATTCAGGTAGTACCCATAATTTTATTCATTGTAAGGTAGCCAAGGAATTGAATTGTTTCCTATACCCAGCACCAGAATGTCATGTGATGGTTGCAAATGGAGGAACTATAAATTGCTCTGGAAAATGCCATAATATCAAGCTAACCATGGGGGAATATGTATTGAATAGTCTAATGCTTTCCATTCCTATGGGAGGTGTTGATGTTGTACTAGGAGTACAATGGTTACAATCTTTGGGGACGGTAGCTTTTAATTTTCAAGAACTTTTCTTTAAATTTTTTTCAGAAGGAAAGGAAGTCGAATTACGGGGTATTGAAGGGAAGCCAGGAAGGATAATAAGCTCTAATGTCATGACAAAGCTTCTAAAGAAAGAAAAACGAGGCATAATTGCACAATTATGCTCACTAGAAGTTCCGACATCAAAATCATCTATTTCTGCAGATCTCCAACAAGTCTTGGACAATCATTCCAAGGTGTTTGAAACTCCCAAAGGACTCCCACCTACTCGTGATCATGATCATGCTATTCATTTGATTCCAGGAAGTGTTCCTCCAAACATCAGGCCTTATAGATATCCTTATGTCCAAAAGAGCGAAATTGAACGTATGATTGCAGAAATGTTAGAGGCGGGTATAATTCAACCTAGTCAAAGTTCTTTCTTTGCTCCTGTAGTATTGGTACACAAGAAGGATGGATCATGGGGCATGTGTCCGGATTATAGGGAGCTCAATAAGCTCACCATTAAAGATAAATTTCCCATTCCTGTGATTGATGAATTATTGGATGAATTACATGGAGCAATTTATTTTACCAAGTTGGATCTTCATTCAGGATATCATCAAATTAGAATGAAGACTGAAGATATTCCGAAAACAAAATTTTGAACTCATGAGGGTCATTATGAATTTTTGGTCATGCCTTTTGGCCTTACCAATGCACCTTCTACATTTCAAGGGTTGATGAATTCCATTTTCAAACCCTTCCTTACAAAATTTGTGCTAGTATTTTTTGATGATATACTAATCTACAGCAGGTCTTAGAAGGATCATGTTGAACATGTTGACAGGGTGCTCAAACTATTGCAGGAGAAACAATTATATGCAAAAACATCCAAATGTTTCTTTGGAGTACAAGAGGTGGAATATCTGTGTCATATTGTATCTCACGAGGGTGTTAAAGTAGACCCTAACAAAATTAAAGCCATTAAGGAATGGAAAGTCCCCACAACCATAAAGCAGTTGCGAGGATTTCTCGGGTTAACAAGGTATTATCGAAAGTTTGTTAAGAATTATGGGAGAATAGCAGCACCTCTAACAACATTATTGAAGAAAGATGCATTTTCATGGACTCCTGAAGCAACTAAGGCCTTTGAATATCTTAAAGAGGCAATGTGCCTAGCACCAGTCTTAGCTACGCCAGACTTCACAAAAACCTTTATTGTGGAATGTGATGCCTCAGGAAATGGAATTGGTGCAGTTTTAATGCAGGAAGGAAGACCCATTGCTTTTGAAAGTCGTCCAATCAAAGGAAAGTATTTACATAAACTTATTTATGAGAAGGAAATGTTAGCAATACTGCATGCACTAAAGAAATGGCGAACTTACCTAATGGGAAGACACTTCAAGGTAAAAAATAATCATGATAGTCTTAAACACTTTTTGGAACAAAGACTATCTTTAGAAGAGCAGCAAAAATGGGTCACAAAGATGTTGGGTTATGACTTTGAAATAATCTACAAAAAAGGAAAGCTTAATGTTGTTGTAGATGCACTTTCAAGAAAGAATGAAGAGGTGGAAGCATTGCTTTGTGCCATTTCTATTATCCAACCAGATTGGATAACCGAAGCAAGAGATGAATGGAAGAAGGACAAAGATGTATGGACACTCATTCAAAAGTTGCAGCAAGATCCTAGTACATCTGATACATTTAGTTGGAAAAATGACTCCTTATGGTACAAATATCGTTTATATCTTTGTAAGAATTCCCAACTAAAACAAAAGATTCTTCTGGAATTGCACACTTCTCCTTTAGGAGGACACTCAGGATTTTTAAAAACTTACCACAGGGTGAAGAAAGAATTTTTTTGGGATGGCCTTAAATCCGATATTCAAAAGTTTGTGGCGGAATGTTTGGTTTGCCAGCAGAATAAAGTGGAAACAATTAAGACCCCAAGACTTCTACAACCTTTATCCATTCCAAGTCAACGTTGGGAGAAGATTTCAATGGATTTTATCACAGGTTTACCTAAGTCCGAAGGAAAGAGTGTCATCATGGTGGTAGTTGATAGACTTACCAAGTATGCACACTTTTGTGCATTATCTCGTCCATTTAAAGCAAGTACGGTTGCTACTACATTTATGGACAGAATTCAAAAGCTACATGGAAGCCCAAGGGTTATTGTGAGCGACAGAGATCCCATTTTTACTGGAAATTTTTGGACGGAGTTATTTTCTTGTTTGGGTACTGAATTAGCTCATAGCTCATCTTATCATCCTCAATCTGATGGTCAAACTGAGATAGTAAATAAATGTTTGGAAGGATATCTTCGTTGTTTTGTATCTGATAAACAAACACAATGGGTGAAGTGGTTACCTCTTGCTGAATGGTGGTATAACACTTCCTTCCATACTGCAGCAAAAATGACCCCATTTATGGCACTTTATGGATATCATCCTCCATCCATCACATCATCTTTAAGGGAAAATTCGAAGGTTCAAGCAGTGGAAGATCACATCGAGCATCAACAATAAGTTCTCCAACTCTTAAAGGATAACCTGAATTTGGCACAAAATTGAATGAAACAACAGGGAGATCAACATCGCAGCGAGAGAAGTTTTGATGTAGGAGATTGGGTATTTTTACGGCTACAACCATACAAACAAATGTCCCTCAAGAAAGCTAATAAGGATAATAAATTATCGCCAAAGTACTATGGTCCTTACAAGGTGTTGCAAAAGATTGGTACTATGGCATACAAATTGGAGCTTCCTGCTTCTTCGCGAGTACATCCAATTTTCCATGTCTCATGCTTAAAGAAGGTTATCGGTGAAAATCTTCCAGTTCAAACAATATTACCAGAACTTGATGAGGAAGGAAAAATCATATTGGAACCTAAAGTGGTCACGGAAACAAGAACTCGACAACTACGAAATCGATCAATTTTAGAGTATCTCATCAAGTGGAAGAACTTACCCACTGAAGATTCTACATGGGAGGATGAGAATTTTATACAGAAGCACCCAGAGCTACTCAAGCGTTGAGGAAAACAATTTTTTGAAGGAGAGGGGCATGTTAGGTCCCTATATTACTAGTATAGTCCCTTATTGTTGTTAGTGTAACCCCCTTATTGTTATTATTGTACCCTTGTAACCCCCATATTGTTATTATCGTGCCCTTAAATTATTATTGTTAGGTCAGCTAGGATTACATTGTGGCCCCATGGACTCCTATATATAGAAAGGAGGTTTTGTAATTTGTATCATCCAAGAATTGTTCATTCATGTAATGTATTGGAGGTTTCCCTCTCGAAGTGGCTTATTTCTAAGGCTTTGATATCCCTTTTCTTTTCCTCTCTTTTTAGAGCTGGTTTCAAACACCGCTCTACAACACAGTGGATCCTACCGCAATCGACTATTTCCTCCACTAAATGGATAGAATCCATCCCTTCAAGGAATGCCACTAACTTAGTCATCATAAAATTCCTTGAAACCAACATCTTGTCCAAATTTGGCTTTCCAAGTTCAATATTCAACGATACGTTACATATTTAAGTCCAACAACATGGTGGATTTTTTCAGCGTATATCACATTACATTAGGGAATTCTACGCCTTTTACCCCAAGGTTGGGTTGGCTGAGTCCTCTAACAAAATTTTGGTAAATATCATCAAGAAGCTGCTGGAAGAGAACAAAAAAGTCATGGCATAGAAAACTGGTGCATGCACTATGGGTTGACAAATTAACAAGAAAAATATCAATTAACATGTCTCCCTATCAACTAGTATATGGCATGGATGTAGTTTTCCCAACATCCTTGGGAGCCCTAGTGATGAGGCTTCCCCAAGAGGTACAATCAGAGGAGAATGATATACAAAGGAGGTTGAACCAAACCATTCATTTGCAGCAAACAAGGGAAGAAGTATAGAATAGAACAGAAGTAGTGCAAGATAGCTTCAAGAGTATTTTTGATAAGAGGACCAAGGAAAATGATATCCAGATTGGAAAAAAGGTGCTGAAGTGGAATTTAAGAAGAGAGGACAAGGGAAAGCATGGAAAATTTGAAAATTTATGGAAGGGTCCTTACATCATCAAATCAATTAGATTTTACAACACATTCTTCCTACAAGAACTAGATGGCACAGAGTTACTCGGAGGTCCTGTCAGTGGCAGGATGCTCAAAATTTATTTTTGCTAAAGTTCTTCATTTTAAGCTTCATTCATTGTACATAACATTTCTTGAGTAAAAGATCAGAAAAATTAAAACAAAAAAACAAAGAAAAGAAGACAAATAGGGCATATGAAAAGAAAAGGTAGAGCCCCATACCAAAAAATAATATGTTTGAAAGTGTGCAAGTCTATAAATGCTACTACTTTGAGAAATAAAAGCCTTGTTTCATCATACAACCTAACCATGATTGAAGATGTTTTAAATTTCTATTGATAAGTTAGAAAAGAAATATTTTCCAAACCATCTAAACTTGGCTCATCAGTAGACTAGGTTAGGAAAAGATGTTGGTTCCCAAAGCTTAAATCTAAACCAAAGAGAAATGAGAGGGATAGGTAAAAAACTCCAAATTATAATTTATGAGCCCTCAAGTTTCTAGTTTTACTTGTACAAAAATAAAATTTGTGTGCCACTTGTCCAATATTCCACAGCTCATGACAAATCAAATAGTGTAACCTTGATCTGGTCATGCTTTAGCTTTTGTGTTGATAGGTTAGAGAATGAAAATCTATCAAACTCCTTAACCTTTTGTTGAGGAGGTAAATCCCCTCTGCGGACATACGCAATCCCTACTAGCTCAAATCGGGTCTAGCAACAATCAAGTCACGCAATGACGCGGGTTCCTAGTTACAAAATGACAAAAATCATAACAAATTGCCTACCTCAAATCCTACACAGTGGTCGTTGAAGAAAGGATGAAAAATGAACATACAACATAAAATCTAAAACATATAACCATACATTAGCTAGAGAGGATGTAATTCATTGCATAAAAACATGAATGGAACCATAAGCAGAGTCACTTATATTATAAATAACGAAGGAAATATTACAACCAAATGCTCTGATGCTATGATCTTCCTTCAGCGGGGCTCACATCAGAGCACGTTTCAACAAAGCCTGTCGGGAATCTGGAAAAAGTCTCTCTCTTCGACTTGGCTCTTAATAACTGTTTGGCTATATTTTCCTTCCTACAAGTTCAGCTAGCTTGCTAAGAGAGAAGGAAAGCTTTTATAGATGGAGGAAGGGGATTTTGGATCCATATAATCATGTGATAGGCCCTATCTCTAAGGAAGCTTCCATGATAGGTGGAAAACTACTTCCCATATATGGAGATCCGGCGTCAAACCACCCAACTCCTTTTGGTGACTCGTTCAGGAGTTTTTTGGAATCAAACTTCTACAATTTATTTTTAAAAAACATCCCTTATTAAGCTTGGCACGAGTGAGACACAGGGAGAGAGCACTAGCTGGCGCACCCTCTATGGTGGATTTCCCCCATTGGCGTGAGGGATGAACGGGCTAGTCCCGCCAAGGAAAAAAGATATGTTTTTAGGGGTTTTCAGAGGAAAATTTCTTCAGGGTAATGATTGTCATTATGAAAGGGGATGCGATGAAAGTCATTTTAGGTCATGTCACTGCTCACAGGTCACGGGAATATCCATCCAATGTGTGGGACGAAGGATTGCAGGGACGGTGACAAAATATTGTGTAACAGATGCCCCCTAAAGCATGAGGCCCAATAGAGAGGGAGGAGTTAAATGATTTATGAGAACGTGTCCAACTGAAAACACTACAGTCAAAATACCTGCATACAAGTACAACTGATATCTCTGACACCTGATATGTGGTATGGGCGCAGCCATCCATAATAAAGTGCACAAAATCCAAGATCCAAGGTATGGGTGCAACCATCCAGTAAGAAGGATTAACAAGTAGACTCAGGTATGGTCGCAGCCATCCAATCAAATGAGTCATGTAATTAATCATGATAATCCACAAAAACCCACAGCCTCGGTGTCATCAGACAAAACCCAGGGTCTTGCGCTCCATCTCGACCCAAACAGAGTACAAGTCCTAACATGTGAGTAAGTGAGATGAAGTCGAACATGCAAGAACATCATCTGATTAATAGCCAATAATGAAAGCCACTAACGGACATGAGAGGAACCACCAATAATGAGGATGTCCCTCAAGGTACTTAAGGAACAATCCTCAGAATGTGAATAGTGAGCTGGCGTCGAACACCCCCAGAATCATTTGATCGAAGGCCAATGATTAAAACCTTGCGTCAAATGCAAAGAAATTTCCATTGAGACATGCAGGCTCTAAGGTACCTGAAAGGAGTCTCTAGACTAGCTTCCTGGATAATGATATGAAGTCTACAGGAAGTGACCTTGATTGAAGGTGGGCCATAGTGTTTCCCACATCATCGATGTGAGACAAAGGAACATAATGTTTGTGAATCAGGATCAGTAGAGAATCAGAGGGAGGTTGAAACTGCAGAGGCCAACTTCTCTTGAACATATCGGTGCCATGACACTGGATTTGGCAGTATTTGACATCAAAGTATCTGAGGTCATGATAACGTGGAAAAGAGCAGATGAGCAGTCAAAAGAGATTACCCAAACCCATGGAGGCAAGCAAAGAACGAGATGAGATGTCCTGAACCCAACACGAATGCAGACAAGTGCCATGTTTAAGAGCGGCATACTGCCGACACGACGATGATACTGGTTCCATTTTTCCCCACCATTTCTGGCGAGTACCCCAATTACTTTTGAAAACAAGCTTGAAGGGGATAGCATGTGCTTGCAATATAATTTTGTCCTTCAGACAAATCCAACCTAGTATATTTAATGATCCCTGGGAAGGAGGAACTTCAGTATTTTCACTACGATGGAGTCCGATGTCATTAGGTTTTAATGAGTCTGACAAAGGAAGAACTCGTCATCCTTTCATGTTTAGAAAGTTTGAAAATATAGCAGAAAATAAAACTCCAACTGTCCCTTTTGGTAGATAGTTCCTCAAGTCCGAAAGGTAGAAAAATGTGTCTAAAAAAACCTCCTAGTCGCAATAGGCTGGGGTATTCCTTTTTTGTAAATATCTATCCCAGCCCGAAAAAGGGGTAAATGTATACTGGGTAGATTTCATTTTGCAGCCAATTTAACGACATCAAAACAAAAAGAGACTTGGCAATCTTTTCATTTTTAGAGAGTCATAAAAGAGCTGAAAGATGACTTCAGTAGTGAATTTTTCATGTTTATACCGAGTCTAAAAAATTATAAAATACAACCCGGGTCGTTGTTTTAGTCACGCGAAAACCTGTTGCTGAACAAAAAGTAAGTGTAAAACCCATTTTCCAAAAAAAAAATGATAAAATGTTCAAAAAATAAGCTTCAAAACCTAATTTGATTTTGAAAAGTTATAAATATGACTATAATAGCAAAAACATATTTACCTTTACTTTTTACCTCTTGTGCAGAGCAATAGTGAGGTTTTTCCTTGTGATCTTGAGGTGATGATTGTGGACGAGCGGGTGCATCATTCTGAATCCCATCTTTTCCAGGTAAAAGGTGCTTCCATTAGCTACATTTTAATTTTTATTTCATAGCTTTCCATCATGATTTGGCATCCCTGAGGAGGGGAATTTGAAAACTTAAGGCTTCATAGATTGGCACGGGTATGAGGCATGGACCCGCACCAATTGAGTTCTTTTTGCAAAGGGGTTGTGCCAACTGCACTACCTCAATTTCCGCTTAAATTTCACAGAAATTGAACCAATCAATTGAAATTTTGAATGCCCAAGGGGTCTTATAAATATCTTATGACCATTTTGATGTAGGTATAAAGCCACAATGGTGATTGAATGGAAAGAAAGGGAGCACAATGAAGAGGATGAAATGAAAATGGAGAATGAGCAATGCATGCATGCTCTTCAGAATTGAGGATTAAATAAATTCTTCTTAACACCATGTCTCAGGGCACAACCTGAATTGTTGCAATACTTAATCAATATCTGGGATGAGAACGAAGAGAAGTTTACGCTTCAATATCAAGTGCTTGAACTTGAAGTGTTCGATGTCTACTTCATCACTGGATTGTCCCGCAGAGGTCCAGTACCGATCATGACAGATACTAGGCCTTCTGGAGAAAAGATGTCGATGTGGAGGTACTGGGCATGATCGATGGCTTTCTCCTGCGATTTACCTTTTGTAACGTATCTGTGCAAATCTTGTTAACAAAGGAGGTAGTTAGCCGGTGAGTTGCGACTATTAGGGAATGTCAAACAGAAAAGGTTAACGATGATGTCCACTCATGAATATGATGCAAAATATGAGTGGCTTTGTGCTATTTTAGAGATGTCGAGATGCGTCCCAACTTTATAACAAACCGATGGCCGGAAATGTATTGGGAACGCCATGGGCCGAAGTATTGAAGTCTTGAAAAATACCACGGGGTAGTTATATGTACCATTTAACGGTACGATGAGGTCTTATTTGGAAAAAGACGTAGATGGATCAAGTCATCCACCCAAGAGTTCGAAGAACACCACAAATAGTAGGTCATGACATGTGCTTGGGGGTCTTCTCCATATTTACCCTCAAACTTGGGAGAGTCACCAGGTATCTTTTTCAGAACCAGAGGCCAATATGGATTATGAACAATCGGATCATTAGTCAACTTGGATACATCTGAAAATTCCAATGTGGCAAGGAAAGGTAATTGAGGATTAAAAGTTATGCCAGGTCCCCGATAAGGACCCGTACATGTACTCCAACCTGGTTGATCATAATTCTGCCCGCATCGGTTCTATCTCAGAGGATTATGACCATAGGGGGTATAAGCCGTATAATTGGGTTGATATGGTTGCTGATAACCAGGGTATGCGGGTTGATAACCAAGGTACTAACCCTAATTATACATGGGCCCCATTTGAGCAGTGTATGGATTTGATTGTGGAGTATAAGTATAGCCTGGCTATTGTTGGTAATAACCAGAACCTTGGGGTGGGTTGTAAATCGGTCGAGACTGACCTTGAAGGTAATAGCCGCCTTGGGGTTGAACAGGCTGCTGGCAAGTGGGACCCTACTGAGCCTGATAAGTTGAGCGCATAGGTGGGTTCGGCTATGGCATAGAATAGATCAGCTACTGAGCAGGGTTAACTGGTAGTGTAGGTTGTCCTGGTTGAACAGGTTGGCCTGGCTACGCAGGTTGTCCTGGTTGAACAGGTTGGCCTGGGTGAACAGGTTTTCCTGGTTGAACAGGTTGTCCTGGCTAATGAAAGACACCAGGCTGCCTCGGCTGAGAAGGTTGTCCTGATGGTGGGAGAGGGCCAGGTTGTGCCTGATAACCAGGTTGACCTGTGACAAGACCATAGGATGGCCCTGGTTGTGAAACATTCAGACCAATTGGAAACTGAGGTTGCTGGGGTTGCACCAATGCTTGAGAAGGATGGGCTTGCCCCCCAGGACCATACAACGGTCCATGTTGATACCCCGGTTGGCCTGTGGGTCAATGAGGTTGCCCTGGCTAGACCACAGGGTGAGGTTGTAGAGGTTGACCTTGAGGGTTGTAAGACTGCCCTTGCGGATCGTACAACAATCCCTGCTGGCCAGAAGGTTATCCCTGTAAGGGTTGTCCTTGCAGGTCATATAGATAACCTAGTTGGGCTGAAGGTTGTCCCTAGAAGGTTTGTCCTTCTGGGTTAGAAGGTTGCCCAGCCTAGGTAGACAGAAAAATGTTAATATACTGATAAGCCTCAGGAGTAGGAAAATGAAGGGGCTTTCCCCGCTCATCATACTGATATGAAAATACGTAGATCAGGGCACCATCCGTTCCATAATCGGAAAATTAAGGATGATTGAAGTCTTGAGAGGATGGACCAACCTCAGAGTTTGATGTTTGTAAACACAACTGATACTCCTCAGGAGAAATATTCTTGGGAATGGTAGAAGCTATGTAAACGTCTTCAAGAGCGGACGAGGTTCTGGTTGAATAAGTAGTGATAGCTAGTGTAGACGCAACTATGTAGACAGTAGGTCTAACAGGTACTGATGTAACGAAAGGAGATGCCGTGAGAGGTGGCGATGGCGACATTCCTAAGGAGAGAATAACTAGCCTTGTGGATGGAGTCGATATTCCCATGGAGGCAACAATAGCCATGATCTGACTTAAAGACCTATATCCAGCTGGAAGCGAAGGACCACGTGAAGACATAATAGAAGACTCGGGGATGTTATCAGGAAAAAGATGGTAATCTTCACCAGATGTAGGAATTTCCTCACTGGGAGAAGGACTGAGTGAGTCCATATCTGACCCTGCCGCAAGATTTTATAAAAGACGATGAGGGGTAGGAGATATATTAGTAGCCAATAAAGGTGATCCTGATGTAAGAGGAGGGAATTTTTCCCTTACTCCAAATCCAAACCAAGCATTGGGCAAGGACCAATTGAAGTCAACTGGTCCTCTAAAGGGAAGTTCATATATAACGGGTCCCCCGTCGGGAAACTCGGATACAATAGGCTGTTGATGTTCAGGAGAGGACTGAGATACCTCTGATGAATTTTCTATGTAAGGACTACCAGTAGACAAAATAGAGGGTTTCACCACTGTGACTATAGCAAAAAAGAGGAAGAGATCAAAACAAAGGCACACAGGCAAAAACCAAGGCAAACAATCAACAGGTCGAAAAAAAATCTCTAAAAGGGCACTTGATCGTAGGTGATTAATTTTACCACATTGAAACTTGGAAGATTTTACTGTTCCATGTTTTAAGAGTCTAGAAATAAGTAAAATATGACTCTATCTCTTTCAATTTGGAAACAAGCATGAAAGGACAAGCGCTTGATGATCTTTTCAAATTTAATGAGTCAGAAAAGATCCAGATGATTGCTCTGGTAATCTAGCCATATGGGTGTACCAGATATCCATGAACTTCCATATACACCTTGGTTAAAAAATGAAAGAGAAATCAACCAAGGACTTGACGTACGTGCAGGTAATCTCCCCGACTGATGTGTCTGGTGTATCACGGGTAAAAGTCGGTAGACTCGGCTTCCTACAGATAAAGGATAGTAACCTAGTGGGGTCTTCCTTTATATACACGATGGTATGGGGAGCACAAGTCCATACTAGTGCTATCTAAAGCTAGAAGGCGAATGATAACTACTAGGTTTAACGACAATGGAACGTGTCACTAGCCTAGACCTCTAGATATTTTGTTAATGTTTCAATGTTGCCTTAGGTTAATTGAATAAATTTTATAGTTGATCTTCAATTTATGTTTCAATTTCAGGCCCTATTGAATGTTGGATCTCCAAAAAATCCTCTAAATGCACACTGCATGCCACAATATATCAGTTTGTTGGATGAAGAGCTAACTACGGGAGGGTTGAGAGGTTTTCAAATAACAACAAAATGATCACACAAACATCCACTACTATCTCTAATGCATGCTAATGAAACTAAAAACTTTTCTCTTAGAGTTATATAACACTAATAATGCGGAAAATCTTTGAATTTTCACTAAACCAATAAAAAATGCAAAGAGATTTGTTTTGGTATTTTTCAATGTTTAAGAGAAAATGCACCAAACGAATGAAAAAACTAATGAAGAAACCAATTCGAGAAATGACAGTGAGAGATTCGAAACAAGAAAGTTCACTCAATGTAAAAACACACAATCAGAACTCAAATTGATGGAGAAATCCCTCAAATCGAAGAAGAATCTCAAAAAGACTCATGCACATCATGTAGTCTAGGCTCGAAATGAGAAAAATTGAAACTTGAATGAAAAAGAGAGCAATCACTCAACTAACACAATGATACAATGAAATCCAGCAAAATGAATGCAAAGAAGTGAAAACAAAGTCAACCGGGAAAACAAGGACCCAAAAACACCCATGGGAGGCTCAACACACTATAACACCTAGAAACCCTAGGGTTAGAATGAAAAACTGATGGTAAAGGGAAAACAACCGGAGGAAAAGGGTTAAACACAGTCAAAAAGACTTCAAGGCACTCAATCACTCGTAAAAATGACACCAGGACTAGAAATCAAGTTTAAAGAGCTCAAAATCAAGCAAACCCTAACACCAAACAGAGTTGGCATCATTGTTTGGCTCTAATCTGCGCCAAAACAACATTGGCGTAGAGGCCTAACTAGCAACTAGCGCCATTTGGCGCGACTGTCAAGAAATAAACCACATCGATCAAGTTTACTATGGGAAGAAATGAAAAAGGACAAACAGAGACTGGATCAAGTCTTCTAGGGGCTTAACAGGGGTTTGATACCAAAATAAGGCGAAGCAAAAGAGCCAATCAATCAATCAAAAGCCAAAAACAACCAAAAGAGAAAATAATAACTCCAACTGAGTCCCTAGTGGAGTCACCAGTTTGTTGAGGAGGTAAATCTCATCTGCAGACAGAGGCGATCCCTACTAGCCTAGATCAAGTTTTGCAACAATCAATTCATGCAGTGACGTAGGTTCCTAGTTACAGAATGACAAAAATCATAACAAATTTCCTACCTCAAATCCTACGCAGTGGTCGTTGAAGAAAATATGACGCTTCCCGTCCCTCCCTTGGCAGATCACGATCCTTCCGCTCGACACGTCCAAACACCTGCACACATGCAAGGAAACAATGACATACAATGTAAAATCTAAAACATATAACCATACTTCAGTTAGAGAAGATGTAAGTCATTGCATAAACACATGAATGGAACCATAATCAGAGTCACTTATATTATAAATAAAAAAGGAAATATTACAACCAAATTCTCTAACGCTATGATCTTCCTTCGGTGGGGCTGACAGTGGAGCACGTCTCAATAAAGCCTATCGGGAATCTAGGCAAAGCTCTCTCTCTTCGGCTTGGCTCTCAATAGCTGTCTGGCTATAGTTTCCTTCCTACAAGTTCAGCTAGCTTGCTAAGGGAGAAGGAAAGATTTTATATATGGAGGAAGGGGAGTTAGGATCCCTATAATCATGTGATAGGCCCTATCTCTAAGAAAGCTTCCATGATAGGTGTAAAACTACTTCCCATACATGGAGATCCGGAGCCAAACCACCCAGCTCCTTTTGGTGACTCGTTCAGAATTTTGTTGGAATCAAACTTCCACCATTTATTTTTTAAAAAAATCCCTTATTAAGCTTGGTGTGAGTGAGACATAGGGATAGAGTGCCAGCTGGTGCACCCTCTATGGTGGATTTCCCCCATTGGCGTGAGGGATGAACTGGCTAGTCCCGCCAAGGCAAAAATATTTGTTTTTAGGGTTTTTTCAGAGCAAACTTTCTTCAGGGAAATACTTTTCCTTATGAAAGGGGATGCCATGAAAGTTTTTTTAGGTCATGTCACTACTCACAGCTCATGGGAATAGCCCTCCAATGTGTGGGACGAGGGATTGCAGGAACGGTGACAAAATACTGTGTAACACCTTCATAGATAAGTAGATTAGGTAGAGAATAAAAGGGTTTATCAGTCTAATCTAAGCTCTTGGAAGTTATAAGGGTAGACATAGAAATTTTTTATGCTTTCAAAAGAAAAATGATGTCCAAGGTTTGCCAATTCAAATGCACCCAAATGAAGAGAAAATGTTAGGAAAATTATGATGGGTAGGTAGGGTTCATGCTGAAGAAATCATTTTTTTCGGATTGTAGGATCACAAATTCAAAGAAAAACAACAATATTAGCCTTGAAAAATGAAATAAAATGATTAAATTATCAAAAATTAAGGCTTCTTATCTACAAGACCAGAGATCTTGAATCTAAGGTTCTTGACACCTCGTGAAAGGAGATGGCCTCCCCAAGTGGAGCCACTATTATTCATCAATATTTTTCGCTATCTTTGGGTGACTAAATGGTGTTTATATATTTTTGAAAACAACATTCCTTGAATATTGTGAGTTTCAAATTTCTCACTCCCTTCATTATCCTTATAGAAACTTTTTCACTATTTATCAAGTTTTCCATCTCAAAGTCACATTGTTTCTCCTAAAAATGTCCTTATAGGCTTATACCTCCCATTTTCATCCTCCTTTCATGCCTATAATCGAATTGCATCATATTTTCCCCTTGTCACTGAAATCCACCTTCCCTATACGCTTTTTCTATTGCAAACTCATTTCCCATGTTCCCCATGTTCCTCAAGTATTGATGGTATCAAAACTAACTCTGTAGGCTCTTTAGATAAATCAAGTACATTGGATTTTGAATCTTCAATACAACACTTTTAACAATACTCTGTTTTTCACTTCAGAACCTCCAAGTCAAATTCCAGTCAAAATCAGGTCAAAGGAACCTCCCACTAGGTCAATTAGGGTTTCACATGTTTTAAGGTCATCATTGGATGTTCCAGGCTCTTCTTTTCCTTTGCTATAATCTGGCTCAAATGTAAAAGAATTTCAAGACATGGTTATTCAAGAAGGACCTAGAAGATTTCTAAACAAGATTACCTGATCAGTTCAAAGTCTGAAAATGACAAAAGTGAATAGATTTTAGCACTTCTGTAGGAGTTTTGAAGGATTTGTCAACAAAAGGTACTGATGAGGTGGATTGTCTATTCCTAAATGAAAAAAACTTACAGAAAAAGAAGGAGAAACAACTTGGTCATATAAATAATTACGGTTTATACACTTGATGGTCCAGTTGAGTGCCAAACCAATGGCCACTTGTAGAAACGACATGGAGGAGGCACACAAGGCCAAAAATGAAGAAATTATGTCAAAAATATTGATAGAAAAATTGAAAAGGTGTGGTGAACTAGATAGAAATGAATGAACTTGAAAGGGCTATAAAGAACATAGAATACAACACTCATGATTGCTGCAAAGCACTCTAGACACCTAGGGTTTCGAAGAAAATGGCCAGACAAGGTGAAAAACATAAGTTTAACTCCATGGTGGAAGAAAAAGAGGAATTTGAAGATGCTACTATGTGTTATCATCCTAAAGGTGTCAAAATAACATGTCAAGTCACCAGGATCAAAAGAAAAGAAAATTTCATAACTCTAGCAAACTACGAGAAAAAAGGTGAGAAGGTTAAGTTGAACTTAAAGGTTGAGACTACACAAGAATTTGAAGATGTTGTTGTTTGTTTGAATCCCACAGTTTTCAAAATGATATTTTCATGCCTCAACAAGCAAAAGGAAAGCTAATTCAATGTTTTCAGTAACCTACCGACAAAAGCATACAAGAATATCAGTTAAAAAAGAGAAAAGGGGTTTTTTAAAATTAGAAAGTGGGTTTCATTATTAAATCTAATTCCAAATTCTATAAAAGATCATTTTACATTTCATATGAATCATTGTGCCCTTGCAAAGCATTATAATTATCAAGGAGAGAAGAAATTTCGAGTTTCCAAGAAAATTTAGGCAAATTTTTTGTGGCGTTGCGCCCCTGGAATTTTTCCTCCATTAAATTACTGAAGGCACTGTGCACCTAGAAGGAGGTGTTGCATGCTGGGCAAGGAATTGTGCTTTTACCTAACACACACAGTTGAGTTTCCTTTTGGCGTTGCACCGTCAAGAATTGGCACTGCGCGCTTTTCCTTGGCGTCGCGCCCTCAGTCTCGGTGCTATGCTCTTGGCCAAGAAGGGTTTCTAAGCCCTCAAACAACTCAAATCACCTCAAATTACTTCCAAGCTCTTATCAAAGGTCCTCCAAGAAAATATTAAGGTTAGGTACATTCCATGCACCTATCTTCAAGAGACTTTGGTGTTTTGCTAATGAATGAAATAAAACCCTAAGAGAAACCCTAAATTTCAAAGCTTGAAATAACTATTTGAACCTCATTTCATCTCCCTAGATAGAGTGGCAGTGATAGATAGGGTATTCACATAGCTGGAGGGTTGAATTTGAATTTTTTAGCTTCTCACTCATTCTCATACACCTATATCCTCACTCATTCATTCCATTCACTTGTAAAGTTGACCTTTCATTACCATCCCTTCATCTCCTTTTGTATTTACACTCTAGCATTTTATAAAGGAAAATTTTACAATGTCAGAGGACAATGGCAGTGATGTGGAGGCCCAAATTCCAAGGAGGCATGATCACAAAGGAGGAAAGGTCAATAGATTTGAACCCCTCAGTATAAGAGAGCTCATTTCATCTCCCCTTACTGTTTCTTATTTCAAGCATGTAGGATGCCTTGATTTTTCTGAAAAGGTGCAGTAGGTGCAAAACCACCCTAATCTAACTAGAATATTTATCATTAAATTGCGTGACAAACAAGTTAACCTTTCAGGGGTCACCTTTGATTTATGTACATATGTTATTGTCAATGCCACATGCATATCTAGTGTAGGGGAGAAATGGTTCAAGCAGGATAACCTTGACATGAGTTACTTTGAGCCACACCTTAAGCCCAGGTATAAAGACCATAGCAAGTCCATCTTTCCTTTCTCTCATCTGCTTGATATATATGCACCTATGATGAAAATTATAATGAAATATTTTACATGTGAGGGAAGTTTCTCCCATATTTACTCATACCACATCAGGCTGCTTATGCATTTTGCTAGAGTAAGGATGGTGCATATACCCTATTACCTCTACAAAAGCATTGATAAAATGTCTTACATAGTGTAAAAGGGAGACTATACTCAGTAGATGCAAAGCCTTTTTCACTAGTTTTTTATCAAGATGGTTGTTATGCACCAAATACAACAGAAAGTCATTCCATGGGAGACCTTCATTTCCAATGAGGTGTTCACTTCTCCAGAATCCCATCATCAGAAAAATACACCTTCATCACCTCATCCTCCCATTCCTACTTCCCCATCACTTCCTACTATTGCTACATCTCCTCTCACTCACATTTCTTCACCCCATGATGATCCTCCTTCATCACCCTTCCAAAATCCTTCACCCTCATCTCATGACACAACATCAAACAATGAAGAAAGGAGTGAGACAGATGGAACTGAGATGGTTGACATATAACCTCTTCCTTTGACCTGTAGAAAAGGAAATAGGCATGTGTTTTCTTCCCTTAAGAGGTAAGGGGCCATGCCTTCTACATCAAAAAAAAATCTTGACAAATGTAAGGAAATGGTCATTGTTGAAGAGGAGGAAGACAAGCATGAAAATGAGCAAGAGTTTCAGCTAATTCACCTTGACAGTGAGAATGTGGATGAGGAGAGGATCACAAACATGCTGCTCAAATGAAAGGATGCCCATATTAGGGATCTACAAGCCAATCTTGGTAGGGCTAAGAATGTAATAAACTTCCTTGAGGTATAAAACCAACAGTTAGAAACAAAGAAAACCATCTGTGAGGTCAGAGCTATAAGAGGCTGGAAAAACCAAGGCTAAATTAGATGAGACCTTGGGCACTCTTGATGACAACGAGGATGAGGAAGGACAACTTCATAGGAAGAGGCCAAGGAAAATTGGTTTGAAGAAGGCCTTAGGCCAAGAAAGACAAAGAGAGATAGAATTTGCAAAGCAACTCACTCCAAGTGAGCTGCTTACCATGGAGATCAGCTATGATAGAGAATCGTGGCTAGAGAGAGCCAATGTGCACCTATAGGATCACCCTGAGAAGGCACAAAGGAATATTAACATGCATATGAATATGGCAAAGCATTATTCCATGAGGAACAAAATTGTAAGGGCCAAGCTCAAAAGAGCCCTTGCAAAGATTCAAGTCCTAAAAGAGGAAAAGGAGAAACACAAGCTATATATCCTTTTTGATGTATCCCTTAAATATTCCCAAACATGATCAGCAAGTTAAAATTGAATTTTGACAGATTTTTGTCCTTTTTGAAAATTTGACAGTTAGCCAGCAGAAAAAGGGCGAAATGCGCAACACCATTTGCATTGCGGTATTTTTTGGGGAACCCAATTGAGGAAATGTTTACATATTCATGTTTTTCATTCCTAGCACATCATCCACAAAACATTTCAGGTCATTTGGAGCATAATTGGTCCCTCAAAAGGGCCAAAAATAAGCTAAGAAACACCTTTCTGCCCTCTTTTCAGCATTGGTGTTTCCCCCTTAGTAGTCCTGGAAAAGTGATTTTTTCTAAGAAAATGGGCACCAATATAGAAACCCAAGGCATATTTGAAAACTACATAGGACAGGCTTTCGAATGAGCTAACATGGAGCTTATTTGGACACCAAGAAGGCCTCCATAGCTCAGCTGCAACTCAAGCTATTTTTCCTATTTTGGTGTTGCACCCTTGGCCTGGCACTGCGTCCTTGCACCTTGGCGTTGTGCCCTTGCCCGAAAGTCAACAAAAGACACAAGGAGTTATTGGAAAAATATATTTTTAGGCCTAAAAGGGAAAATAACTCCAAAGTTAGCTTAGAATTTATTTTAGAAGTTATCTTTGCATTTAATGAGCTTGGGATATTTGTGCCTTGGGCCTTGCATGGTCTTAGTGGTCAAATACATTTATGATGTAATTAATGACATTTTGAAACCCTATTTAGGGTTTACATCCTCACTTGGTAGTTAAATACTGCATGTGAGCCTAATGTTGGTTGTTGGTTGTTTATTGAGATGAATATATAGACTTGGAGTTGTGAATAAATTGGCTTTGGAGTTGTGTGATTGGCTTTGGACTAAGCATCAATGGAGCAAGCACCTTCATAGGATTCATGAACATGGCTAATGGTGATGTTTCCCTAATCTAGTTATTTTTTCCTTATGTTTTCATATTGTTCCATCTTTTCACTAGAATAACAAAAATTCTAGGCTAAGATATGATGTTAGAGGCACCTTAGGTCTGTCTGCTTCTATTGCTCAAATGTTTTCCTTTGCTAGGTATGATTAAAGAATTCTTCATTGCTCTTTAATTCCACTTAGCTTGTTTGTCTTGAAAATGATTAAATAGAGTCAAGCCAAAGAAGTTTATGGTATGTACTGCCCTTTGGTATAATTTGAATCATCGTTTTCTAGGCTTTTATTTGAATTTTTCTTATTAGGGTTTAGGCTAAAGAAGTTTATGGTATGCCCTATCCTTTAGTCTATCTTTAAATGGATACTTTGAAGGTCTTTACAGTTTGATTAAGGAATTTAGGAGTTCCCTGCTCTTTAATTAGTACTTATGTGCTATCTTGAATGTTTTTCTTCTCTGTAGGTAGATAGATAGAGAAGTTAGGATTTCCCTACTCTCTAGGGTTTTCTGGATAGTTGTTTTAAATTTTACTTGATAGTGATTGGTCAAAGAAGTTTATGGTGCACCTTGTCCTTTGATTCTTTCTTGATGCATAATACTCTTATAGACTCTTCTTGTTATAATTTCTATTAAAGGATTGTTAATTTCCCTTTAAACCTACTACATTCATAAGTTAATGTTCATTTCACACTCACTAAACCTATTTAGATCCACCTGGCTTTATTAACTTTCCCTATGAGACACCCTTCACCTATTGTTTTACTTTTCAATACCTTTTGGAGAATCCATAGCCCAATGGTTTAATTTTCTCTTACTCTATCTGTTCTTCTTGACAACCAACCCAACCAAGAAAAACAAAACAAACAAACCCTATCAATTTAAATAGCCTAAAATCAACATCCTAAAACAAACAAGTTACATATTTTACAAAAATATAGAGAGAGCCCTCTATGAGTCTAGGAAGGCTAGGTCCTAGGGCTCCAAAGTTTTTTTGATGTTACCCTTGTTCAATTGTGTCTTGCCAATCTGAAAAATTACAGAGACCTAACAGTCACAATGCAAACATGGCTCACCATGGTTCACCATGGTTTATTTTGATATTACGACAAACCTTGTCACAATGTGACCATGGTTCACCGTGGTTGATTTTTATATTTAGAGAATATTTATCACAATGCAACATTCGAACATGGTTCAGTTTCATATTGAGACAATCCTTAACACAATGCAACATTGGAGCATAGTTGACCATAACTGATTTTAATATCAAGAAAATATTTGTGAGAATGCGACATTGGCCCATGGTTAGACATGTTTGATTTTCATATTGAGATAATATTTGTCAAAATGTGACATTGGACCGTGGTAGACCATGATTGAACATAGTTGACCATGGTTGATTTTTATATTTAGAGAATATTTGTCACAATGTGACATTGGACCATGGTTGACCATGAATGACCATGATTAACGATGGTTGACGATAGTGGATTTTAATATTGAGGCAATCTTTGTCACAATGTGACATTGGACCATGGATGACTGTGGTTTATTATGATTACAAACCCAAGGGATTTGTATTAATCCCTAGGATCTATGAATATTATTATACCTTAGGAATAGGAACCCTTATATTAATAAACCGAAGGGATTGATATTATAAAACCAAGGGACTAATAAATATAACATTTAATACTAAAAGTGCAAGGGATTATAAAACCAAGGGAATAATTTTAAACCCAATGATTTAAAACTATAAACCTTAAGATAAATATTATAAAACCTAGAATAAACATTCTTGACCATGGTCGACCATGGTTGATTTTCATATTGACACAATCTTTGTCACAATGCGACACTCAACCATGGTTGACCATGATTTATTTTTATATTAGGACAATATTCGTCACAAAGCGATGTTCAAAATGGTTGATTTTCATAGTGAGACAATATTTGACAGAATGTGACATTAAGACCATGGCTAACCATGGTTTACATAATGTAATGTTGTAGCAAGACACAATATTCACCACAATTCGACCATGATTATGGATTGTGGCTCACTATGATTGACCATGGTTGACAAGGGTTGATTTTCATACTGAGACAATATTTTCCACAATACTAAAAGCCCAAGAGATTATAAACCCAAGGGAATAATATTAAATCCAAGGATTTAATACTATCAACCAAAGGTATATAAATATAAGTTTAATAGTATAAACCCTAAAATAAACATGGTTGATTTCCATATTGACATAATATTTTTCACAATGAAACCTTGGAACATGTTTGACAACGATTGATTATATAACCAAGCGATTGATATAATAAACCCAAGACACCAATAAACACAAGTGATAGAAAATTTATAAACCCAAAGAAAAAATAAATTTTATATATATATATATATATATATATAACAAAAATACTAACAATAATGTCAATATAGTAATGTAAGGAATCTTAAATTAATGTTTAATGTTATCAAATATTTCTAATTATAAAACATTTATGCTATTAATGTTCTTTAAAACTATTAATATTATAATTAATAATTTTTTATTTTTTTGTAAGCATGGAAGGACTACATCTTCATCACATCCAATATATCACACAGATTTGGGTGGGCACTTGAACTCGTGACTTCACATCAAGGAGTGCCTTAACCAAGCACCCAATCACCATCTATCCAAATCCCCATGGAATATAATTAATAAAATATTGTTATATAATTATAATGTTAATGATTTTTATTATTTAATTTGAATATTATTAGTATTTAATAATATTATGGTTTATGAATATTTAATAATCTTATTTATTAGTAATATAATTTTAATACAGCTTGAGTGGGCCTAATGGTTAAGCGCACGTCTTTCCTCCTAAGAGATCACAAGTTCAAAACGACAAGGGGGTAGAGTATGTATGCATTTGTAAACTTAACAGTCAAACGACTACATGGAGGTGGGGCCCTTGTCCCACAAACAAAGGATCTCATACACCAATTTGGTATCTGGCTTGGCCGTGACCTAAAAATTAGACTATTATTATTATTATTATTGTTATTGTTATTGTTATTTTTATTGTTATTATACGTCATCTATTTAAAATTATAGACATTAAGACTAATAATAATGTTAATATATTAAGCTTCTTTAAAATTATTAATATTATACTTACTAAAATATTATTATTTATTGAAGATATTATTATTATTTATTTTTAATGTTTACTGATTTTATGATATTTTAGTATTTTTTTATTATTATTATTTATTTTCAACTTCAAGTGCTTATTAAAAAATTATCATTGGGTTTTTACTTTCACATTGTCAATTAATTTTCCATGGCGTTAGTACAAGCTATTTGGTCAAGTCATTATTTCATAAACAATGAATATTTCTATTGTAATAATAATTATGTGATTCAATTAGAGTTTTGAAATAAACTCAAAAATCAAATATCAAATAATTATTTGAAATTATTTTTTGAATAATTAAATAAATATTTTTTATTTTTTTTTAACTATACCATAATAAATTATTTTATATTTATAATAAAATTATATATTCACATTTTATTATTATTATATATATATATATATATTCACATTCTTATTCTCTGAAATGGGCACACAATATATTCTTCGTGTAAAACTGACAACCAAAATGAAAATGTTGGATTAACTCAAATAATATGATATTTCGTTTACAAAACTGTTTAAAAAAAATATCACCTAAATTATCTCATATTTCATTTAAAAAAAACAAAAAAATCACTTGGTAATACACTCAAATGGAAACGGAAAAAATCTAAGACTAACTCAAATAATATCGTATAAAAAATAATTTATACTCGTAAATTGTTTATAGAATAATATAAACTTCATTTATAATTATGTGCATTTAAATAAATAAATAACCTTTAAAACAATAAATCATCATAAACTAATTTTAAATGTAGAATTTCCATTAATATGTGCTCTGCATTAACTCATTCAAATAATATAATATTTCATTTGAAAATAAAAATTAAAGGGAAAAATAATTTATACTCATAAATTAATTTATAGAATAAAAGAAACTTCATTTATAATTATGTGCATTTAAATAAATGAATAACCTTAAAAAAATAAATCATGATATACTAATTTTAAATACAGAATTTCCATTAATATGTGCTCTCGAATTTTAAAATTCATATTGCAAATTGTGTTGCTGAAATTATAAATTTTTCTGATTAAGTGCTTTCCAAATTTTAAAATCATTTTGTAATTGTGTTTTTTAAATGTTAAATCATTTTAATTTATTTTAAATATTAGATTTTTTTTAGTGTCATTATTATTATTATTATCTAATTTTAAGGTCATAGTTAAGCTAGATACTAAATTGGTGTATGAAATCTCTTCTTTTGTGGGTCAAGGGACCCACCTCCATGTCAAGATTTCACTGCTAAATCTCCTAAGGTATACACACTCTACACCCTCTGGTTTTCAAACCTGTTATTTTTTCTATTATGATAATGATATAGTATTTAATCAATAAAATAGAATAATATCAACGCTAATGAGTAATATAATGCGGTATTTGCTATGTTCCTAATCCACTAAAACACTTACTTTAGATATGACATGGACATTTCGATAAATCAAGATGTGCTCCATATGCAACCTAGAGTTTTATATAGTAAAATCGGAAACTTGAAATAAGGAGGAATTCCAAGTAGATTTCAGGTTTGGTTATACGGGCACAGGTTCAAGCACGGTTCTTGACACCAAATTCTTTTTTTCAATGGTGGCTTCACTCTAGCCATATCTGTATTTGTAACAGTGAAGAAGAACTTTGTGAATGTCAAAAGCAAGTTTCTTGCAAGAAGTGGGAACAGTGTTGGCGTGTTTCAGTAACTCATAATTTAGAAAATGGCAATGGAAACAAATTAATCAAATGGAAATGGTAAAACATTTCATAGTAAGATATCATGTTTATTCCAACCAAATCAAATACAATATTGTTATTACACATAATACATCAGTATTTCCATCCAATAAAATTGCAATTTGTTTTTGTCACATACTCGTGTCCACAAATATAAGTGATCTCATACATTTTCTTATGTAGTAGTGATATGGTTATCAACCAAATATAAATGTATTTACTAGTGATACGGTTATTGATCAAATATAAGTGGTTATGATAAATTTTATTTGCATTACTGATATGGTTATAGACCAAATTGTTTCAACTGCACGATCGTACCCAATTATAAAACATTTGATTTGTTTCATTCCCTTATGCAGCAATGATATGGGCGTCAATCAAATAGTTTCAACAATCAAACAGTAGAAAGAAATAGGTTTGTTTCATCCCCTTTTTTAGTCCCGACCCGTGTGCACGGTGGGACTATTGTAATCGGTTAGGGCGATGCTAGCATTAGTCCCGGCCTTTCTTTAACCAATGTGTTTCAGGCAAACCAATTTAAAATTTTGTATAACCACTGTTTTTTAGCTGCAGATCAATTCACCGTCTTATTTGGCCTCTTCCCGAGGCGAGAGGCATAAACATAGGTTAAATTTAATTTTTGTCTATAAATTTGAAACTACTAAATGCTAGCGAAACTAATGCTAGCATTAATTTAAGCTAGCGCGTTATCGTTCAGCGTTAGCTTGTGTATACAGTGTATGTCATAAGAAGCAGAAGCACGCTAGCTAAGTTGGCTGCCCCTAGACCACATGGCAGCTGCATGCAGTGGCCAACCGGCGCTTTCACTATTACTCTCGCTTATTCATCTGTTCTATCTTCACCGGAAACCCGAAAGCCATTTCACTTTTACTTGAGTGCAGGTAGAAGAGGAGAGTCACTTGAGTGCAGGTAGAAGAGGAGAGTGCTTGACGATGGTTGTCGCTGAATGCAGGCAGAAGAGGAGAGTGCTTGATGATGGCTTCCGCTGATTCATCAAATGGAGCTACTACCCATGCTAGTTCTCAGAATCCGAGAGAGGGCTTTGCGACATGAAAACGCAAAAAATTGAACACAAGAATTGCGTTTGTTTGCGCATGTCAAGTCGGGGTCGCCCTTCTCTTAGCAGCATATCAATGCCAGGCAGTAGGTTTTGTTTTGTCATGTTTTGGTTTTAGTATTGTTGCAGTAATTGCTTTATCTTTGGAATTTCGACAAAAATTATTTGAAGGTATTCAGGCAAAGAAGGGAATCTCAGATATTTGTTTGAAGGAACCTGAATGTTCAAAGAGAATCCCTGATATTTGTTTCTCTGATCAATAAGATGCTCTAGTACTTCCAGATTCGATCCCCGCCTGAATTCTCTTAATATGATACTGTCTGGTGTTCAAAAAATATTCGTGAACAGGTCTACTGATTTGAGATTGTTACATTTGACAAGATACATTTGTGTATACAATTGTGAAGCATATTCAAAAATTTAATTTAAAAAGTAAATTTTGAGAATATTTTGCGATGAGTGTTGAATTGGTACTGAACAATTATATACCTGAAAGAATCCTATTCAGGTCAAATGCCATCCATTTAAGTTTAACTCTAAAAGATACTGAACAATTGTATACCTAGAAGAAGCCTGTACCGGTAAATTTTCAAATTTTTTTCAGAATCTACAATTGAATAAAATATATTCATATTCAGGTAAAAGAAAATTCAAGCAAATCCTTATTATTAAATACCGATCATTTCAAAGTAATACAATTCCAAAAAGTTCCTTCAGCACTTTATAGAAATATACCTCCATTGGAATTTCTGGTTGTAAAATCTCCACAGGGGATGGAATCATTGAGGAAATTTTCATTTAGAATCTCCAAAAGGGATGGAATCATTGAGGACATTTTCAATAATTTTCCAACAGACGAAACAACCTGGGATTGTCACCAACTACGGCTGTGAAATGACCGTCAAGCTATTTAGCGAAGGAACCGTTTAATATTTCCGGAGAAATGGATCAAGTTAGGCTCTGCAACTGACCGTTAGGCGATGCCTTGCTTATTCAGTCATGTGATTTTCCTGCGAGGGTTTGGAGGAATGGTCCTGGTTCGAATCCCTCCTGAACCCAGAAACTGTTTTTGCCGGGTCAATTTTGACTGAAATTGGGTTGAAAGTTCTTAAAATCTGAAGTTTTAATGATGTAATTTGCAGAAATCAATTGTCTCCACTGATTTTCCAAGGAGTTAAATCTATTTATACACTCTAAAACACATTTTAAATAATTTAAATTAATAATTTTGCCAAAAACTTACCACTCTGAAACAGTCATGTCCACATCAGTTGGGATCGTTATACAATGCGGGTCGCGATTTCATTCCATTTTGATTTCCATGTTCCTGACCCTCTGACGAAAAGCACTGTAAATCATTCTCCAGCAGATCTAAATTCAATCATTCTAACTGATTTCTCCAGTTGCTAGCAAAAGTACCTAACAGCATTCCTCCTCGATTTTTAATTACGGCATTAATTTTCAGCAAAAATCAACGAATAGTAGGTTTGAGTTCTGTTATTTTGTGCAGAGGACCACCATTTTCTTTACTCTGTCTACCGCAAGACTTGTGGTCGGGACAGTGGCAGGGGATAAGATGAAAAAATTCCATCATTAGGGGATAAGATGAAAAAATTCCATCATTCTTTCAAGAAATTTACGCCATTGGCTTCTATTAAAATATGATTGGCCCGATTATGTATGTAATTGATTTACAAAAGAGAATACTGACACAATTCATGGTGCAAAATTAATGGTTCCAACATTTACTTGGAATGGTCTTAAAACTGCCTTTTGCTTGTTGCTAGGCGTTGTCTCTATCAACTGTCCAGCGTACCGTACCACACTATAACTTCTATGGGATTGGATTCCATTACAGTTGAAATTCGTTCCGTAATTGGATCCCATTGCAGTTAAAATTCGTACCCTAATGCTTAGGCAGTCTCTGAATTTTCGCAATGTTTCTTCTTTTAGGGTTTCGTGATTCTTCGATTTCGGAACAATTGTTCAAATAAATATGTTTCTTTGGTGGAAAGATTAATGTTAAAATAAATATATGTTTCTTTGGTGGGAAGGTTAGAGCTAAAATGTCTGGAAATGTAATCCCATCCAGGTGGAAGAGGAAGATGCATAGTACTTAGTATTCGGAGCAGTTCCAGGCAGACAGCATGGCTAGGTTAGCAGATTATTATTGTTTCAGTGGCAAAGACAAGGAGTTGAATTTAATTAGAATGTAGAGTAATGTTTCAGAATTTGACCGGTCAATTGTTTCATCTTGTTTTTTCTTATCAATAGGATTCCAAAATATTTTTGAAAATATGGTCAAGCAAATATTTGCAAAAATTTTTAGAGACAATAGTATGTTCTGAATCAAAAGATATTGCCTGGCAATTTTGCAGATTTCTAGAATATTTTGGAATTATATTGATAGGAAATTAACAATTGACCTTCTTCCTGTTTATTGAATTTTAGAATATCTCTAAATTAACAATAATATGTTTTCTCATTTCCATATACAGCAGATTATGTACACATTAATACCAAAGATTTGTGTTTATTCTTTTGAATATTTCATCTTGTGCTGTGTTTAATAATCCGTGCTAGATTTTGTTAGATTGATAACCATCTGTATTTTGCTTTAAAGTTTGTTATAAATTATTCTGGTCTGCCCAAACTTCTAACATGGTATTGATTTTTTTTAGGAGAAATTGTTGCTGAAAAATGTCCTCGACCGTGAGAAAAAACTGACCAGAAGTGGAGTGATTTGATGGTGTGGGTTTCAACCTATGGCACCTCGGATTGAAGTTGTAACTGCTGTACTTAGCATCCAACTATTCATATAGAAAACAATTCCTGGTTAACAATGGTTTCCTTCAGAAGACTGGTTTTCCTTTTCAGTTTTTGTCTGATTTTGGCATTGGTAACAACTGTGTTCATTGCTGGAAGTAGCATTCACAGTTAAACAAATATTCTAAAATATCAGTTTAAATTATGGAGCTTTATTCTGTTTAGTTTAAGCTTCTGGCTTTAACTCTGCATAACATGAATTTTCCTTATTTTGGGGCACTTCCCTTACCACTGTTTTCTAAACCCTGCTAGCTCAAGCAAAAGTAGACATTACTGGTAGATAGTATTACAGCGAATTTTTCCAAAATTGTCATTCAACCTCTGTATTATCATGAAAAACTAAATTTTATTCATTCAGAACCTGGGTGCCCTAGTACCGAAGATGAAGGAACAAAAAAATCGTATGTTAGAGATGGTAAATCCCTTGCCAATATTTTCTTTAATTTGAGTGATAATGTAAAGCTTACATGTAAAGGAAACAAAGGATGTAAGGGATAGCTTTGCAAATCCCTTACAAATCACTCGTCGAGTAGGTGGCAGCGTGTGTGGTAAAGATTAATGAATAATGTCTAATCTCAAGGGTCTACTGAAGTTGCATGAAAATCTGACTGTATTTTTGAGACAAATCCAGTGGCATCCATGCAGCACTGAACACTATCCTTCCTCAAATTGGTAGTGAATCATAGGTTGAACATGGTCTACGTAGAAGTAATTGCAGAAGCCATGAAGGTGGCTTTTCTTGGGTAACTCTATTGTTTTTTTCTTTTCACAAACATCCAATCTCCTCTTTTTTTCAACTTAAATTCGCTCTTTTTGAACACAGGTCCACACTTTTTAGGCATCTCACAAATTAGAATATCCTTCGATAGTTTAGACTTACTCACCTAGACATTACATTGCACAATATACATTTCTTTTTGGTCAATTATCTTTCTATTAAAGTCACCCTTCAACAACCATGTTTTGATTATGGGGATTGTATTTTTTGCACTTACATAAATTTGGAGATTGGAAGGCACATTTTTTTAATGTCCTTTGTTTTTTTTCATATAATTTTTTGTTCCAAATTAAATCATAGATAACTTCTAGCCCTTCTAATCTCTGGAGACACTGTAGACTCTGCCTATTTTGGAAACAAACATAGTCATTTTAAGCATAAAATAAAATAAATTGTTGTTCCAAATTTAATCGTAGGTAATTTACAGCCCTTCTAACTTCTAATTTCATGCTTGTCATGTTAAAATTCCCCAAAAATACTGAAGTTTTGGGCTGTTGCTCTCTCCTAACAACAAAATATTAAGAGGAAAAATAATCACTACTCTTTTGGAGATGATAGCTTTCCTGAGCTGTTTTATCCTTGTCTGCTAGTATGTCCTGCAAAATGAAACAAAAATGCTCTGTTATTTTTTTCTCAACATGAACATTACCTAGCATTTTTCCAGTTCTCTGTTTGAAGACACAAATTTAAGAAACGGAATAAAGCAATAGCAGAGCCCACTTCATTTCGATAACCACCAACGGCAATGCTAGCTGCATCTGAGTCAGTTCGAGCAGATCGAGTGGGAAAACCCGTGAATACCCGTGAATGTGCCGGTTGATGATGCTAATGACCCAGTTATCCCAGAAGCAATTGAAGTAGCACCCGTTGAAACGCCTATTGAAGTTTCTCTAACAGTTGCATCCGTTGAACCAGTTGTTGACCCAGAATCCGTTGATCCAGCTGCTTAGTCACCGGTCCCAGTTCGAGTGAGAGAGCGGTCAGTGGTGGAAATAGATCTAGATGCCAATATCTTGGATTTATTTAACTTCAATGTGAGGACTTGCTGTAGCAGCCTCCTGTATAGTGATATGTTTCTGATAATTTCAAACGAAAAATCAATGTCCATTAAAATAATATAGTTCACCACCCACTTGGCTGTTTTCAAAGAGCCTTTGATGTGCGAGTTCTAAAAATCAAGCAGAAAGCAGGCACTCACATTTGAATCATTGGGGTTTCTTTATTTAATGAGGCTGTCATTTGGTATTGATATGTATACAATAATTTCAAGCAAGAAAATCAATGTCCATTTAAAATAATATAGTTCATAGCCTTGTGTTTTTCAAAGGAACCTTTGATGTGCAGTTCTAAAAATCAAAACAAGAGAAACAAGGCTTTCACTATGAATCATTGGGGTTGTCCTGGCTGATGAGGCTAATCAATAAGTACATTATAAAGGGTCATAATACCATCCTACCGCTTTAGACCTATCTATTTCTTACATTTATTTAAATTTTCTTCATATTATTCTTAGCCAAAAGGGTCAAATATGTTTTTCATATCATGTAGGCCAATATGGTTTAATTGCATGAAATGGAGAAATTTATGGGAAAATCTCTATGTAGGGGATTAGAGTAGACAAAAAGGATAGATTGTAGGTAGGTTTACACCTTCTTTACTCCCTCAATTAGCCCAATATCACATCAATGTCTCTCTCATCAACCTGATGTCATTGGTAACCAAGAAAGTGAAAGTCACGAGGAGTGAAGCTCCGCTATTCTGGAGTTTGAAGGGACAATATTCTTGTATTCTAGGGAGATTTTGGTAGCTACCCTATTGAATAAATAAAAATTTAGAAGATCTTATTAGGATTCGAGTTGGGTTTTGACAGTTATTTGATGTATTAGACCTTGATTAAATAATAATGAGAAGTTTATGTTTGATCCATGAGCATGTTAGTTTAAGCAGTCTGACGCTCTTGGTTTTGGGCCCAACCCAGTGTCTTAGGATCCTCTTGTGTACCTGTATATTTATTTAGTTTCAGAATCTTGTTTAGTATATTGAATATTAGTAGAATAGTACTTCATTAAACCCTGTAATTGCAACCTCTGCCTCATCTCTCTCATTGGATCATGATAGAAGGACCTCCAACCACATGCCAGATAAATTTTGTTTTTTATTTCTTAGAAACATGTTTGATTAGTTATCTTTCTCTGCATATGTTTTTTTTAGATTAGAAGTTAGTTTGTTGGTTAGCTCATAATTTTAACATAAATTAGATAATCTTTAAATTCAACTCACTCTTTCCACTTCTAATTGTTTTATTTTGTCAATGATCAATGAATGTGTTCATGTGATTGATTGTAGGGTTGCTTGAATCTGTAGGAAAGGGAACCTTCACAAAATCAACCTTGGACTCCACCACTTCCTCTTCCAAACTCCACATTTTGACAACAAATTCTTTTTTTATGAGGTCACTCTGCCATGAACACCGAGAGCACCTCCTCTTGTGAAAAAATGGCCCTTAAGGGGCTCTAATCTTGCTAGAAGTGTTGGTCACACTTGAACCATTTTCCTTCACTTCCATTCACCTTCGTAGCCCTTCCAAACACCTTCTTCAAACTTTAAACCTGCTCGAAAACCTTCATGTAGCATTAAAAAGCTTCCTATATCAATACGTGGCTCTTGTAGGAGCCTTTTGTAGCATAGTTGTAGGTCCTCACTCTTGGCCCAGTTTTGATAGGTGTTGCCATTTGAGCTTAGGTTAGGATGTTATTGACCCTTATTTGTGATTTAATGAACAATAGAGACTCCTAGGCCACTCCAAACCCTCATTTTTCTTATTGCACACAACAATGCCCTTATCATTTTATCAAAGAATTCATAGAAATTTTTTTATGCAAGTGTGAGTTAGTTAACAAATGTAAGAGAAAGTAGTTCCTTTACTGCAAGCAGGTTTTATAACTAGATAGATGATTTCAATATAGAGTAATTTCCTTTATGAGAAGTAGGTTATCTCTTTCCTATTCATGATTTGTTTCAATATCATTTGGAATTGAAATTGATAACATTTGTTTTTCAGTTCGTAGTAGTTATACATTTCATAGGTATCTAATTTTTAGTCTAATTTAGTAGAAGGAATGGCCTAGAAGCACTATTGATCAAAAGTCCTAGTTGAGGGTGGCATGAGTGGAATTTATTAATTGTGCATATAGCAATGCCATATCTATTTTTTTATGAACTATGGATTGATAAATAGAGTTGAGTAGCCCTTGGGAGTTGCAGCAGTCATGGTGCAATACGATGGCTCACCCATTTTTGGCATCATTTCCTGGGAGATGTCTAAGTAGATGAATGTTTATGATTAAGCATTTTTTTATGGTTTTTTTTTTAATACTATTTTGAAAAGTGAAAGAAACAAAAAAAAATTATCTTTCATGCGTCTTAGGAGTAGGGACAACCAAGGAAAATTTATACCAAAAACCCCCACATCCTCACACAGTAAACCTTAAATCTTCTCTAGTGATTGTGATCTTCCCTCTCTGACTACGGGGGAGTTAGAACATCCTGTAGGTGAGATCCCTGAAAATTTTTAAGAACATGTTGGGGAAGAAGAAGAACCTAATTCACCTATCCAAGCTTTTATAGTTGATAATAGAAAAAAGGAAATATATCCCATTGGAGAAACCAATGGTGGGGGGGGGGGGGGGGGGAAGAAGAACATCGTCATCCCTGCAACCCTCACAAACATCCATGGCCTAACCTCTGAAGACCATGATACCTACATGTTTTAATTTTTTATCCTTTGTAGTACCTATGACTATGACTCATATGAACAAAATCTAAAGTTGTTCCCCTCTACCCTTGTGCAGGATGTAGCCTTGTGCTGGTTCATAGGTTTGCCTGGCGGAAACATCAATAAATGGGACCACATTAAGTATTTGTTCAATAAAAAGTATAGATATTATTGTAGGTCCAAAGAACCAAGTAATAAATATTTAGGATGACCATAGGGCCTCATAAATATTTATAAGAGTACGCATAAATGTTCCTAGTTAACCACACAAGGGCCAATTGCACCCTTCATCCTGGACCACTCATCTTATTTCTTCACTGAGGGATTAGGTAGGAAGTGTTAGATACCATAAACATGCTATTAGGAGGGGTTTCTACCAGGTTTCCTATGATGACACCAAAAATATGTTAAAATCCCACTCTAAGGAAGCGAGAAGGAAGGGTAGAAGTAACCAAGGCTTGGTCAGTACCTCTTCCTCCACCTCATCCATCAAAAGTGAGATAGGGAAGAAATTAGAGGATTTCAAGAGTGAAATGATGCTTACATTTTCATTGAAAATTGGATACCATGCATATCAAGAGGAAAAAATAGGAGGCAAAGATAGCCCTAGTTATGTTTTTCCCTATATGCACTACAAGACACCCTAGGAATGAATTCCCAATGAATGTCATAGTATTTTACTATGTATGTGAGGAAAAACATGTAACAGAAAAATTATCTTCGTTACCAGGCCTAAAATTTGTATACCAATGGGTTCAAGGCTGGCCCAAGGTACTCTGATTCTTCAATCAAAGAAGGCCTCAAGGAACTCAACCATACTAAAAATAAAATCAAAATGCACCTTTGTAGACTTGGTACTCCTCCACTAATCCATCACAGACCACACCTCCTTCGTTTCCTTATGCTCCCCCTTATCCTCCTCAACATGTAAACCATAATTCTCAACCATATCCTTCCTAACCTCCTCAGTGGAGCAACCCATCACAAGGTTGGAGGACTTAGCACAATCAAACTTTTACTTTACTTCCTCCACCACAGCTCACTTATCATGCTTCACCTAAGCAACCCCAGATGCCTTCTCAACCTAATACAAACCCCAATAACAAAAACTCACAATAGGTCGACAATGGAGAGATATATTACCCTCCCTATGCTATGGAGATCTAAAATATTAACCTTAGGTCTGGGAGAGTGCTCCCAGATAACCATCCACCATATTGACCTGAAGGGCATGAAAAGGAAAATAAAGTGTGTACCCATCAAGTATATATTCCTCCTTTTCGTGAGATATTAATCCATCCTAGACATCGTACCCAAAAAGAGATTGAACTTTTGGGAGAACTTAAGAATTTGTGTGTCAATATATCCCTTCTTTGGGTTATTAAGGATGTTCACATATTTAATAATATTATAAAGGAGCAACACTTCAAAAATATTGGGAGAGAAAAGAGAAACCCCCCCACCATCAATGTTGTTGGTCAATTATTTGATTTGGTGCTTGGGAGAGTGGTTTTTTTGAAATACCTAGACCCCAAAAGTCCAATAGTGGATGTGCAAATTGATGGTATCATTGTCTTGCATAAAATAACTTATCTTGGGGATGCCATTAATGTTACGACTAAGGAAACGATGTTGAAACTAAACCTTGAAGAAGCCATGAGAAAGACCACTACAGTGTTGCAAATTTCATATAGATCCATAGTAGCTCCTGAGGGAGTTGTTGAGGATGTTATGGTCTCGATTGACTCTTCATAGTATCCCACTGAATTCTTGGTGCTTCAACCCAAAACCAAGTTTAACAGTAATACTCTTATCTTAGGAAGAACATGGTTGGACACTAACGATGACTATATCAGTTGTAGGGCTAGGAACATGACCATAAATAATGGGCCCTTATCAAAACAACGAATATTATGTCCTCCTACTCAGCCTTCAATTGAACTTGATCTAACTTTTTGGCTAGAGGATGAGTAATAAGATGAAGTGTATCATGGAACACCATACCCAATATGTACCTTAGATGTTGTTATCATATGGGGTAAACTTGATGAAAATGACGTCATTGACTATATTCTTTAGAACCAACATGCCACTACCATTACACTTGATGAAATTTCATTGGACTGAGCTAATTTTAGTTGACATAAGTGAATATCATGCCAAAACTGTAGAGCTTGGCCCATCTAAGACCTTAAATAAAAATCCTTGTTTCTCGGCCATAAAAGAAGAACAATTGTGCAAGATGAGGAGAGAGAACTTAGATGATTTTTCTTGGGACTATAAAAAAATGAAGGGGGTGCATCCTTGAGTATATACTCACCATATTTACCTCAAATAAAGATTCAAGCATGTGCACCATCCCCAAATAACAATGTTACTGATGAAACGGGAACTATTACCTCAAAACGGGAACTCTAGCCCAAAAAGACTCAAAAAACATGAAAAAATCCCCCAAAAACAAAAAATGTGTATTCCAGAATGAATTTGTTTTTTTTTAAGGTCAAATTTCACTTTTTTATAAAATTATGCTAAAAACGAAATTTTTTCTTGAAAAAATGATTGAAAAAACACCCTCTAAACAAAATGAGTTGACGCTGGAATAACAAAAAAAAAACATTGTGTCACGCTTTTGACACATTGTAACAATAGAAATAAAGAAAACATATTAGGACATTCAAAAATCGTAAAATTCTAAATTTTCTAATAGATGATGTTAAATATAAGCAAAATCGTGTCTCAAGGGCTTATCATTTCGAACAATTTTTATCCATGCTGTTAAACATAAAATATCTTGACTCTAAACAACCCTAAAATTGTAATTATTTTCAACCATAAAATTAAAGGTAAAATTTTGTAGCGCATAAAAACCTTAATGAAAAGTTGTAAATCTCAAGTTTTTAAATCTTAAGTTTTGAAGATACTTGAACATGAAATTATGGAGAAATTATATGACTCAACTTTTTTTTTAAATGAACAAGTAAATGAAAAATTTATTATTCATATATTTGTTTGTTTATATATAAAAACATGTTTTTTCATTTTTTTATTGTTTAGTTATATTTTAAATTATAATTGTTTTAGTTTTAAGAAAATAAAAATTACAAATTAAAATCTTCTTATATATGTTTGTTTATATTTTAAAACATATTTTTAATTTATTTTTAATTTATTTTTAATATTTTAAATAACAATTGTTTTAATTAAAAAAATTAAAATTAAAATTAAAACATAATTTTTTTAATATTTGTTTTTTTATTTTTTAAAACATATTTTTTAATTTGTTTTTATTGTTTTTTTTATATTTTAAAATTTTAATTCACTAGTTTTTTTTTTCTTTTAATATTAAACAATACATTATTTTTTATTATAATAGTTTTTGTTTAAAAAAAAAAAAATTTAAATAGTTTGTGTTTGAAAAAAATAAAATAAAATAAGAATCAATTTGCCCCCTGCCGGGGGCCGGAGGCAAGCTGGGCAGCGCTCGACGGCGCCGCCGAGCCGGCCTCTGTCCCCTGGCTGGGCGAAAGGAAATTTTGAGAATCACCCCGAGTTGGGCGGAGGGTGATTCTCAGAATCGCCCTCTGCCCAACCGGGGGTGATTCTCAGAATCACCCTCCGCCCAGCCAGGGGCCAAAGGCAGGGCGGGCAATGTCGTCGAGAGCTTCCTAGCCTACCTCCGGCCCCTGGTTCGGTGGAGGCAGGCTGAGTACCCCTTGATAGCACCACTCGACTCGCCTCCAGCCCCCGGCTGGGCAGAAGGAGATTCGTGGAATCACCCTCCACTCGGATGGGGGCCGCTGGCCTACCGGGTGGCACCGTCGAGAGCTGCCCAACCTACGTCTGGCCCTCGGTTGAGAAAAGGGTGAATCTAAGAATCTCCCTCTGCCCAGCCATGGGTTGGAGGCAGGCTGGGCAACCCTCGACGGTGCCGCCTGGCCTGTCTCTGGCCCTCGGCTGGGTGGAGGGTGATTCCAAGAATCACCCCTGGTTGGGTGGAGGTAAATTATGAGAATCACCCCCGGTTGAACAGAGGGCGATTTTGAGAATCACCCTTAGCTGGGCGAAGGGAAATTCCAAGAATCACCCTTGACTAGGCGAAGGGCGATTCCAAGAATCACCGCTAACTGGGTGGAGGATGATTTCAAAAATCACCCCCGGTTGGGTGGAGCGAAATTTCGAGAATCACCCCGAGTTGGACAGAGGGTGATTTCGAGAATCACCCCTGATTGGGCGGAGGGCGATTTCAAAAATCACCCTCTGCCGAGCTGACAGTTATTCTCGGAATCACCTTCTGCCCAGCAGGGGCCGGAGGTAGGCTGGGCAGCCCTCGACGACACTGCCCGACCTGCCTCTAGCCCCCAGCTGGGTGGAGGGAAATTCTAAGAATCATCCCTGGCTAGGAGGAGGGTGATTCTCGGAATCACCCTCCCCTCAGCCGGGGGTGAGTCTCAGAATCGCCCTGCGCCACCTGGGGGTGATTCTCATAATCGCCCTCTGCCCAGCTCAGGCTAGAGGCAGGGTGGGCAGTGCCATCGAGGGCTACCCAGCCTGCCTCCGACCTATATCTGGGTGGAGGGAGATTCTCAGAATCACCCTCTACCCAGTTGGGGGGCATCGAGGGCTTCCCAACCCGCCTCTGCCCAGTCGGGGGCCGGAGGCAGGCTTGATAGCCCTCGATGTCGCCGCTCGACCTGCCTCCAGCCTCTGGCAGGGTGGAGGGTGATTCCAATAATCACCCCCGGCTGGGCGGAGGGCGTTTCTAAGAATTTCCCTCAGCTGGGTGGAGGTCGGCCGAATGGCGTCGTCAAGGGCTACCCAGCTTGCCTACGGCCCTCGGCTAGGTGGAGGGCGATTCTTGGAATTTCCCTCCACCCAGCTGGGGGCCGGAGGCAGGCTGGGCGACGCCGTCAAATGAAGGAGATTGGGTTTTGGATCTATTTTCAGGTTCAGGTAAGTTTTATTATACAAATTTGAATTTAAATAATTTTTTTTTTTTACTTTTTATGTCTTTATACTAATTTTCTTACTTATTTCTTTTGTACTTTATGATTAGGTACAACACTTACATGTTTGCTACGAAAAGGAAGAAATTTCATTTCCATTGAGAAAGACCCAGTGCAATGAAAATTTATTCAACAAAGAATTAACGCTCTTGAATTCCTTCCAGATGCGAAGCAAGAAGTTGGTTTGAGGAAAGGGGATTTTAATGAATCACGTGTGGCAAGAAAATAAAAGGAACCTCAAGCACCATTATATGGAATGATTGGAAAGGGACACTTTAGAAGATTTGCAAACATGAAAGATCCATTAGAAGATGACATTGACCAAAATGAAGTAGAAAATGTTGTGGAAGAAGCCATCAATGATGTTCTAGATGATGTTGAACATGTATTAGTTGATATTGTTGAGGATCTTTAAGTTATGCTTGCAAGAAAAGCTCATTTTTGAGATATATTAATCAGTTTTACTTGTAATGTTTAGAATTTGATATTTTATGAGAAGAATCCTTATTTTTTGCAAAAAACATGTGATTACTACTATTTTTTGACATAAAATTCAATAAAAATGCTATTTTATTAAGTTTTTTTGTTAAGATTTTCCCAAAAATTAGTTTATTTAACATGTTTTTTTAACAAAAAGTCTCTAAAAGTGTATTTTTTGCATTCTATTTGTATTGAAAATTTGTATGTTTTTGTCATATCATTCAAAATATTGGTTTTTTAGCCACAATTATTTGATGTGCATTGAGAAATTAATTAGCAATACATAAACTTGTAGAAAATATAAACTTTATAATATTGACCCTTTTTTCATTTTTTATCTATGTGAAAAAGTGAAGATATCATTACAAATTTTTATTTAAAAAAAATGTATTTTTTTTCTTTTTAAAACAAAAGTACATAAATGCACTTAAAAATAAACATCTCACAGAAGAAGAAGACATTAGAAAATTTATAGTGTCAAAATCAATCCTCTAAAAAAAAATTGGTGATGATACGCCACCACTATTCAAAATTGACATAAACAGAATAAAAAAAAAAAATTAAAGTGCCAAAAAAATGCTTAAAAAAAAAATTGATTTTGCATCACCACTTTTCAAAATCAGGTGTTTTTCTTGCTATGTCAAAAGGTAGGTACCAGTGCAGTTACCTATTTCATTGGTAACAGTGTTAAATGAGAATGAAGCCATCATTGAATGACATAGTGAAGGAATAAATAAAAAATGTGTTCGATTTAGAGTTCATAAACCCCATTTCATGTAGTGAATGGGTGCTTATGAGCCTCACCATTGCAAGAATAATTCTACAACTACCGAGGCTACCAACTTTAATTATCAACACGGGGTTTGTACAAAATTAAGAGTTATAAACACTATATGTGAAACATAAAATATGTCCTTATTTTTTTGATATGATTTAATGGAGGGAATGTCATGAAATCCAAGCCTAAACTAATTTAAAAAATGGAAGTGTTTCTTTGAAAAGAAATTAATCCTAGGAAAGAACAACAATTTGTAATTGAAATCATAAGAGCATGAATTCAAATAAATATATCTAATGCACTTTGTAAAAATGCATGTCCTAAGTGGTGTTTATTATTCCTAAATCATATATATTTAGGTCCTAGGGGTCAATATTCAAGCTTAAGATAAAAAAACCAACCTTTTTGAGAAACTCTGGTCGAGTTTACACATGCTACAAGAGTGCTAGAGGAAACTCTGTTTTTGCTACACGCAAGTATGTTTTGGAAATAAATCAAGGAATGAATAAGTAAATCAAATTAAAATTGGATGGGATAATTTTTTTTGTTAAGTATGATGTCTTAGGTCTCCATTCCAAGTGGAATAACTCCAAAATATTCCTATTAATACATGCTAAAAAATAACAAAAAAATACTACTCTAAAATCTAGAAATTCAAGAACTAGTGAGATTGTTAATATATCTAATGCCTAACATAATTAAGTGAAAATGTAATGGGGTGAATTTTTTTATCAAATTTAAAATTATTATGACCTAATTCATGTGGAATAATTTCAAATGGATCTCATTAACCCATTCTAAAAGATAACAGAAATCTACTACTATTTCGCTACAAGGCATTTCCAGAAATCTTAGATTCGTGAACTAGTAACCAAATCTAAGTAGCTTAATGATTAAGATGAACTTCCAAATTTATTATAAGCATGAATAATTATTCTGAACCTATAAAAAAACTGCAAAATTACTCACTTAAATCATATAAATCAATCCTACAACAAGAAAAAGAAACAATACTAAATACAGAAATATGCAAAATAGAAATAAGAGATGCATGTGAATAAGAAGTGAAAAGAGCATAAAAAAATTGTGCGAGAGGGCTCCAAGGCTCCCAGGATGGCCAAGCCAAAGGAGTGTTAGAAGCCTATGGAATAAACCAAACCTTATAAACTAACAATAGCTCCAATATTCATTATTCGAATCAATCCAAGTAAATCCTCGAAAAAAAAAAGTGGAGCTGTGAGAAAACAAGTTTTGTCCATAATAAGACTAAACAATACATGCCCTTAGAGGCCAATTCGAATTGGTACTTATAAAAAATGACGAGGAAGCATTATGATTGAAAGCAGCAATCTTTCCCCTCCGAAATCGCTGAAATATGGGATCTCGTTCCTAACACTAAAAATTTGCAGTAAATGACAGGGAACACATTCCTAGATTTTCTCAATCATCGGAGTTCAAGAATATCTTCAATTTATTCTTAATAATATCATGATATTTTGATCATTTATTATCACATCTTGACCTTCCAGTAATAGGGAGAAAGTCCTTAAATTATATCCTTTTCCAAATCTTTATAATCTGCCCAAGATTCTCACAATATTCTACAAAAATAAATAATATTATGAAAAAATATGCAATTATCTTTAAACCTTCCTAAGAACATATGAAAGCATAAAAAAACATTATTAAATGTAGAAGGACATATTTAATATATCTTTTATGTGCCTAAGAAAGGTTATATCGATCTTAATTTATGTCTATTTCGGAGGCCCATTATACCGCCCTAGTGAAATTGTTGCTCATCCTTTGAGAAACCTATTAATCCTCCCTCCCTTGTGGTTCTTCATGTATGCTGGTCTATTTCATTCTCTATTTATTGTTCCATGCATTACTCCTCCTATTGATCTTCTTGCTACTCATCTATTTTTATTTCTTCTTTCAAGTGCTACGTGGAGATCCTCAGGTGCCTTTTCTCATGTGTTCATCCTCCAGGAGTCTGCAGGTGGTCATTTGAAGTCATCTTTATCAACTTATCCTCATATTTTGACATTGTTGCTCTATGTACAAAATTTCTATAGGAAAATTTTCAACTTTGTGTAGTCGTCTTCTCTATGCTTCTTGGGGCTCCAGATTTATTAGATATGAAGGTATATTTTTTATGGAGGTTAGGTATGGGGTGATGGAATGATTGGAGTGATGGAAAGGTAATGGGAGAGTTCCCATGCCAAGGTATAGGTGATCTAGCTACTAGTGGAAAAACATGGGGTTTAGGGAGTGGATCCTTGTGCATGGAGTGAAGTGAGGGTTAGGAGTGATAGGTTTAGAAAAAAAAAATTATCGTGCTATTTTTGATGTTTAGAAACCTTTGAGAGAGATAATTTCTTTGTAAATAAGTTTCTTGTAGAATTTATAGGGTTTCCTATAGTGCTACAGGAATCCTGTAGCTTCCAGGACTTTCCTGTAGCAATTACAATCAAGAGTAAAAATGGAGAATTTTTCCTACTTGAAATATGAAATGAGTGAATGGGTGCATGCTAGAGTTCTCCATGGAGTGTGTATGTAGAGGAGAGAGATAATATAGGAGGAAAACCACCTTTGATCAACAAAATTTTTCCCTTTGTCTTTCCTATAAAAAATTTGGTTTTGCTTGTAGCAGTCCTATTTCATATGTAGCAATTCTATTTCACCCACAGAAATTATATTTCTCATGCCAATAGGTGGTGGGTCCACCTTTTATTTTTCTTTTTCCTATTTCAAATTTATTTATTTTTTTTGCATGCAAAATAAACTAAGAGTTCTTTTTTTGTTAACTCAGTTCGCCCTTAATTACCCCTTAGCACTCATTGTCTTCCATCACAAATAACTACTTACTACCCACTTTCTCAAGTCCTCTTTACTTTTTTCTTGTTCCTCTCCCACATGTGTGCATGTCTTAGTGGAAAATTGAATTTGATTGCGAGATAAGGTTCAGGTTGCTCTGCTACTGATTTTGGCTATAAAAAACATTCCTTCTCACACTTTGAATGTTTTATTAAGCCAGAAAAGGTTCGAAGAAAGGTTTATATGATTACATACATGAGACTTACCGTTGATTTGTTTTTTCATGTGATATTGAAGCTATTGATATGAATAATGAAGCTGTATCTAGTAGTCCTGAAGTTGTTACTGAAGTTGCATGTGGTAATTTGTTGGAGGTCATATTGTTGATAGCCTTGAATCTAGAGGTCTTCTAGGGTTGATTTTGTTGTTTTTTTTCTTCTTCACATCCCTAACTTAAATGATGTTTTTGATATCTTCATGATGTTAGTGCTATAACTGATGATTTTGTTTCTCTACAAGTCTTCACAGCATGATGCCTTTCTTTTTTACTCATAAAGTGTTTTGTGTGTGTAGTCTTCTCCCACTATTCAATCTTTTGATGCTTGAGTGGATGGAATTATTCCTAAGGATGGTGTTTTCTTACCAACTTCATAAATGGATTCATGATGCTCGAGGTGGATATATCTTCTGCTCTGTGGTTGAAAAAAGAATTGACGTTGAGTTTTGATGTGACTGTACAGGATTCTCAGGACAACCCTCTCGTAGAAGACTTTATTTAGGCATAGATCTCAAATGGTAGATCGTGTTGGCCTGAAATTTTTTGAACATATTAATATCATCCTTATGCACCTCCCCATAAAAAATCATGGCCATTGGATGCACAACTCTCGAGAAAAATAAAAAATGGTTGTAGATGATGGAGGTCGATTTGTCACAAACTGTGCGTCAGAAATTGCTGAAATTGTTTGAGCATGTTACCATCATATATATGAATCTCCACCTGAAACAAATTAGAAAATGGATGCACAATTGTTGAGATATAATATAAAGAATTTTCTGTTAAAAACTATTTAAGGATAACCCCCTTGTAGTAGACTTGTTTCAGGCATAGACCTCAAACAGTAGATCATATTTACCTGAATTCTTTTGAGAATATTAATTTCATCCTTATGCACCTCCCCATAAACAATATCGGCCATTGGATGCATAAATATTGATAAAAATTGACAAAATTTGTAGGTGATGGAGGTCAATTTATCATAAAGAGTGAACCAGAATGTGCTGAAATTGCTTGAGCATGTTATCATCATATATATGCATCTTCCCATGAAACAGGTCAGAAAATGGATACACAATTTTTGAGATATTATAAAAAAAACTTTCTAATAAAAAAAAGGAGTTTCGTGTAGCAAAAAGAAGTTTTCCTATAGCATTCTAGGACATCGAGGAAAATGAACGAGAAAATCTTGGAAATTATGGGTGGATGTTGGAAATGTATGAGGGTCATGGATTTTTATGACCTAGGTGCTTTTGGAGCATCTGGGCAAAGGAGGAGGAAGTCCAAGTTTGACTTCCTCTGACTAGGGTTTTGACTAACTTTTTCTTTTGGTGCCAATTTGTGCTTTTTTTCTCCTTTCAAAGGTTGGAGAGCACATGACTTCATTAGGGAGAGATACATGGAGAAAATAAATTTGTTTTGTTTTAATTTTTCACTTTTTTTTCCTTTCATTTTTCTTTAGGCCTACTAGTCACCTCAATGAGGTTTTCAACTAATAGGTCTACCTAGGTGCCTCAAAGGAGGTTCTATGTAGGATTTTTTATTTTTCTCTTATTTTCTCTTTTTTTCCAACCCATTGACCACCTCATAGATTTTTTCAATCAGTGATCCAATATTAGGTGGCTCAAAATATTTTTTTCACCTGTTATTTTATCATTTTCGCTCTCTTTTCTCTTTTTCCATTTTTTTACTTTTTTTTATAATACTTTACTTGAAAAAAAAAAATCTCTTTCAAGTATAAGAATACTTCCAATGGAGCCATGTGCTCATCAATATGGAAAATAAAATCATGTGTAAACTTGAAATACATGCTTTCACATTTACCTGATTATGAGATATGAAGTTCTTTGACTGAGATTGTATCAACTACTGTTGAATAAGAGTGTGTTGCTATGACTTAATGATTGTTGGGAACCATATTCCAATAGAGCTTTGATACCCTTTCTTTGATTGATTATTGGAATCATTATTCATGCCTTCTTCTACCATGAAATTCAAATCTTCCTCTTTTTGTTGATTTTTCTCTTTAACACATGTAGGAAATGACGGTAAACATGAGGGAACCTTCTCAATATCTGATTCTGATGTTTTCTCTTCATCAAGTGCAGCCTCTAATTGTTTGGTCTTCTCATTTGAATATTATTTTTCTGAATGTTGTCCTTCAATGACATCAAGAGAATCACTTTTTTGAAATACTCTTTCTGAGCTAATATGGGTACCATTTATGTCAAGAGGGGATGTTTGGAAGTGTTGTACCTCAACATTGTAAGTGCATTGAGTTACTTATTTGTAAGGGTTTGGAAATGGTGGTACATGTATTTGAGTGGGAGTGGATATATGAGATGCATGTGGTTGAGGTTGTGGTGGAGGTGGATGGGAGGGATAGCATGTAGTTGGGTATTGAGGATATTGAGGAAAATATTTAGGATATTGTGGATTTTTCCCATAAGGTCCTTTTGAACCTTGTTGCAAAGATTCTTTTTGAAGTTGAGATGACCAAGGTTGGTAAGGAGGGAGTGTGATCCAATGATTTTGAGATGGATGCGAATAAGATTGAAATTTTTAAGGAAGTCCTTGCATCATATCAAGTTTACTAACTTCCATGGTCTTCTTGGAGCTACATAACATAGCTTCAGTGGTGGTTGAATTGCTCCATTTTATTCTTGGTAAAATTCCTTAAACCTTGGTAATGATAGAAAATATTTAGTACCATATGATTCTGCATGGATAAAAGAAATATCACCACCTTATTTTCACTCATTTTACATTCTTAACATTTCTACTTGTTCACTTATATTTCTAATAATTTATGTTTTAAATTTATCAAGAAAATTTCCAAGTTCATCTTGCTTACCAATGTTGATGTTGATTTACTTACACTTTCCCCTCTTTATATGCGCTTGCATGTTTCAACAATTTCTTCAAATGATAATTGGTATAAATATCCTTTACTCATGAGATCAAGGAGATCAATCTACCCATCCCAAATTGTTCTAAGTAAGAGGGTTTTTAGTGTGTGAAATCATGAATGATACAATTTTTCCCTCTTAACATCGTACTTGAATCTCTCTATTAGATCTTCAATACCCTCATATTGTTTTTGATTCATTCTAAAGTTTTATTCTTTAAGATCATGATATTCATATTTTTCTAGAAATATATTTTTCATATAATTCCATAATCTTATTGAGTTTATGTGAGACTCATGAACCATTTAATAGCTCTATCCTTCAATGTTTTAGGAAACAATCTCAATTTTTGAGTGTGTGATAAGTAGCCATAAGATCTACAAAGTATTTCAAATTAAAAGAGAAAGGTTTCTAGATCCTATGATCTCATACCATGGAAGTTGGGAAGGAAATATGGAGGGATTCTCTTCATATGCACACTAACATCTGTATCTTGAATGGGAAATCCAAGAGCATCTTCTTCATTGTCATCATCTCCATCCATTTATTCTACCTTCTCCGCCACCTCTTCTTCTTCTACCAACAAAATTGGATGGTGATGTGGCTCTTAGTGCACAACATGATCAAGTGGGGGGGTTGGTACTGGAGAAGTATTTTCAAATATATTTTTTTAATTAAGAATGATAATGCAATGCAATTCTCTATGTTGAAATGAAATATGCCTAATGAATTTTTTTTTGTTTTCTAAAGAAACAAAAGAAATGATCAACATATGGAAGAAAACAATGCATAATTTGGCATCTCCCAGTAACAACACCAAATATTAATGAGCATGATTATTGCAACAAAAATTCTGCAACTACAGAGGCTACCAACTTTAATTATCAACTCAGGGTTCGTACAAATTTAAGAGGTATTGGCACTATATGTACAGAATACAATGTGTCTTTATTTTTTTTATTTGATGTAATGGAGGGAGTTTCTTGAAATAAAAGACTAAACTAATTGTAGAAATGAAGTGTTTCTTTGAAAAGAAATTAAGCCTAGGAAAGAACAAGAATTTGTAATTGAAATCCTAAGAGCATGAATTCAAATAAATATGCCTAATATAATTTTTAAAAATCCATGTCCTAAGTGGTGTTTATTCTTCTTTAATCATGTATTTATGTCCTAGGGTCCATAATTCAAGCCTAAGGGATAAAAACCAACCTTTGTGAGAAAATATGGTCAATTTTACACATGCTACAAGACTGTTACACGAAACTCTATTTTTGCTACACGCAAGTCTGTTCTGGAAATAAATCACCGAATGAGTAAGTAAATCAAATGAAAATGGGATGGGACAATTTTTATTATTAATTATGATGTCTTAGGTCTCCACTCCAAGTGGAATCAATCCAAAATACCCATATTCACACGTGCCAAAAAATAATAGAAAATTTCTACTCTAAAATATTGATATTCAAGCACTAGTGGTCAAGTTAATCTATGGAATTCCTAACCTAATTAAGTGAAAATGCAATGGGGTAAATGTTTTTATCAAATTTAACATTATTATGACCTAATAAAAGTGAAATCAAGTCAAATTTATCTCATTAACCCCTTCTAAACAATAACATATATTTACTACTGTTCCGCTACAAGGCATTTCCATAAATCTTATATTCATGAACAAGTAACCAAATCCAAGTAGCTTAATGATTAATATGACCTTCCAAAGTTATTATAAGGATGAATAATTATTTCGAACCTATAAAAAACCTGCAATAGAACTTACTTAAATCATCTAACTCAATCATACAACATAAAAAAGAAACAATACTAAATACAGAAATATGCAAAACAGAAATAAGATATGCATGTGAATAAGATGTGAAAGGAACATAAATAAATTGTGCAAGAAAGATTTGAGGCTCCTCAGATGGGCAAGCCAAAGGATGGTCCAACACCTATGTAAGATACCTAGCCTTAGAAGTTAAAAATAATGCCATTCAATTTAGTACTTATACAAAATTATGAGTAAGTATTCTCCTTGAAAGGAGGAAGATTTTCCCTCCAAAATCCCTCAAATAGTGGATATCATTCCCAGCACTAGGAGTTTGTAGTAAATAACAGGGAAGACATTCCTATATTTTTACAATCATTGGATCTCAAGAATAAACCTAGAATTCCTTAATAATTCATGATATTTTGTTCATTTATTCTCCTATCTTGATCCCCCAGAAGTAGTGAGCAAGTCCCTAAATTATCTCCTTCTCCAAATCCTCATAATCTACCTAATATTGTAAAAATATTCTACAAAATTAAATAATACTAGGCACAAATATGAAATTATCTTTAAACCTTCTTAAGAACATATTAAAGCATAAAAAAACATTATTAAGTGTAGAAGGAGAATATATCTTTTATGTGCCTCATAAATGCTAGATGGGCCTTAATTTATTTCTAATTTGGAGGCCCATCAAGTGTCACCTCCAATATTAGTCCCAAAGAATAATGGGAACTGGTGGATTTTTTTTATTACAGGGAACTAAACAAGGCTGTGAAGAAATACCATTTCCCTTTACCTTTCACTAACCAAGTCCTAGATTGTCTTACATGGATGAAATTATTCTTTTTCCTCGACTAATTCAGTAGTTGCAACCATATCTTGATCAACACTGAAGACCAAGACAATGCTACATTTACCCGTCCTTGGGGTACCTTTGCTTATAGATTTCTCCCATTTTCCCTATGCAATTACCCTTCCACATTTCAAAGAGCAGTTATGAGAATATTTTTTGAGATTTTCCATGACTCTTTGGAAATCTACATGGATTATTTCACTCCTTACGGATATGATTTCCTAGAGGACCTCTATAATCTAGGTAAATTCCTGAGGAAATGCATTGAAATGCATCTGTCCTTGTGATCGGAATCTGGATTGGGGGAAAAAATTTGCTAAAAATTCAAATTTCTCATAATTGATCCAAACCAAAACGACTGGATAGGTCTCACTGCCAAGAATTTGAGCACTTCGTTTCAACAAAAATCAACTCTGTATGCGAAAGTAAGAGCATGTTGTCTACTTGAGAAAATAAGCGAGCTTTGAAAAGAAAAAAGGTCAAACAATGTTAAAGGTCAAATATTGGGTTTTTCTCCGGTCTAATGGGAAGATTACATGTGTCAACCCATGGTTGGTTGAATGTATAGGCTCATTTGAAATTTGTGATTGGTTTAACAAGAGCCACTGGGGAGCTAACATGTGGCTAGTGCGGAGGCGGACACGTGCCCCTCCCAAAGGTCGAGTTTTGACTAAGTCTAGGATCAAATTTTAAATGTGATATGGAAAATTTTTATTGTTGACCGGAGGGAGGAGGTTTGGATCGAACTAGTGACATCCCCCGCATAACATATAATCTCTACCAACTATTTCATATGTTGGTTGTTATATATCTATGGCAATCGTTTCTATTTAAATTTGAATAAATGTTTGGGTGGAGGCAAAAAGGGGCCATGCCCTAGAACCAGGCGGAGGGCTTAAACTTAATGGGTGGGATTAAATTTTAAATATGGTTTAATTAACCATAAAAAATGTTTTAATGAATATTAATCCATATATTAAACTATATTTAGATAAGTGCTCAATTACAGATAATCTACAGTTAAATTTCACTTAACATTAATTAATCCAAAGATTAATTTGGCGGCCAGTTTGGTGAGTCTGTTATTTTCGGCACCACCTCCATTTTTTTTTAACTTAACCAGAGTTTCTCCATATTTGGAGGATTTTTGCTAGGGAAATTTGAAAAAGCCATGAATTTTGAATATTTCAACCAAATTAGGCTCAATAAGAGTCAATCCTATATGAATTGGATGTTGTGATCATGATGGTGTGGGATGTAGATCCGTTGTATCACTTCTGTAAGTGATTTTTCCACTTTGAATATTAAACAAGCCGACGGCTACCAGGAGAGGGGGTCATGCCTAGTACACTTGAAGACCATTTGCAGAGATTGAAGAGTCTATTTTGAGTTTTTTTGGTTTTCTGAATTCAATGGAACAGGTTTCAAATATGTTGGAGCATTGCAAGTGCATGTAATCAGAGAATTTACCATTAATCCAAAGAGGGCCAAGCCATTGAAGTATGTCCATGGAGATGTAGCCGAGAAGGGGTGAACTCCATTATCAGCTATTGTGTAATGTGTTTGTTGTGTATTATCTATATGAAAGTTAATTGTTATACATGTGTTTTTAACAACTATGTTAATTAATGAATTTCTCATAAAGGACACTTAAACTTGACACATAAATCCTCACATAATTGGATAATTTGAGGCCATTCTAAACAAATTTATTTAATACTGATGAGAGAGCTAGCAAAACAAAACTAGCTTTCCCATATTTAGATGAAGTGGGTATCAGAGCATAGTTTTGCTCATTTTAGCCCTGAGATGGTTTGCCAAGGTTAGCTAGAGAATTAGCTATTGGTTTTTCATTTTTGAAAGGATAATTTAACTGTGTGAAAGTTTATATGTGTAAAGAGAAGGTCAATATTGAGGACTTAGCTCTTAGATCACATAAAAAAATATTTTTATGGATTACAAGTGCAATGGAAGCTTGATCAAGAATTGTTTCTAATCTGTCTTCCTTAGCAAGAATCTTTGATAATGATATTTTGTAGAAGCTCTACATCAAGAGAGATATGGTGCAAGATTTGGTTGAATATAGGAAGGAGACCACTATATTTGAAGAGAAGTTGATTTCCATGAAGGAAGAGAAGCAAGAGATTCTTGAAAAGATGCATGAGATGGAGACTAAAATCCATATTGCAAATGAAAACCTATCAAGGTTGCATGAGATGGAGACTCATCTCCATGATGCCAAAGAAAATTTAGCCAAGCATGTGCATGAAAAATAGGTATGCAATTCAATTTTATATTCTATTTCTTCTCAAAATTATTGTGTAGGTGTTTCTGAAAGACACACTAGAGGAATAGTGTCCAAATTATTGATGAAGATGGGCTATTAATGTAAAGGATTAGGAAAACATGCACAAGGCATTGATCCAAATGATGTTGAGGAAAGGCCTAGGTATTTGGGTCTTGGTTATGGACAAAATGATGGAGAATACTCCAAATCCAAGGAGGCACGTGAGGGTGTTCCTATAAGGACTTTAATTAAATTTTGATTACCTCAAGCTTATAAATTTTGTGTTTAGGGGGAATGAAAAAGTTTTACATACAAATTGAAAGAAGATGTTCATAAGCATGAAAGTTATGGAAATGGAAAACAAGAGGATGTTGAAAGATCTAAATTCATTGAAGCCATTTTTGGTATTCCAAATAGATCCACTACCTCATCAAATTCACCTCCTCAAGAAGGTTACAAAGGTGAATGTGCAAGGTATAAATCTATAAATTTTCTTTTGATTATGATAAACATGGTAAATCTTGAAATAAGATTTGGAAAAAGCTTACATGTTCCTTTTGTGGTTTGAATAACCATACTATTTCAATATGTTGGAAGAAGATAGCTATACATAGGAAATTTTTAAAACAAAGGAGACAAAAAGCCAAAGGTCCAATGGACAATGCAAACCATGTTGAAAAGAAGATGTAACTATTTTGCACTCATTGACATAAGCAAGGTCATCTTATACACAAGTGTTGGAATTTGTATCCAATAAGTCATTGACCACATTTGAAGTAGTTGGAGAGAGAGATTGACAAGAATGGACAAGAGGATTCCATAATCGATATGGGTCAGGGTTATTCACATGACGAATTGTAGCTGAAAGAAGCACCATTGGAGTGGTTTGGAAAGAGATGATTAGATTTCTTAAAAATTTAAGGCCTTGAATTTCTTTCACTAATTGATGCAGATATTTCCTTATTGATAAATTTCATTGCCAATTGAATGCATTTGTTATCTCTTGAAATTATGCTGCATGTTGCATGAAGAAATATGTTGGAAAGGTGGAATATGTTGACTCACTTTGCTGAAGTAAAATTTATCATTTCATCTTTTTAAGTACTTGTACCTGTAAATGGTATTCTTTTACTTGTGAGTGTACTTGTGAGAGAGTTGAGCATTGCATACATGTATGAGAGTTTTTGTGTGTCAGTAGTGGAACTGCTTATAGTTTCATTGTATTTGAACATGCATGGGTGATCATCTTGTGTTGGTTGATTGCTTTGTTAACATGTATGCTTTTCAAGTTGAGAGTGTTGATCATTTGCATATGCATGAGTGTCAACTTGTGTTACTTTATTGCATGTTACATGCATGTCATATTGAATTGGAAGAGTTGATTTAGTCTCCAAAGATGAAAGGGAGATGTTGACTAATTGTTTCATCAGATGTGAAATTATTTTTGTTTTGGGAGAAGAATCATCAAGTTATTGAAAAAAAAACATGTACAATAAATTTTGTTCGACTTGAGAGTCAATTTTTTAAAGAGGCATGTTTTGTCGACGTGTATTTGTTCGATGGGTTTGTACACCAAGATGTAAGAGTACATGGAAATGTTCACATGATGTGACATTTTTTTCTTTGAAGGAGCAAACAGAAGAGTTAATCAATTTATGTTTCTTACATGATGTGTTTTCAATATTAATGGTTTTTCTTGTGACAAGATATCACAGGATTTTGGAAGGTCCACTCTTGAGTGAGAGGCTTATGATTAGCCTTCATTCTCAAATCATGGAATGAACATCATGTCAATACTGGAGGATGTTGGAATCAAGGGGTGGAAATAGGGAAAAGATGCCAAAACGTTTCCGGCCAAAACAACAACGATTGTAGACTATTTGATGTGTTGAAGTCAAGAAGAGAAAGATATGGCAAATCCATTCTTCCATATGAGGAATTTGGAACCATGGGGGTAAAATTAATGGTCACTTATTTTCTATTTATTACTAATATTAGAACTCATCACTAAAGTTCACTTACATGGGCTTAACATGGGAAAGTGGTTTCCAAGGAGAATCTTGCATGGAATACATGTGCATGCAAACGAGGAACCTGATTCTTGGTCGAAAGGCCATCAGTTAGCTCTCCAAGCACTTAGGGATTTCTTTGGTACAACAAGGTGTTTAATCAGTAGCAAGAAGTCAAAAAGTATTTGATTGGGGTAAAAATGCAAAGGTGGGTTACACTTTTGTGAGAATCGGGGGCGGAAAAGTCATTTTCCAAAAAATTTGACCGAAACTTTGTAAAAGTTTAGTTGAAATAATTTTGTTGTTTACATTGACGACATATTGAAGATGTGGGAAAATATATTTCTGGTCAGAGATGGGAAAATCTACAACCAAAGTTAGGCCTAACTAATATTTTGAATTAATAGTCTACCCAAACTATTAGTTTAGCTGAACTTTTAAAATAATTTGGCTATACTTTTGTTTATAAATATACCGGCCCACAAACCTGAAGAGGTTTCAAGCTTATTACCATTGTCGCATCTGTGTCATATGTTTGCTTTCTTTGGTGTTTTCCATGTTTGTTTTTTTCTGTTTGCTTTTATAGGGGCTTGGTGTTGCGTAGGGGCGAGGAGGTGAGAAAGTTGTTGATGTTCTTCTGTTTATTTTTTTGTGAATTTTTTTTTGTTGTTTTTAATTTTATTGCTCTATTTTTTATTTTGCATGTGATTTTCGATCTGCCTCCCTCGCAACGTCTTCAACAATCCCCTACATCGTCTTATCGTTGCGCCTCGACGTCTTCGACGATTTCCTGCCTCGTCTTCTCGTTGCGGCTTAGTCTCCAAATTTCCAGGTAGGAAAAAATTATCTTATGTGTCATCTGTATTGAACTTTTTTTCTCTATTTTTAGCAAGGAAAGAAAAACATTTGTTTTGTGTTACAAGTACCTGGATTAAATACTAATAGCAATTTCTTATGGTTACAAACTTACTATAGATACCACAAATGAATGTGGACATACATCAACCTTTATGTATTGAATCCCTATGTTATATGAAGCACAACTAAAATGTACTAAGAAATAAAGACCAACATTAATATATAAACAATAGCTGGTATGCTCAAATGCCAATACTAGGAAAGAAAAGAAGCACTAGGTATTTCTTAATCTTCCCCAAATTTTCTATTGCATTTCAAGCTTATTTTCTGGATTGGTAGATCTTATTATACATACGAGCAGATTAATCATCTCACGATGGATTAAGAAGATCAAAAATTTCAATAATTCATCATGCATCTCGTGCATTTATTCTAAATTGTCCATTACAATATTGACACATTTTTGGCCTTGCTTAATCTTTGGAATTGTGATCATTATCAACTCTAAATATTCATCAATTTCTGACATCATCTATTTTAGTAATTCTAGTTATCTATGATCATTATGGAATTTTACCTCTGTTTAGAGATTAATGTGCTAAAAGAAAACAAAAAGAGAAATTAATAGGTATGCTGTCAAACAATCCTATTTGTAATTTTGAATCATGTATAAAAGACCGATAGTACCCTAGAAAATATCAAATTTCACAATGCTTTAACAATGCAATGCTAGGAGCTTCTAATACCTTCTAAGTGAAATATTTTGAAACAAATTCATTCTTTTAAAAGTGAGGTTTCTTTCCATGGAAATATTCTAGATATTGCAAGGTTGTTTGTCTCTAGATGTATCTGCTCTTCAAGTTTTCTCCAAGCAACATACATTAGCTTTTTTGTCCTCCGTAGAATAAGACACATGGTACAGTCATTGTTATTTTTTTCCTTCCAACATCTCTAGTGGCTATAAACTACCCATCATCTCCAAGAATATTAAGAAATATAAAAAATAAAAAACTTTGTTATCAAATCATATAGGAACTTAGGAATACCTGCAACATTATCCTGTAGATCTCGAGCTTCAACAGAATCAAGAATATACTATCTTATTTATGGAACATTCAGTACTTTATGATCAACCCTCTTAACCCCATTTCCAAATGGCATGATTCTAAATATCCTCTTTTATTTCATTAGAAGCCCCATGGCATCGGTCCAAGCTATATGATTATCAATTTGATTTGATAATCATCACATTCCTTGGTACTTACAATATTTTGGATTTTGTTAATACCTTTTTAAGTCACTTCATCATTGGAAACAAGTTCAAATATTTTTGAAAGGATCAAGAAATACACAACAGTGGTCTACACAAGAAGTGCTTCCCATGCCATTATTTCATTCTTTCCTAATCAAATAAGTTACATTCCAATTTTAGACCAATGGTTCCACAATAATTGTATTTTAACTATTAAACAAAATACATCAATCCTTTTAATAATTTAAGGTATTTTTTTGCATGTAAGCATTAATTTATTATTTTCTAGATGGCCAAGCACCATAATCCAGAATATTTTCTAAACTTCTTATTCTCAATGTTTCTATTTATTTAATTAGTTTTGTGTTACAAGTACCTAGTTGAAATAATAATAGCATTTTCCTATGCTTACAAATTTACTATAAATACCAGAAATGAATGTGGAGATAAATTAATGTTTATGTATTGAATCCCTATGTTATATGAAACAAAAATAAAATGTAGTGAGAAACAAAGACCAACATTAATATATAAAAAAAAGCTGGTATGCTCAAATGCAAATACTAGGAAACACAGGAAGCATTAGGCATTTCTCATTCTTCCCCAAATTTTCTATTGCATTTCAAGCAGATTTTCAGGACTGGTAGAGCTTATTAAACATACAAGAATATCAATCAACTCATGATGGATTAAGAATATCATAAATTCCAGTAATTCATCATGCATGTCATACATTTTTTTTGAATTTTCCTTTACAATATTGGTCCAAGCTATAGATCTAGCTCTAGTACCTTTGCTATACAATTTTCTTTATATAAATATATTATCCCTACAAACATACCAACCCAAATAATTCTATTTGATTGTTTTAGTTGTATGCAATATCCTCAAATGTTTGCATATATTAGACCTTCAAAATTTACCGCAAATTCTAAAATAGTCCACTCTCCAATTGTTGCCAAGGAAATGTTTCTTAGCATTTTCTTTCGTGTTAAGAATAAAGGAAATAAATTGTGACTTTATATCTCACGTTGTACCTTTGAGTACCTTCTTTCTTAATTGTAGCTTTATCACTAGTCTTTGCTTCTTGTTGTAATATTTAAAATTTTATTGTAACATTTAAATCATCCCAATGTATTTTATTAATGTACCTAAATTTACACCTTCCATGATGCTTCTAAGCTTGTAAAATGTTAAAAGTGGACTTTTTTATGATGTAATGGATATTAATAATCTAGATTATGTACAGTGACATGATGATAGTGTAGGTTTATGTTCAAGTTGTAAAATTCTTGTACATATCAAGGATGAGTGATAGTACAAGCCAAAAATGACATTATTATAAATGATTAGACAATCTGTTTGGTGCTAAATCATACTTCTTATTAAGGACATAACTAATGCAAGTTGAAAATTATTTTTTAATGTTATTAGCCTATTTATAGATGTCAAAGTAAAGGTTTCTAGATGTGATTTATGCCATAAAATTTAAGGAAAACTAAACTTTAAGGAAACCCATGTACATGTCATTTCTCCCACAAACTCATCAAGGTGTGAATTTTGACATAACTTCATCAACCACTACCACTAGTTGTTTTAGTAAATTCATAAATTAACTGTGCAAACCATGTACCTGTCATTTTTCCCACAAACTCATCAAGGTGTGACTTTTGACATAAATTAATCAACCACTAGCACTAATTGTTTTAGTAAGTGTGAACCATTACCACTTTAAGGTAAACCATGTACATGTGTCATTTCTCCCATACATGTGTCATTTCTCCCATAAAATATAATGAAATTTCATTTATCCCATAAACTATAGGGCAAACTTTCAGGCAGACCGTGTACATGTCATTTCCCTCTTAAACTCTAAGCAAGGTAAACTTTAGGGCATGTAATTTATAGATGTGATTTCTCCCATAAACTTTAAGGAAAAATTTAAGGCAAACCATGCATATGTCATTTCCCCCATAAACTCAAGGCTTTCTCCTAGTAATTCAAGGTGGACTTTAAGACCTAAAAACGGAACCTAAAGTGGTTGAACTTCCATAGGATTTTAGTCCATCTGTTGAGTGTTAACTTCTACAATTTCTAAAGGAAGAGTCTATAAAGGGTCAGGTAGCCTATGTATCTCATCCTTTCTCAAAGGTGACATATCCAGTAAATGCCACTACATTCAACCTCTGGAATAGATATAAATAGAAGTTATTGATTGTAATATCAATTTCTATACATGCCATTTTTCACATAAAATTTAAGGCATTTGCTAGTGTCTTTGGGGCAATGTAAATGTCAATTCTATTTTATTTCTCCCATAAAATTTAAGGAAACATTTAAGGAAAACTTTAAGGAAAACCATGTACATACATGTTATTTCTCCCATTTCTCCCATAAATTTTAGTAAGTGCATAAAATAATTTTTCAAACCATGTACATGTCATTTCTCCCACACACTTTAAGGCAAACTTTAAGGAAAACAATGTACATGTGTCATCTCTCCCATACATGTGTCATTTATCCCATAAAACTTTAGGAAAACTTTAAGGCATGCCATAGTCTAGAGCATATCTAAATAGAATTTCTTCATTGTAATATCCATTTTGTACATGCCATTTCTCCCACAGACTTTAAGGCAGAATTTTGTAGTGTTTTTGGAACCATGTACATGTCATTTCAATGTCATTTCTCCCATAAAATTTAAGGCAAACGTTAAGGAAAAAATTAAAGCAATCCATGTACATACATGTCATTTCTCCCATTTCTCCCATAATGTTTTGTAAGTGCATAAAATAATTTTGCAAACCATGTATATGACACTTCTCCCACACACTTTAAGACAAACTTTAAGGGAAACCATGTACATGTGTCATTTCTCCCATACATGTTTCATTTCTCCCATAAAATGTTAGGAAAACTTTAAGGCATGTCATTTCTACGTCATTTATCCCCAATTTCTATGTCACTTCTCCCATAAAATATAAGGAAATGTCATTTATCCCATAAATTATAAGGCAAAATTTAAGGCAAACCATGTACATGTCATTTATCCCTTAAAATATAGGCAAGGAAAATTTTAAGGAATGTCATTTCTAGATGTGATTTCTCCCATAAACTTTAAGGAAAACTTTAAGGAAAACCATGCACATGTCATTTATCCCAAAAACTCAAGGTTTTCTCCCATTAATTAAAGACAAACTTTAAGTCCTAAAAACCAAATCTAAAGTGGCTGAAATTCCATAGGATTTTAGTCTGTCTATTGAGTATTACCTTCTACAAGTTCTAAAGGCAGATTTTGTAAAGGGACAGGCATCCTCTGGATGTCATCCTTTCTCAAAGGTGACATATCCAGTAAATGCCCCTACAGTCAATCTCTGGAACATATTGAGATAGAATTTCTTCATTGTAATATATGTTTCTGTACATGCCATTTCTCCCATAAAATTTAAGGCATTTTCTACTGTTTGTGGAACCATGTACATGTCATTTCTCCCATAAATTTTATGGAAAAATTTAAGGAAAACCATGTACATAGATGTCATTTCTCCCATTTCTCCCATACATTTTAGTAATTGCATAAAATAATTTTTCAAAGCATGTACATGTCATTTCTCCCACACACTTTAATGCAAACTTTAAGGAAAACCATGTACATGTGTCATTTATTCCATACATGTGTCATTTCTCCCATAAAATTTTAGGAAAAATTTAAGGCATGCCATAGTCTGGAACAGTTCTAAATATAAGTTCTTAATTCTAATATCCATTTTTGTACATGCCATTTCTCCCATAAACTTTAAGGCAAATTTGTTAGTTTTTTTGGAGCCATGTACATGTCATTTCTGTGTCATTTATCCCATAAACTTTAAGGCATAATTTAAGGAAAACTTTAAGGCAAACCATGTACATACATGTCGTTTCTCCCATTTATCCCATACATTTTAGTAAGTGCATAAAAGAATTTTTCAAACCACGTACATGACATTTCTCCCACACACTTTAAGGAAAACTTAAAGGCAAAACATGTACATGTGTCATTTCTCCCATACATGTGTCATTTCTCCTATAAAAATTTAGGAAAACTTTAAGGCATGTCATTTCTATGTCATTTCTCTGTCATTTCAATGTCATTTCTCCCATATAATATAAGGAAAACCATGTACATGTCATTTCTCCCGTAAAATTTAGGCAAAGAAAAATTTAAGGCATGCCATTTCACGTTGTCATTTCCCCCTTAAAATTTAAGGCAAACCATGCACATGTCATTTCTCCCACAAACTCAATGATTTCTCCCATTAATTCAAGGAAAAATTTAAGGCCTAAAAATTGAACATAAAGTGACCAAAATTCCATAGGATTTTATTCATTCTGTTGAGTGTTAACTTCTACAAGTTCTAAACGCAGAGTCTGTAAAGGGCCAGGTAGCCTCTAGATCTCATCCTTTATCAAAGGTGACATATCTAGTAAATTCACCTACAATCAATCTCTAGAGCATATCGAAATAGAATTTATTCATTGTAATATCCATTTCTGTACATGTCGTTTCTCCCATAAACTTTAATGCATTTGCTAGTGTTTTTGGAAACACGTACATGTATTTCTATGTCATTTCTCCAAAAAAAATTATGGCAAACTTTAAGGAAAACTTTAAGGAAAACCATGTAGTACATACATTTCATTTCTACCATTTCTCCCATAAATTTTAGTAAATGCATAAAATAATTTTGCAAACCATGTACATGTAATTTCTCCCACACACTTTAAGGAAAATTTTAAGGAAAACTAATTACATGTCTCGTTTCTCACATAAAATTTTAGGCAAACTTTAGGTCATGCCATTTATTTCTCATTTCTATGTTCTTTCTCCCATAAACTATAAGGCAATGTCATTTCACCAATAAAATATAAAGAAAACATTAAGGAAAACCATGTACATGCCATTTCTCCCTTAAACTCTAGGCAAGGAAAACTTTAAGGATTGTCATTTTGTAGATGTGATTTCTTCCATAAATTTTAAGGAAAAATTCAAGGCAAACCATGGACATGTCATTTCTCCCGTGCATATGAAATAAATGTTAATTTAATATGTTTTATTGAATTTATTTTTTTCAGGGATAAAAAAAATCCACTAAATATGGTTGAAGAATGGACATTATGCGTAGATGTTTCTTGCTATCCCAATCCAGGGAAAGCAGTGATTACATATTTTATTTGCAATATTGTGACTAACAAGGTCCTCCAAATGATAATGAATATATCGGGAAGAACAACAAACAACGGGGCATATTTTATTGCATTGATAGAAGCCTTGGGAACAACTAGGGAGAATGGATCAAATGGAACTGTAGTTTTCACCAATTTTGAACTTTTATGAAACTAGATGAAAGGCGTGTACCAAGTTAAGAAGGAGAGGCTAAAACAACTGCATGGAAAAGAAAACAATATTTTTAGCCAATTTCAATTTTTTAGTATAAGACATTGTGCAAATGTTAATAAGATTCTTGGTGATCTCTATTGTGTGGGGAAATTCCAATTCAAGATTCATCTATCAAATATTAATTAATAGATGAATTAATATTATATGGGGCAATGCGAATTCAAGATTCTTCTCTCGAAGATGAATTAGTGTTGAGACGTTCTTCTTAAAAAATTGAAGATTCATCTCTCGAAGATTCATCTCTCAAAGATGAATTAATGTTGAGACACTCTCCTTCAAAAATTCAAGATTCATCTCTCAAATATGAATTAGTGTTGAGACATTTTCCTTCAAAATTTATTGATGGATATTGTAACATATCATTGATATGTGTGTGTTTTTTACTTATCAATACACCAATTTTAATGACCATGTGTTTTTTTCAATTATATACCAAGTGTGCCCCCACGATGTAAAGCAAAAATTGGTGAACTTCACATTCTATAAAATTAAAATGTGAGGACCTCAAGAAAATTTTGTTTAAATTGAGTTTCACATACATATCAATTATGGTGCTTTGAAAGTTGTGTTTTACATAATTTGTGTACTAAATTACATTAATTTTTTGAAATATTTTGAATTTATTTTAAATATTAATTTAAAAATAATTGTAAATTTCCATTGCAAATATATTCATTTATATCATGGAGGATGAAAGTTGAATATCAATAGAATCTCATGCCTCTATGAGAGAGGGGAATCATGGATGGAGGGATGTTCATGGTATTTAAATATAATATTATCTCAATACATATATGTGTGTACATGTCGAATTTATTTTATATCTAATTTGTGAGTTAAATTAGTTCTTAATATGTTTCATTTTTTATCTTTTAGGAGTTAGGAGGACAAGGGTTTATGCTCCATCAATGGAGCATGGTCATGGTTTATACAATCATGGTGTGATTCACGCAATTTAATCAATCATACATGTACATGTGTATTTATATGTATGAATGAATTTTTTAATTGATTATAAATTCATATTTTTTTATGAATCTTCCCTCTCGTCACATGAGGTTGGTGGTGGTACACATTCCGTTGGAGGTCCAACAATAAGTGGTCACCAATTCTGTGAGGGTGGTGATATGCATTCCCTAAGAGGCCAATCAATCGACGGTTGTGTTGGTTCTCAACCAATTTGTGGTTGTTCAGATGGTTCTCAATAGTCTCAGGGTGGGCAAGATGCTAGCCAACCATATCGAGGTGGCCATCAATTTGAATATTATTTTCATTCAATTTGTACAAATTTGTTTACATGTTTTTAAATATACAAAATTTTATATATTGATGCAGAGGGTGAAAATGTTTCTCCAAATTTTGCTTAAACAATACGTTGGACAGAGTCGATAAATCTTGTAAATAGTTACTCACTCTTTAAGTGAACTAGTAGATGTGTACCTAAGGCTTGGGCCAATCACTGATACTTTTGTAGAAGTGATGAGAAAAATAATGGAAATAGTGATGGGTCTCAATACATGGGAGGTTGTTAAACAAAGAGTTACAACATAAATGGTTAATTCTATGTTGAATTTCAAAGAATGGCTGAAAAAATATGCTAAAGGTGCAATATTTCAATCACCCTGATATAGGTGGCCATTTGTATGATAGTCACCTTGCTTCCTATGCAAGACACCCATCGAATGACGAGGTTCTACTTTATTTTGAAAAAAAAAATTATGCAGAATTCTTTTTGGTAATCAAACCCAATTATAATTACCTTCCCTGTAAATATTTTTGTCTTGGGAAAGGTCGATTGTGTGGTAATATAGATGCTAAGCATGATGCTGAGTTGCCTCGCCCTAAGCCACCATTGGTTAGTCAACCTCTTCGTGTCGAAATTTTGCGGTCAGAGAGGAATGCAACTTCTCAAATTAGTCGAGAATAAAGGGATGCCCTCATTGAAAATATTCAGAGTGGACTGGGTGGCGTTGATTTTTGTCTGAATCGACAAAGAGCACGACATAATTTGCGTGCTAATTTTGTGTATCATATAGATGATGAGATAGATAATAGGAGTGTTGAACATCTCAAAAAATATGCAAATAATTGCCACAATGGTTGGAAGGATCTAATTATTCATGAGAAAGAGGGCATGGGATCAGTATGTGTTAATGGTTAGGGTGATTATTTTAACACATGTAAAATTTGTAATAAATACATATATACATGCATTTATTTGTATACATTAATCTAACAAAAATGTATCATTATATGTTAACACCATTTACATTTCCCACACTTGATGAATGAAGATTATGTTAATATCACGGTCGGAGCCTCCGGTTCACACAATAAAGATGGGTCTTACCATGAATCACACAGTCAAGATGGTTCTCACCATCAACATAATATGTTGGCACATTTTAGTGTTTTTTAACTGAACATGATGATATACAATTATTTTTTCTCTATTATTATATATAAAAAAACATGATGATATATTTTTAAAATAAATAATTGTGCACAAATGTATATGTATATATAATTAAATGTTAACAGATTTTGATTCTATCCGATTTTTTTGGGATGGTGGTAAAATTATGTTTCCTTGAGAGATGTGCCAAATCTGCCATCACAAGATTGAAAAAATTTTCACTTTTAAATATGTTTTTAATTTATATATTACAACTCAAAACTTCAATTAAAAAAAGAGATCCATATATTGAGTTATTTTTAATTTTTTTAATTTTAGGTTTCTGTAGATTTTCTTTCGGAGCCACCCTTAGGAGACGTGCCAAATCCACCATCAAAAGTATTCAATTTTCCACTTAAATGTGTTTAAGTTATAAGTTATCAATTAAATTTCAAAAGTTTTATTATAAATTGAGATCTAGATCTTGAGTTATTTTATACTTCTAAAATTTTTGAATTTTAGGTTGCTGGAGATGATTTCCCTTCTCCATGGATTCTAGTGAAGGAGTGTATGATGGAGATAGGATCATCCACACCATTTGAATCATTTGAACAAGTTTTCTAACTTTTTTTTAAATATTATTGAAAAATAGTTTATATATGCATTTTCATTTGAAATTTTTTAATATATATATATATATATATACACACACACACACACTTGTACATGTATATTGTACTGTGTATTGTGGAAGATGTTCCTGTGGAGGAATTTTTAATGGATGAGCAACACAACACAATGGAGAGGGAACCACATGAGGTATTGCATGACTTTTTTTTTCATTTTTTTTTTTTGCAAGAAGTTCTATATTCATTCAATTTTAAAAAATTAAATTTTAATTTTTGTACACATTGTGTGCATGTTCCCCATGCCTCATAGGATAGCACGAGGATCATGAATTTGTTGGCAGAGACACTAGATCCATCTGTATTTGATGGATGATGCACATGTGTGCAACATTATATTCGATAGATCTAGTATTAAATTTACTTTTTTATATATTCTTATCTATGTAGTCATATTTACTTTTCTATATAAATTGATACACGTAACACTATACATTGAACTATAGATATATATATATATATATATACACATATACTTTTATTGTTTATGTGAGATACAAATTTTGGACATATTTTACTGTTTGGATATATAGTTTTGAAATACATTTACTTTAATCAAGAATGATTTTAAATTTTGGATAGTTACATTTGGCATGTGATCACATGTTGTGATAAATAATGTTATTTTTTTAAAGTCAAGTTCTCATTTCATTTTTTAAATAGAAAATGAATCTAGATGGATATTTGAAATTATAGAACACATGTACATGTGTGTATATTTTGGATAGCTGAACTACATTTGGCATGTGATCACATGTTGTGATATAATGTTTTGTTTTTGAAGCTCAAGTGGTAATTTTATTTGTTAAATATAAAATTCAAGTCTTGATGGAAATTTCAAATTTTACAAAGCACGTATATATTTTGGATAGTTCAACTACAATTGGCATGTGATCCCATGTTGTGATATAATTTTTTCTTCTTAAATTGGATAGTTCAACTACATTTTGCATGTGATCTCATGTTGTGATATAATGTTCTATTTTTAAATTGGATATTTCAACTACATTTTTCATGTGATCTCATGTTGTGATATAATGTTTTGTTTTTAAAACTCAAGTTGTCATTGTATTTTTTAAATATAAAATGAATATCTAAATGTAAATTTCAAATTATATTTTCTAATGGTTATATTTTAGATGGTTGAACTACATTTGACATGTGATTGTGATATAATGTTTTGTTTTTAAAAAAAATTCATTTTATAATTTTTTTAAATATAAAATGAATCTCTAGATGGAAATTTCAAATTACATTTTCACAATGTGTATAATTTGGATGGTTGAATGACAATTGGCATGTGATTGTGATATAATGCTTTGTTTTTAAAATTCAAGTTGTCATTTTATAAACTCGTTAAAAATATAAAATGAATCTCTCTAGATGGAAATATCAAATTACAAACCATGTTTTGGATAGTTGAACTACATTTTCCATGTGATCACATGTTGTGATATAATGCTTTGTTTTGAAAACTAAAGTTTTGGATGGTTGAACTACATTTGGCATGTGATTATGATATAATGTTTTGTTTTTAATAATTAAGTTGTCATTTTATAAAATTTTTAAAAATATAAAATGAATTTCTCTTGATGGAAATTTCTAATTACAAACCATGGAAATTTCGAATTACAAACCATGTATACATGTGTATATTTTAGATAGTTGAACTACATTTTGCATGTGAAGTAATGTTGTGATATAATGTTTTTTTTTTAAACTCAAGTTCTGGATGGTTGAACTACATTTGGCATGTGATTGTGATATAATGTTTTCTTTTAAAAATTCAAGTTGTCATTTTATAAACTTGTTAAAAATATAAAATAATCTCTCTAGATGGAAATTTTGAATTACAAACCATATATACATTTGTATATTTTGGATAGTTGAACTACATTTAGCATGTGATCACATGTTGTGATAATATAATTTTTTGTTTTTAAAACTCAAGTTGTCACTATATTTGCTAAAAATAAAATGAAGTTGGGATGTACATTAAGTGTGAATGTTATATAATTTTAGGACATGTAGATCTATTATTTAGGTGATATTTAAGCACAGCACATATCGATTTTTTAAAATATAAAACACTCACGTCAATGACAGAAACTCATTAGAGGCAGCTACAAAAGTGCATTTTCAGGGCGCTCTCACCGTGGCAAGGACCAACGATCGGAATCCACCGAGGGCTCTACATGTCATAGACATGAGGTGGTGGCTCCTTGAGCATTTGATAACATTCATGGGGAGACTATTTTTCCTCTAGAGAAGCCTAGGGGTAGAAGATGCAAGAAATGTTGGCAATATGATGCAATATGTTGTCCTTGAAGGAAACCTACTTTATGAAGTTGTCCTTGATGGAAACCTACTTGATGAGTTTAAAGATGTAAAAATGATGTTTCTATAGGTTAGTTCAGATGTGATAGAGAAAGGAATTCCAATAAGTGTCATAAAAATGAAACAGGAAATATTTCTCAATGTATATGTAGGTTTGATGAAGGAAACGTGCGTATGAATTCAATGTATAAGCTACTTTTATGAAGGAAACCCATGTATACATTAAGAATTAGTAAATACGTAGTTTTTATGAAGATAAGTCACATATCCATGCTGATAAGGATGATCCAAGTCATGTATTCCTTTTGTGCTCTAAAATTATGATACCAAGGGGCATTACCATTGTATTAGCCCACAGTTTTGAGCATTGTGTTATATATTTGATTATGTCCAAAGAATACCATTGGTAATTGTGTGGTTTTGACTCATGGTATTGATAAAGGCTAAATCTATATAAGGAGAAGAAGATCATAGTCTAAGGCGTGCATGGGTAAGGGATGATACTGAATACTTATCTTTGAAGTATATCTGCATACGATGAACTCTATTTTATTGATAAATATAAAGTTATGATGCACGCTTGGATAGATTGATGGATCAAGATCTCTAGACTTGAAAAGACTATGTTCTTGTATGATCCATTGAAGAGATGATTAGATCTAAGACCTCACACATGTTTTCTGAAGTGGAGTGAAGAAATTTGGGTAAGTTCTAAGATCTAAAAACATTCCTTTGAATGAATATTTATAGATCTATACACTAGTTTGTCTCAGTAAAGCGTGTATATATGCAGGTTTTCTTCAGAAAATCCTTGTATGGAAGTTACATTCTTCTTAAGCTTATTGCAGAGGTTTTTCTGTTATTCTTTCTACTTGTTTGTTTTCTATCAATGAATTTCTCATGTAGATATGGGTTGCTTAATTTTTGTATAGGTTGCTAAGTTGATTATGAACAAATGTGATCAATGAGTGAGAAAATATGTGTTATGATCACTGACAGATCAAGAGTCCTGTAATTCTAAAAAGATATCTGACTGAATGACTCAAATATGAATCTGAGACAAATCATATTTTGAAAAACATTATTCACAGATCTATACTCAGGTTGGTGTAAAGGAAAGCAACTATACATGCTGGTTCAGTGAAGAAAAGTAGTGTATGCATTTTAAAGTGATGAATGTTCAAGGTTAAGTTTGATATTGCATATTTATTTTGAAGTCTAGGTTATTTCTGAAGTTATGGTTACAGTGGTCTCACTGTTCTGATCGAAGTACTGGGTAAAGTTTATGATTTTTGATGTTTAAAAAGAGTTGTGTTGATGTTGTTTGATACATTATGAAAATTTATGAAACGTGGTTTGCAGTGTTTATGAGGGTTGAAGCCTTCAATATGGAGGTAGAAGCTTTATTCCAGTATAAGCTCATGTTCTAATCAGGGGGTTGAAGCTCCCTTCTAGTACTAACTGGTAAACGATATTAGGCGGTTGTAGCTCCCTTCCAGTAGCAGCTAGAAAACAAGAGAAATTTGTAGCCTTCTGTAGGTAGATTCCTGTGTAATAATATGAGTCTGAATCAGTACAATATTATAAACAATTTTCTGTATAATAAATATTGAAGACAAAGACGACAACAACAGTGGTTTTCTCCCAAATTGGGATTCCACCTTAAATATCGGTGTTCATGTGTGTTGCACTTGTGTGAATATTTATACTTCTGTTACTGCACATATTTAATAAATATCTCACAAATCCATAACTGGTAAATTGATTTAAAGATTATTCCTAAGAAGTTTTTCTAATCTATAAAATTATATCAGTATACACTAGTTTCCTTTAGTATATGCGCATGTATACGTGATTTGGGTTCATCAAAGATGCGTATGGAATTCTATAAAGAAAAATTTAAAATGTTTTCAGTAAGATATAAATACTAATTCAACCCCCTCCCCCCCCCTCACTCTCAGTATTTTTCCCAAAAATTGGTGTCAGAGCGGGTGCTTCTGAAGAAGCTTAATCGCTAGAAGGAAGATCAACTAAGATGAGCAATCAGGATGGGACAAAATCTATCACACCTCCTCTCTTCAAAGGAGACAATTTAATCTTCTGGAATACAAGGAAAATATCCTACCTTCAGTCTCTTGGAGAAGATGTATGGGCTATAGTTGAAGGAGGTTATCAATATCCAGTCTCAGTTCCAACAGATGCAACTGCAAGAAAGAACTATGAAACTAATGTAAAGGCAGTCAATGCAATATTGGGAAGTTTGACTGAATCAGAATTTTTCAAAGTCATGCAGTTGAATACAGCAAAGGAGATATGGGACAAAATCATTCTAAGCTATGAAGGTGATACCAAGGTAGAAAGTGCTAAACTCCAAACTCTCGGGATTCAATATGAAAATCTCAGGATGCATAACGAGGAAAGCATTGCCAGTTTCCTTTTACATATAAATGGTATTGCAATTCATATGAGAGATTTGGGTGAAACCATAACTGAAACTACTCTGGTAGAAAATATTTTAAGATCTCTAACTTCCAAATTTGAGTCAAAAGTGTCTGCTATTGAAGAAAATCAGGATCTACAAACTCTTACTATTGTTCAATTTCATGGCACTATGACTGCTGTGAAATGAGAAAAGGAGGTCCATATGAAGTCAAAGAAGTTGTCTTTATAGCTATTGCAAAGGAAGTACAATAAAAGGAAGGATTAGGATATGTTTTAGAAAAATATAAGGTAAATTTTGTAAAGAAGCTACAACTGGGCACTTGAAGGTTCAGAGGTAAGCTTCCTTTTAAATGTTTTTCTTGTGGAAGAGTTGGCCATTATGCTACTAAGTGTCCCCATAAAGAAAATCATGAAAAAGGAAAGAAAGTGGAAAAAGGAAATAGGAATCGATTTATCAATAGAAAAAGTTATTATACTCATGAAGATAGTGATGGGCTATCAAATAGTGAAGAAGGTGAATCTGATCAAGACGTTAGACTACTCATGGATCTTGAAAAAGACTCTAGTGAGGCTAAAGATACCTTTATGAATGCTCTAGAAGAAAATGATTTTCATGAAGAAATTAATCAGCTCAAAATATTTTTGGAAGAAAACAAAATTTCCATAGATACTCTAAAGAATTAGCTTATAGAAAGGGAGAAGAACAATGAGAAATTAGAATGTGAAATAGTAAGTCTAAGAAAGGAAATTGAGAAAGAGAGAACTTTAAATATTAGATTTGCTAAAGGAAATGAAAGCTTAGATGAAATTATCAAGGTTCAATGATCTCCTTTTGTAAAGACATGTCTTGGATATATCAGAGAATCCTCTGAGTCTTTAGCACCAAGCTATCTAAATGTAGCTAAAGCTAGCCTACAACATTGCATCACTAAGCAAGATAATAGAGAAACTTCATAGGTAAAGCATGACCACTTCAATAAAAAGAACAATACTTAAAAAATATCAATCAGAGAAGTACCAATCAGTAGGTAAACAAAAATAGAAGGTTTCATGATTGCAAGAACTTCTTCTTTAATGGGAAATGTTTCTCATGTCATAATTTTGTTCATAAAGTTGTTCAATGTGTTGCATATAAAACATAATGACCAGATAAACAAGAAAGAAAAGAAATGAGACTGGAATAAAAAATAATACTTATAACAACTTTAATCCTCTTCAAAATGAAATTGAATGTGCTTATTGCAATAACTCTGGTCATTAAGAATATGAATGCAAGAGAAAACTTCAACCAAAAGAGCATATACCTTCAAATTCCAAGGTATGGAGAAATAAGGACGTACAAGTTGAGAAATGTGGCATAGGCTTATTTGCAGAAGGGTAAGAAAATAAATGGTACATTGATATCGGATGCTTAAAGAACATGATATGTGATATAAATAAACTCCTTGCATACAATGCTCTAGAAAGAGAAAAGAATGTTACCTTTGGAAATGATACTCATGCTGTCATTAAAGGAAAAGGTTATGCTTTTCTAAAAGAAAAGGTAAAATCTAACAATTTTTTGTATGTGGATGGATTAAAACATAACCTGTTAAGTGTTAGTCAAATGTGTGATCAAGGAAATCAAGTTTTCTTTATTTCAAAAGAATGTGTGGTAGGTGAACTTGACATAGGAAAAACAATAATAAAAGGAACTAGAACACCAAGCAATCTGTATGTATTGAAAGGTTGCAAAGAACAATGTTACTTGGGTAAATATTTAGAAAATTGGTTATGGCACAGAAGATTAGGGCACTTGAACTTCTCTCAAATCAGCAAATCTAGTAGAGTCAAAGTTGTTCGTGATCTTCCCGACATCACTTTCCCTGAAAATACCATATGCAAATCTTGCCAATTCGGTAAGAAAACTAGAGTGAAATTCAATGCCAAACAAGGATCAGCAAGTAAGCCTCTTGAACTCATAAATACTGACATATGTGGACCTATGAGGAAAAATTCACCCCATGGAGAGCAATACTATATTCTATTTACTGATGAATTCTCTAGAATGTGTTGGATTGGGTTACTAAAACACGAATATGAAGCATTTGAAAAGTTTCAGATCTTCAAAGCCCTGGTTGAAAATGAATTAGATATAAAAATCAAATGTCTTATATCTGACGGAGGAGGGGAATATATATCAGATGAATTATTTGATTTCTATGAACAACATGGCATAAAAATATATTTTTCTATAGCTTTAAGCCCACAAAAAAATGGCGTGGCAGAAAGGATGAACATAACAGTTCAACAAATGGATTGTGCTATGCTTGATGATTCTGGAACAACTGATACCTTTTGGGGAGAAGCAGTACATATCGTAGTAAATATTCTTAACAAGGCTCATGTTCGTTTGAATAGTGATAAAACTCCTTATGAGCTCTGGTATGGTAATCTTCCAACTGTAAAGCATTTTAGAGTTTTTTCAAACAAATGTTTTATCAAGTGCAATGATGAAAAACTTGGTAAATTTGAACCTAGAGCAGATGAAGGAATATTTCTTGGTTACTCTTCTAGAAGTAAAGCATATAAATGTTACAATAAAAGACTTCGAAATATTGTTGAATGCATTGATGTTGTAATTGATGAGTCTCTGTCAGCTCCCAAAAGGGAAATACCAACAAAAAATGAAGATGATGATGATATATATCCTCCTACATCAAATAAAAACAACATGGAAGTGGAGCCCTATGAAGCAACATAAGATTATCTATTTGAAAAATATCCATCTAGGTATGTTCAAAAGAATCATCCAGAATCTTAAATTTTGGAAGAAAAGGGATCAGGTGTCCAAACAAGAAAAACTCTTGTAGGATCTCCTAGCTATCTAGCATTTCTATCCACTATTGAACCATAGAATGTCAATCAAGCTAGCAAAGATGAATGCTGGATTCAACCCATGAATGAAGAACTTGATCAGATTGAAAATAATCACACTTGGGAATTAGTTCCAAGACCTCATGATACAAATGTTATTAGAACAAAATGGATATTAAGAAACATGTTAAATGAAAATGGAGATGTTATTAGAAGCAAAGCTAGACTTTTTTGTAAAGGGTATGCTCAAAAATAAGGTATAGACTTTGAAGAAACATGTTCTCTTGTAGCTAGACTTGAAGCCATAGGAATGTTTCTTTCCTTTTCAAGATTTCAACAATTCAAAGTTTATCAAATGGATGTTAAATCTACTTTCCTCAATGGTTATCTAGAAGAAGAAGTTTATATAGAACAACTAGAATGATTCATTTTGGGAAATGATTAAAAACTAGTTTGCAAACTTAAAAACACTTTATATGGTATCAAAAAAGCTCCAAGGGCATGCTACTATCATCTTCAAAAATATCTTCATCAACAAGGTTTTTCAAAGGGATCTTCTGATAGCAAATTTTACGCAAAAATTGAAAATGATAAACTATTGATTGTAGTTGTATATGTTGATGACATCATTTTTGAGAGTAATGAAGAGTCCATGAGTCAAAGAGTCCATGAGTAACAATTTTAACTGTATTTACTTGGGGACCTAACATTTTTTCTTGCCTTACAAGTGCAACAAGCAATAGATGGCATATTTTTATCACAAGCAAAATATCTTAAGAAAATTATGAAGAAGTATGGAATGGAAGACTGCAAACCTGTAGGTACACCAATGGTAACTGGGTGTAACCTCAGTTATCATGATGATTCTCCCATGGTGAATCAACCAGAATACATATCCGTGATTGGAAGTCTATTCTATCTAAACAGGACAAGACCTGACATTATGCATGCAGTTGGGATTGTTGGACGATTCCAAGCTAATCCAAAAGATTCACACCTTCGGGATACAAAAATAATATTCAAATATATACAAGGGACTTAGGACTTTAGTCTATAGTATCCAAAGAATGTTGATCTCACTCTTCATGCTTACACAGATGTGGATTGGGTTGGAAATATTGATGATCGAAAAAGCACTAGTGGTGGTGCATTCTATATGCGGCCGCACTTAGTATATTCATTCAACAAGAAACAAAGTTATATTGCCTTATCTATAGCAGAAGTAGATTATGTGGCTGTCCCATCATGTTGCACACAACTACTTTGGATGATGCATACTTTACCAAACATTCAAATAAAAATTTCACCTCCCATCTCCATTTTATGTGATAATACAAGTGCCATTAGTATCTCAAAGAATCTTTTTATGCATTCCAAGACCAAGCACATTCCTATTAAGTATCACTTCCTATGTTAACAAGTTCTTGAACAAAAGGTTAAATTGGAGTATGTTCCCTCCAAATAACAAGTTTTTGATATTTTTATTAAACGTCTTCCCAGGGAAGCATTCGAATATCTCAAACAGAAGCTGGGAGTTGTCTCTGCCTCTTTGATCAAATCTGCTTAATTTCAGAAGATTAAATTTGATATGTAGGTTTCATAAAGGAGAATTGTGGATATAAGCGAGTTTTTGTGGATAAAACCACGTATGTATTTTATTGACAGATATTCTCTGGGTCAGCATTCAGACCAGATGTGGTGTTGTTGGGTAATCTCTGTTTTGATCCAGTATTCATCTTTCTGTATCATTCTATGATATTTATCTCCTTGATATATATTCTTCGATGCATTGGTTGTTGAAAGTGTTCAAGATGCACAAGCTCAAGGGGAGCACCTGCCTTGTTGAAGAGGATGCATTGTTGGCATTCTGATTTGGTTTCTGATTTATGATTTCTCTCTTGAGATCTTTTGGTCCTGTTTATGAAAATCCATTTCTGTAATTTGATGCAAAACGAAATGTTGATACTCATGATGTAAATTTTTATATTCAGTCATGTAAGAACTTTGTCAAATTGTAAACCCACTTGGTTCAGTAGTTGAGCCAAAAATTGTAAACCCACTTGGTTGAGTAGCTTAGTCAAATATGTAATTCCACTTGGTTGGATAATTGATGTAAGTATGAGTCCTTGGTGATAGGAAATATCATACTCAGTTGAGTTATAGAGTCATGTACATCATTGAAAAATATGTATGAAGATTCAGCATGAACTCAGGGGGAAGATGGTCAATACAGTGCACATCGGATCTGTAGAGCTCTTCTTTCTACAAGGAAAGAGAAACCTTGTTTCGATATTGATTCGTTGTTTTCCCTTGATTCTGAAGTGGGAGAGTATTTTGGTTTTTGAATAATGGTTATGATTTATGTATTTATCTGTTATGGTGATCAAACACCATCATGGTTTCCATCAAGTTCAAAAGGGGAGATTGTTGGAAATATGATGCAATATGTTGTCCTGGATGGAAAACTACTTGATGAATTTATCCTTGATGGAAACCTACTTGATGAGTTTCCTATTGATAGAAACCTATTTGTTGAATATGTAAAAATGATGTTTTTATAGGTCAGTTCAGATGTGATAGAGAAAGGAATTCCAATAAGTGCCAGAAAAATGAAAGAGGAAATATTTATCAATGTATATGTAGGTTTGATGAAGGAAACTCATGTATGGATTCACTGTATACATTACTTTTATGAAGTAAACCCACATATACATTCAGAATTAGTAAATATGTTGATTTTATGAAGAGAAGTCACGTACCCACACGGATAAGGAAAATCCGAGTCGCATATGCCTTTTGCACTCTAAAATTATGATACCAAGGGGCATTACCATGGTATTAGCCCACAGTTTTGATAATTGTGTTGTCTATTTGATTCCGTCCAAAGAATATCAATGATATTTGTGTGGTTTTGACTCATGGTATTGATAAAGGCTAAATCTATATAAGGAGAAGAAGATCATAGTGCAAGGCGTGCATGGGTAAGTGTTGATACTTAATAATTATCTCCGAAGTATATCTGTATAGGATGAACTCTATTTTATTAATAAATATAAATTTATGATGCACCTTTAGATATATTGATTAATCAAGATCTCTAGACTTGAAAAGACTATGTTCTTGTATGATCCATTGAAGAGATGACTAGATTTGAGACCTGTCACATGTTTGCTGAAGTGGAGTGAATAAATCTGGGTAAGTTATATAGATCTAAAAACATTCTGCTGAACTAATATTTATAGATATATACGCTAGTACGTCTTAGTAAAAGCGTGTATATATGTGGGTTTGCTTCCAAAAATCCGCGTGTGGAAGTTATGGTTTTATGAAGCTTATTGCAATGGTTTTTCTGTTATTCCTCCTATTTGTCTATTGTCTGTTAATGAAGTCCTCATGCAGATTTGGGTTGCTTAATTGTTGTATATGCTGCTAAGATGATTATGAAAAAATATGATCAATGAGTGAGAAAATATGTGTTATGATGTCTGATTGATCAAGGGTCCTACAATTCTGTAAAGATATCTGACTGAATGACTCATATTGGAATCTGAGACAGATCATATTCTGAAAAATAGTATTCACATATCTATATGCAAGTTGGTGTGAAGGAAAGTGTGTATGCACGCAGGTTCAATGAAAAAAAGCAACATATGCATTTTAGGATGATGAATATTTAGGGTTGAGTTTGATATTGCATATTGATTCTGAAGTTTGGGTTATTTCTGAAGTTTTGGTTATAGTAGTCACACTGTTTTGAATGAAGTATTGGGTAAATTTTATGATTTTTGATGTTTATGAAGAGTTTTGTTGATGCTTTTTGATCCAGTAAGAAAATTGATGAAATGTGGTCTACAACGTTTTTGAGGGTTGAAGCATTCAGTATAGAAGTAGAAGCTTTCTTCCAGTAGAAGTTGGTGTTTTGATCAGGGGGTTGAAGCTCCCTTATAGTAGTAACTGTTAAACAAGATTAGGGGGTTGTAGCTCCCTTCCAATAGCAGCTGAAAAATGAGAGATGGTTGTAGCCTTTTGCAGGTCGATGCCTGCATACTGATATGATTTTGCATCAATAAAATATTGTAAACAGTTTTCTGTATAATAAATATTGAAGAGAGTAGCAGTGGTTTTCTCTCGAATTGGGTTTCCACCTTAAATATCGGTGTTCATGCATGTTGCACTTATGTGATGATTTATATTGTTGTTACTGCACAAGTTTACTGATTATCTCATAGATGCATAACTGGTAAACTGAGTTAAAGATTATTCCTAAAAAAATTTCTAATATGTAAAATTATATCACTACACACTAGTTTCCTTTAGTATATGCGTGTGTATATGTGAGTTGGGTTCATAAAAGCCGTGTATGGAATTCTGTAGAGAAAAAGTTAAAATATTTTGAGTAATATCTAAATACTGATTCACACCCCCCCCCTCTCAGTATTTTTCCGAACATGAAATCCACTATTCTTCAATTTGTGTAGCCTTTACCCAAGAAAACCAACCCGCTTCGAAGTTATGAGCCCGTGATGGAGGAGATAGGCATTTGGGTTATGGACTCGAACAATGCCTGGACGAGAGACTATGAGGCAAAGGACATAGTCGATCCTATTTTCCATGCGACCCCTTCGAAGCCTCCTTGAATGCCGACATCTGAGGAGGAAGCCATTGCTAGAGAATATGGGTGCCTGATAGAGGAAGAGGAGTAGGTGATGGACGAATATGAATGAAATCCGTGATTGTCACCTCAGGATATACTTCATCATTTTTTGTTTATATGGGCCACTAAATATTTTTTATTCCAATACTGGATGAAACTCTTAAGGGGTTGGTTTCCTCCTTTGAGGCAGCCCCAAACTTGGTTTATTTTGAAAATTTCCAAGTTAACGATAGGATAAGCACTGCTTTCCATCTCTGCCCATTGCCTCTGTACAATTTTTCATGCTTTTAATATATTTTAGCCAAATTTTCAAACAAAAAAATATTCACATGAATATATGTACATAAAAATGATTGAAGTACATGTTTGAATATATGCTAAAATGATTTAAGTACAATACATATCGGTGTACATATATGAAAACAACCATGAGATTCTAGGTGTTCTTAGATGTGTCAAACAATCAAAAAAAAATTAAATTGCATTCTAGAACATATATATCCAGTACGTGCAACATTTTTCATCAATGCACATAGAAAAGCCACTTTCAGTTGATAGTAAATTGGAAATTACAAAACACGTATCACACATTTTGAATTCAAGAATGAATATTATAATTTTCTTCTAATATACACGCACGTCTAAAAAAAAATCCCGCAACTTCAAATTTGCATTATATCAACTATTATAGATACATAGATATATACATTTTGCAATAATGAAATTATGATAAATTGTACCAGTGTTGGGTATGTGTTATATTATTTCCATGACTAGTCCCTATTTTACAGTGGGCAGACCCACCCATGGTATTGTACATGGGTTTGCACATGGTTTTGGGGCATGATGGTTTTCGGCCCTTGGTATTTTGTAGATCTGGTCAAGGGAACTATGGTTATTTTCTAATCCAGGGTTAGTGGATTGGGGTTTATGTATGTTTCGGCATGTATATATATGTGTTGTAACACTAAAAGGAATATAATGAAAAATTAAGTTAGTCATCCTGATTTGGGATCCAGGGGAAAATATCTGTGTATATTTGTTTTATGTTTCATGATGTCACTATTGTTTAGTTTATGTTTTTAAGATTCGTTTGAAAATAAATTTTTTATAGGGTTAAAACCTACATTTGGTATGAGAGTTGTTTCGGCTTCAAGGGGACAACTTTGCTGCTAAGGGGTTTTTTCTCGGGCCTATGGTAGACCCTGTTCAGTGGTAGATCTGTGGGATCGATTCTTCTGGTGAAAGAAGATGGCGAGTAGTGGAAAGATAGAGATTGAGAAATTTAATGGTTAGAGTTTTGAGTTGTGGAAGCTCAATATGGAGGATCTGCTGGTGGATAAAGACCAGTAGATCGTTGTAGATCCAGGTACTAAACCAACGACAATGTCAAAAGAAGACTAGAAAAAGTTGGATCAGAAGGCAAAGAGAAAAATACGGTTGTGTGTCTCAGATTTGGTATTGTTGAATGTATATAGGGAAGTTACGACAAAGAATTTTTGGGACAAACTTGGTAATTTGTACCAATCTAAGTCTCTGCTGAATAATTTTTTCCTATGGAAAAGGTTGTATAACCTGACGATGAAGGATGGAGACTCGGTGACAGAGCATTTGAACGCCTTCAATACTATGGTAAGTCCGTTGTCATCTGTTGATATTAAAATCTCAGATGAAGATAAGTGCATCAGTTTTTTGTGTTCTCTTCCAGACTCATGGGATAGTATGGTTATTGCAATAGGTAGCAATACAACTACCTTGAATTTTGATGACATTGTCTCAGCCTTGCTGTCAGAGGAAATGAGACGGAGAAATATGGAGGGTAAAAATGGAGATGCCTTATCTGTATGAGGAAGGTCCCAGAACAGAAACAAGAATAAGGTTTCAAGTGGGAAATCTAAATCTCCTGGAAATTTTGTAAAGGTGTGCTCGAAATGCGGAAAGGAAGGGAACTACAAAAAGGACTGCAGATCTAAAGCTCCTAAGAAAGGAAAGGGATCTGATGATGCTCCTTCTGCAGAGGAAAAAAAAACCTCGGATGAAGGTGGGGATGTGTATTAGGCTTCTTCTTCGAATGCAAGTGTAGATCATGACTTATGGTTGATTGAATTGGGTGCATCCTTTCGCTTCACTTCCCATAGGGAGTGGTTTTGCGAGTACGATAATTATGATGGTAGTGATATATTCTTAGGTGATGATAGGAAGGCCATAATCATCGGACGTGGAAAATTAAAGCTGAAGCTACAAGGTGGGAGGATTAGAACACTTCCTGGTGTTCTGCACATTCCTGCATTGGCTAGAAATCTGATTTCTATAAGCAAGATGGGTGATGCAAGTTTAAAAAAAGTGTTCAAGAAAGATACCTGTAAGATGGTTCAGGGAGCACTGGTATTAATGCAGGGATTTCAGATTGGAACTTTGTACAAGCTTCAAGGCAACACTGTTATTGATGGGTGTAATAGTTCTACTCTTCCCTAAAGTGGAGTGGAAAGCTTAGCGGTCTCTGGAGAAAAAACCATGCTATGGCATCAAAGGCTTTGACATATTGGAGAGAAGAGCCTTCATATACTGCATGGAAATGGTATTGTAGAAGGTATGTCTAATATCTCTTTGGATTTTGATTTCTGTGAACATTGTGTATATTGGAAGAAGAATCGGGTGAGTTTTCCTTCTGGTGCTAAGAGGGTGAACAATATATTAGAGCTTGTGCACAGTGATGTGTTTGGACTTGTGTTGGTTCTATCACTGGGTAAGTCTGTATACTATGTTTCATTCATAGATGAATTCTCAAGGAATACATGGATATATTTCTTGAGGAAGAAATCTGAAGTCTTTGACAGATTTAAAGAATTTAAGGCTCTGGTTGAAAACTAGAGAGAAAAGAAGATAAAGGTGGTGAGGATAGATAATGGGGGGGAGTTCTGGAAGAAGGAATTTGAAGAGTTCTATAAGAAGTGTGATATATCATGGTAAAATAATACTCCATACACACCTCAGCAAAATGGAGTTGCAGAAAGAATGAACAGAATGCTGATGGAAAAGGCAAGAAGCATGCTCAGTGGTACTGAGTTAGGACAATAATTTGGGGCAGAGGCAGTGGATATTTCATGTTACTTGGTTAATAGATCACCTTCATGAATGTTGGAAGATAAGACTCCACATGAGGTATGGACTAGTAAGAAACCCTCCCTCTCAAATCTGAGGGTATTTGGATGTGATGCATATGTACATGTTCCAAAGGAGAAAAGGACCAAGTTGGATAATAAATTTGAAAGGTGCATCTTTATTGGGTATAAGGATGCTTTAAAGGGTTACAAGATTTGGATCCTGGAAACAAGGAAGGTTGTGTATAGTCGATATGTGGTGCTTAGAGAGGTTAAATATTTTGTTAAACATGAAATCCTACCAAAGGAACCTGAGAATATAGAGTTTGAGCTAAAGGAGGATGAATCAGACTCTATAATAGAAGAAGACTCAAAAGAGGAAGAGCCAAAAACTCCAGTTGTGAGAAGATCAGTTCAAGAAATAAGACAACCACAAAGGTATAGTCCATTAGTTTTATGTTCAAATTTTTTCTTAACTATAATTGATGATGATCCCAGAACCATTAGGGAGGCAATAGATTCAAAGGATGGAAAACTCTAGAAGGAGGCCATGGTTGATGAAATGGCATCCTTCCATAACAATGAGCCATGGGATCTCGTGGAATTTCTAGCTGGAAGGAAGCCCATCGGGAGAAAATCAGTTTTTAAGAAGAAGATGAATGTAGAAGGCAAGGTGGAGAAATATAAAGCTCGGTTGGTAGCAAAATTTTATTCCCAAGTGTCGGGAATTGATTTTGGTGATATTTTTTCTCCTATTTCCAAAGTTACTTATATTATATTACTTGTATATGTTGCTGCTGCATTTGATTTTTAGGTAGAACAGATGGATGTGAAGACAACATTTCTTCATAGGGATTTCGAATAGGAGATCTACATGAAACAACCTGAAGGCTTTATGGTGAAGGGGAAGAAATAACTGGTATGAAGGTTAAAGAAGTCTCTGTATCGGTTAAAATAGTCACCAAGGATGTGGTATCATAAATTTTATAGCTATATATGGGGACTTGGCTTCACCAGAAGCAAGGAGGATCACTATGTTTATTTTAAATTAATTGGTGACTGTGTTATTTATTTGGTCTTGTATGTGGTTGATATGTTGTTGATTGGAAATGACAAAGAAATTATCCAAGATTTGAAGACCCAAATGTTCTCCAAATTCGACGTGAAGGATCTTGGTGCTGCAAACTATATTTTGGGCATGGAAATTAAGAGAGATCGAGCGAAGAGGAAGCTCTGGTTCAACCAAAGGAAGTATGTTGAGACTATATTGCAGAGGTTCAATATGCAAGATAGTAAACCAGTGAATGTTCCTATTCCTGTAGGTGTGAATTTGTCTGCTAAACAGTGTCCCAAGACATAATAAGAAGAGGAGGATATGTCCCATGTTCCATATGCAATTGCAGTGGGTAGCCTGATGTATGAAATTGTTTGTACTAGACCAAACATTGCACGTGCAGTGGGGGTATTGAGGAGGTTTATCTCAAACCCAGGGAAGGATAATTGGACAACAGTGAAGTGGGTTTTTAGATATTTGTGTCGCAGTAGTGATTATGGCTTGTGCTACGAGGGAAGACGAGGATTGGACATACTTTTGTACATCCATGGTTTTGTTGATGTAGACTGGGTTGGAGATCTGGACAAAAGGAGATCTACAAGTGGGTATGTTTTTATCCTATTTGGAGGTGCAGTCAATTGGATGATTAAAAGACAGTCTGTAGTGGCCCTTTCAACTACATAGGCAGAATACATGGTAGCCACTCATGTAAGCAAGGAAGCAGTTTGGTTGCAGATATTGTGTTCAAGTATGTGGTTGGTGCAGCAAGCTATAAGGATAGACTGTGATAGCCAAAGCACATTTTCTTGGATAAGAACCATGCTTATCATTCAAATACAACGCACATTGATGTTCAATATCACTTTGTGAGAGATATGGTTGGGGCTAAAAGGGTGTTGTTGGTAAAGGTGGAAACTTTGAAGAATGTTGCATATGAATTGACGAAGTTTGTGAGCACTCAAAAGTTCTCTTGGTGTAGAGAAACAATTGGTGTTCCAAAGTTGAGCTAATGAATAAGCTCTCCTATGGCCCCTTGCGGAAAAAAAAAAAGTGGGAGAATGTTCGGTATATGTTATATTCTTTCCATGACTAGTCACGCGCGAGGGGTGATAGACTCTTTTGTACGTTGTGCTGGGTGTAGCAGGGGGGTATGGGGCGGCGACAACCCCCACTGTTCAGGGTCCCGGGTAGTGCCCTGAGAAATTTTTTTGGACCCTATATTTTGGTGGGCAGACCCACCCATGGCAGCTTTGTGCATGGGTTTGCACATGGTTTTGGGGCATGATAGTTTTTGGCCCCTAGTATTTTGTAGATCCGATCAAGGGAACTATAGTTATGTTCTAATCCAGGGTTAATGGATTGGGGTTTATGTATGCTTCGGCATGTATATACATGTGTTGTAACACTAAAAGGAATATAATGAAAAATCATGTTGGTCGTCCTAATTTGGGATCTAGGGGAAAATATATGTGTATATCAGTTTTATGTTTTATGCTCTTGCTATCATTTATTTTCTATTTCTAAGATTCGTTTGCAGATAATTTCTGTATAGGGTTAAAACCTACAACTATAGAATGTATGAAATCATTTAGACCAGATAATATATATATGTATATGTGTACACGTCTATAAATTATTCATGTGCATGTACCAAAACAATGCACATGTGCAAACACTTGTAAATATAACATAAAAACACAGTTCAATTTTTAGTTGAGTTCTCAAATTTCTAACATTTTAATCCAAAGAGAATAAATTGTTGGTAAGTTCAATCGAAAAAATTCCAATGGAATGCCATCTTCAATGATCTCTTCATGATTAACTATTGATATTCTCCATTTCTTAATTTTCGTTTTTTTTCTTTGATTAAAGTTCTATCAACGTTATGCATGCTGCACACACCAAGTGACTTTATCGAGAACTTATGACATCAGGTTCATACTCTTGAAAATAAAAAAAATCCCCAATTTGATTAGTTTGTCTAAAAAATAACCTTTCATTATAATAGACCCTCTATCATATGTAAACCCGTGATCTAATAGTTTTCTAATAATTTCATCTTTCTTTTTGTGCAACACATCAAATAATACTTCACATTTCCATCATTCATAGTAGGTGCAATTATGGCAAAAACATCTCTTGCACAGTAAATCAAACTTATGTATTTAAATTTAGATTATAATTAACATGAAAAATTAACTTTAAAATTAACATGTGTACCTGATTTTATTATCTATTTCTAGATTTTTATAATTTGAAAGAAATTAAAATGTTACCTTCTCTAACAAGATCAGAAACTCGATCACCATCAGATGATATTGTAGTCTCTTCTGATTGCATTTCTTCAAACCTTGCAATGAACATTTTCGCCTTCGTATTTAGTTTCGTATGTTGCCAATATTTTACATACATTTTTTTTCACAAACATCATTGGATTATGTGTTGTCTATGCAAACATGACAAACACAATATTATTTTCTCTTATCCAATGCAAACACCTTTGTGGATAATTTTGTTTTAATTGAATGAAATTTCCAAGTCCCTTTTATCGTTTCAATGTCAGTTCCAATCGATCTATTTACATCTTCGACCCCAATATGCCCAGAAAACCTATATGGAAAATTAAAAGAAGAATATAAATATGATATAAAAATACCATCAAGGATAATCATTGTGATAAATGTACACTATTTAAAATTAGAAATCCAATAAAAATTAAATTCAATGTACCTTTGCACTTCCCTTAGTCAGTTAGTCTCATGGCTTAGTACAGCGATGCCCCATTTTACAACTTCTTTAGCTGATACACGTCGGTTTACATAGGGCTCCATTTGATATCTTCAAAGTGCTCATTTTATGCATGCCGCTACACCATCATGTTCTCCTTTTCCATTACCAGTCTCAAAGAAATTACAACAATGTTTAATGCAAGTTTTCATATGAAGATGACACAACCAAAACAATGTTTGTGAAGATTTGAATTGACATGCACATCGATCTGACCATATCCACTGTCCATTGAAATTTATTCCACGACTTTTGAAGGATCCATAAATCTTTTCAAAACAGTGTTGTACAAAATACATGTATCATGTGTATGATCATCACTGATATAAAAGTGATATTCTTTGATAACATGCCTATTTTCACTGGTGCTTTCTATATGATCAACATTTTGTTCAACGTGCCTATATAGAATATGGGCGAGCATGGAGACTTGATCAGAATGATAGTATTCACTCTGAATTTCATTTTTTGAAACAAATGTGTAGTTTTCCGAAAAATCAATTACTGAAAAAATGGTTCTTGGTGGAATAACTTCATGGGATTTTTTCAATTGCAAGTCCTAACATCGAGCTCTATGGGAATGCATGGTTTATTTACAAATTTATTCCTCAAACTTTCTCAAAAAAACTATCACAAAAATTTCTTCTTCCTGTAAATCCATTCTATTAGCACTTGAACCTTGAATCGATGTATGGATATATTCATATCTCTTCCATTTCACCTTCAAGTTGGAAAATGATTGATCATTTACATCTGTATGATATTTGTTTTGAAATTTAGTCAAATTTTCAGAATCATAGCATTTTTTACCACCAACACATTTCTTTTGGTAAAATAATTCATGGCTTTCTCTTTCACATAGAATTTGAAATATGAAGTCATGGATAGTTGAAGGAGGAGGTGAATCTTTCCAAAATGTTTTACCAAAATTAAGGAATGTGTCATAATATAATTGAAATTACACATGATAAAGACAACAACAGGTGTCACATATGGTGATAGGTTTTACATACCATGGTTTTTGTTACACAAAAGCACTAATTGAGACATAAATTTCACGATTCTCTTCTTTCAAGTTGTTGAAGAACTCTATCTGAGTGGTGTCCAAGAAATGTTTTGGATGTTCTTCGCACTAATTTCGTGCTATTCTTCTTCGCATCACATCCATTTCTTTTGGTGAAACACGTGAATTTTTCATCCAATATTGATATATTATTTTTTTTGTTGGAAATATGATGTAATATGTTGTCCTTGATGGAAACATACTTGATGATGTTGTCATTTATTGAAACCTACTTGATGAGTTTCCTTTTGATAAGCAACTTATGTGTTAAATATGTAAAAATGATGTATCTACAAGCCAGTTCAGAAGTGACTAAGAAAGGTAAACTAGTTAGGATTATAGAAATGATAAATATAACAGGTCACAATGTATACAAAGGTTTGATGAAGGCAACATGCATACATACACTACTTGGTATACAGGAAACTTGCATATAGATCCAAAATTAGTATATTCGCAGTTATTATGAAGAGAAGTCACGTATACACGTGGGTACAAAGAAGAAAAGTCACTTATGCCTTTTGTGCTATAAAATAATGATACCAGGGGGCATTACCATGGTTTTAGCCCACAATATTGAACGTTTTGTTGTCTATTTGATTATTTCCAAGAATACCATCAGTAGTTGTATGGTGTTGGCTCGTGGTATTGGTAAAAGCTAATTCTATATAAGGATAAGAAGATCATATTGCAAGATGGTTGTATATGTAAGGGCTGTTACTAAATACTTCTCTCTGAAGTATACCTGCATGGGATGAACTCTCTTTTATTGGTAGATATGAATCCATGATGCACCCTTAGATATAATGAAGGATCAGGATCTCTAGAACTAAAATTAATATGTACTTCATCTATTGAAGAGATGATTAGATCTGTGACCTAGCGCATGTTTGTTGAAGTGAAGTGCAGAAATCAGGGTAAGTCTATAGATCTGAAAAATTCTGAAAAATTAATATTAACATATCTATATGATAGTTTGTCTTGGTAAAAGCGCATATATACATGGCTTTGTCTCAGAAAAATCATGCATGGAAGTTAGGGTTTTCTGAAGCTTACTGCAGAGGTTATCTATTTATTCATGATGTATTTTTGTTGTCTGTTAATGAAGTCTTCATGTAGATTTGTGTTTCTTGAATATTGTAAATCCTGCTAAGTTGAATATGTACAAATTTGATGAATGAGTGATTAAATATGTTTAATGATGATTGACTAATTAAGGGTTCTATAATACTGAAAAGATATCTAACTGAAGGCCTCAGATCATGTTCTGAGACTGATCATATTATTTAAATTCAGTGTTCTCAGATCTAGATGTAGGTTGGTGTGAAGGAAAGCGCGTATCCATGCGGGATCAGTAAAGTGAAGTAATGAGTTCTAAGGGTTGAAGCCTTCAGTGTGGAAGTAGAAACTTCCTGCCAGTATAAGTTGGTGTTCTGATCAGGGGGTTGAAGCTCCCTTCTAGTAGTGCCTAGTAAACGAGATTAGGGGGTTGGAGCTCCCTTCTAGTAGAAGTTGGGGAATGAGAGAAGGTTGTAGCCTTCTATAGGTGGGTACCTACATGGTGGTATGAATTTGTTCCAGCACACTATTGTAAGCGGTTTTCCATATAATAAATATTGAATATAGAGATGACAACAATGGTGGTTTTCTCCCGAATTGGGTTTCCACCTTAAATATTTGTTTTCATGTGTGATGCTATTGTCTGATGATTTATTTTGTTATTACTGAACATATTTACTACTTAACTATGTAATGCATAACTAATAATTTGGGTTAATGAATATTTCTGAAAGTTCATCTATCAATAAATTTATCTCAGTATATGAAAGTTTCTAGTAGTATATCCACGTATATATGCTAGTTGGGTTAATCAAAGTCATGTATAGAAATTAGTAAGAGAAAAGTAAAAGAATGTGATTATTGTAAATACTAGTTTAGCCCACCCCCTAGTATTTTTCCCAACAATTGGTATCAAAGCAGGTCCTTCTGAAGAAGCTTAATTGCTAGCAGGAAGATCATGTAAGATGTGCAATCAAGATGGGACAACATATATCAGGCCTCCTCTCTTCAACAGAAATAATTTAATCTTCTGGAAGACAAGGACGAGATCCCATCTTTAGTCTCTTGGAGCAGATGTATGGGCTATAGTTGAAGGATTTTATCGATATCCAACTTCAGTTCCAATAGATCCAGCAGCAAGAAAGAACTAGGAAACCGATGCAAAGGTAGACAATGCATTATTGGGAAGTTTGATTGAATCATAATTTGTAAAGGGCATGCATTTAAATACAACAAAGGAAATATGGGACAAAATCATTCTGAGCTATGAAGGTGATTCTAAGGTAAAAAGTGTTAAACTCCAAACTATCAGAATACAATATGAAAAACTCATACTGCATAATGAGGAAAGAATTGCTAATTTTTTTTTACGTCTAGATGATATTGTAAATTGTATGAGAAATCTAGGAGAAACCATAACTGACACTACTCTAGTAGAAAAGGCTTTAAGATCTCTAACTCCCAAATTTGAGTCAAAAGTGTCTGGTATTGTAGAGAAGTAGGAACTACAAACTCTTACTATTGTTCAACTTCATGGGATTTTGACTGTATGTGAAATGAGGAGGAGGTCCATCTGAAGTCAAATAATTTCTCTTTAGTGCTGCTACAAAAGCAAAGGAAGTAGAAGAAAAAGAATGATCAGGGTATTCTTTAGAAGAAGATGAGATCAATTTTGTAAAGAGGCTACAGCTAGGCACTGTAAGGTTAAAACGTAAGCTTCCTTTTAAGTGTTTTTCTTATGGAAGAGTTGTTCATTATGCTTCTAAATGTCCCCATAAATATAATCATGAAAAGGGAATGGAAGTGGAAAAAGTAAATAAGAAAACAATTTATCAGTAGAAAAATCTATTATACTCATGAAGATAGTGATGGTCTATAAAATAGTGAAGAAGGAGAATTTGATCAACATATTAGACTGCTCATGGCTTTTGAAAAAGACTCTACTGAGGCTAAAGACACTTTTATGGGTGCATTAGAAGAAAATGATTTTCTTGAAGAAATAAATCAACTCAAAATATGTTTAGAAGAAAAAAAACTCGCCATAGATACTCTAAAGAAACGGCTAATAGAAAAGGAGAAGCACAATGAGAAATTAGAATGTGAAATAGTAAGTCTAAGAAAGGAAATTGAGAAAGTGAAAAATTTAAATCTTATATCTGCTAAAGGATCTAAAAACATAGATGAAATTGTCAAGGTACAATGTCCTCCTCTTGTAAAGACAGGTCTTGGATATCTCAGAGAATCCTCTCAGTTTTCAGCACCAAGCTATCTAAATGCAGCTAAAGCCAACCAACAACATTTTTTCACTCAGAAAAAGAATAAAGATATTACCCAAGTAAACCATGACCACTTCAATTCAAGGAAGAACAATAATAGAAATATCAATGAACAGGTACACATAAATAGAAGGTTTCATGATCGAAGAAATTTCTTCTTTAATGGACAATGTTTCTCATGTCATAATTTTGGTCATAAGTCTATACAACGTGTTGCATACAAAACCATCATGACCAAAGAATCTAAAAAGCAAAGAAATGACACTAGAATAAATAAGAATACTTGCAACAATTTTTTTCCTCTTCAAGGAAAAATTGAGTGTTCTTGTTGCAATAAATTTGGGCATGAAGAATTTCAATGCAGGAGAAAACTTTGGCAAAAGGAAAATGTATCCATAAATTCCAAGGTATGGAGAAAGAAGGACTCACAGATTGAAAGATATGGAAAAGTGTTATTTTCAGAAAGAGAAGAAAATCAATGGTACATGGATAGTGGATGTTCAAAGCACATGACAGGTGATAAAAATAAACTTCTTTCATATAATGCATTAGAAAAAGAAAATAATGTTACTTTTGGAAATGAATCTCCTGCTATCATTAAGGGTAAAGGTTATGTGTTTGTAAAATAAAAGGTTAAAGATAAAAATGGTATGTATGTGGATGGGTTAAAGCATAACTTGTTGAGTGTAAGCCAAATGTTTGACCAAGGAAATGAAGTTGTCTTTAGTTCAAAAGAACGAGTAGTATGTGAACTTGACATAAGGAAAATAGTAATAAAAGGAGATAGAACACCAAGAAATATGTATATATTGAAAGGTGGCCAAGATCAATTCTACTTATGTAAATCTACATAAAAAAATTTATGGCAAAAAATATTGGGACATTTGAGCTTCTCTCCAATAAGAAAATCTAGCAGACTCAAAGTTGTTTGTGATCTTCCCGACATCACTTTGCGTGAAAGTACCATATGCAAATCATGCCAATTTGGTCAGAAAACGAGGGTGGAATTCAATGCTAAATAAGGATCGACAAGTAAGCCCCTTGAACTTATACATACTGATCGACATGGTCCTGTAAGGAAAAAATCACCTCGTGGAGAACAATACTATATTTTCTTTATTGATGACTTCTATAGAATGTGCTAGATCAGTTTACAAAAACATAAATATTAAGCATTTGAAAAAGTTAAGATCTTCAAAGCTTTGGTTGAAAATGAATTAGATCTAAAAATAAAATGTCTTATATCTGATCAAGGAGGAGAATATATATTAGATGAATTATTTGATTTCTATGAACATCGTGGCTTAAAAAGATAGTTTTCTTTCATTTGAACCTCACAACAAAATGGTGTGGTAGAAAGAATGAATAGAACAGTTCAAAAGATGGCTTGTGCTATGCTTGATGAATCTAGAACTCCCGATACCTTTTGGGGAGAAGCAGCACATACTGCAGTAAATATTATTAACAAGGCTCATGTTCGTGTGAACAGTGATAAAACTCCTTATGAGCTCTAGTATGGTAATATTCCCATTATAAAGCATTTTAGAGTTTTTGGAAGAATTTTTTTTTTATCAAGAATAATGATGAAAATCTTGGTAAGTTTGAACCTAGAACAGAAGAAAGAATATTTCTTGGTTACTCTTCTAGAAGTAAAGAAAATAAATGTTACAATAAAATAATTTGAAATATTGTTAAATGTATTGATGAGTTTCTCACAGATCCTAAAAGGGAAATAACAACAACACATGAAGATGAATATGATGTATATTTTCCTCATCAAATAGGAAAAATATATAAGGAGAACCCAATGAAGCTGCAAAAGAAGATATATCTGAAAATGCTCCATCTAGGTATGTTCAGAAGAATCATCCAAAATATCAAATTATAGGAGAAAAGGGATCAAGTGTCCAAACAAGAAGAACTGTTGTAGGATCCCCTAGCTATCTTGCATTCGTATCCACTTTTGAACCACATAATGTAAATCAAGCTAGTAAAGATGAATGTTCGATTCAAGCCATGAATGAAGAACTTGATCAGATTTAAATGAATCATACTTGGGAATTGGTTCCAAGACCTCATGATAAAAATTTTATTAGAACAAAATGGATAATAAAAACAAGTTAAATGAAAATGGAGATGTTATTAAAAGCAACGCTAGACTTTTTTGTAAAGTGTATGCTCAACAAGAAGGTATAGAATTTGAAGAAGCATTTTCTCCTATAGCCTGACTTGAAGCCACAAGAATGTTTCTTGATTTTTCAAGTTTTCAACAATTCAAATTTTATCAAATGGATGTAAGATCTTCTTTCCTCGGTGATGATCTAGAAGAAAAAGAAGAAGTTTATATAGAATAACTAGAAGGATTGATTCTGGGAAATGATGAAAAACTTGTTTGCAAACTTAAAAATGCTTTATATGGTCTCAAATAGGCTCCTCGGGCATGGTACTATCATCTTGAAAAATATCTTCAACAATTTTTTTTTCACAAATGGATCTGCTGAGAGTAACATATACACAAAAATAGAGAATGGTAAACTATTATTATTGTTGTGTATGTTGATGACATTATTTTTGGAATTAATGAAGAGTACACGAGTTATAAATTTTCTTATGTTATTCAACAAGAATTTGAAATGTCTTTACTTGGGGAAGTAACATATTTTCTTGGCTTACAAGTGCAACAAGCAACATATGGCATATTTCTATCACAAGAAAATTATCTCAAGAAAATTTTGAAGAAGCATGGGATGGAAGACTGCAAACCTGTGAGTACTCTAGTGGTAACTAGATGTAACCTCACTTCTCGTGATGATTATCCCATGGTGAATCAACTAGATTATAGATCCATGATTGGAATTCTACTTTATCTAACCGAGACAAGACCAGACATTATGCATGTAGTTGGGATTGTTGGACGATTGCAAGCTAATCCAAAAGAGTCTCACCTTCAGGTTGTAAAAAGGATATTTAGATATCTACAAGTGACTCAAGACTTTGTTCTATGGTATTCAAAGAATGTTGATCTCACTCTTCATGCTTACACAAATGTGGATTTTGCAGGAAATGTTGATTATTGAAAAAGCACTAGTGGTGGTGCATTCTATATGGGGCCCCATTCAGTCTCTTGGTTCAACAAGAAACAAAGTTATATTGCCTTATCTACAGTGGAAGTAGAATATGTGGCTGTGACATCATGTTGCACACAGCTTCTTTAGATGATGTATACATTACAATATATTCAAACTAAATGTTCTCCTCCAATCTCCATTCTATGTGATAATACAAGTGCCATTAGTATCTCGAAAAAACCTATTATGCATTCCAAGACCAAGCACATTCCTATCAAGTATCACTTCCTACATGAACAAGTGCATGAACAAAAGGTTAAATTGGAGTATGTTCCCTGCAAAGAACAAGTTGAAGATATATTTACTAAACCTCTTCCTATGGAAGCATTCGAATATCTTAGATAGAAGATGGGAGTTGTCTCTTCCTCTCTTATCAAATCTGCTTAATTTCAAAATATTAAATTTGGTATGGTGGTTTCACAAAGGTGAATCATGAATATACGTGAGTTTCTATGCATAAAACCGCGTATGTTTTTTTTTCCCGACGGAATTTCTCTAGCTGAGCTTTCAGAATAGTCTATGGTGTTGTTGGGTAAATCTCTATTATTGTTCCAGTATTAATCTTACTATACCTTTGTTTTATATTTATGTCCTTTATGAAGATGCTTTGATGAATTGGTTGTTGAAGGTGTTCAGGATGCACAAGTTTAGGGCAAGCACCTACCTTGATTGAAAAGGATGCATTGTTGGCATTGTGATTGGTTGCTTGGTTATGATCAGCTGTTTGAGATTATTTTGGTCATGGTTGTACAAAGTCATATCTTTTTTTTGATGAAAAGGCCATGTTCAGACCTATGATGTAAAATTTTTATATTCGGTTATGTAAGGACTTGTACAAATTTTTAAACCCACTTAATTGGTAGTTTAGTCAAATATGAAATTCCACTTGGTTATAGGAAATGTCATTGATATAAGTATGAGTCCTTGGTGATATGAAAGGTCATACTCGGTTGAGTTATAGAGTCATGTACCTCATTGAAAAATATGTCTGAAGATTCAACATGAACTTAGGGGGAGCATGCTAATTTTAGTGCACATCAGATCTACAAAGCACTTCTTTCTACAAGGCAAGAGAAACCTTTTTCTGGTATTGATCTACCCTTTTCCCTTGATGTCAAAGGGGGAGAGTATCTTGGTGTTTTAATAATGGTTATGATTAATGTAACTATCTGTTGTGGTGATCCAACACCCTCATGGTTGCCATGAAGTCGAAAGCGATAGATTGTTGACAATATGATGCAATATGTTGTCCTTGATAGCAACCTACTTGATGAAGTTGTCCTTGATGGAAACCTACTTGATGATTTTCCTTTTGATAAGCAACCTATGTGTTAAATGTACAAATGATATATCTACAGGTCAGTTCAGAAGTGACAGAGAAAGGTAATCTAGTTAGGATCATAGAAATGATAAATATAATATTTCACAATGTATACGCACGTTTGATGAAGGCAACCCACATACATACGCTACTTGGTATATAGGAAACCTGCGTATACAACCAGAATTAGTATTTTCGCATTTATTATTAAGATAAGTCATGTATACATGCGGGTACAAAGAATAAAAGTCATGTATGCCTTTTTCACTCTAAAATTATGATACGAGGGGGCATTACCTTGATATTAGACCACAGTATTGAGCGTTGTGTCGTCTATTTGATTCCATCCAGGAATACCATTGGAAATTGTGTGTTTTTGGCTCATAGTACTGGTAAAAGCTAATTATATATAAAGAGAAGAAGATTATAGTGCAAGCTGGGTGTATTTGTAAGGGTTGTTACAGAATACCTCTCTTTGAAGTATACTTGCATGGGATGAACTATGTTTTATTCGTAGATCTGAATCTATGATGCACCCTTGGATGCAATGATGGTTCAGGATCTCTAGACTTGAAATGACTACATACTTGATCTATTGAAGAGATGATTAGATCTGCGACTTGGCGCATGTTTGCTGAAGTGAAGTGAAGAAATCTAGGTAAGTCTATAGATCTAAAAAATTCTGCAAAATTAATATTTACAGATCGATACACTAGTTTGTCTTAGCGAAAGAACGTATATATGTGGCTTTCTCTAATAAAAAACGTGTATGGAAGTTAGGGTTTTCTGAAGCTTACTATAGAGGTTATGTGTTTATTGTTGTTGAATTTTTACTGTCTGATAATGGCGTCTTCATGTAGATCTAGGTTGCTTGAATACTGTATATGATGCTAAGTTTAATATGTACAAATATGATCAATGAGTGAGAAAATATGTTTAATGATGACTGACTAATGAAGGGTTCTACAATATTGAAAATATATCTGACTGAAAGCCTCAAATATGGTTCTGAGACTGATCATATTCTATAAATTCAGTATTCTCGGATCTATATGTAGGTTGGTGTGAAGGAAAGCACATATACACTCGGGATCAATAAAGTGAAGTAGTTGGTTCTGAGGGTTGAAACCTTCAGTGTGGAAGTAACAGCTTCTTTCCAATAGAAGTTGGTGTTCTAATCAGGGGGTTGAAGCTCCCTTCTAGGTGTGACTGGTAAATGAGATCAAGGGGTTGGAGCTCCCTTCGATTAGCAGCTGGAGAATGAGAGAAGGTTGCAACCTTCTGCAGGTGGGTTCTTGCATGTTGGTATGAATCTGCGCCAAAACACTATTGTAAGTAGTTTTCCATATAATAAATATTGAAGACAGAGACGAGAGTAGTGGTGGTTTTCTCCCGAATTAGATTTCCACCTTAAATCCTAGTGTTCATCTGTGATGCTCTTGTGTGATGATTTATTATGTTATTAATGCACATATTTACTACTCAACTATCGAATGCATAACTAATTATATGGGTTAAAAAATATTTCTGAAAGTTCATCTATCAATAAAGTTATCTCGGTATATGAAATCTTCTCGTAGTATATCCGTGTATATACGCTAGTTTGGTTAATCAAAGTCGCGTATAGAAATCAATAAGAGAAAAGAAAAATATTGTGATTATTGTAGATACTGATTCATCCCCCCCCCCGCCCTCTCAGTATTTTTCCCAACATTTTCAACATTTTCTCGAAGTCTATCTTTGTATCATTTCGTACAAATAGTTGTCCAACAAGCGAGTTCATCATTTACATCTCTTTGCAACCGAAATCTCTTATGTTTGTGCAAAGTTTTTCATGAGGTTCCTAATGCTTGTGCCATAGATATTACTAAGCGATTCTCTTTACTTCTTGATGAAACCATTGCCATATTTATTACTCTACGTGCATATGAAACGTTTTTCTTTCTATATATTCTAATTGAATTTAGAGCACTATTTATATTTTGTATCACATCTTCCTTCATTTTTTTTATCTTTTTTTGATTTTCTAATACCCAATAAAGTTGTCGCTTCTTTTAATTTCCTTGATGTTACGAGACCTTTCAACAATTGGGCATGAACTGCCATAGCTTCAATTTTGAAAAATGAATAAAAAATGTGATTAAAAGGATATCGTATAACATAGTCAGCTTTTTTATCTCCATATGTGTAAGTGTCAACATTCTCTAACATGTCATCATGGATATTGATTTCATCTGTACATATTCGAATTAAATGCACATAATAAGTTTACATATTCAATAAATAACTAAATTAATAAATATGCATAGTTCAATAATTTACATGTGTGTTCAATATATATATATATATATATATATATATATATATATATATATATATATATATATATATATATATATATATATATATATATATATATATATATATAGATACACACACCTACTGATTCAATTTATTCACTTGAATTTCTTTCAACATTTTCACCATCTTCAATCATTGGTTCAATGTCTCTTTCACTTTCTCTTTCAAATTTTCTATCTCATCATCAATCTTCGAGGAATATCTCTCTTTGTTTAGATTACAAAATATTTTTCAAATTAGTTCATGAAATAAGAATTAAGCTTCACAATTTATACTAGGAAAATTATAATTATCAAATTTATAATATTTGCATTTATGTACCTACTTCAACTTCTAGTTGAGGTTGATTTTCCGTTTCAATATTTAAGAGTTCTTCTCTCTTTTTTTTCCAATATTCTCTACACTATTCTCTACGTTCCTCAGGGTCTCCTATTTGATCATATTTTATTTTGAAATTCATTTCATTTCCCACATTAATTGAGTATGAAGATCAAAAATTTTCCTTCAAAAATTTAGACAAAAACTCAATTAAAAAAACATTACGAAAGATTTAATTCAAAATAAATCATTTTAAAATTTTTTCACAAAAGATATACTTCAATCCAAAATACTTTCAAAAATCTGTGAAAAAAATGTCTTCTAAAAAAGAAATGAAGCTCAAAATATTTCCTTCCAAGTCCTGCAAAACATTTCACTTTAAAAAATACCTCCAAAAAATTTCCTTTGAAAATAAAGTCCAAAAACCTCTAAAAAAATGTCTCTAAAAACAAAATACCTCCAAACAATGTCATTTCAAAATTAAGCCAAAAATGCCTCTAAAAAATATCACTTTAAAAAATATCTCCAAAAAATGGCCTTTGAATACTAAGCCTGAAACGAGTCCTTTGGAAACTAAGCCCAAAAATAGTCCAAAAAATGTCTTTTGAAAATTGAGCACAAAAACCTCTAAAAACCAAATTCCTCCAAAAAAAATTTCCTCTGAAAATTAAGCCCAATCCTCTGCAAAATGAGTCCAAATGAATAAATGTGCAAAAATATGCGAAAATAATGAATCCGTGTATGCCTATTTATATTGCCACGAATATTTTTTTTGGAGGGGCTTCATTGATTTTTTCGGCCAATGTAAAGTTGATTAAAATTTTGGGCGAACTTTTGTGTCATTAGAATTGATAGGCGATCGAGACATACAAAAATTCGGCCGAACTAACATGTCTGCAATTACGCAATAGCTCGGCTCTGAACACATTTCTTCAAATTTGGACTAATTAAACTCCATGTACATTTATGAATTAACCATCAGAACCAAGACAAGTATTTCCATAATTCAATTTACTCTCAGGAAATACAAATTTTATGGAATTTCATAAATATTTACTAATTTTAATTAATTTTGTAATAAAATGGGTCTAAACAATTTCTGGAGGACAATATGATTATGTGAAATCAATATTTTGTACCTTCCAAAATACACTGTAAAAATTTGAAAAAATGATAATGCATTACATTGGTCTGATGTCTGTAATGGGTAGATTTTATATTTTTAGTTTATAACTTATATATTGAGAAATTTTGTGTGAGCCGAAACATATTCAAAATATGGAATTTTTTCATATTGGATTAGTTCAAAAAAATATAGTAATTCTGATATGCATCCTTTGGTTTCGTAAATATAACAAAACAAAAGTAGACTCTGTCTAGATTGTTGTAACACATTTTGTTTCTCAAAAACACAAATATTTCAAAGAATACACCAACGCGTTTGAACATGAATTTTTATGAATATTTTGATTGTTAAAGAACACATAGTCAAAGAATAGTTAAGTTGACATATCAAATATGTATAAAAAAAATCTAAAAAATAAGTAATAGAAAGCTGATAAAATTTCTGACAACTTTTATTTTTATTGCAAAATGAAAATCTAAACAAAAAAATTGTTTTGTCTTGCAAAAATTTGAAGAACAGAAAAAAAAAATTATATTTTTTTCTCAAAAAAGGGAAAAAAGTGTAATCCAACTTCACATTTTCACCCATAATTGGGTCAGTAGCAAAAGGAGGACATTGGTTGAAGTACCAATCCATTTGAAAGGGAAGGCATGTCAGTGAACCCAAGTGGTTGTCATGGAAATTTTTCCAAGTAGAATCAAGTTAATAAAACTTGCGAAACAGGAGATTATTCAGCTCCCATCAGATAGCCAAATTTTGTAGGTCCGAAATCCTGTCAGTGGGAAGGAGTAATCGGAATTTGGATTTGGGGAAAAACTTTGCTAAAAAATCAAAGTTCTTAGAGTTAATAGAAACTAGAATGAACAGATAGGTCTCATCGCCAGGAATCCGATGCAATTTGTTTCATCAAAAAACGACTTTGTGTGCAAAAAATAGAGCTTGTTGTCTGCTTGACCTAACAGGAAAATTTTTATAAAAAAGAAAGTCAAACAGTGTCAAAGGTAAAATTTCACATTTTTCTTCGGCCCAATGGGAAGCTAACATTTGTCGAGCTATGCTTGGTGCTATCTCCAAGCTCATTTTGAATTTGTGATTTGTTTGTGGAGAGCCAATGGGAAGTTGATACGTGGCTAGCTCTAAGGCTACCACGTGCCCCTCCCAAAGGCTGAGTTTTGACTAAATCTAAGGTCACATTTGAAATGTGGTATGGAAAAATTTTATTGTTGACAGAAGGGTGGAGGTTGGATTCAAACCTGCAACCTCCCCCACATAACCCACAAGTGCTACTAATTATGCTATATGTTGGTTCTTAGATATCTAATGTTTGGGTGGAGGTGAAAAGGGGGCAGTCTTGTAGGGCTAGCTCCTTACCATGGGACCACGCCCTAGAACCAGGCGAATGGCTTAATCTTAATTGGAAGAATCAAATTTTAAATATGGTTTAATTAGCCATAAAAAATGTTTTAATTCCCGTTAATCCATATATAAAACCAGATTTAGATAAGCGCTCAATTAGCACTAATGTGCTGCTAAACCGCACTTACATTAACTAATCCTGACATTAATTCAGTGGTTATTTTGGGGGGTCAACTATTTTAGGCTCCACCTCCATTTTTGTTGAACTGAATTGGAGTTTCTCCATATTTGGAGGATTTTTCCTATGGAAAATTGAAGAAACCATAACCTTGGCATATTTCGAATAGATGAGGCTCAAAAAGATTCAATCCTAGATTATTTCGATACTCTAAGAATGACGATGCGGGCTGTAGAGGATCATAAAAAGGATCCCTACACCTTAGGAACAGAGAGATGTTAGGAGTTTCTTGGGCTTGGTTTGTTATTATAGGAAATTTATCAAGGATTTTAGTAAAGGGGCTTCGCCATTGTTTGGAATTCTAGCGAAGGACTGAGATTTCTGTTTGACAAGTAGCTGTCTAGGGGTCCTTGTTATATTAAAAGATAAATTGACCACTGTACACATACTTAGGGGTCCAAATTTGGATTTTCCTTTCCATATTCATATGGATGCATCATATGAAGCTGTGGGTGAAGCCTTGGGACTGGTAGATGATAAATTTCCCTATGTTTTTTACTTCATTAGTAAAAATTTGGCTAAGGCTGAATTGAACTACACTTTCACTGAGAAATAGCTCTTAGTTGTTGTACACACCCTAAACAAATTCAAACACTATATAATTGGATACAAATATTTTATGCATACTGGTCATGCAAAAATTAAATATTTTATGAATAAGCTTGATGTGAATGCTAGAAATATTAGGTGTTTTTTATTATTACAACGGTTTCATTTGACTATCATTGATAATATAGGGAAATAAAATGTAGTTGCAGATTTTTTGTCTCAACTCACTTTGCCTACAGATGATGAAGGGATGGTCGATGATCAAATTCCACATGAGAACCTATTTTCTATCTCAATACTCTCTCCCATCATCAACCATCCCACCATCGAGATAGAGAAGATACATTAATGTGTGCACTAACTATTTGACAAAATGGGCTGAGACAAAGGCTGTAAAAGAAGAAATAGAGGAAAAGGTGGTTGATTTCTTAAGGGAAAAAAATTTCTACAAATTTGGGTATCCAAGGGAGATATTCACTGATCAAGGAGCTCAATTCACATCACATCTGACTAAGAATCTCCTGAGGCAACATAATATCAAGAAAAAAAAAATCTACTACCTATCACCCTCAAGAAAATGGGCAAGTAGATGTTACCAATAGAGAATTAAGGAGCATCCTCACCAAGGTGATGAGAAGAAGCAAGAAATATTGGGAGAACCGATTAATGGAGGCCACTTGGGCCTATAACACCATTGGAAGATAACCACTTGATTCATGCCATATCATTTTTTTTATGGGAAGAAATCTCCACTATCCATTGTGTTTGAGTATAACACTTTGAGAATCGTAGCCAAATTGGATTTAGATATCACATGTGCACAACAAGAAAATTTTCTCCAATTAAATAGCTTGGATGCATTCAGAATCCAGACCCTCCTACACAGTAAAGTTATACAAGCACAGAGGAAGTTTTGGCATGATAAGAATATCAAGGAAAATATTTTTAAAGAACGGGATTGGACCTTTCTTTATGACTCTAGCTTCAAGGATTTTAAAGTGAGCTTGATTAAAGTGTGGTTGGGCCCATACCTCATAGATAAATTTGATGAAAATGGAGTTTTCCAGGTTAAAACCATTGATAAAGAGGGGATCCATTTGCGTGTCAATGTTTATCGAGTAAATTTATACAATAGACCAATGTCAAAGGAAAAAATAATCAGTACAATCAGTATAGAAGTCAATGTGAATCAGAGTCTAATAGTTGCGAGCTCACAACCCTCCTAAAAAAAAACAAAAAAATAATAATAAAAAATCGTGGGTGAAAACCTCTTTGAGGCATCTAAGGCGAAATGTACGATTAAAAGCCTCTCTTAGGCAGTCCTGGAGCAAAAAATAGAAAAAAAAGAATAAAAATAATAAATAGTCATAAGTGAAAGCCTCCTCTAAGGAACCTAGGGCAGGAATGTAGGGTGAAAATCTCAGCAGAGGAAGACTAAATATCTCTCGAATAATAAAGACAAAAAACAGACAAAAAAGGAAGAACAACACAATATTAGGCCATGACTGTTGACCTTTTTATTTTTTTTCAGGCTTATGCATAAAGGAAGATTATGGCTACATGTCAAAGACATTCTCATGTTTCCTCCATTCTTCCATCCATTCATTCCCTCTCCATAATATCTACTCATATCTCCATCTCTCTTCACCATCCGATCAGCTCAAAATTCATGTTTTACCTCCTCTCTGTGTTGCTATAGGAGGATCTTTTAAAGCTACAGGAAGGTCCTCTAGTGCTACAGCAGTCCCCAAATAAGCTATAGGAGGGTTGATGGAAAGGATAGCCCAATAGGATCCTCAGGACATGAAGAATGATGAATAAGGCTCCCTCATCCTTTTCCACCATCCATCCATCACTAATCGATCCCACTTTATGAATAAATTCATTCAAACCCTCCATTCTATCCCACCTATTCAAAATATTTTTGGAAAACTACAAAGGTTTTCATCTTCATTTACACAACCCTAAAATTCTCCCTCGTGGTCCTAGGATTATCCTCAGGTCTCATCACACTTTCCCTCATCACCCTATGTAAAATTGAAGACCCAAGGGTTAGATAAATGTGTTTATATAGGAAGAAAACATCGTCCTATAAAAAATGTGTACAATCACAACAAAAAACACTATATTGTTTTGTTTTTAATTAAATGAGGTAGTGGGACCTTATGAAAAAACTCTGGAAGATTCACATAAATCCTAATAATAATCTCTGCCACCACCACCAGCATGGAAATCCCCAAAGTACTTGCACAAAAACAACAAGAACCTCAGTCAAGCATCCCAAAGAAATAAAGAAATACATAGGGAAATTAGCAAGTGAGTCAAACTTCATTGGTTTCAATACAATGGATCAGCTCCATCATGCAAGTCCCTCAAAAAAATTAACCATGAGTGATTCGGATCTTGGGGGGGAGGCCCCCAAGATCTAAAAAGTTGAAATAGATTTGACAAGATCTACAAAATTAGGATGCTAGAAAAAAAGAGAGAACAAAAATAAAATAAAACCACAAAGAAACTTGTTTTATTGAAGCAGAGAATAATTGTAGAAGCTACATTGTGGCAGACAATCTGTCCTTTTACAAACTGAGGCTTGTTATTTATAGCCTTTTTTTAGTTACAATACCATGTGTAGATAACATACGCCAATACCATGGGTAGATACCACTTACAATAGCATGGGTAAATCCCATGTGTGGATGAATACCATGGGTGGATATATACCGTGGGTCACTTACAATACCATGGGTGAATAAATATCATGGGCGGACGAATACCATGGGTTGATGCCATTTACAATACCATGGGTAAATTCCATGGGTGGATGGATAACATGGGTAGATGAATACCATGGGTTGATGCTATTTTCCATTCAGATCATTCCTCCCTCCTTAAGAAGCAATGGTCCCCATTGCGTGAAGTTCCCTCCTGAGAAGCATTTTTTCAATATGAAGAGTCACTAAAGAGAAGGGTTTTGTGTAGTTAGCCCATAACCGTGATGAACGAAGATCCGAGGATAGAGATACCCTGTAATGCTTGTGACCAACTGTGATATTGACAGTGTGCGGCCTAGCAAATGGATTTTGATGAAGTGTGGGTTTGTGGATGAACCATAACCATGAAAAGCGAAGATACGACGATAGATATACCTTATAATGCTTGTAACTAACTGTGTGACTAACAGTGTGCGGCCTAGCAAATGGACTTCGATGAAAATGATTTTGTACGGTTGACTCATAACCGTGATGCTGATTGTTTATGAAATAGAAGGTGCCTACATAGCTTGGGGTGGGAGGGCATGTCTCCAAATAACCCAATCCAAATGCTGTTATTATAAAAGTGATGAATGTGAAGCAGGTGCATACTAAAGCGGGGTGGGAGGGCACGTCTCCAAAGGGAACCCGCTCCGAATGCTGCTCCAGATTTAAAATGAGCATAAATAGGGAAATATAACTCAAAATATTTATTATAGCCTATTTTTGGAAATTGAATGATCATTCTGCATATTCTCATGTGTTTTAAACTACTATCTGGAGACTCTAGGCTCTCAGATTTGCGCTGGAACTGTCTCGCCGTCACAAAATGTTTGAAAAAAATAGTTGATTTTAAATCAACGATAACTCCCAAATACGGACTTCGATTTGTCTGATTTTTTTTTTTAAATTGGGTGATTTTGCAAGAGGAGCTCAGATGTATATACATTATTCTGAAATTTTGCACTTAAAATTTCAAAAAATGACAGGAGAGCCGCCGTCCATGAATTGTCGTCAGAAACATTGTTTCAACATTGCTGATTTTGAATCAGCAATATCTCCCTCATCCAAACTCCAATTTGGCTGATTTTTTTTTTGAATTTTAGTATTTTTTCACAAGGAATCTAGATATGGTCTTTTTTTTTGTAAATTTTTCACCAAAAGTTTTATATCTGATCTGAAAACTCGCCGCCCAAAAAAATTCATGGATTTTGCTGAAGATTGCTGCAAAACATTGAAACTGAAATATGTTTGAAACCCTCATTCCCATGGATGCATAACTTGAATCTGATACCACTGATACATATCTTGGGGAGGAGGCCCCCAAGATCTAAAAATTTGAAATAGATCTGACAAGATCTGCAAAATTAGGATGCTAGAAACAAAGAGAGAACACAAATAAAATAAAACCACAAAGAAACTTGTTTTATTGAAGCAGAGAATAACTGTAGAAGCTAAATTGTGGTGGAAAATCTGTGCTTTTACAAACTAAGGCTTGTTATTTATAGCCTTCTTTGAGTTACAATACCATGTGTAGATAACATAGGCCAATACCATGGGTAGATACCACTTACAATACCATGGGTAAATCCCATGTGTGGATGAATACCATGGGTGGATATATACCATGGGTCACTTACAATACCATGGGCGAATAAATATCATGGGTGGATGAATACCATGGGTTGATGCCATTTACAATACCATGGGTAAATTCCATGGGTGGATGGATAACATGGGTAGATGAATACCATGGGTTGATGCCATTTTCTATTCAGATCAATGAGGTAGTTTCAGGTATCGAAGTATTGCACTTTCTCCCTATCCGTGAATGACTAAAATGAATAGATGTTGAGAGGAGGTATTTTAATAAACTGGAAGTGGCCATTTAACTTGGCCTCCCTCCGCTAGTGATCTAAACGTTAAATTTCCACCAATGTAACGTCGATATCTCAAATCAAATAACATAGGATAAATTTTAGTCGGTGGGGATTACGAGGGGAGGGAGAATGATCACTCTAAATGGGGACAACGGCCTAAAAATGGAAATCTCGTGTGAATGAAAATTCATCACAACACTCCAAGCCCTAACATAAAATAACATATTATGTACTTGGGCTTGTTTTCCTTGGCATAATCGCTTATTTCAAGAAAAATTATAGCAAGGATTGGATTTTTATGCCATGAAGGAGCTTCAAACCTCGACAGGATATTTCTACAGGAAGGTGCTAAAGGAAGGTTGTAGTTTCTGTTGGAGAGGTCGAGATAGTGCTATAGGAGGGCTGAGTGGGTGGAAATGAGAATCATATGCCCTAATTGACTCCAAATTTTCCATGTTCACCTCAGAGCACTTTCCAAATAATTAAGTTTTACCATATTCCTTAGTTATCCATCAAATTTTTCATGCAAATTCTCTTAAATTTTTTACAAACAAGTGGTAATATAATTATGAAATTAAAGGGTCTGTGTGAAAAATATATTGGTCGAAGCATAAGTAATTGGATTCATAAGGAACTTTGAATGACTACTACCATCGAACTCGATACTAAATCCATAAAGGAAAAATCACCCCCTCTGTGAATTAAGGGCATAAATAGAAGATTGGATAATGGTTTAACGAAGGAGAGCCTTCAAATACCAAAACAATCCACCTACACACTCCCATGGTCAACATTTTTGAGTTTTCCATGGATTTGAATTTAGAAAGAGAGGAAAATGCCACTATTATTGTGAGGGGAATGGCTATATCTCATTAGAGGAAATTTCAACCTAAAATTTTCCTCCCAAGGAAAACTAATAAAATAAGAGTTAGGAATTTCTGAGGGAAAAGAAAAAACCTACTCTTCATTGTATTTTTAGTTTATTGCCTTATAGGTTTACTGAAATTTCAAGTGTAGAGACTCATTGGATGCAAAATTATATTATTCATGCAGTTAGTACCAACTATACATACATCTAATAATACCCACACTAATAAAAAATCAATACTACATTAAAAAAATGTGTTAAACACACATTTTTAATGTATCTTCAATTTTTATGAATGTGGGTCTTCTCATAAGTATGCACAATGGGTACTCATTGGATACACAATTTAATTTTGCATATAATGAGTGTCTACACTTGAAATTCGAATAATATTATAAGTAGATGAGCCAAAAATACAATTTTAAAAAAAAGTAGTTTTTTTTTATTTTCCCTCCAAAATATTTACATGTACCTATCTTTAAATTTAAATGATTTTGATTGGTATACATATAATATACGTGAAATTTTCATGGGAAGTTTTAGGAGGAAATTTCCTCTAATGATAAGATCTGATATAATTAGCAGAGTCACCACCCTTCCTTTATGGGTGAAATGGAGTAGAGAGGACAAAGCCACCAGTGTCATTCCCAAAATTATCTTTTTAATTTAAAAATAAAAATCAATTGAGGAAAAAAAGGGAGTTAGGAGAGAAATCCTACTTGATCCATTAGATGAGGTGGCTTATTATATTCGGAAACAGATCTCTTGTGAACGAAAAATGAGAGAGTTGTATTCCTCCCACTTTAGGTTTCTTCATGAACTAAGATTCAAGTAATAATTTCCTCTTTCTCAGAGACTTAGTGTGCAATAATTCCTCCTTTAGTACATCACGTAAATGAGCCAAAAAGTAAGAGGGAGAAAGCATCAACACCTATCCCACCATGGCCTTATTAAACTAATAGTGGTGGATGCCTGAAACAACTTAAGAATACCTGTCTTGTGGTCCAAATACATATACATAGATAGAGAAACCTTCATAGGATCCTAAAGCATTACTCCTGCAGAGACTCTTGCCTCTAGCATTGGTGGTAGGGAGGTAACCATAGAAGCTAAGGAGAAAACAAGGACAAAGGAAGAGGGAGAAAAAAATACATTAGAAGAAGAGCAGGTGGAAACAGAGGAAGAAGAATGAGAGGTAGAAGTAGAAATTGATTAAAAGGAATAAGGACAAGAAAAAGAAAATGGAACATTGATTCCTGAGAGGACTACTAAGCCAAGGAAACACAAATATCCCCATATAAAATGATTTATTCTATAGGAAACATTGAAATTGAGGTAGTTGCAACTTTTTCCTCATTAATTAGTTCAGATAAACCCAAAACAAAGATAACAAGGAAAACCATTCTATATTTCAAGACCTGGAAGAGTACTAGAATCAAGCAAGGGAAACCACAAACTCTCACAAAACTCCCCATCACAATTGAGGATTCCCGAGTAAGAATGAGGAGGGAGGACGACCTGCAGGAAAAAAAAGGAGGTCAGCTCTCCAAAACCCAAAATAAATACTCCTATAGAATATGTGGGGAGGCCTACCACTAGATAAATCCCATTGAAGCAATCGAAGACACCAAAAAACCTCCAGAAAGAATAAAAGGTCAAGATACATGAGGGACAGAGCATGTCATAAGAGGGAAAGCACATGCTAAATGAGGTTCATAACATGAACTTAGAGGAGAAAAAAGTGGAATTATAGGAGGATAAGATGAAATTAGAAGGGAATTAGGTGCCACAAGAAGCGAAAAATGTTCCACATACAAAAAAAATAGAATGGAGATGAGATATGGGAGATAAAAACCTCCACAAAAACTTTAGAAAATGGCTCCTTAGAGCTACAAGAACCTAGTGCACAAACTAGCTTGGATTCCTATTACAAAATTGTTGAAGGAGGGAAGGTCGTCCCTAAAAATTTCACAATCCCACTTCTTTATGAGCTAGAGGAAAAAAGGGAAAGGAACCAAAGATGGACGAAAATTTCCAAGTCAATGAATTTGGAAGATGTGGGTTTTATGGAAGAAACAGTCAGAGATATGGGGAAGGAATTAGCTGATTTGAGACTCAAGGAATATATGGTGCAGGAACAACTACAAGGAATAACTTCATATTGACTGATATGAACCATTGGAATACTAATTCTAGACAAGGTGACATGCAATTGATGGCCTCAGTATCTTGGTTAGTGTGTGAGGAAACAAGATCATAAGAGGTAAAAAGGGCGATAGAAAAAGAATAGAGTGAACCCATATACATCATAGTTGAGAAAATGAGTTGTAAGGCTATTTTTGGGTAATTTAATTGACACTTAAATTTCTTTCATTAATATGTCAATCCAGGTACATGAGCTTGTGAAGTACACTACACCGTATGTGCTAGGAGATTAGATTCCAAATTTTAAGAAGTTAGTTAATATATTTAAAAATTATGACAAGAAAATGAAGCTTATTTATGAATATCACTAAGATGAGTATGCACATGTTCCTTCCTAAAATCTAGATAATTACATATATTCAAAACAAGCTTAAGATAATGTTTATGATTTACTCTATGAGACAAAGTAAAATGAAATATTTTTATTCGATGGAAATTCGAAAGAAAAAAATATTCTAAGGTGGTTAAAAAGGAAATATACTCTAAGGAAGCCCCTTTTCTTAAATCTTGAAGAAAATTTGTGTTGAATCTATTCTAATAATTTTTGAAACAAATTTAATCTGAATTTTAAAAAAAATCAATATATGTCGACTTGTAAAGGAGACGTGATTATATAGACTTGAAATTACTCTAAGGATAAGTCTTAAAGGATAAATTAACATCAAATAAGATTATTGATGTGTTTATTCAAAATCAGAGTTGAGATTAAGCATGAAATAGATGTTTTTGGTTTTTTTGTTTTGTTGTTAAGTGCTCAACCTGTGATGAATTGAAGAAAAATAAGCAGGGTCCTATTCAAATTAAAATAGAAAAGAATCTAATTGAAATGAGATTCAATAAAAAATTAAATGAATAAAGAAATTAATTCAGAATTAAAGACATTTATCTATTCTCACACATCTTAAGGGGGGCCTCTGACGAGTGTGAGTTATTGGAAACTCATATCACAAGATTGCAATCACCAATCGTATTCAAAATTGTGCCATCACCGATATTACATTCATTAAAAAAAACCTAGTTTTCTTTTTCGATCCGAAACAAAAATTACAAAATAATATTCATCCTTCACATCTCTGATCTCCCCTCTCATCAAAGAAACTACAATTTATAGAATTTTGAGACAATTAACAAACTTAGAATTTTCTTTCTTGATTTTTGGTGATGAGATCAATTTTGAAGATAAAATCCAAAATTATTTGATGCTTCCTTGGATCAAAGATCTACCTATATATTATAAAAATGATCTCCTTTCCATGAATTTTCTAAATAACGGCTCATTCCAACATTTTCAGTTATTGTGCATTGAATGATGAATTGGAAAATTGTTTATCCACATAATCTCCAAACTAAGGCTCCAAAGAACCCATAAAATATCTCAAATAGTAACTAATATTATAAAATGGCTTGTAGATAACCTAATTAGTTCCATGTTCAAAATAACTCATGTTTTCGTTTTCCAAACATCATTTTCATTTACTTAGGAAACATGTTTGAAGTTGAATGGTAAAAAATGCCATGTTTTTCACTTGATCTTTTGGTGGACATACACCCGTGCAAGCTGGGTTGAGTTTGACCAATAAAAATACATTTTGGAGCTTGTACAAACCAACTCAAAGTGACTGATTTCTTTCTAGAGCGTTGATACTATATCAACCATGGAGATAGCTATGAAAACTTGACTAAAATACAAAAACTTTAACTAACCAAATTTTCATTAGTAAAACCAACAAAAAATTCCTCTTAAATCATTAAAAATAGAAATAATAATAATAAGCCATGCAAAAAATTATACATGAATTTGGTGCATTTATGAATAAATATGGTTAGAAATGATGATAATGGGTGAATGGAATAATGTGAAAACGGATGGCTTCATCAACAAAGCTATGACAAATTGGAGGCCCGAAATTCCTCCGCACTGGAGATTTTTCTTGTCCTCATGCAAAAAAAACATTGCAAAGTTTCATAATCCAACCAATTTTTGGTGTTCCTTTATTCTGTCATTTCGAGTAAATCCTTGACTAAAGATCCAAGAGAGAAATATTGATGCTCTATCTCAATAAGATGCACTTTTCTCTCTTTGTTTTTCAAGATTACTAATTTGGTCGCATAACTCTTTTTTTCTACACTTTCTTGTTGTGTCATTACAGTAAAAAATAATAGTTACCCATCCTCCTTTGAATGTCAAACAAGCTGAAGTCTTCACATACTAGGTTTCTCATGGATGTTATAGAGGTACAAGTGATGCATGTTGATTTTTTCTTCTCTAATAAAACAACCATCCATGCATTAATTATTAACCTCTTTCACATTACCATATACAACTTGTGTGGAGGGAAAGGGTTCTCACAAAGTAGCACATTCAAGTACTTTTTCATTATTTTCAAAGCCTTCGAAAATTCACGCCTTTTAAAATATAGTTCTTTCAATAACTTGGATAGTATTTATGAGGTTCTTGTCACTACTTAATTCTGAACATTTTGTTCAATATTTAGTAGAATGTCATATTGTGAAGAACACATCAAGAATATTAATAGATCCATAGAATTTTATTTCCATCCTTGTAAAATTCATCCCATTATCATGGATGGAAATGATCATAAATTTCATCTCTTAATATTATTACTATGGATAACATAAGACCTTATGAAGGAAAATATTATGCTATCATGCTATGGAGCTTAAACATAACAAGATTTATATAGTATCCTATAAGGGATTAGGGTTGTAAATAGTTATGTGGGATTGATTATGCATGAAAATTATAATATGAATGAAGGATTTAGAAAATGGTTTGAAGAATGTGGATATGATAAGTTGATCACATGTTTTACAATAATTTTCTTATTGCAATTTCGAATTTTTTTAACAAATTAGAGAGATCAAAGATATTTTTACCTCAAGTTTTCTTTTTGGAATTGAATAATAGAACATGATATGATGGCTAATTTGGTGTTTCTGCCAAATAGAAAATCATATCCAGAAGAGCGTTTCCGATCATCAATGCAACCTGCGTAATCATTGTCTATATAACCAACAAGCTTACTGTCTGTAGAGGCTGCATACGATAAACCATAAGTAGATGTACCTGCTGGGTACCAAATTTGCATACTTTTCTCTTCCATTTTCACCCACTCTTTCACCTCTTCATATTGTCAATATTAGTTAAATGCTCTAAACGCACAAGGTAAACACCCTTTCACTGTATTATTTGGAATGTTAAATTAATGAAATAATAGTCATGGGGATTTTGCCTACGCAAGCACTAATTATGTTATTGTTGTAGGTCTGACAGTCAAAAGTTCGCATCTAATAAATTTTATGCCAAATAGAAAATCATAGCCAGAAGTGATTTTCCGATCATCAATGCAACCTGCATAATCACTGTCTATATAACCAACAAGCTTACTATCTGTAGAGGCTGCACACGATAAACCATAATTACATGTACGTGTTGTGTACCAAATCTGCATACTTTTCTCTTCCATTTTCACCCACTCTTTCACTTCTTTGTATCGTTAATATTAGCTAAATTTTCTCAACGCATAAGGTAAACACCCTTTCACTGTATTATCTGGAATTTTTAATTAATGGAAAAATAGTCATGGGGATTTTGCCTATGCAAGAACTAATTATGGTATTGCCATAGATCTGGTAGCCAAAGGGTCACATCTAAAAGTCACAGAAACAAGTTCGAGTTCAAAAATCACTATTTTTATATGTTGTAACCACATAACAGATTCCAAACCTAATCCAGATCTATTTCAGACCTTTCTTGGTTATCTCTCAAAAACTAGTTTGGTCGTTGTAACAATTGTATATTTGTAAATATTAGTTGTTAGATTGGGAAGACAATTTTATGAACAATTGTATAAGAAGGGTCTTAGGACTATGAATGTGGTTAGTAGGAAAGAGATAAAGTTTGTAACAAAATACTGTTAATTAATTGAATGCAAGCCATTTTTTTGTTTCACCTGTAAGTTGTGAATCTATCGCAGCCCTGGTTAGAGAGTTTGGCCCATTCTTTTGATCAAGTGATGCGTTATTCCTGTGTGTTGTTTTCACATTTCTATTTGAGTATTTTAACTACTGTTATAGTATGTTTCTTCAACTGTTGTGAATGCTTTTATAATTCTCCAATTTATCTTTAATTACTGTCATAGTAGTTATTTTTTATTTTAGTTGTTAAATCTGTGATCAATATTAGGTTGTGCCATTTCTCTTGCATATACCTTGCACATTACCTTGAAATAATGTATGCACCCAGATTGATAAGATAATGTGGAAAAATGGTTGAATAGTTTATTCACACTCTGACACCAACATTCTGGTACCATTTCCAAGGAAGGCTAACAAGGTGCAAGAACACGATCCATAATTGATCCAAAGATCAATATCTCATCTTAGCAAGGGAATTTGTTACCCTACTCAAATTATTGAGCATAGTGTCCTGGTTTTTTTCTTTCCGTTTTTTTTTTCTAGAGATCAATCTCTCATCTTAGGGAGGGAATTTGTGACCCTACTCCAAGTCCTGAGCGTAGTATTATGGTTTCTTACTTTCTGATTGTTTTCCTAGAAGCCAATTTCTCATCGTGAGGACGGTATTTGATTACCCTACTTCAGGTCCTAAAAAGTAACTTTTCAAGTTTTTGTGACTTTATATTTTGATATAGTTTTCATTTCTTTTAAGTTTGTTTGATTTTCTTCTTGAATCTAGTTTTTCATCGTGGGGAGGAAATTATTTTTCGTGCTCTAGGTCTTGAGCACTATCGTTATTTTAATGATTTCTTCCTAGAAATGCTATGAACAAATATTCGAATAAGAGGGGTAGAGGAAGACCCTTAAAGAAAGAAATTGGTCTGGGAAGGAATAATTATATCCATAATACCATTGCAAAGGTTGAATCAGAAGAATATTATCGTGTTGTTTTCAGTGCAAAGATTCAGACGAAGTCCGAGGGCAAGTTGGTTTAGCAGCCAGTGCCATCCAAGGTACCAAATAAGACCCTTTCAATGGTAGAAGAAGAAGTAAATAAAGCATCAGTAGAAGGAACACCCCTGTTGTCGGCAAAAGGAGAAGAAATTTGAAGCAGGGGATTGGAGGAATTAAGAAATTCCAAATCAGAAGAGGAAATCCTGAAGGAGTTGGTGTCATCACAAGACTGAGGAAGTGTTGTGAAACCTCCTACAGTTAAATCACCCGAATTATCATTTTCATAACCAATCAAAATATCGGGTGATTATTGCAGGATATTTATGGCATCGACATGTTCCTCTATTGATTTCCCAATTGGGCATATCAAATGTGATGCACCAATGAAGTCCACCCGTCTAACATCTTTGCCTAATTTTCATGGGCTTTCCTCTGAGGACCCCAATACATTCCTCTTTGAATTTTATATTATCTGTCGAGGGTATGACTATATTTTTTATGCTCATAAATTAAAGGTATTTCTTGCTGCTTTAAAGGGGACAACCTTTTGATGGTTCATGGGTTTAGGGGGAAAGACTCTGTCCTCATGGGATGTGATGAAGGAAATATTTTTGGAGAAATGCGAGGATTATTGTAAAATCCCGTGATGTCAAGGAGGAGATTTTTAAGTTTGTCGATAAATAAGATGAGAATATGGAAGATTGTGTGGAATGATTTAAATACATACTGCAAAGGTCAGGGCATAGTGACTTGGACAAGGATATTTAGAAGATCATTCTTCTCTGAGCACTCAGGGAAGATTATCTGCAACTATTAAACATAGTAGGAAAGGGTGACATGTCTAAGGAATATTTCATCACTATTTGTAGGTTGTGCATCCAGTGTTCTCGAGAGGCTGCAAGAAATGGAGAAGGAATTAAATCATCAAAAAATTCAGTTGGAGGCATCACAAAGGCGAAAATCATAAATCTACTAGATAACTTGAGGACTGATATCCTAAGTACATTATCTGCCTAGATGGACACCTTGCAAGTGAAGCAGAAGTAAATGGAGTTGGAAAATACTATGGCTATATTCTTTCCTCAGTGTAGAAAGAAACATTCGCTGAAGGAATTCCCATTGGATACAGTTGAAGCTCGTGCAATTTGTGAATAGGCCCGTGTGACCATCTCGTGCCATTCCTTTCCAGGATTGAAGGCAAATTTTCAAGGAGAAAGTGAAGAGAGCGTGGTGCATCAACTATATTTCATGGGACCAAAGAAGCCATGGCACCCCCGACCATCAAATATGAATCTAGGTATGCCTCAGGATCCATCTCAGTATTTTAATAATTTTAATATGGTTCCCAAGTTTGTACCTTTTTCACCAATGTGTTCTCAATATAAATGTCCACCCTGGCAATAATGGTTTCCCCAAACTAGTTCGAATCCTTCTTGGGCTCAGAACGAGCATAGACCCTCTCCTACTAGACATTTTCCCGAATCAATTCAATGCCACAACAGCAACTTCGGTTTCCTTCCAATGTACCTCCAGTTAATCCACCCTTTGGACCTCAAATTCCTATCCAAGCCATCTCGAATCCTAACAATAAATAGGTTCAACAAGATGACACTCTCAACCTACCATCATATAGCATTTCTACCGCAGGGCTTAGTGAAATAAATTTTCGATCTGGGCGGGTGGTAAATGCTCCAACTTCACCTATTTTCATTGAACAAGTTGGCAATGAAGCTATGGCACCGGAACAAAAAATAGTTGGGGATAAACCAGACCAAAACATTATAAATAAAACACCTCCCCAACCTACTGTTAACCAGGGACGTCCAGTTAATCTGCCATATCCTGAAAGATTAACCCTGAATAAGCAAACCCTCAAGCAAAATTTGATTTTCTAAGAGAATTATAAAATATGTTTGTTAAAATTCCACTGCTCCAAGCTATGAGGGATGTACCTATATATCCAAAAACTATCAAAGAATATTTTTCTAATAAACCTAGAAAGAAATCAAATGATCATTTGACCATCCATGTGATGGGAAAATTGTCTGAAATCATTCTGGGAAAATCCATGCCTGTAAAATATGTGGACCTAGGGAGCCCAATTATAATGGTAAAAATTAATGGGGTTGAAATCCCAAATGTACTGGTAGATTTGGGTGATACCATAAACTTCATTACCTCCGAAACAATCAATGCATTGGGTCTTAGAAACATTAATCTGACCCCTACTGTCTTGTTATTGGAAGATAGGTCTACAATTAAACTAGTAGGGAAGTTGGAAGAAATTACTATTTCGGTGGACTCATGGCACTATCCCATGGACCTCCTTGTATTACAAACACAATCCATAACCGGTGGTCATCCCTTGATTTTGGGAAGACCGCGGCTCACCATTAGGGGATTTTTGAGGTCTAAAATGGGCCTCCTAAGGAAAATGCACAACTAAATTCAATTTATGAGAACCAGTCAAATTTTAGGGGATGACATCATCCCTAATGGTTGAAGTGGCATTGCTTGAGTTAAAGGTACTTACTTGTCACATTCTGAATGGTGGATAAAAACTCATGGTTAACCATGGTAGTGCTCTAAGTACTTTTAAAGTCAAAGTAAAGTACTCATAATAAATGTCATTTCACACTTTTTGAATAAAAATATATTATTGTCATTTCAAATTTCTTGAAAGAAACAATACATGTCCCTATGCATTTATTACATTTTTTTTTTCTAAGTATGTCTAAATTCTATTATGTATAAAATTACTGATACAAAACTGCACCAGCATCAGCTAGGGAAGCCTGAACGCTGTGCTTGATAGTCAAGCAAGACAAGCATAGTCTGGACTGCCCAGAATGGGAAACCAGTCCATTAAACCATAACGTCTGAGCCGCCCATGAGAGGGAAACCAGCTTTAAATTTACAAAAAACAAAATGAAACTGTAGCTGAAATAAGTAAACTCCCTGTACAGCAAAGCAGTATAGCTAAGATGCATATATTTTCTACCAGAACAGAACAAAAAAACCTGAGTGCCAAAGCAGCTATGATCCATGAGTAGGAGAGGGGTTTTCTTCAACGATTCTGCAGGTGAACATCTCGCTTCTGTTCGCCTGATTGTCACTGGGAACACTTCCGCCACCCACGCGCTCTGTCTCCATGGAGGGCCCGTGCTGAGGAGCCAAGAAGGTAGGGTCATCTCGAGGGGAGTTGTTGCTGAAAGGGGGAGCTGGCAGAGTCGAGGAGCTGGGCGGAGCTATATTAGGGACTTCTTCCCGCAGAGTAACAGTAATAAAAGCGGTAAGAATGGCATCGCAGGAGGTGCAGTCAAATCTCAGCTCAGCGCGTTGAGAAGTTTGACGAATGGTGGGCCGAAGGGGACGAACACCAGGAGGAGGCACATGGAGAGCGGGCGGGGGGGCAGAGATGGCATCAGGAGAAATGACAGAGTCAACCTCAAACGCAGAAACGGGAGAGGGAGGCACGCACTGTTGAGAAAGACGTCCACGGCTGGAACCCCTTCTAGCTCTCATGTGTTCGCGGAGGCGAGGCATGATGACCAAATCAGAGCCTGGCTCAGCAAGACTCCCCAAGCGGGCCGGGGGAGAAAGAGAATTCTGGGCACCGCCTGCCTGAACAAAAGAAGCCGGAGTGAGACTACTGTGACCACGAAGCAAATCAGCAGAGGAGGTAGCAGAATTACCTGACTGAGCAGTGGAGGCAGAATTCCAAACTCGTCGATTACACCACGGACTGTTAGAGAAGTGACAATTTGGAGCCGGTTCAAAACAAGCCACTATCAAGCAGCGCTTCCCCGTATTGGTTTTAATGGTTGCTTCATTGCTTGTGGGTGAACAATTCACATGCAAAGGCAGAGGAGAGCAGAGGCCGCCCACTCCACCATTCAAATCTCTGCAGAAACAATCCATGCCAAGCACAATCGCCATGTCCAGGAGCCGAGTGAGCCGTCCAAGATAATAAGAATTCACACCGGGTGAGGAGTTAATACAGTAGTTAATAGCAGTACCGGGAGCCACATGGGCTGCACCGGCGAGGTCCATCGGGAAGTGGACAATGTGCCACGTTCCCTGATGGCTTTTAATCAACCGCATCCGGCGTATGCATTTATTACATTATATTATATTATATTATATTATTTTTATATTGTATATTAATTACATATTATTATAAAATTTAAATAATATAAATTTTAATTAATAGCATATAATATAGTTAAGAATTTATAAATTTATATTTGTATTTTATTTTAAGTACAAAGTACAAATGAATTAGTTGTTTAATGACAATGATTTTTTCTTAAAAACTTCATTCTTATTTATAGTCACATCAATACAATTTTTTAATTAATTTTATTTTGGTACAAATTTTGAATTGAATTTAACTATGGTTACATGGATTGTGGTGCAAAAATGAATTGAAAATTCATAAATATTATTTTATTGGTTTAGCTATTATTTTATTATTTCCTTAGGAGGCCCATTTAAGACCTCGAAATTCCCCTAATGAACCGTGGATGCCTATATTGGGTTTCGATCTGTAAATATGGTTATATCAAATGGGGAAGTTACAAAGAACCTCACTCTCTATCCTCCTACGGAACCAAGTCCATCTGAGAGACCATTAGCCAAGTAGAAACCTCTACCAATGGGAGAATCCAAACCTGAAAATGAAGAAATTAGACTGGTCCTTACCGTTGGGAAGGCCCTTCAATTCAAAAAAGAAACTTAGGAGGATACCATTAACACTTTTATTAATGATCGATGTTCTGTTTCTAATTCAACTCATTAGATTTTAGAATCTGCCATGAGTTGTGAAACGCAAGAAAGTATTGAACCAAAATATGAAATTGAGGGCATCCCTGCAAATTCATCCCATGATAATATTCCTATTGAAATTGAACCTGGAAAAACACTGAACATCAACTCGAATATGTCAAAATCCTGTAGAAAAAAACTCCTAAAATTACTTCAAAACCGTAAGGAAGCCCTCGCCTAGGATTATATTGACATGAAGGACATTCCTGCTAGTTTATGTACTCATCATATTTACATTAAGGAATATTTTTGTCCTATGAGACAACCCCAACAGAGAATGAATCATGCTCTAAAGAACATTATCAAGGATGAACTTCAGAAATTACTGGATGTAGGATCTGTTTACCCTATCTTAGACAGCTAATGGATGTCCCTGTTGGTTATCATTCCAAAAAATAATGGCAAATTGTGGATCTTCATGGAATATCGGGAGCTAAAAAAAGAAACTCAAAAATACCATTTCCCTGTGCCATTCATTGACCATGTCCTGGACACCCTGGCTAGGAAGAATTTTATCTGCTTCCTAGATGGGTTTAGCAGGTATAATAAAATATAGATAGCCACGGAAGAACAAAATAAGACAACTTTTACATGTCCATGGGGGAACTTTGCATACAAGTTTCTCCCATCTGGTCTGTGTAATGCACCTGTGACACTCCAGAGGGAAATTCTGGGAATTTTTTCTGATTTAGTCAATGACAGTGTTGAAATTTATATGGGTGATTTTACTCCATATGGGAATTCATTTGAGGAAGGATTGGCGAATCTGGAAAAAGTACTCAAAATATTTCAACAGACCCATGTCTCTCTGAGTACAATTAAATGCCACATGATGAGGGAGGAAGGAACAATATTGGGACATTTTCTCTCGCCTGCTGGAATTTGAGTTGATTGGGCCAAAGTAGAGGTAATACTGCACTTTCCGGTACCTAATACACCCAACCAGGTACATAGAATTATCATTTGTGCTGGTTATTATAGACGCTTTATAGAAAATTTTGCTAAAATAGAACATCCACTTTTTCAATTGCTAACAAAAGATGCAGAATTTTTGTGGAGAGAGGACTATGAAGCAACTTTTGTGAAGATCAAAGGATTGGTTTGCGAAACCCTGGTCCTTCGAGAACCTAAATGGAAATTACCATTTCATATACATGATGATGCCTCTCAGATAGTGGTAGGAGTAGTCTTAGGACAACAGGTAGACAAGACATTGTATACAGTTTACTACGCCAACATGAATTTGACTCGTGCTGAGTTAAATTACACAGTGACTGAAAAAGAATTCATCACTGTCATCTATTTTATCAATAATTTCTAACATTATATCACCGGCTATCCTACTTTTGTACATATTTTTCATGGAAACCTATCACTCTTGGTCACATTATAAGATGGATGATATTTATTCAAGAATTTGATATTACAATAGTAGATAAACCAAGAAACGATAACGTAGTTGCTTATTTTCTATCTAGAATGGATAATAATGATGAAGGCACACCCATAGAAGATAGTTTTGTAGATGAGCATATTTTAAAAATTTCTAATAATCCTCCATGGTATGTAGATATTGCTAACTATCTTTATACAGGGAAGGTGCCCCATGATTTTTCATACAGGGAACATCGGAAAATTATTCATCATAGTGCCTGATATTCCTGGATGGTAGGATACCTTTTTCATACAGGAGTCGATCAACAGGTTTGGCACTATGTACTTAAGGATAATATCCAGAAAGTGCTGAAGGCTGCCCATGATGGCCCTTGAGGAGGGAATTTTACAAATAAAAGAACATGCCATAAGGTGTTACAGATGGGGTATTACTAGCCTTCTATCTTCTAATATGCGCGAAATTATGTCAAAAGATGCGATAGTTTTCAACGCATGGGGAAACTTGGTCGATTCAATGAAATTCCTTTGCAGCCCCAAGTAGTCCTCTAACCTTTTGAGAAGTGGGAAATCGATTTTTTTGGCCCCTTTAACCCACCTTCACAACAAAAGGTTCACATTTTGGTCTGGACCGATTATGTGACTAAGTGGGTAGAAGCCAAGATTGTTGCGAAAGCAACAGGACATGTGGTTTCAATTTTCTATTTGAATAGATTTTTTCTCGTTACGGTACCCTGAGGAATATTTTTTCAAATGGACGAGCAAAATTCATGTCACACATAATAGCAAGGATTATGACGAAATATGGGGTCAAGAACAACGTGACATCTCCATACCCCCCCCCCCCAAGGCGAATGGATAGGTGGAAAGCACAAACAAGTTATTGGAAAATATCTTAACAAATACTGTGGCACACCATCATCGGGATTGGGCTCAAAAGTTGTTTGAATCTCTCTAGGCATACAAAACAACATGGTGGAACACAACTGGGTTTTCACCATTTCAGTTGGTTTATGGTAAATCCCCATTGTTCCCAATAGAATTTGAGATCAGTATGCTCACAATAGCTCTTGAAGTAGGGTCGAACTTGTTAGATGCCCAAAAACACTCGTTGAATCAGCTTAATGAATTACATGAAATCCATTCAATGGTTGTCTAGAGGACTACTTCTATTCAACAGCTGAGGATGAAATGGCACAATAAGTTTATCAAAAGAAAGGTGTTTCATAGAGGAGGTTGGGAATTAATTTATAACTCATATTTTAAAGATTTTAAAGGAAAGCATTGTAATTGAACATGGAACATTACAGGTAGAATAGATGACTTTGTGCCTCAAACGCAGAAACTCTATTAAAGGCTGAAAAAACTGAAAAAACTTTCACAAAAATAAAAAAAAAAAGTGTATTAGAATATTTGGAGTTTTTATTAAGATAAATTCAACATTTATAAAATTATGTTAAAAACAAAATTGTTTCTTGAAAAAATGATTGAAAAAACACCCTCAAAACAAAACCAGTTGATGCTGGAATAACAAAAAAAAAACTTGTGTCATATTTTTGACATTTTAAAAAATAAAAATAACATTTTTGAATTTTTAAAATTCAAACATTAAAAAAAAACCTAAAATTTGAGAAAAAAATAAATTTAAAAAATAAAAACATTTTAAAGCTTAAAATTTAAAAATATATAGGAATAAAAAAATAAAAATAAAAACAAAATAAAACTAACAGAACAAAAAAAAAAATAAGCTAAAAGGAAAGAAATTATAAAAAATAAAAATATAGAAATTAGTTTTAAAAAGAAAGAAAATGTTACAATAAATTGAAAAAAAATCAGTTGACTAAAAAATTTAATTTAAAAATATCACATTAATTTTAATAAATTTTAAACTGAAAAAAAAAAAAAAAAAAACATTGTTAAAATTAAAAAGTAAAAAAGAAACAAAAAAAATTAAATTACAAAAATAAAATACATTAAAAATATTAAATTTGAAAAAATATATATTAAAAATAAACTAGATTTAAAAAATAATATATATATATATATATATATATATATATATATATATATATATATGAACTTAAATTAAAAATATATATATTAGATTTTATTAATTTAAAAAAAAAAATATTAATATTAAAATAACAAATTAAATTTAAAAAACCAAATATTAAATTTTAATAAATAAATGAATAAACAAATAAATTTTGAAATAAAAAATAAATTTTAAATACAAAGAGAAAAAAAAAAAAAAATTGTTAAAATAAAAAGTTAAAAAACTTTGAAAATCAATTAAAATTGAAAAATTGAAAAAAAAAAAATTTAAAAAAAATATATTAAATAAAAATAAAATAAAAAACAAATTAACTTAAAAATATTAAGTTTAATATATATATATATATATATATATATATATATAATTTTAAATACAAAATTTTAATTGAAATAATAAAATATAAAAATTTTATGTAATTAAAAAAATAATAATAAAAAAATAAAAAATTCAAAAAAAATATTAAATTCAAATAAATTAAAAAAATACAAAATTTACTAAATTTTAAAAAATTAATGAAAAGACTAAACATAAAATTTAATAATAAAAAAAATCAATTAATTAAAAAAATACAAAATTTAGAAAAAAAAAATTAGAAACAAAAATAAATGAATAAAATTAAAAAATAAATAAATAAAATAAAAAATAAATTAATTAATTAAAACAAATTAAATTTCAAATATAAAAATTAAATTAAAACAAAAAAAGAATTAAAATTTTTGAATTTAAAAAAAAAATTAAAAAAAAAATTAAGAATTAAAAAAATAAAAAAAAGGAATTTTTTGATCGTGGTGGCGCCGTCAATCAGCCTCTCACCTAGGTGGCAGCGGAGGCCAGCTGCTGGGCGGGAGGCCGATTCCGAGAATCACCCACCCGCGGCGGGAGGGCGATTCTAGGAATCGCCCTGAGGCCGATTCCGAGAATCGCCCTCCCGCGGCGGGAGGGCGATTCCAGGAATCGCCCTCCTGCGACACGAGGCCGATTCCAGGAATCGCCCTCCCGCCGCAGGAGAGCGATTCCCGGAATCGGCCACGGCGGGAGGGCGATTCCCGGAATCGGCCGCAGGGCGACTCCTGGAATCGGCCTCAGGGCGATTCCCTGAATTGTCCTCTCGCCGCAGGAGGGCGATTCCTGGAATTGGCCTTAGGGCGATTCCCAAAATCGGCCACAGGGCAATTCCCGGAATAGGCGTCAGGGCGATTCCCGGAATCGACCTCCTGCGCTCGCCCAGCGGCTGGCCTCCGCCACCACGATCAAAAAATTCTTTTTTTTTCATTTTTTTTTAATTTTTAATATTTTTTTTTAATTCTATTTTTTTTTTTTAATTCAAAAAATTTAAAAATATTTGTTTTTTAATTCAAATTTTTTATTTTAAATTTAAATTGTTTTATTTTTTTTTTATTTTTTTTTTTTAAATTTAATATTTTAGATTAATTATTTTTTAAAATTTAAAATTTATTTATTAAATTTTAATTTAATTTAATTTTTTTTTTTAATCCTTTAGTTTATTTAGTTTTTCATTTTTAAAATTTATAAATTGTTTCATTTAAAAAAAAAATAGTAAATTTATGGATATTTGTTTTTTAATTATTTGCACGTGGTTTTTTTGTTTTTTTTGTTTTTTAATGGTAGTTTTTTTTATTTCATCGGTAACATTGTTCTCGGTGGATGGAACCTTACAAAGAGGATTTTGTATCTAATAATGGAACAGTCAGAATGGTCACAATTGACGATACACATGCTTCTTTCATAGAAAATGAACATCACCTGAGATTTTACTACCATCCAACATCAAAGGATGCCTTCATTAAACATCTCTCTAAGAAATCTCGTCTGAAGATTATCAATGTAGCGAATTCCTCCTTTCCATCCTTGTTAAAATTTATATATATATATATATATATATATATATATATATATATATATATAATAATAATAATAAATATTGTTACTATTCACTTGTTGTCTTCTTGCAAGAGCTACTACTGAGGGGCAATGCTGTGGAGTTGGAAATTTCCTAAGTATCAGATGTTGTTACTCTGGATGCTGCTACTCCTTGGATACTATTACTTGGGATGCTGCTACTTGGGATGTTGTTACTCCTCAAATGATGCTACTCTGTGATGTTGTTACTCCTTGATGATACTACTCCTTGACGCTTTTACTCTTCCAACGTTGTTACTTCGCCTGTTTTGTTACTCCGTCAACATCGTTACTTAGTCCTTATTCTACCATTATTCTGTCAAATGTCACTTCCCTCAGGTAGGTCGCTAGGTACATCTCCATTTGACTCTTCTGGATTTAATTAAATATTCCATGGATAAGACATTGATGTCGTGGATGAATAGTTTTAAGTTGGGGGGGGGGGGGGGTTGCTATCATAACTAAACAATGACATAATTAGACCACACTAATGATTATTCCAAAGTCATTATTAAAACCTTGTGTTGTTGGTACATTCCATGATATTCACCTTATTTCGTATAATCATTAACATGTATTAGGATTAGCAACATGCACATGTTTCCAAACCGATCAGTCCTTTCCAACTGATGCGAAATAATTACCATCTCATTCATCACACTTACCATAATCTACCATGATTTTATTCATTTCCTGAGAAATCACTTGCCATATTTACCATTATTCCATTTCATTTTTTAGCATGTGTTGGCTCGAGGGGCCCTGACCCAAGTTCAAAGGTTTAAGGTTTGCCAACAAACCCCTATACTACAAGCCCTTTTGTCATTGACCGTCTTACGCAAGCCAAAGTCTCACCCGAAGTATTATGGGTGGGTGCTAGAACCAGGTTTCCACACCCTAGGAGAGGGAGCGTAAGTCAAGCATAGCTGCATTCAATCTTATACTGACCAGATCTTATATCACAAAACCTAGATCTACCGTTTTCCTCCGCATCCATGTGCACAATAGCAATGATATTCATGACAATAAACAAATCATGTACACATAGAACACTAACACAGCTATTTCAGTGATTCTTTCATAAAGGAAAATAGAACAAATTTAGATCGTAGCATAAACATATGACATAGTTGGTTTCATAGCATAAATCATTGACATAGCAGTATGCATCAACTAATCAGATATGACAGACTTGTATTAACAATAATTCCAATAGACTCAGATATTCAGCAATACTTATGCATTCATTAATCCTCAGATCCTTCTTACAATACCCCAAAACCCAATCTGCACACACAACAGCAGGACAGAGAATATCTACGCACATAGCAATGGGGTCCGCACAAAATAGGATAGAGAATCTCTGCGCAAAAATCAGCAGGAGTCCTTCCGCAACAACCCTAACCAGATCTATCAGTTTACACTTAGCATCAATCTCTATTCCTCTTCTCACCTACAACTCAAAATTCCCTTCTATTTATAACAAGTTATCCTAAAATTTCCCGTGGTCTGCAAAGAATAGTTTGTGGACTCTAGGGCTACCCTTTGACCCATTATTTACCCTTCGACCCATTGCAATACATTTTTGACCCATTGCAATACTTTTGGGGCTTTGACCCACCCCAAAACCCCTATGCTAGACCAAAATATGCCAAAATTATACAAAATACTTGAAATTGTCCCAGTTCACAGTCGTTGGAGAAACATGCTCCAATATTCCGCAAACACAATCTTGTGACTCATCCCAATTCAATGTAGTGGTGGGGGCTCCACCTGCACGTGTAGTGCATTGATGGATGCGATCAGCGGAGAAAACACCTCTGGACTCTGAACAACGACACTCTATGAAAGGTCCACAAGCTTTTGGGATGTTGGTCCTTCGGTTGCCGTGGTGACACTTTCTAGTGTTTGGTTTAGTCGCTTGACTGCGTCATCTACATCCTGTGAGAGCTGGAGGGTTGTGGAAGCCCATGGCTTCAATCATTCCTTGATGATGTGCTTCTTTCATTGGAGTTTTTCAATCTCATCCTGGAGAGCTCTTTTGGTCCTCAAATGTGCTAAACGTTGTGCAGGCACCAAGGTGGGCAATGTAGCCTCGACCTATTCGAAATCTTCTTCCTTTTGCCGTAAGTCATGATTGATCAGTCAGAGGATCGGACTGAACTGGACCGTGGTCCAGAGTTGCATAGCTAACTTTAGCAACTGGGTGCCCTAATAAATTTTCCCTGTGATAGTGTTCGTAGCTTTGGTCACCAGCGTAGCGCATCAGGCTCGTGCCTCCAGCGGTGTGGCAGGCTACAATTTGGCCTGTAAGTCAGAGAGTTACTGCTCCAGCTCTATCTTAAGGACTTGCATATCTATCCTAGATGCTTTAAATGTTGCAACCACTATTTCCAGTTTGTCCTTGGGCGTAACTACGGCCAGGATCCCATCTGGAACCTCCGTGCAGAGCTGGTGGATCACTATTTCAAGCTCCACCTGCTGCGATACAGCAAGGGACATTTTTGCGTTCTTTCGTGCGATGATCCACTTGGCCACACCAAGCTATTGGTGTACTTTCATATCTCGATGGTGGATCTTCAGGAACACGGTGGTCTGCAGACCCTGTAATGCCTCATGGGGTAGCTTCGCCAAATCCAATTGTATCCCTATACTTGCTTGGAGTTGGATTCCTACAAGGGCAGCACTAGGCAAAGAGCAGAGACAGCTTTCTTCCGTAGCTAGCACTGTACTGCTAGTTGCCAAGGGAGCCCGTGTCTGAATTACGCTAGTCTATAGCATATCTATCTTCCACTGGAGGGCGCGGACCTCAACCTAAATGGTGTCAATTGTAGCCTTCTGTTGTTCCTCTATGGCTGCCTACCTATCCTCTGTAGCCAGTGTAAGTCCATCCGTTATTTGCTCAAGGTCACCATCATTTAGGGTGACTGTCGCATCATATTCCTGGCGTCGGGCATGCTACATTTTTCAGGGCCCTTTTGCACGCTTTCTTGGCCACTTCATACCCTAGAGGGAGGTGGTATCTTTGTTATTCATCCCTTGCATGCTCAGGTCTAGCTACGAACTGGCCTCGGCATCCTTTTTGGTGATCTATGGTAGTTGTGAATCCATTTCTGTGGCTGCATCCTAGCCCCTCTTGCTCGGTCCTGCAGTCTCCTCGGGTTTGACAGAGGGGGTTACTCTTGTTGTGTAGGTCCCTTTGGTGCTCTTTCCACCAAGTATGAAGCCTGTCCTCCATGAAGGGAGCTAGAGCGCAATTATCCTATCAATTTCTTCGTCCCCCAACCCACTCACCATGATTTCCTCAAGTTCTAGCTCTGTAGGTACCGAAGCTTCCGTAGGGTTAGTAGCTATCACTATAACGTGAAAAGGGAATCCTGATTCTAGGGGACTATTGGTAGTGGGAGTGGGTTGATTCATCATGAACGCTACAGGCCCAGAGAACCGTGAAGCATAGAGAAAATACATATAGGTTACGAAAGTGATACAAAACCTTTGTCTGAGCTATTCTTCCTACTTTATAGTGCCTGCGGTCATCCAATAGTAGGGTAAATGTCACTTGGAACTTACCATCAAGTAAATAGTAAAAAATCTCAAGGAATCGGCTCATTAATTACCAGCCCTCTGCTCCATTCAACAATAAATTTTCCTCTTTACTAGATTTTACTGTTCCAACCACCACTTTTTGCTCCTCATGTGTGCTCAGCGTGACTGCTGTGCTTCGAATAAACACCTACGCCTACTACGCATCCTTCCTCAACAGAGGCTCATTCCCTAGGAACTTCGAAACCAAAGACATGTTCCTCAGACATGTGTCATCCCAACAGAACTGAACCCCCTCTGTAATAAAATTTCTCAGTGGTGCTATGATTAGTCTGTACTGTTGAACAAACTTCCTGTAATAACCAACGGGGTTGAGGATTGAACTCATCTATTTCTTGGTTTTAGGAGTTGCCAAATATATGATAACTCTACTTCTTGTATCTGCATCCACAATCTTAGCCAACGTAGGGTGTGTTTCAATGCCACCCATTCACAGCCTACACGGCCTGGTAACCATGCGGACCCCTTCAAATTCTAAGTCAGAAGTAGCTTGTGGATAATTCTTACCTTCTTTTGGGGCTAGGCTGGAGTAATCAACCATATTTGGCACCTGCGTTTCCCATGTGGATATTTTAGGTGCGACATACATGTGTGATTCACCCATGCCATAACATCAGTGTCTTGCAGAGCGACGTTGAGCGCCTCTGTTCCACCTACGACCCCAAATGTTCCTAGAAATTCATCCTTCAAATTCTCCCAATGTCGAGTGCACTGAAGTAGCTCCACGTCTAAATACCATGCAATGGGAAGTGGTCCCAAGGCGTGGATAAACACATGAACCCATTATTCGATATTCCTGTCACACCATTTTTTCATCCTTGTGAACAGATACTTGCGCGGGTCTTCGGGGCCGATGTATGTTTGGACATGCAAGTGATCAGTTGGTTTGAATTGCAGAATCATCATATCCTGACACTTTTCTCTGTCTTGGAATGATTCCTTATGTGTGTTCCACCACCGCGCAGGTGTCTTACGCATGGCGAGGTTAAGGGCCCCTAGCCTTCATCCTCTTGGAACCTCAGCTTCGAATGCTCGTAAAAATTCCTTAATATTAGCAAAACCATTGAAATAGGGTAGGTCTCTTACCTCTGAGAAATGTTGCGGAAGTCCTTTGTGACCCGAAGGCATCGCAGCGTAGAGACATCATGTGACCTATTTTTCCAGTTCTCTATCTCCCCATCAGAGTCGAAGAAATATTCACTATCCCATTCCCACCAGTGTACACCATCAGCTGCGGGGTTGATCCAATCTTCATCCCACACAGTTAGCTTATAAAGATGATCCATATCCTCTTCGTCGTGCATCGACTCAGTGTATCGTTGGCCTTCTGCATGATCTAATGGCACTATCACCCTTGTATTGTTATTCTCAAACACCATGCTTATATTCTTCAAGTTAATGATACCTCCCATTTCAGTGGCCCAATCCAAGCCTAGAAGTGCAAGATAGGGGTCCGCATCTTCTACGATCTCAATTACCTCAAAGTCTGCCTAGGCCTTTACTCCCGTGATATCCACCATGATTTTCGATATTCTTCCCAAGGGTATAGTATTTTTTTGATTAGCCATGCATAGCTGGATAGTGGACCATTCCAACTTAGGTTCTCCCATTCATTGCCAAGTCTGTTTAGGTAATACATTCACGTCTAACCCTAGGTCCAAAATAACCTTACTCATCTCATAATCACCGATCTATGCAGTCAACCGCATCTCCCTACTAGTGTGTTTCTTATATATGTATAGTTTGTGCACATCCTTCATTTCTGGAGGTAGGCTAGGTCATGATGCACAACTATCTATCAATGCCTGAAGATTCTCTACAACCTTTGGGTTGTGCAGCAACTTCATGCATGCCTGTAAAAAGGGCCCGACCTCCTCGTCCGCCTTAAGGTTTGCATGTGTCTGAGAATTAGATGCCTCTATCTTAGCAAATTATTTGTGAGATGTGATAAATGTTTATTTATTTTTGCTTAGTTCCAAACCCTCTTTTTTGATAATAGCTTTCCGGATCAGAGATTCAGTCGCAGCCTTCTCCCCAGGTCCTCTGGTGGCCATTCCATTGCGTGTTATGAAATTTATGCTTGGATATTTTTCTCGCAACTCAGACTTAACCCTATGCACATTCTGCGTAGGTTTTGGCTGCTTCTCTTGCATTTTTTCTATCAATATTGGACAGTCTTCGATCGCATGATCCAACTGTCTGTAGTACCGGTAGGACTGCCTCATAGGATTCAGAAAATATCTCATAAAGTGCCCGACCTCTCCACAGTTATAACATATTAGCTGTCCTCATCCCCGACCTGTGCTTCAACCTCATCCTCCCCCCTGCCCTTAGCTAGGGAGCCACCTATTCCTGCTGGAGACCTTAGTGATGCAGGGTTTGATTGTACCCTATATAAGTTTCTATGATTGATCATCGAATCTTATGTCTAGCAGTTATTTTCATCATGTCCTACCGATATACAGAACCTACACCATTTTTTTTTTACCTCTGGTACATATGCAGCAAGGCGGAGGTAGTGGTTTGTGTCATGTAGCCCTGCTACGTGGTAATCATCGCACCACAATGCTGGCCCACTTGGCCTTGCAATTTCCCTTGGGCGCAATGTGCTAGGTCCCTCGGCCTACATATAATCTGCTAATAGAGGACAGTTATCCTTGGTGTGACCATTCACCCTGCATCGTATGCACCACCTTGTAGGGCTATCCTCTGCTCCTTGCTCTTTTTTCAGGTTCTACATCTCCATGTGCATCTCTTCTAGCTGTCCTTGGATCTATTGGACACCCAGCTGGATGTCATCTCGAGGTGCATCTTCTAACTTCATAGCACCCCCAAGGCTTTCTCCTATGATTCGAACGCTTTATGGTCCATAGGTACACGCAGGTGAGGCATCAACATAGAAATGAACCATTTTTTATGTTGTCTTTCATCATATTGAAATCCTCCTTCTCTGATCACCTTCTTCAATCATTGATTGGCCTCCCACACAGACTCAAAAGGCCCTTGCTTGAAATATTTTAGATAGACCACTATTTGCAAGTAGGACTTAGGCTTCTTGAATTGTTGATTCAAAGTGTTCTTAATCTCCTCAATGGTTGCATTCGCATGTTCGTCGATGTATCCCATGTACCAGTCCAAAGATATCCCTTCAAAGGTAAGGGATAGTTGTGCCCACTTCACCACATCACCAAATACGTTCTGCGTAGTCCATACCAAACCTGCAACAAACCAGAACTGATCCATGTCCTCATCCCCCACACCCTTAAAATTAGGAAACTTCATGTGTGCAGCCATGTCGTATTCTGGTGGTGGTGGAGGCGTAGACGAATTCTTACTCCTATGGTGGTTCGAAAGTGGTGTGGCGAGAGCATTCTGCACAACTGGTTCTCTTACCACGGTGTAAATAGTTCTATCTCCTTCTAGGTTGGTCTAAAAGTATTTTCCACTTCGCGTCGTACTTCCATTCGGATCAACGATCAGTCACTCGGTGTGACTACACAAGATATTCTTTTCGCATAGTAATATGTTAATCAACAATGGTAAGGTCTTCAAAAACTTACCTTGGAAACCCTTGATGAATATTCGCTCAACTTTAGAGTAGGATACAAACCGATAAATGGAAAATTCTATCATGAACCCTCCTAGCACACTGTCTACCCAGTGGTCCACCATGCGAGTGACGGTGTTATCAGTCTTCTCTAATTGCTGGATCAATTCAGGGGTCCACTACGTGACCCGTTTGTCCTTCCAAAACTTTTGAAATTCGACCAACCTTGCAAGCCACTCCTGGAGCTCGATCATAATTGTCACAAAGAAGATCTCATAGATCTCTATGAAAATATACTTATTTTTCCACTCCTCGGTGGTCAACCTCTTACTGCGGTTTTCTTTCACTATGAATTCCTGAACTTGTTGTTTGAACCATTCATCAATTTATTTGCTTTCAAGTTTCCAGTATGGCCTTGGAATTACCTGATCCCTCTCTCAAAATTATCCCGGTCTTGGCAACAGAACCATTTATTGGCTTGAGGGGTCCTGACCCAGGTATGGAGGTTTAAGGTTTGCTAACAAATCTCTATACTACTGGCCATTTTGGCAATGACCTGCTTGCGATAGCCAAAGTCTCACCCAAAGTAGTATGGGTGGGTGCTAGAACCAAGTTTCCTCACCCTGGGAGAGGGTAGGTAAGTCAGGTAGAGTTGTGTTCAGTCTTATACTGACCAGATCTTATATCACAGAGCCTAGATCTACTGATTTCCTCCACATCCACGTGCACAAAAACAATTATAGTCACGGAAATAAACAGATCATGTACGCATAGAACACTAATGCAACTATTTCAGTGATTATTGCATAAAGTAAAACATAATAGATTCAGATCACAACATAAACAGATAACACAGTTTCTTTCATAGTGTAAATCATCAACATAGCAGAATGCATCAAGTAATCAGATATGATAGACTTGTATTAACAATAATTCCAACAAACTCAGGTATTCAGTGATGCTTCCACATTCATTAATCCTCAAATCATTCTTACGATACCCCAAAACCCAACCTACACACATAGCAGCAAGGTCCACACACAGCAGGATAAAGAAAATCCCAGCACACAACAGTAGGATTCCTTCCCCAGCAACCCTAACCAGATCTATCAGTTCGCACTTAGCATCAATCTCTATTCCTCTTCTCACCTACAACTCAAAATTTCCTTCTATTTATAACAAGCTATATTAAACTTTCCTCTGGTATGCAAACCATGGTTTGCGAACTCTAGGTCTGCCCTTTGACCCATTACAATGCTTTCGGGGATTTGAGCCACCCCAAAACCCCTGTGGTAGACCAAAATATGCCAAAATTATACAAAATACTCGTAATTGTCCTAGTTCACAGCCCTTGGAGGACCCTGCTCTAACACCATGTTGTTTTTGCCGAAATTGGTAGCTGTTACTACATGATGGGTGGACTAGCTATGTGGCATGAACCCGAAGATACAATTTTGGTTCGTAGCAATGCAGATGTGTGGCAAGTTTTCATCAATGCAGGATGAGATATCTATTTTAATAGATTGTAGGGATTCGAAAATGGAATCACGATAGAGTTTGCACTAAATTCGGTTGGGAATCTCTCTTGGGTCAGAGGACTAGAAATTCTCATCATAGAAGAAGCCATTGTAGAAGTTAGTGGGCTAACACAGTAAGGGCACTAGTGGTTTGCTCATAGAATTTCCTTAGTGGATTTTCCTGAACAGTTTTTGCTGGCAGGGGAAAGAGTCGTCCAGTATGGAAGAGGTTATGACCATACATATTTACCGTATACATGGAATAAGGTAGCAGGCTTTGTGATGAAATATATATCCTGGGAAGGATGATCTACAACATTTTTCAAGTAGCATTTCAAAATCATGGCTCACCTTCAATTCCCGCATGCATCGGTTCACTCTTTAAACATGCCTTTATTTTTATAGAAACATCTCCAACTCATGGTGCAACCCGCTCGGCGTTCCCGCTAGGTGCTCACAGTCCTCACCAATCATGGACTCGTTCGTTTGTTGGTTATGCCTACAATGGCTCGATTCCAAGTTCCATGGGAAGAGCTTCGTGAACTATCGGAAGAGGAAGTACCAATTTCCATTGCTCCTAGGGAAGAAGAACCAAGACCTCTGGTTAATTCAGTAAAAGTGGAGGAGTCAAAGGAAATGGAGGAAGAACTAACACCTCTGACTAATTCACCGGAAGAAGAAGAGCTAGAGGAAATGGAGGAACAACCAGCACCTCCATGTAATTCAACAGAACGAGAAGATTCAGAGGAAATGGAAGAAGATCCAACACCTTCGGTTAATTTAGTAGAAGAGGAAGAGTAGAAGGAAATGGAGGAAGAACTGAAAGAAATGTAAACAGAAGAAACAGTTGGCAATACAGTTGAGGCTATCACACAAGAAACATCCTCACTTGTGGAACCTATTGATGAACGAATCATGGAGATAGGGGATGAAGTTGATACTGTCCCGCACAAATCGAATTTCATTAATGAAACACAGGGAGAAGGTACACTAGCCAGAGTGCTGGCAAGTGATGATGTTACACAAGAAACAACATCACCTGCCCAAATGGATTTGGATATTGAAATAGGTAGGGATATTACAAAAGAACCACCCCCGACTCGGTCAGGACAAGAAAACATTGAAGGAATGAACCTCGAGGTTGAAACTACTCCACAAGAACCAGTGTTGACCACAGACAAAGAAGAAATGCATGAAGGAGGCTCAGTGCAACTAAGAGACAAAGGTGATGGAGAAAAGGAACCATAGGTGGCAGACAATACTAACACAAATAAGGTAAAATATATTCTCTCTTTTCCTTTTCATACTATGATGCCGAGAGGAGCAAGCGGGTTTGTTCTCCCCAACGTTTAATAAAAGATATTGTTGTCCTGCCAATACTAAATTTTGTTGATTCAAGGAAATATATGTCCAGTGTCTGTCCATTTCTTTCTAATTCTCAGTAGGGGCATCCTGAAGCTCAAAATAAAGAAGGGGATTTCGTAGAAACCTTGGAGCAGAGAATGGCCAATGAAGGCACTGAACAGGTGACAAAAATTCCTAAATTAAGAAAATAAGGAGAGGAGAGTGCTCCTGGAGAAATGGAACTGAGTAAATAATACCTAGTAGAGAAGCCTATTGGTTTCATTAATAGTGGCCCACTGCCTTCTGAACCTGCTGTAGGGTCAGGAGACGAATTCACTGTTAAGCAAGAATGGATAGAAAAATTTGAAAACAGGAGACCACGTCTGAAAAGAAGGTATCAGCTTTAGTTTAATGAGACCATGTGGTTGAAGAATGAAGTTCAGAAACTAATAAAGAAAGTATTTCGGTTGAAGAAAAAATCAAAAAAATATAAATGGAAGGTCGTGAAACCCAAGGTCGAGGTTTCCTCCGCTATCACGCAGACTATCCCTATCAAACATTTGTTTGAAGCTCGAGATTTATTCCTAGCTGTTGAAATTCATAGATGGAAATATGTCACAAATGAAGATAGGAAGGAGACAAGGAGGGTTCAGAAGCCGGCCACTAGGATTATTACTGGGTATATAGACCAGTTAGATAGAGCATGGCGGAAGGAAGGGAAATGACAGGGCAAGATGGAAGACTTGCAGGAACATGTGAAAGTGTTGAAGGCATATAAAGAAAAAATGTTTACCTTATCGCAGTAGGTAATGGCATGTAGACCTCCCGCCCATAGTTATGCTTTATTTATTCATGAGTAGTTCCTTTTCTTCTTCTTGGAAAGTATTTATAAGGAAATCAGCCATGAGATTGAGAATCCGATACATTTCCTTCGTATTTTTAAAATCCATGATGTTGTTGGTCAACACTTGATGTGAAAAACTTACATGCATAATTATTTCTTGAAGGATGGTCAGAACTTCAATCTTGTTCCATTTGTGGGGGATATTCACTTCAGACCCTTCACCTCCTATACTATCAACCAGGTTAAATGGAGGAATCTCATTGGTACTTTTGAAGAAAATCAAGTTACAAGGCCACTTATGATAAGGAGGGATCATGGTTAGGAAGTCAATATTTATAACAAGCACTCTACCTTTTTACATATTGAGGAACATAAGGAACATATGTTGGTGTGTTGACCTCTATGTCAGTCACGTAGTTGCTTTTCAAAATGAAGCACTTTACAGTTGTCAAAGGAGATGGATGTTGTCGTCATCAGCTGTCAAAAATTGGGAAGCTTTTGGAGCACCAAATTCTTCACGAGCATTAAAACGAGGGCCTAATTTTTTTGCATGTATTCAGAATTTTCAATTCCAGTGGATGGGGCTAAGGTTTCAGTTCCCCCTCATGTGGTTTCCAATAGATCAGTATACTCCAGTATACATTGTAAGTGAATATTGGTTGAAGGATATTATCTTTAAAGAAGGGTATAAACCCCCTGGAACATAGATGGCCACAGAATATGACCTCACTCAGTTTCATGCCGACCACATTCAGTCCAACCCAAACCTGAAAAGTTGACAAGCTGCATGGTGACATGCAGATGGAGTAGTTGGGGGGAGATTTTGGGTACCAAATCTACATAATTTTCTCTTCCATTTTCACCCACTATTTCAATTCTTTGTATCATTAATATTCATTAAATGCTCCAAACGCACAATGTAAACCCCCTTTAATTATCTTATCTGGAACATCTAATTAATTAAATAATATTCATGGGGATTTTCCCTACACGAGCAGTAATTTTGTTATTGTCGTAGATCCGGCAGTCAAAGGGTCGCATTTGCAAGTCACAGAAGCAACTTCGAGTTCACAACGCTATTTTTATATTATGTAATAGAATAACAGATTCCATACCTACTCCAGATCTATTTTAAACCTTTCCTGGTTTTCTCTCGGCAACTAACTTGGTCATTGTAACAATTGTATGTTTGTAGATATTAGTTGTCAGATTGGGAAGACAGTTTTCTAAAAAATTGTATAAAAAGGGTCTCAGGACTGTGAATAGGGTTAGCATGCAAGAGATCAAGTTTGTAATATAATATTGTTAATTAATTGAATGCAAGCCATTTTGATGTTTCACCTATAAGCTGTGAATCTATCGTGGGCCTGGTCAGAGAGTTGGGCCCACTCTTCTTATTAGGTGTTGTGTTGCTTTTGTGTGTTGTTTTTGCATTTATGTTTGAGTATTTTAACTGCTGTTATAGTATGTTTCTTCAATTTCTCTGAATTATTTTATAATTGTGTAGTTTATCTTTAATTACTATCATATTAGTTCTTGTTTATTTTATTTGTTAAATCTGTGATCAATATTGGGGTTTTCCAATTCTCCTACATATACCTTGTACATTACCTTGAAATAATGTATGCACCGGATTGATAAATTAATGTGGAAAAAGGGTTGAATATTTTATTCACACTCTGACACCAAAATTACCTGCAATGTATCTTAACACCCTTTTTCCATCTTTCCAATAGTAGTCTTTAGGAGATTCCATAAACCTCGAAATATAACTAGCTGCAAATGCTATATTAGGTCTAGTAGCAGTAAGGTACATAATACTACCAGCAAGTTTCTTATACAAAGTCACATTAACAATAGTACCCACATCAACTTTACTTAAATTTGTACCAACTTCAATAGGATTATCTACTGGTTTACACATGTCCATCTTAAACTTTTTCAAAATGTTAGTAGCATACTTCTATTGACTCATAAACATACCAGCGTGTGTTTGTTTCACTTCGATACCTAAGAAGTATCTCATTCATCCAAGAGATGTCATTTCAAATTCATTGTCATTGCATATTTAAATTCATCTAACTGCATGTTACCTATATAAATTATGTCATCAACATAAAGACACAATATAAAAATATGACCTTGATGATCATTCTTGAAGTACAAAGTGGGATCACGGTCGCTCCTTCTGAAACCATTATTCAACAAGTAATGGCATATTCGGTTGTATCAGGCTCTTGGAGCTTGCCACAAGCCATACAATGCTTTCTTCAACCTATACACCTTATGTTTTTTATTTCAAAACCAGGTGTTTGATCAACATACACTTCTTCATTCAGAACACCATTCAAAAAAGAAGATTTTACATCCATCTGGTAAATCTTCCACTTATTTTTTGCTATAATAGCTAATAAAAATTGAACAGTATTGATTATTCCTAGAGGTGCAAATGTTTCACCATAATGAATTCCAAGTTGTTGTGAAAAAGATTTGGCAACTAATATTTCTTTGTGCTTATCAACTTCAGCTCTCTCATTTAACTTTGTTTTACTAGCCCATTTGACACCTACATATTTTTTATCATCAGGTAAATCAACGAAATCCGAAGTTTGATTTCTTTAAATAGCATCGATTTCATTATTCATTGCATCTACCCATTGTTTTTCATTTATAGCCTCTTCAAAACAAGTAGGTTGAAATGAAAGAAATGAAAAATTTACAATACCATTAACATCCTCTTGTGCATAGATATCACTTAATTTTACCATTTTAGGATTATCATAATCAGACTCAAAATATGATGAATTGGTACTTCTTTATGAACTACTACTAGTTTTGTTTTGAACCTATAACCTTGGAGTGCTTGTTGTAGGTGCTTGATGTTCGTCTAATAGAATAAAAGGATTAGGAGAAGTATTGTTCTCCATTTCATTCTAAGACTTGTCTTCAGAAATTTCACATATTGACTTACAACAAACTTCTTATTTATGGCATTAAAAAAATTATGTGCTTTACATTGATCACTATCCTATAAAGATATACTTTTCACTCCTGTCATCAATCTTTTTTCTCAATTTTTCTATAACATGAGTGAAATCAATACAACCAAATATGTGAAAGTATGAAGAAATTATCTTTTCTCCACTCCATGCTTCTTCAACTACAAAAATTTGAACACTGGAAGTTGGTGATCTATCCAAAATATATACCGAACATGCAATTGATTCAACCCATAAATATTTAGATAAATTTCAGGTTTTGAGAAAACTTTGAGACATATTGATAATTGTCTGATTCTTTCTTTCCGCAACTCCATTCTACTGTGGAGTATAACTGGTTGTCGTTTGTTTTTTAATAACATGTTGCTTGAAAATATCAATGAATTAATGAGATTCATACTGACATCCTTTATCATACCACATAACTTTAATAAAATTTCCACTCTATTTTTCAACCTCAGCTTCGAACTCCTTAATCTTGGTAAATGTTTCTGATTTGTATTTGATGAAATACACTCAATTTTTCCTTCTAAAATTGTCAGTAAAAGTAAGAAAATAGAGACTACCAACAACTAATTTTTCTTTCATTTAACTGCACAAATATGTATGAACTAACTCTAGTTCTTCTTTAGCTCTATTAGAGGCTGAATAAAAACTATCTCACTTATGTTTACCAATTATACAACTTGTATAGGAAGAGCTATGATCATATAAAGCATGCAAACCTTTCACCATATACTGTCTTTGCAACAAAATCATACTTTTGATAGGTAAATGACCATATCGCAAATGCCATGGATCAGAGTCAGTTGGTGTTGAAATATTATGTGCATACAACTTCGCACTTTTCAATTGTAATTGATACAACTTATTCTTTGTCATAATAATCTTTGCAACAAGAGACTTATGTTGATCAGAAATCATGAAAGTAGTGTTGTCAAAGCTAACATCGTAACCATGTGCATCTAACTAACTAACACTAAACAAATCATGCATGAAATTGGGTACATAATAAACATCATATATATTCTTCACAAATTTTTTTTTGTTAAGAAAGGTAAAATACCCTTCCGTGAAGCTTTAACCTCGCGATCATCACCCAAACCAATACAGGAGCTAAAAGATGTATGAAGATGTGAAAACAAATCACTCTAACCAGTAATATGATTACTACATCCGTTTTCTACTAACAAAACATATTTATTAGGTACATGCACAGTCACTTGGCATGCCAAAAATAAAGCATCTGATGTTTCTCATTCAGTGTCTGCAACATTGGCATTTTTTTTACTTAAAACATATTGTAATTTTTTACATTCAGACTTATCATTAGGGGAATGTTGAGGTCTAAAATGGGCCTCCTAAGAAAAATGTAAAACAAAATAAAAATTTATAAGAACCAACAGGATTCAAGATGATGATGTCAACCATGGGGGATGATTCACAAATTTTTAAATAAAACAGTAAAAATTATAAAAATTAATAAAATAATAAAACTACTTTTTCAACTCGTATTTTCAACTTATCTCCCAAAATTTTTACTCAAATTTCGAGTGAAAATACTCATTGGATGAAAAATTTAATTCCGCATCCAAGGAGTACCCACGTTGCATACTTTCAATGGACCCTTCCACACAAAAATGAGAAATACATAAAAAAAACGTGATTATAGTCACGTTTTTCATGTATTTCTAATTTTTTGTGTAGCAGGACCCATCGAAAGTATGCAACATGTGTAATCCTTGGATGATGAATTAAATTTTTCATCCAACGAGTACTCCTGCTTGAAATTTGAGTAAAATTTTTGGGAGATAAGTTGAAAAAGTAGTTTTTTATTTTTTCCCTCTAAAATTTGATGATAGAATCAAATCTTATTTTATTATTTCCACTATTATTTTATAATTTCCTTAGGAGGCCCAATTCAGAACTCAAAATTCCCCTAATGAATGGTCATATTTTTTGTAGTACTGACATTGAATTTTTTATTTATCTACCCACCTACGACCATGATCAGTTTTAGACTGCTCTGAATGTGTTTGAGTTACCTGTGATCTATCATCAAACTAAGATTGTCCTCTACCTTTTCCTCTCCTGCCACAAAAACCTATGCCACTACCTCTATCCATATAAGCTTTATATTTTAAAGCATGCTCTAAAGTACCATAATCTAAATTAATTATTTCCTCATTAGCCAACAAAGAACCAGTTAATTCTTTCACAAACAATTTTGTTAATTCTCTTGACTCAAAATTAGTAACTATCATGTCAAATTTTTTAGGAAAACATCTAAGAACTTTTTGAACAATTCTTTGGTCTTCAAGTTTCTCACTATTCATCTGAATCTAATTAAAAAAACCATAAATTTAGTCATGAAATGATCAATTATTTCTCATTCGGTGATTTTATGTGTTTAAAATTGTGTTCCACGAGTTTTTAATTTTACCAATTTTACTTTATCATCTCCTTGATAAGAAACCTTAATTATATCCCATATTGATTTAGAAGAAGTGATTTTAGGAAAAATAGAGTCGTCCAAGGAATTTAAAATGCATGACTTCGCTCTACCTTATTTATGTTTAATTGCATCAAATTATTTTCTTTGAGCAACACTCATTCCATAAATTATGTTTCTGTCAGGTTCTGTGAATCCCAATTCTACAGTTTCCTAGCAACCTAACCCTTGTAAGCATTCTTAATTTTTAAGACTCCAAAAATCATAATTCTTCCCACTAAATAATGGTGTAGGGATTTGAAACTGACTTGTCGAAGCCATTTTTAAAACAATCAGAAATCTGACACCTTTTCACAACAAAACTTGTAATATATTTTAGCAGAACAAAAGAGCCTCTACACTGCAAACATTACATCTTAGCTTGACATCTTTCTAGATTGATTATTACAAAGAAATAAGATTTATTTGTAGAATGCAGAAAATCAAACACCTTGACTAGAGAAATTTGAATCTTTTTCCGGCAAATCAAAGGCTAGGGATAATATATTTAACAATATATATATATTTTTTAGAGACATGCAAATCTGCACATACCAAATCTCAGTAATCGTGAGGCAAGACTCCTTTTCTTGAACGAAGCAACAACAGACATTTTTGGTGGCCCTTTCTCTCCAGCAGAGGAACAAAGTCATGTTCCTAAGCACACTTATTTCTTTTCTCTGACAGATCTATCGTCCTTTTCATACAAGTAGAGCGGAATTTCTTTACTCCAGCGGCTCTAGACAGTTTTTTTGGAACTGCTTCACTCCTTGGTGGGGTTCTTTAGAAAATGACAACTCTCAATGTCCCCATACTCATGGGCTACGTGATTGACTCCTATGCTCTGATAGCATGGAAAAAAGGAAGCAGCAACAAGAAAAATGAATTGTCAGAGAGCACACACCGTGATTATTTTATTCTAAACTAACAGTTAACGACTAATGATTAAATATTTTAACACTATCACATCTAATTTTGTAAGAACACGTTGATAAAATAGAGTTGAATAGCCCTTGGGAGATTCAGAACTCTTCTTGCAATACCATGGCTCACCACCAACTTTAAACCCTCCATGGAAAAAATGACTTTATCTACATGCTCCATCATTTCGCCAAAGTCATGGACCTCTATGAGAGTTGAAGTGCAGAGACCAATTAGGGGTTTTTCCATCTACATAGGCTCCCATGAGGTGGAATCCTATGATGAAGACCCTAAAGATAACCCTCCATATACTCATGTGAGTTGATTTCTTCTTCACAGTCTTAGAAGGTCCGACCAATGTTTCAGTTATGATGGTAGTAGGTCTCCACGATCATCGTGCATGCTTGTATTTCCTTCGGACCCTATTCATTTCATCTGAATATAGGTCGAAAGAAGGGGAAGTTCATTATGAGTTGTTATAATAACCTTTTCATTTTTTATGAATGTGGGGATGGGGATCGTCATGGAAGGGCGGCTTTACAAGTGGTGAGAAGGCTCTTCGACTTCACACGGGCATGTTCCATTACAAGGTAAGGAATTTCATGTCCATTTCTTATGGAGTGAAAGATACCCCATGATCTAACCACATACAACACATAATTCATTTCTTAACATTCCAACTGGGCATGTGAGAGACTTATCAATTCAAATTTTGTAATATTCCTAAATTAGCTACAGCTAATAGGAATATTAATTTTTCCTTGTTTATTTTGCATTTCATGATTGATGAATAAATTGTAAAGGAGGACATGTAAAACTCCTGAAAACCAAGAATAAATCAATGCCTGTGTGAACAAAGACATATTTGGGCTATGTAAATAAACTCCTACAGGTGTGAATGGGTTTAAATCACAAGACTGGGTCAAATTTGACCAAGTCAACATGACAATCTAGATGCATTGAACCTCTTTGAGGGAAAACACAGTTCTAGAAGGAGACTCTAAATGTGAAAGGGGATAAACCAATGAAGTGGTTTGGGATTTGGAAAGAATCCTATCTTATAAAAGGAAGAGGAGGGCAACAAGAATGGGTTGATGAAGATTATCATTTTTGAAGGTATTGTTTGCTCAGACATCCCTTGTTCGGTCTTCATGTTCAGGAATCCCACCTCCTTCCTTGAGCAGCTCTTGGAGGAGACTTGGGCTCTCCTTTCCACATCAGGATTTTAGGCAAAGGTTCACCTTACACCTACAAAACTGCTCCTGTTGAGGGTTGAGTTGTCCTTGTGAGTTTCAGTAGTGGAATACACTAGATCTGCTCAGATCTAGCTTATACTAGTGGCTCTTCTCAATCAGTGTGTATTTTAACCTCCTGGAAGAGTTCATTAGCTGATTGTGCTTCAGATCTACATCCTGGAATTATGCCAAATAATTCTCATAGGATATAATGCTATTCCTCTCCCTGGATAGAATTATTTTCAGATCTACAGCTTCAGGGTGTTTTGTCTACATTTTGGCAGAGAGATGTCCGGTGTTGGCATTATTCCTCTGACTGTGGAGATCCATGCATTGGCCATCCAATCCATGTTAGTTTCAGATATGATATGCTGTACCATTGTATTATTTATAAAATTCTGAATCATTTTGCGGATCTCCAAGATTAGATCTCAGATCTACTCTCTGTGCTTCATGTTTTGCACAAAACCCCAAGGGGAATGTATAGATCAGTACTTCTCATACACAGATCTGTATTAGGTATAATTTTTTATGTATATTTATTCTATAGATCTGAAGATTAATATATTTCTACTTCATCCACTAAAAAAAATGCTGTCATGGTTATACAGTCTTTTCTCATGGTTGTAGCACCTCATTTCTGAGGGTTTTTCCTGTATTGTCTCATTCTTTCTCTTGTATAATGTATGGGATGTAATGTACACCTGATTTTATATTTTAAATATTATTTCTAAACCTCCATATCAGCCTCCTAATGTGCTTCAGTGGATCTGCATTATTTCTGAAGCAGTCCTTTGCATAGAGTTGCAACCCCTCTCTTTGGGTGATTCTCAACTAGACTAGTTTGTGGGAGATCCATTTAACCCACCTAATCTAATTTTTTTTTTCTCTCCTTTTGGGTTTAGATATTATATGATCTTATCTAAGGGATATATGAGCTACGAACTCATTTATATGCACAGTATTTTTATAAGGGCGTTATTTCAGCAGGCTTGCTGAGCTGTCCCGATTTTGGAATATTATAGTGGTATCACATCAAAATATTTGGCTCAGTCTGTGGGCTTGAAGAAAAAGAATTGTAAAGAAATGATAACGGTTAGAATGATAAAAAATATGATTTTACTCTCATCACTTTTCAGATCCAGTAAGAACCTCTCCAAGGAGGTTGTATAAAAAGAAGAGAGAAGAAGCATTGAAACTCCTAGGAAGTTTAAAGAGCAGAAAGATCTTTCGATCAAATATAGAAGATATATAAATGAGGAAAATTCTAAATCCTCATCTCATGGATATGTGCACTCAGCGATATCACCAAATATTTAGCGTCTTGTCCGTGATTTCTTCAAGAAGAGGAAGAAAGGAGGTGTACCAGAGAAGGAGACTCTTAGAGAGTATTTGGAGGAGTATGAAGATCAATCCAAGGAGTTGAAAGACAACTTAAACTTCCAAAGGTTTTTCCAGATCAAGGAGAGCCAATGCATAAGGAAGGAGCAACATGGTAAGGATATATTCTATCTATCTAACTTTTATGGATCACCTAAATGTCCAGTTAGGGTTTGGGTGGAAGAGCTAGATAACTTTATGCAACAACATTAAGTTTAAGAGATTGAAGCCATCAAAGTAGTAGCGCTGCATTTTTAAGGTAAAGCATATGCTTGGTGGTTTCTTGTGTATTTTTCCTTGAAGAATGCCAATACAACTACTTATGCAAGTTTTATTGAAATATTGATAGAAAGGTTTGATGAAGCTCCATGTGTAACATCTTCTGTTGACACTATCAAACCACATCAGATAGATATTTTGCATGAGTTGGAAAGGTCTATGAATCCAACTCCATTTTTGAAAGCCATGGAAGAAGGTGTAAGTTTGTTTGATGCATTTCCAAGGGCAAGATATCCTTTGGATGAAGGATTCTCTTCTCAAAAGGAAAGTATGGAGACTCCTCCTTCAAAAGATGACCAAGAAGATTATGTCACAAACAAGTGTATATTTGTCTCTGTTTATTAAACCTTCAAATATTAATAATATAATCTCCAAATATCAAACCCCTACAAGTTCTACAATGCCATGTTCTCTTTATGCTGAAGTGAATGAATGGAAGAAAAATAAAGAAAAGGATTTCAATTTGATATGCTGCTTAAAACAGAATCTATCATTATAAAACCCTGAAGAAGTGAGCAACAATAAAGTTAAAATAGAGGAGCGCCCATTAAGGATGTTTAACTCTTAGATACAGAGATATCAAGAGACCTGCAGCTCAAATCACTCTATTTTATTCATAGATATGGAAACGAAATGAAAACTGGAAAACTATTCAACATAGATAGAATGAAGGAAACTTGCAAAACTTTTCATTGATTCAATATTTTTCAGTACAAAATTAGGCTTCAAGGTCCAAAACTTGGAACCTTTCTCTTTCTTCAAATTGTCTTTAAATACATTATGACAAAAACAGTTTCCAGTAATGAAACTGATCCTAACTACTTTAACCAACTTTAACTGCCTAAACTGTTAACCGTCATGGAGGTACATGCCTCGAAAAAGTCTTATTACATTTGCATAATCCTGATAAATGACATAATGAGGATTTTTAAAACTTCTAATCTAAAGGAACAACTGGTCCTGAAGCTATTGCTGAATCATCGGCTGCTTTCGATTTAGCCATTGGGATCTCTTTTGCTGTATCCACAGAAAAAGTTTTTCACTTTTTCCAAAGTTCACCTTGAGTTGTAGAAGCATTCTTGTAACTAAGATATTCCAATCTAAATGCAACAACCTGACTGTGAGTAAGTCTTTCTGTGAAGAGTGTTTTAACCATCCATAGCAAGTTGAAATGCCTCTGCAAAAAGTTAAACACTGTTTCTCCCCTTAAAACTTGAGTTTTTTCGTGCCTGCTATCTGCCCTGCTTTTTGCCAGTGTTAGTGCATCTTCATAAAACTTCCACGTCAAAATATTTCCCTTTTCTGTCCAGCATGATGGTAAACCTGTCCTGATCAATTTATCAAATGTTATGTCAAACTTCTTTACCACCTCCTTTATTCCCAGTAACCTTTTCTCTGCTACTTGTCGAAGGTTATTCTTAATTATCATCTTATTGACCTCTTCAGCGTAAAAATATCTGTCTTGTATTTCCATATCTTCTAACTCCTCATCTGATTTGGAATTGATGAAATCTATAAATTTTTTAGCCCAATTCGCTCTTTTCATGACCGTTTGCTTTTCAGACAATATCTCTTCTTCATGCTCTAAAATAAGGCGTTTTTCCTTAGCAATTATATTTAAGGAATCCCAATTGGATTTCATTTCAGAAATTATTTCGCCCCAGATGATATCTTTAGCTCTTAAAAGTGAGATATTACCTTTTAATTTTTCCTTAAGATCTTTAATTTCGTCCTCAGCCTTTTGTAACTTCTGCTTGTTCTCATTCGCTTTATCTTCCCATGCTCGCATAATCTTGGTAGCTATTTCCAATTCTGATTGAACCTGCTTACGATCTCGTTCCGCTAACTTTAATTCGGTGCTGAGCTGAACAACCTGTGCTTGAGGATCAGAATCAGCATCACCTGTAGGCGAAATAAAAGTGCAAGTGTGGTTTTCAATATGATTCTGCAGAGATACAGCAGTCTGCTTCACTTTGGACAACTCTTCATCTTTTTGTAACAATTGCAAACATAACTCTTCCTTTTCTTTTTCTACCTCAGCTACTTCTGCAGCCATTGAGTGCTCTGTGGCTGGTAATTTTAACTTTTTCCTTAGTGAGGATATTTCTACTTGTGCACTTTTCATGAGTTTTTGAATTGCAGCTTTATCATTTGGATCCACACCAATTTTCATAATGATCTTCTTCAACTCTTCATTTTGAGTTGTTAATGCCCTTGAATTAGATTTCTCCATTTTGCATTGTCTGATGACCTTTGCAAGCATGTTTTCAGTCTTGACTGCTGTGGCATTAGTCTTGCTCAAATCATTTACAATCAACTGCCCGGTCTACATATGAAGATTCATTTTGTCCCACAATGGGATCTTTTTAACATCCATGATTATGTTTACCTCATTAAAGCTGCTCGAAGACCCAAGGGACATTCCCTTTGGATGTGACAGAGCCATTCTAAATTGATATTTTTCAATATCCATTACAGTCAATAATCTGGTCTGATCAGCAGCTGTGTGATGTTCTGCTTGCGCTTCTACATTGGCTTTTATTCTCTGATTTCTTTCTTCAATTTGCGTGAATACTTGCTTGATTGCCGGCATCCTTTCCGAGTAAAGTTCATGTCTTCTAGGAGAAAAGGGAACACTTGATTCTTCATTGATATGAAGGGTAAAACCAGGCGAATTGGGAGAATTATCTTCTGCTAGTTTGGTTCTCTTTTCTTCTCTGGGTTCCTCATTATCTATTTCAATAACATCTTCTCTACTTCTTTTGCTTGCCCTTTCCATAATGGCAAGTGTTTGAATGCTGGTTTTTGAGGCACTTGTTTCACCTGGATTTTCCAGCTTCTCTATATCAGGCTTGCTTACATGGGAGAATGCAGCATACCCGTTCTCAACCCTTTTCTGAGAAATTATTCCATGCGGATCATAAGGCCATTTTTCTCCCAACAACAACTGTGTCCCTTCCAACATTTTTGAGACTTCATCAAAATCTTGTCTCGTGTTGACCACAAAAGGTCCCACACTCATAGGCAATTTGTACATCAAACCTTTCTTCATGGGAAGAAAGTGAACTTGGTCTACATTAAGACTTTGCCTTATGAATTCCAGGGTGAAAAGTCGCATGGGTACAAAAGTTGGGAGCCTATAGGGCTCAATGCTAACTCCATATAGCCTTATCTCTGAGTATTCTTCGAATACAAACCAATCTCCAAATCTGCAATTGGGTCCTATCTGTAGGAACTCCCGGGCTTTTGGTAGAAAGCATGGAGGAAGAGTTCCATTCAAAATTTTATAAGCAATAGACATGAAATGATTAGCAAATTCAAACAACCCTGCTTCATTCTCTTCTTTTCTAATCATGTCGGTCCATAATAAAACTGATTGCTTATTTTTATTACTATCAACTATATTTAAACCCAAACTCATGAACTCTTCAACATTTTGATACAAAAATAAGTAAACAACCAATGATGGAAATCTGAAGAAACCTGTTAGAGGAAAAGCTATCAATTGGGAATTTACTATTTCCTGCCAAAAAGACGGAATGTTAAGGACCACCCCTGGTTTCATCATTAGTGCAAACATCCCCAAGACTGATTTATCAATTTTGTGGTCATCGTCTTTCCCCAAAATCTCCGTAATGCAGCTAAGAACTGGCCTATACTGAACATTGAACGCCTCCAAACTGAACTCTTCTCCTCCAAATTGAGTTTTTTCTGGATTTGATTTCAAAAATGACATACAACGACTGAACTCTTCGTTTGAAAGGTCTTCAAAATACTGAACCAATGAATCTTCGGAGAATTGTAACGGAGACTTATCTTCTGGAAAGCACAATGCTTGGCGAATTAATTGTGTTGATACCTACAGGACATTTTCTCCCTGAGAATTCATGACGAAACATTTACCAGGGTACATTGATGAGACTAACCAAGAGATGAACTCAGGGAAGAAATGAGTTTTCGGAACATAGGTGGACAGCACACCAGAAATTTTCATAGCAGATAATACAGGGGATTCATCAGTGTTTAGGGTTACTTGGTAATGCAAGAAGGGATGATTGACGGACGATGCGGTATCCTGGACGTCCTTTTCACTATCCAGGAGGGGACTGAGGTTTGATGAACCAGACAAGGATGTTCGTTTTTCCATGACTAACAGGAACTGAAAACAATTCATGGGGTAATGGAGAATGCAAAGGTGGCAAGAACACGGTTCAAAAGGGGAAAAAAAGTCACACATGGACAAAACGGGACTAAAGAACTCTTTAATAAGCTACGTGAATTCATAATAAATTCCGACATGATGTCGACAAACCGTTGAGAGAAGATGACAACTGTTTTCCACTTCGCCTGATGACGTCACTACGGGGGGTCCTAGAGTACGGCGGGATACTTCAACCCATACCCCCCGTAATGAATCCAAGCCGTTGATCACGGCTCATCCAAGATTTGACTAGTCAACTACGGGGGGTCGGGATTTGATAAACAACGAGCTACTTCTCCCCCCGCAATAACTTATCCGAAGCACTTTTTCGTGATCACCACTTCCGCTCGGGAAGTTGCTCAGAGCTTAAGCTTGAAATCATACATATCGAAATAAAGTTTTATGACTATTTTATGTACATCAATCTTTGTAAAAACATTGCATTTGTTTTTTTAATGCTAAAGTATAAAAATTTCATACTATAGCAAATTTTTCGAATTTCCAGATTTTTTGATTTTCGAAATAAAATATAAAAAGGATATGCAGATAATAATCCACAACATCTGGCTCCACCTGGGGATAGTGTTTTTACCATGAAACACTAAGAACTTGTAGATTAGTGCCTTCACCTCGGGCATGGAGTCACACATTGCTTGATGGAAATGTACAATGATCACACCGGATATATACAATGATGAACAAACAGCTGCTTAATGCCGAAAATAATGCTTGAGATATTTCCCATTCACAGGCATATCCAGCACTTCTCCTTCAAGATTTTCCAGCATGAAAGTATTATTTCCTTTGACTTCATTAATTTTGAATGGGCCATACCACAAGGGATCAAATTTTCCATGTTTCCCTTTGTCTTCCCTTCGTGTATCCCATCTCAATACTAAGTCTCCCTTCTAAAACATGATTTATTTTGATTTCTTGTCAAATATTGCCTTCATCTTCTGCTGATAAGTGAGAAAGTTGTCCCGAACTTGATTTCTGTTTTCGCTTAGCTCCATCACATTGTTCATCCTTCTGATCATGGCATTTGGTTCTTCTTGAGCATCTTGGAGGAAAGAAATCACAGGTTTTACCAACTGTGTGGGAAAAAATGCTTGAGTACTGTATACGAGCTCATAAGGAGACTTGCCAGTAGACCTCCTAGTGGTCATCCTTGTTGCCCATAGAGCAAAAACTAACTTTGTATCCCAATTCTTCTGGTTTTCACTGATTGTCTTTTTCAAAATTCTTACCAATGTTTTGTTGGAAGATTCTGCCAATCCATTTCCCTGTGGATGATAAGCTGTAGAATGAGACAATATCACACTGTAAGTCTGAAAAAAATTAATAAACCTGAGTGAACTGAAAACTTGGGCATTATCTGTCACAATCTTCACTGGACATCCAAACCTGCTAAAGATATTCTCCTCTAGAAACTTCATAACAACCAAATCATTTGCCTTCCTGGTGGGGATTGCCTCCACCCACTTTGTAAAATAATCTGTAGCAGTAAGGATCCACTTAAATTTCCCACTAGATGGTGGATTGATTTCTCCAATGAAATCCAACCCCCATTGTCTAAAAGGTTCTTCAATAAAAACAGGGAGAAGAGGTAATGGAGCTAGCTTTTTCTTTTCTGCAAATACTTGGCATTTTTGACAACTTTTGACTGCTTTATAAACATCAGCAAACACAGATGGCCAATAGAAACCTGATTTGAATATTTTATGAGCAGTTACCTTCCAGCTGTAATGACCTCCGCACAAGCATTCATGATATTCTTTGATCACTTCTGAAATTTCTTCCTCTATCAGACATAACAACAACACACCAGCAGGGTCCTTCCAATATAATTTTGCTTCAATTATGACATAAGGTTGAGCCTTAAGTTTTAAAGCTCTGTATTTAGCTCTATTTATTGAAGGGGGACAAGAAAGAAAGCATAAATAATGGACAATATCCTTATACCAATCTGAGTAGAGAAATTTATACTTAATTGTTGTCTTTGACTGATTATCACCTGTTTCTCCATCAACTTCCTCTACAGGGGCCAACAAATTGATTCCCAATGCTTGGAAATTGGACTCTGTCAATAATTTGGCCAATCCCAATCCTTTAACCAGTTTGGTTGGTTTTACATCCAAGTCATATTCTTGGATTTTAGCAATCCATTTTCCCCTTTTACCTTCCACATCGCTCTGTACTAGCACATCTTTTACAGCTGAATTGAGAACGTATGCTAAGATTTGAGAATGAAGGATATAAGTTCTGAAAGCTTTCAGTGCTTTCACCAAAGCATATACTTGTTTCTCCAATATATTATATTTTAATTCTGCATCTCGGAGAACTTTACTAAAATATGCTACAGGCTGTTCATGCTTTTCTTCATTTCTTTGTAATAACATAGCAGCAATTGTTGAAGGAGATGCAAACGAGAAAATTTGAAATGGCTTCAAATAATCTGGACTAATGAGAACAGGCGCTTCCTTTAAAGCTTCTTTAATCCTTTGGAAAGATTCTCTGGCTTCTTTGTCCCACTTCACTTCGGCATCTTTTTTCAACATGTCTGTTATCTTCTTGACGATTTCTGCGTAATTGGGAACGACTCTTCTGAGAAAATTAATTTTTCCAAGAAATCTCTGAATATCTTTTTTGCTTCGGGGCAGTGGGATAGACTGTATTGCTTCAACTCTTGCTGGATGGATCTTCACACCTTGCTTTGAAACAATATGGCCCAACATTTTGCCTTCTTCCAGGGAAAACAGAGATTTTTTAGGATTGAGCGACAACCCATACTTTCTACACTTCAGGAGGGCTTTCTGCAAATGTTGTAAATGCTCTTCATTGAAATTTGAGAAAATTGTGACATCATCTAAATAAACCACCACGAAATGATCACCTACGAATACAATATCCATCGCTCGTTGGAATGTGGCCCCCGCATTCATCAGGCCAAATGGCATCCTGGCGTACATGAATGTTCCCCAGGGCGTAGTGAAGGCAGTTTTCTTCTGATCTTCTTTCTCCACAGCCACCTGGTTATACCCTGAAAATCCATCCACCATAGATAATCTATAAGCTCCAGTCACTTTTTGTAAGACAAAATCCATTTTCGGCAAAGGATAATTATCTTTCAATGAAGCCCTGTTCAAATTCCTGAAATCTACGCACAACCTTATCTCTCCATTTTTCTTTCGGACTGGTACAAGATTGGAAACCCAATCTGAATATCTGAGTGGAACGATTATCTTGGCTTGCAGCAATTTCTTTATTTCCTTTTCGATCGGAGCCAACAACAATGGATTAATCTGTCTGAGCTTCTGTTTATGTGGCTTGACTCCATCCTTCAGTGGGATTTTATGCTGTATGATACTCTTATCATATGTCTTCAAATCATCATAAGACCAAGCAAATACATCCTTGAATTGTTTGAACAAATCTACATACCTTTCTTTGTAGTCCTTCGGGACCCCTTTGAACAAATTAATCATTTTAGGCTCCTGTTGAGTCCCTAAATTGCAATCTTCCACCTGCTCATATTGGTTTTCTTTCTTCTGATTCATTGCAACGTCATTTGTATCAAACAGTCTTCCAAGAGGCACCAAGCCTCTTGGTAAAATGTTATCTTTCAACTGAATGATCTCCTGATCACCAATATTCTTTTTCAGAGTCTTACCAGCCAATTCATCTTCATCTGATTCCAAATCAATCTGATGATCTTCAAAATCTTCAATCATCAACAGAAAATCCTTAATCTGTTCATCGTCCTCAAAGACCTGGCAGTGTTTAATATTGTCAGGGATCGAAGGTCTATGTCTCATCTCAATTTCATACCTTAGTTTTGGACTGATAGGAGGCTTGAATGTACTTGCTGCAACCTCTAAAGAATCAGCCATTCTATTCTCTTCCCTTGGAACAAACTGTAAGTTGAAGGCTTCAAAATAATTTTCGATCAGATCCCAGACCTCATTTCGATATGCTCTTAACCTGGGATGTTTAGTTTGACATAAATTCTTGATCTGTCTTATAATTAATTCTGAATCCCCAAACACAGTCATAGACTGAATTCCCATCTGCTTAGCTGTCTGCAAACTAATAATTAATGCTTCATATTCTGCAACATTATTAGTGGATTCAAACTCCAATTTGAAAGAAAAAGGCACAAGATTACCTTCCGGAGAAACAAAAATGAAACCAGCTCCAGTGCCTTCTTTGGAAAACGCACCATCAAAATAACACTTCCATAGCTTATCTGAATGTAGCTCCTTATGTACAATTGTTGAAGGGAGCTGCCCTTGAGATTCTTCAGAAAATTCTGCATCTTCATGCAGCATGAAACAAGAGAGGTCATCCTTCTCTTGGCCATAAATTGGTGAATTACTTGCATCTTTCTTGGTAGCAGTTTTTTGAAATCTAGTCTCTCTATACAACCTTCTTTCTTCACCATTGAAAATGGGAATGATAGCATATGTAAAGTCTAGCTTCAAAACTCCTCCAAGCTTTGCCCCCCATGATCTAGATAATAACATACCAAACCTGGCTGGAATATCTGCCACTACAACATCCATCATAATGCTTTTGGTTGGGATTTGAGCCAATGAAACAACCATATCCTTAATAAGACCCACACACTTAACCCTTTTTGAGTCAAAAGAGTAAAGGTCTTTGTATGGCTTAGTGATTTGTAAATTTAACTCTTTCATCACACTCAATGGCATCAGATTGTGTGATGCGCCAGAATCTAGCATACAATTATGCAAAACAAAATCATGTAACAGAAGTGATATATAAAAAGGAGGGACAGAAGAATCTACCTCTTCAACATGAGGTCCAAATGTAACCACTGGCTTTTCTTCCTGCAGATTTACTGTATCACTCACTTCGTCAGGCTGAGACAGATTGATAAATTCAACAATCTCTTTCTTGTAACCAGGTGTTTTTATTAATTCAAGAAGAGTTACTTGTATCTTCACTTTCTCCAACTCTTTTGACAAACTGAAAATTTGATTTGATCTTGTCAACTTTTCAGGTTCTTCTTGATCGTTCTTGGAATTTGAGTTTTGATTAGAAACAGTAACCACTTTCTCCAAAATATAAGAATCTCTAACTTTTGTTTGAGAAGCTTGACTTATGCTTCACCTTTCCTTTCTGGAATGGAGTCGCCATTGGAGCAGGTGTTGCTTCTGATTCTTTTTCTTCATTGTCTTGAGTCCTTAGTCTCTTCTTTGACCTCAAATCGTACTTTTTATGCAACTCAGATTGCATGAAGTCTATGAACTGTCTGCAGTAATCATCCATCTCTTCTTGATCAAATGAAAGATCATTTTCTTCCACTTCTTCTTCTTCAACTTCTTCTTCTGTTTCATCGTCTTCCATATACACAGCAGAAATTCGAGCATCATCCTCTCTCTCATCATCATCATCTGCTGAACGGGACGGGGCTGCCTCTATGTACAAAGGTGCTTGCACCTGATCTTGATCTTTTTTTTTCTCTTTGTAGAATCTGCAGGGGCTGTTTTTTAAATTGGGGATTAAAAACCCCTCTATTCTGTCTTGCAGGCTTACTATCTATTTCCAACTTTACCAATTTATTTGAAAGATTCTTTATGACCTTAGTCATGTCTTCAATTCTCTGATCTTGAGCTGAGGCTTCTTCTTTAGCCTTTCCTTTATCTGAAATTTTACCAGCAGCGGACATATTAGCCTCAATCTCCAGAGCATCAGTTTGAATCTACTCCAACGTAGGGGACCTTCTTTCCCTCAATGTGAAACTGAATTCTGGTTCAAATGCACCAGCAAAAACGACCCTAGCTCCAATAGGAGGAGGCTTCATCTCTGCAGGCAAACTATTATACAATTTGTTAAATCTCTTCACAAAATCACTCATATTTTCATCAGATTTCTTCTTGATTGCATTAAATTCTGTCAAAGAATAGCCGTGGTCCCTCTTTTCGCCCCACCTTTCAATGAAACGTCTTTCTAGGGCATCCCAATCATTAATGGAACCATTAGGTAATCCTTTGAACCATTTACTTGCCTCTCCACTTAGAGACTGAACAAAGAGTCTCATTACAACATCTAAATGTTCAACATTTAAATTCTTTGCAAATGTGCAAAACAAGGGCAAGTGTTGTTCTGCGGTTATTTCATCTTCACCAGTAAATCTAGGGAGCAACTTGAGGTACTCCTGAGGCATATCATGCAATGGTTGGGCTAGATTTAATGGTGCATATCTATTCATCAAGAAAGCAGGGGCTGCAAGGACTGCCATATTTACGCCCGGGTTAACTGCTCCTTGAGCGGGGGTAAAATGAATACCAGTTGTAGGTAGGGATGAATGAGGTGAAACAAATGATATAGGAGTTGGAGTATGAACGATTGCAGAAGAGCTGGCAGCTATATGGGGCTGAGTTTCTATAAAAGGAAAAGACACAAACTCCAAAGATTGCTCTTCTAATGTGGGTTCTTGAAAACGAACGGGTGATGGTGATGATTCTTCTTCCGAGAAAATGAGTTTCTTGGAAGCTTTCTTGGATGAGAAAATGTGTGAACTGCTGCCTGGTGCGAGCAGTGTAGTTTTAGGTGTATCTAATATTTTTGGTTTCTGGCCCTTCTTTGAAACAAGCTTCTCAAGATCAGACAAAACAAGAACTTTTTGCTGAGAGGTATCTGACCTCGTGTGAGGTTTCTTGGGAGCCAGAGCTATTTTCAAACAAACACAGCGTACTATTTCCTCCTCTCTAAACAACCAGAGGAAATGTAAAACAAAACCCAGGGAAAATCTTCGAATCTTCGGTCCCCGGCAACGACGCCAATTAATGTTGTTCCTTGAGAAACAATTCCTTGCTGTGTAAAGGAATCCGTGCTCAAGACATTAAATATTATGTCACAAACAAGTGTATATCTGTCTCTGTTTATTAAACCTTCAAATATTAATAATATAATCTCCAAATGTCAAACCCCTACAAGTTCTGCAATGCCATGTTCTCTTTATGCTGAAGTGAATGAATGGAAGAAAAAGAAAGAAAAGGATTTCAATTTGATATGCTGCTTAAAACAGAATCTACCATTATAAAACCCTGAAGAAGTGAGCAACAATAAAGTTAAAATAGAGGAGCGCCCATTAAGGATGTTTAACTCTTAGATACAGAGATATCAAGAGACCTGCAGCTCAAATCACTCTATTTTATTCATAGATATGGAAACGAAATGAAAACTGGAAAACTATTCAACATAGATAGAATGAAAGAAACTTGCAAAACTTTTCATTGATTCAATATTTTTCAGTACAAAATTAGGCTTCAAGGTCCAAAACTCGGAACCTTTCTCTTTCTTCAAATTGTCTTTAAATACATTATGACAAAAACAGTTTCCAGTAATGAAACTGATCCTAACTACTTTAACCAACTTTAACTGCCTAAACTGTTAACCGTCATGGAGGTACATGCCTCGAAAAAGTCTTATTACATTTGCATAATCCTGATAAATGACATAATGAGGATTTTTAAAACTTCTAATCTAAAGGAACAACTGGTCCTGAAGCTATTGCTGAATCATCGGCTGCTTTCGATTTAGCCATTGGGATCTCTTTTGCTGTATCCACAGAAAAAGTTTTTCACTTTTTCCAAAGTTCACCTTGAGTTGTAGAAGCATTCTTGTAACTAAGATATTCCAATCTAAATGCAACAACCTGACTGTGAGTAAGTCTTTCTGTGAAGAGTGTTTTAACCATCCATAGCAAGTTGAAATGCCTCTGCAAAAAGTTAAACACTGTTTCTCCCCTTAAAACTTGAGTTTTTTCGTGCCTTCTATCTGCCCTGCTTTTTGCCAGTGTTAGTGCATCTTCATAAAACTTCCACGTCAAAATATTTCCCTTTTCTGTCCAACATGATGGTAAACCTGTCCTGATCAATTTATCAAATGTTATGTCAAGCTTCTTTGCCACCTCCTTTATTCCCAGTAACCTTTTCTCTGCTACTTGTCGAAGGTTATTCTTAATTATCATCTTATTGACTTCTTCAGCGTAAAAATATCTGTCTTGTATTTCCATATCTTCTAACTCCTCATCTGATTTGGAATTGATGAAATCTATAAATTTTTTAGCCCAATTTGCTCTTTTCATGACTGTTTGCTTTTCAGACAATATCTCTTCTTCATGCTCTGAAATAAGGCGTTTTTCCTTAGCAATTATATTTAAGGAATCCTAATTGGATTTCATTTCAGAAATTATTTCGCCCCAGATGATATCTTTAGTTCTTAAAAGTGAGATATTACCTTTTAATTTTTCCTTAAGGTCTTTAATTTCGTCCTCAGCCTTTTGTAACTTCTGCTTGTTCTCATTCGCTTTATCTTCCCATGCTCGCATAATCTTGGTAGCTATTTCCAATTCTGATTGAACCTGCTTACGATCTCGTTCCGCTAACTTTAATTCGGTGCTGAGCTGAACAACCTGTGCTTGAGGATCAGAATCAGCATCACCTGTAGGCGAAATAAAAGTGCAAGTGTGGTTTTCAATATGATTCTGTGGAGATATAGCAGTCTGCTTCACTTTGGACAACTCTTCATCTTTTTGTAACAATTGCAAACGTAACTCTTCCTTTTCTTTTTCTACCTCAGCTACTTCTGCAGCCATTGAGTGCTCTGTAGCTGGTAATTTTAACTTTTTCCTTAGTGAGGATATTTCTACTTCTGCACTTTTCATGAGTTTTTGAATTGTAGCTTTATCATTTGGATCCACACCAATTTTCATAATGATCTTCTTCAACTCTTCATTTTGAGTTTTTAATGCCCTTGAATTAGCTTTCTCCATTTTTCATTGTCTGATAACCTTTGCAAGCATGTTTTCAGTCTTGACTGCTGTGGCATTGGTCTTGCTCAAATCAATTACAATCAACTGCCCGGTCTGCATATGAAGATTCATTTTGTCCCACAATGGGATATTTTTAACATCCATGACTATGTTTACCTCATTAAAGCTGCTCGAAGACCCAAGGGACATTCCCTTTGGATGTGACAGAGCCATTCTAAATTGATCTTTTTCAATATCCATTACAGTTAATAATCTAGTCTGACCAGCAGCTGTGTGATGTTCTACTTGTGCTTCTACACCGGATTTTATCCTCATTTCTTTCTTCAATTTGCGTGAATACTTGCTTGATTGCCGACATCCTTTCTGAGTAAAGTTCATGTCTTCTAGGAGAAGAGGGAACACTTGATTCTTCATTGATATGAAGGGTAAAACCAGGCGAATTGGGAGAATGATCTTCTGCTAGTTTGGTTCTCTTTTCTTCTTTGGGTTCCTCATTATCTATTTCAATAGCATCTTCTCTACTTCTTTTTCTTGACCTTTCCATAATGGCAGGTGTTTGAATGCTGGTTTTTGAGGCACTTGTTTCACCTGGATTTGCCAACTTCTCTATATCAGGCTTGCTTACATGGGAGAATGCAGCATACCCGTTCTCAACCCTTTTTCGAGAAATTATTCCATGCGATCGTTGCGGCCATTTTTCCCAACAACAACTAACCCTTCCAACATTTTTGAGACTTCATCAACAAAAGTTTGTCTCGTGTCAACAAGCAAATGTCCCACACCATAGTAATTAGAGCACGAAACCTTTCTTCATGGGAAGAAAGTGGAATTGGTCTACATTAAGACTTTGCCTTTATGAATTCCAGGGTGAAAAGACGCATGGGCACAAAATTTGGGAGCCTATAGGGCTCAATGCTAACTCCATACAAACTTTATCTCCCCGAGTATTCTTCGAATACAAACCAATCCCCAAATCAGTAATTGGGTCCTATCCGCAGGAACTCCCGTTTTGGTAGAAATCATGGAAGAAGAGTTCCATTCAAAATTTTATAAGCAATGTAGACATGAAATGATTAGCAAATTCAAAACAACTCCGAGTTTCATTCTCTTCTTTTCTAATCATGTCGTCCATAATAAAACTACTTGCTTATTTTAATAATAATAACTTATATTTAAACCCAAACTCATGAACTCTTCAACATTTTGATACAAAAATAAGTAAACAACCAATGATGGAATCAAGAAACTCCGTTAGAGGGAAAATATATCAATTGGGAATATATTATTTCGCCAAAAGACGAATGTCAAGGACCACCCCCGGTTTCATCATTAGTGCAAACATCCCCAAGACTGATTTATCACCTGTAACATATCAGTTTTCCAAAATCTCCGTAATGCAACTAAGAACTAGCCTATACCGAACATTGAACGCTCCAAACCGAACTCTCTTCTCCTTCAACCGAGTTTTTCCCTTGGATTTGATTTCAAAAATGACATATACAACGACCGAACTCTTCGTTTGAAAGGTCTTCAAAATACCGAACCAATGAATCTTCGGTAGAATTGTAATGGAGAGTTATCTTCCGGAAAGCACAATGCTTGGCGAATTAATTGCTGATACCGCAGACATTTTCTCCCCGAGAATTCATGACGAGACATTTACCAGGGTATATCGATGAGACTAACCATGAGATGAACTCTGGGAAGAAGTGCGTTTTCTAACACAAAGTGACAAGACACAGAATCCTTTTCATAACATAAAATACAAGGGATTTATCGTTGTTTAGGGTTACTTGGTAATGCAAGAAGGATGGTTGACGTACGACGTATCCTCGACGTCCTTTTTCACTATCCAGGAGGGGGACTATGGTTTGATGAACCGTACAAGGATATTTGTTTTGCCATGAAATACAGAACTGAAACAATTCGCTAGGTAACCCGAAAATGCAAGGGTGGCAAGAACACCTGCCTGCAAGGGGAAAATAGTCACGCATGACAAAACGGAACTAAAGAACTCTCCTTTAAATGCTACTAATCGCAATAAATTCCGACATGATGTGGACAAACCGTTGAGAGCGCATGACACTGCTTTTCCACTTCCGCATGATGAAGGGCCATCGGGGTCCCTGGATAATGAAATTTCAACCATACCCCCGCAATGAATCCAAGCCGCTGATCACAACTTATCCAAGATTTGAATGGTCAACTACGGGGTCAGGATTTGATAAACAACGAGTTAATTCTCCCCCCGCAATAACTTATCCTAAAGCACTTTTCCGTGATCACCGCTTCCGCTCTGGGAAGTTACTCCTCGGCTTGCTTGGAATTATACATATCGAAATAAAGTTTTACGACTATTTTATGTACATCAATCTTTGTAAAAACATTGCATTTGTTTTTTTTTATATATGCTAAAGTATAAAAATTTCATACTATAGCAAATTTTTCGAATTTCAGCTTTTTTTTTGATTTTCGAAATAAAATATAAAAAGGATATGCGTATAATGATCCACAACATGTCCCTTCCTCTAGGAATAGAACGTAGATCAGTTAGGTAAATGAATCATTTTGACGTATTTTTTAATCGTGCAATACCGATGAAAAACAAATTTTAAAATGCAAATGTTGGTCCACAAAGGCCGGCCCACTCTCTCGCTTTCGACAGAAGCAAATAGAGCCTATTGTACCACCACAAAATCGTGCAACAAAATCCTGATCGACTTAGAGAATAACCTAGAGAGAGGTTGGACTTTCTGATATCTCTGACATCGACAGATGACATCCCACTTCGTCTTCGCAGACACGTCACCGGTGTTCCTAGTCGGCTCAGAGATTTCGTAGAGTAGTGTGGGCGATAGTTTATTACCATGATCATCATCGCGTATAGTGGATGATTATGCGAACTATTCTATTTGTTTTTTGTATCACTACTTTTCCGATCATATGGTGTTTTAAACCTATGATCGTGGACAATGTAATATTTTTTGAAAACACAACTTCTATTCTATGATATTAATACTATTTCCGGATATCTTGTTCAACATATATCGAATGTTGCTTTGATTTACTACTTTAATGTTGCAAATGTCTGCTTATAACACTACTAGCTAATGCATCACCAATGTGGCCACCCTAGAATGTGCTAGAGGTCTAATGCATCAAACTCTCGTTCCAAGAGACAAACCTTAAAAACAATCTCAATAACACTCCAGATTTTAATTGCGTATACTCGTTTAAATGTAGTACAATGAGAGCTTCTAGAATCTAACCTAACGATCAAAATTTGAATTCCAATGAAATGGACTTATAAGAAACCCTGAAGACCTAGCGCTATATTCGCAATATTATTATTCGTCATTCGACCGAGACTTACCCCATGCATGTAAACTAACCTTCATACTATGGGCAGAATAAATAACTCCAGTCGCGAAGAAATGTTCCGTGTACTACGTACAAGCACCATCAACAAACCAAAGGTACGTTGAAGGGATGTCGACATTTGCAATATCAAGAGTAATCAAGATAAGCAGTGGATAGTAATAAAAACAAACTTAAACTAGGCACACTCTTCTAATCTAAGGCACACTAGCTACAAAAATAACTAATATACAAATAAGATCTCCACACAAGAATCAAGCATAATATCTCTTCGCATAAAGCCCATTTTCGACTTTGTCTAAAGAGACCGTCATAATCAATTAATAAGCTCCTTTTCCAAGCACTCGCTCGACAATATAAGGACCATGCCACATGGTTCGAATTTCCCAACCTCTACTTTATTGTTGGCTCGACTATATACTAAGACTAGGTCACTCTAAAACAGGTGTACACTCCCGATCATACCGAGCTTTCATTCGTTTTTTATGAGCTTCTGTGAGCTACTGCAAGCGCGTTGCCGAGTCTCATCTAATTGAGCTGGCATAAAAAGCATTTCTCCTCTTCGCAGGGCCGGTAGTAACTCTATGGCTAATGGAGTGATGGTATCTCACATTCAATAGGTAACACAACTTCTAAACCATTAACCAAATGGAAAAGGAGTGAACCCCGTTGCGCTTTTGCCGAGGTTCGATATGCCCATAGCGATGAAAGCATGGCATGCCAATTGATTACACTGACATTGCTTCGATCATGGTGGTTAAACTTATTAATAACAACTCCGACTCATTAGCATGTGGGTATGGAGAGAGTTATCATAAGAAACAGTGACCGATAGTTCCGTCATCGTCATGTTTCAAATGACCCATGGCTCTGTTGATAATGGCTTGGGGTACACCGAAACGAGAAATTACATGGGATCAACACGAATGTAGCCGCAGCTTTTTCCATCTCGTCGTAACCGTAGGCATCACCTCGCCCATTTGGTAAAGTAATCTGCGTCGAGAATAATATACCCATGCCCCCATCCGAGTGATTGTTACATGTAATTAAAGCCAATTCCCCATTTCTAAAAAGGACCGACAACACCAGGGTGAAGAGGAGTCATGGTGCACACATCTTTCGATAAAAAATATGACAGCTGCATACTTTTGGACCGCGAGAATGTAATATTTAATAATGACGTCAAAAACAGCTAACGCGCACACGGTTAACAGGCATACCCGTACATATGACCACCACATGCTCCAAAGTTGCTACCATTTAAAACTTTTTCAACTCTCTTCAGAGTCAAACATCATTGAAAAACAAGAGTCCGCACTACGACCGATAAAGTGTGTCTCCAAAATATTGTATCATTTAGATTGCAACGATTTTTTCGTCAATGTGAACGTGAGAGTTCGTCGAAAGTTTGGGTTTGAGATAAATGATGAGTATTCGACAGTTTATGGATCGATGGCACTACAAGAAACAAAGATTCATCTCTGCGATAGAATGTTTCTACCACGCTTCTATCTCGCATTTAAGCTTTGGGAAACTTACCACTACCGTTGATTTCTTTAATTTAGACTTTCCAAATTCCAAATCAAACTCTTGTAGGATAATAATCCATTTAGAGTATTTTCCCAGTGCTTGTTTATTCAAAATGTACATCATGGGGTTGCAATAAGATATCACTATTGTTTTTCTAGAATAATATGTAATGACGAAATCTTTGGACGGATCCGTCGCTAAATAATTTCCACATGTGAGTATTTCATTTCGATCGCACCAAGTCATGATTGAGATAGTAAATCACATGTTCGTTGTGAAATTCATCTTCCTCGAATCTGAAACCATTCCAATTGTGGAATTGGAGGCTACTAGGTATAAAATAGTCTTGGTTGTAATCGTGGATGTTAGTCGTGCTAAAAGTAATAACTATTTTAGAGCATCAAAAGATCGATCAACAATCTCATCCCAAATGAAATGAATATCTTGTTTCAACAACTTGGTAAAACCTTTAGTTAACTCAAGATAGTTCGAATAAATCTACACGTAAAGTTTGCTTTCCATCAAAGATTTGGAGTTGGTGGGCGGTGGAAGGAGGAGGTAAACCGATAATAGCCTCAACCTTCAAAGGATCGACACGAATTCGTTGCCCCAAACAAAAATCCCAACAATCATCCAGATTGTACATACATTTGTATAGATTCCACGAATATTATAAAGGCCTACATCTCATAAAGATTGCTCATAAATGAGTATGATGATCTTCCCCCGTGCAACGGTGAGAAGGTAAATCATCGAGATAGGGTTGCACAATGTGTTTAATGTCATGAAATCATAAGACATTTCCCTTTGAAAAGTTTCCACCAACATTATTTAATCCGAAGGGTAATTTGCAAGAAGAAAAAGTTCCCCAAGGAGAAATGAATTCTGTTTTTGGTTGATCAACAGTGTATACATGTTTATTTGATTATATCCGGAAAATCCATCCATAAATGAAAACATTTCACTTAAGACAATCATCAATGATCTCGATCGATATAGGGGTTTGGATAATTTTATTTTGAACAAGCTTTGGTTAATATCCCTATAATCGATACATACTCTTGTGGTTCCTTATTTTTGTCGACAGAACAATATGAGATAACTCCAACTGCTAAAGTGGATTGATATACAAATCCCGCTCGAAGTAATTTTTCAACTTCGGCTTTGAGCAAAGAACAACTTTTCGTACGTATCCGACGTAATATTTCCGTTTAACAAAGCTTATAATCCGGTATGTTTTTATTTCAATGATTGCCAATCGTCTCGATCAATTCTCGGCATTTATTCACAGACTGTGGAAAGATGTCACAAAATTATTGAAATAGGGTTTCATATGTATTGATTTCATCAATCGTACAAGAAGCGCCTATATGAATGTTTTCAACAACTCCTGTCATACCGATAGTTTAAATGGGAATCATTAGAAATATTTTCTAAGTTCATCTCTGCATCCGAATTTGTACTGATAGAGGACACTGTGGTTCTTTGACATAGTCAATGGTGAAAATTAATGAAAATCGCTTCAAATCTATCAAGGTCGGTAAAAATGAAGATCTATGATGTAGATCTTCCCATGGTAATTCATCCACAGACAAAAATTCGTGAATATGTTCGTTAGTATAAAGATACTTGTTAAAAAGTGATCGTGGAATTGATGTCATACCGAGCTTGATGGTGAAAATGATTCTTACCGATCACATTCATTGGACTCCATCTTACTGAAAGCACGAAAATGACCGTACCGCTGATATGCTATCTCAAAATGACTCAAAGGCATCTCGCCATCGAAAGAATCCATTTCTCGATTCTCCCGAAGGCACTATCCAAGGATCATCAAATGGAATAGTGATTGATGTAATCATATTGATATTAGCGATAGTATGAAGCACGTTGGGAGGAGGCATAGAAAAAGTCCCCATTAAAGCAAAGTCTTTATTAAACCTACCCCAACATCTTCGTAAGGGATAGTCAATTTTCCAATATGTTGGATATTATTTATAAAGCTGGCTCGACAAATAATATGAAAGTCGGTCAATTTTTAAAAAAATCTTTTCCTCTTTAAGTGAGGAAACATGATTAATCGAAAGACCGATGATACGATAGCAATTATAACATAAGACCAACTTCGACCCGTATAGTTTGTAATCCAGAGGGGGCATAAACAACTTCCACATCTAGATTAACATTTTTTCCTTTTCGACCTCTATAGGTAGATCCGTAAATTCCGTAGGAGGAATCCTCTCCGTCAAATATTTGAGGATGGCTCTGAGACTAATTGAGTGTCCGAGAACCAAGCGTATTTCCAACTATTTAACAAATACATGTAGATGCTCCTTCATCAATCAAAGTACGAAAGCAACGTCCGTTTTTGATCGTCACTAGAATTTGAAAGCCATTTCCATGGGGAGGTGTGGTGTAAAATTTTCAAATCGAAGACCATTAGGTTCCCAACCAGAGATATACGTTCCCATAGTCGACAAAGTAATTTCCTTGTGCCGGACAAGATTGGCGCACTTCCAAGGTCGACATTGCTAAAGGAAATTGCCAAAATCTTCAACAATGTTGTAGTTCTAAGTAGCTCTCGCATGTGGATTCGGTTTCATTTTTTGGAAGTACACCTTAAAGGTGTGGTTTAATTATTAATTCGTATTTGGTTTCTCGACATGTAGGGATCGTAAACCGAAGGATGTAGCCGGTGCCGAATTAGAATTTCTACTTTTTACCAATAATCTGGATTTTTACCGCCATAGTCTTGCGATCGCGTCGCAACCATTACTTGAGACATCATCAAAATATCTACCATGGGCTCAAAGAAGATCCAATTCATTTCCATATCCTAAATGAAAGGATCATTCAAGATGCTGGGTGTGGGTGAACCCTTAACGAATTTAGATACCTCGACCTATGCGCACTCTTTACAGTTATCCTCATCATGCGTATAAGACAAGGATAACGAGGTTTCGGCTATTGTCATTTGGTTCAAATTTTTATCATTTTTCTCTTTTGGAGATGATCGTTTGTTCTTATTCTTACCTTTCTTCTTACTACTAGTTTTAGGTTTGGTCATGAGATGAACGAAACATGAATATCGGGACAAAAGTTTCAAGGGAATAATTTCCTTTGGTGAATCGGGTAAAGTTATAATAGGAGAAGTAACCTTGGAAGATTTCTTCATTTTATTAGCACTATCGTAACTAATTACACCATCACCAAGATGAGACCGAAGGAGTTGTAAGCACCGACTAGGTCGCGTAAATCGGGATTTTCTTGATACGCAGTACTCCATCGTCTATACAAGGTCAAGGTACCGAGCTTGAGAAATAACTTGTTCTTCTCAGAATAACGCTCCTTTTGTCATATCTTCGCAATTTTGGCAAAAGAACGATTTGATAAACCATTCGACCAAAATTTTATTTCGGGAATAAAGACTTTCACTAAACGCCTTTCTATGTCTCCATTCATGTATGTGATCGACATGTATGTAAACGTAGATTGTTTTAATGAAGTCAACAATTCCGTGCCATTGTCAGACCTCAATCGGCAAATCGAAAATGGTTAAAAAGTGGTTTTAATGCATTGAAATTATTAAACAGAGCCTCGTCGTAGTTCAATGTACCATTTGCGGTAAACCTATGAGAGTTCTCTCGAAAAAGCTAATCGAATCAAATCATCGATCAATGAATTGATGCGTACTAGAGGTGGTAATTCATGACAGATTGGGACATGGATCCTCTCCGATTTACCTTCAAACTTCCTTCGGATATCACCGGGCAAATTATTTTGCATCGCTTTACCAATATAGAAGATAATAGATGGGATCATTCGTTAGGCGCGACAAATCAAAATCCAAAGTTGCTATGAATGGCAACCAAATCTGCTAGGGTCCTCGCCGATTATATTGATAACCCTAGGATCAAACCAGCGTCGTGAGGAGGATATCCGTGATAGCCTCGACCATTTCCTCGTGCATTTGGAATTTAACGTCTCTTGATAACCAAGATTAATTGACCATATCGGGGTTGTTTTGGTGTTTGATAAGTGTACCTGTGGATACTTGCTGATACTAATATGCTCGATTTTGTAAAACAAGTCCATATCGATATTGGTTCGTACGTTGATAAGTAAAATGAGGTTGAATTGTTGCGAACCCATTTGTACCAAAGTTGTCCTATAGGCATATGAACAATAGTCCTAATTGTAGGTCCATATTGCGTAACGTAAAACTTGATGAATTTGCACCGATATCGAGGGGCGTACTAAACATGAGTTGCGTATACTCCATAAATAGTAGCTTGAACAAAATTTGGAGCAATGATTGTGTCGAAGTTCTGTGTGTACTTTTACCAGTCGCCGAACAGGATCATGTGTGCAAATACTTGAATTGGTAGGTCGATAGGTTTTTGGCCGGGACTTGCAACTATGGGTTGTCCAAAGGATAATAAGGTACTGGACATTAAAGTTGCAAATTTTGTTGAACTCGTGGGATAGATCCCACACCGTATTGAAGTTGGGTTGTGCATAAGAAGGAACATAACCGTTGAACATATGGTTGATACCGCCGGATAATTACCACCTCCTTGTAACAATTGTTGTTCTCGGGTAGAACCGCCGTCCTAAAGGAGGCCGGAAACCCCGAGCTGGGTACCGACCTTGAGGTTGATATTGACCCGAGGTATGTACTTTCGGGGTTGAGATTGACCCCGAGGCATGTACTCCGTCCTTGAGGTTGCTCCCTGTGCGCATGTACCATCCCCGAGGTTTCCCCCTAAAGCGGTAAATTACCACCCCGAGGTTTCCCCCGGTGCGGTAATTGACTACCTTGGAAGGAGGGTTTAGCGTTTCTAGACATCATAGAAATATGTTTTGTGTTCAAGGTGTCGACCCTGTTTCATTCGACCAAAATGGCAGTGTTCATTTGTTGGGCCGAGGAGTTGCCCTCGAGAAAGTACCAGAGAGCACCGATATCCCATAGGAATGTATGGACCACCATACAAATATATTTCAGAGATTTAGAAAACATGGATGACCCACCAGACATGATTAACGCGAGGTCGACAACCTCTTGGTGCATGTGGCAAAAAGGAATTCTGTGGCGAATAATTAAGACCTACATTTTGTAGAAAGTCCGTCGTTGAAGAATACCAAGCCGTCCGTTCTAAATGGACCGTAAAAAATCGATTCACGTTCTCTCTTAAGATTTAAATTTTTCGAGCTCGCAGAAGAATGACTTCTTCGTCTAAACCGAAAATTCTTCTAATACTAAGGAGACCAAAAGGAAGATTTTCGATAATGTGATACTCCACTGTGCAATCCGTACGCTATAGTTGAGTAACGGAACCTCATGTTCGTATGTAGCAGTTCGCTTCAATCTCGTAAATTTCGTGTTCTTCTGTCACGCAACTCACTTGTTGGTGTAACGACTTCGCTTAATTCTGGAATTGAAATACCATGGAGTAGTATGTTCTATTGGTTGATCTACTCAAAATCAGATGAATGATTATGGATGATTATCCGTGTTTGTTGATCCAATTTCGCCGATAACATTTGGTATCGGACTTTAAGTATTTCTAATCGGCTTGGTGTATACTCGGTGCGCTCTCGAGTCCTACGGACTGTTTGAATAATTCGCCATTTATTAAAACTTTTAACACATGTAATCAAAGAAAATTTCAATAAAAAAATCCTAAGGTTTCAGTAAGGAAACAATTAAATTAGTCACACGCCTATAAAATCTAAGAGATCAAAACTACCAATTCCAAATAACATATTCCCGCACTAAAATCACTAGTTGGTGATTAAATCCAACATTGAAGAATTTTAAATACTAAAGCGATGTTGAATGCTTACCCCGACAACTCCGTTTAATGAAACAGATTACAGCAAGTTTCTCCACTTAACCCATCTCGAGTGAAGATAACCCTCCTGGGAGAGTTCAATCGAGTCTAATGACGTCTGCTTCCAGTACAAGTGGGGACCTTTCCTCCACCGTCACCTTTCTAAGGAATCCTAAAGGTTGTAGCCACTAAGCGTTACCAACGGAACACATATACCGGGGGAACAACCTACGATCCGACATACACGCAAGGGAAGAGTAGCTGGCTCAATCCTTGAAGGCTCCTTGACATAATCCAAGGTTTACCCCACAAGGACCAGATCCTCGACAATGGCCTATCCGAGGTTTACCGTTTTTATTACTTGCACATCTTTTTTATCATTCCCAATGAGATAGGCATGATTACCTCAATCGGTTCAGATATGATCTCATGCTTGACTCCTTTAGGAGGAGCTTCCCGAGAGCATACATGATACAATTCAAATTTTCCTACTACAAGATTTACTACTTGTTTGTTTTGAATCGTGGAGAGTTAATTAAAACCTATTCCAAGACACTAGCCCAAGCTATGTTGGTGGAAAAGAGCCTCAGAAAATATAAAATTGCTTGGGATTGATTTTAATTAAGCGTTACTTTTAGTTGGTTGTTTCTTAAGACAGACATGGAAGTGAAACTTCAATGATGTATAATGACTCGAATAAAAAATACGCTAAGATACATCTATATGAGAAACAATTCATTTCTTTTCAATGAAACTTATCTAAAAGGAAGAGTTGAGAGCTTCAATAACTTTTAAAACATCAATCCTTTTTCATAACAAGAATGCTTGAAAAGAAAACTATTTCATGAGAACTTATATTTCGTAGAAGATTGATTAATTTTTCAAAATGAAATCCCTTTTATCATTCAAATCGTAAACTACAATCAAACTTTTTCCAAAAGAAAACTAAAAATTCTTAAACATAAAAATTCAAAACTAAAAACTTAATTTTAAAACCTAAAATGAGGACGTTTATGCTCGCTTTTAATCTAACCAAGAAAATTTCTCGCTATCTCAATAAAAAAAATCATAAACATCCAATAATGGTTCAAAACAAAATTCAAAGCCTTATCAAGCTAAAAGGTTCTAGATTTGCAAATGAAAAATGAAATCTATTTTTCATAAAAGCAAGTTCTCGAAATGAAAGTTTTACTGGCTCAAATAAGAAAACAATGACATACCAACAATCCAGGTATATAAAAGTTCTTGATTTAGAGCAGCAAGAAAACAAAGAAAAAACTAGCTTATAGGATGCAAATCGACAAAAAATCACTCAAACACATAAATTGCCGAAAGAAATTGATACACAAGGTTTTTGACAAATAAACAAGTTTGGGCAAACAGCGTAGAATCAAGTATCCGGTTCCGTAAAAGAGAATTCTCAGTTTTTCAAATATTTTCCTTAAGTCCGTAGGTTTTCATACAAAAAGGTGCGTACTCACATTGCTCGTACGTAGAACCGTTAGAGGTTACCGCACCGTTTTCAAAGAAAAAGGGAGACCGTAAAACATATAGAAAAAAAAATAAAAATTTTGATATGCTTTTCGTGGATTCTAAGAGATACCCCACCCAACCCGCATAGACTAATCAAAATCGAAAAACTCTTTCAAAAGTCAAACTTAAAAATAAAAAGGAAAGCTAAGTTTAAGAAATTTTCCCGTTGGAGTCACATTTTTGTTACATGGATAAATCCTTCGCGACAAGAACGATCTCCCTAGTATCCTAAGGATATCTAGAAACAAACAACAAATACAAACTATTTCTCTAGATTATACGTGATTCGAATTTTCTATAATGAAGGATGAGGACCTACCCGAAGTCTAACGCTCGTCGTAGTCTTCTTCCGTCGCTCCAAAGAAGTTACCGTGAGACCTCGCAATCAAAGACATGAAAGAAAATTAAAAGCACCCGCAAGATATAATAATTCACAAATCACTAATCTATCTCAATGATCAAGGAATTCAAGAATTGAATCATTCAACTAGATATATGAACAACTTAATGAGAAAATAGAATCCATTTGTATTATCTTGTATGAAAAGAAGTAACCTTTTACAACCTTATCGCCCGTATGTCGTATGTTCTTTTCCAGAGTCTCGTAACAAGAATTTTCCTCTTTGCTGAAAGTGCCTCTTCAACTTCTTTTGAACTAACATAGATATAAGTATGTGATCGTTCTCACAGAATGATGGTAAGTAAAGAGAGTATAGTTTCTTCAAAAAATTCTCTTCTACAAGCTAGGAAGTACAAGGTGAGTACAAGTAGCAAGTATATACGTTAGCAATAAAAGCAAGTACTAAGTGTGTACCCTTGAGACCGAACCATGGCTTCAATTTATAGCAAGGAAGTGGTTTCAAACTTCCAATAAGGAAGGGATAAATTCCTCTCATGAAGGGATTAAGCTCCAAATACCAAGGATACCTTTAATGAAGGGATAGAGGTTCAGCGAATGTGAAGGGATAGTCTTACCCACCACGCCTTTCAGAAGCTCAGCTGGGAGAATATTCGACAGCCGGGCTTCTGTAACTTACTTTTTCTTTTCTATTTTACTTTTTACTAGGGTCCGTCGCCACTCCTGACGAACAGAACGAAGTGATGTTCCAGCTTCATAGAGAAAAAGGTGCGATACCGCAGTAATGTCTAGGAGAAAGGGAGATATAAATATCGACTTTTATGAGCTTTTTCTCCAAATCCAAGACTCGTTTTTGTGAACTTTGGGGTTGTAGACCTCAAGGGAGCATTATAGAGGTAATGATGAACCCATATAGATGCTGGTTATCATGGTGACAAAATAATGTGTAACATGCATGTCGTAGTGAATCACACATGTTTTGACACAAACAAATCATTGCACATTTAAGTAATGTGTAATTATTGTCAATGCCAACCCAAAAGCCTATTAATATAAAATTAATTTCATCAAGGGGTGGAGGTTATTCTGCAGATTGCATGAATCTTGAGCCATTAAATCTACTGCTCCTCTTTCATTTCCATATTTCCTAGAATTTTATCCATCATGCCCAAAAGGAAATGTAAAATGAAATTTCATCATACTTTTCTCTCTCGTAATATTTATATAAAAGGAAAAATAAGAGCGGGGATTAAATAATGCACACGAGGAAAAATATCAAGCTATATTATTATCCTCGGATGCTTCCTTAAGTGTCATTGTTTTAACTATATTTCGAGGATGCGGGCTTTGCAATGGCGGCTGTGAATGAATTACCTAGTGTCATAAAGCAACAAGGAGGATTAGGATAGCGTGAAGAAGGAATTATAAAGTGCGGATATTACTCCTCATTACTAAATCTATCGAGGTTTTTATACTTACCCATTACTTAAATCTATCCCGTAAATGTTCAACAAATTTTGAATTTACGTATCCAATGATCTCGTAAATGTTTATTTCAGATTGAATTTCGGCCATAGTTTCATTAAAGGTGTGACTTAGGGAAATTTTCCGATTCATAAACTAAGGTTTTTTCGCATGACTTCAAAAAATAAGGTTGAAGCCTTATTTCTCAACTTCCAATCTAGCCTAGATGAACTATATGGCCTATTTTTCAATCAGACACCGAACTTCCATCAATTAGCAATCCGTACCTGTATGAAAGTAAATGCTCTAAAATAAATTCTTACAAGACTTCTCCAAAATCCCCCTAATATATCAAGTAAATAATAGATTTATGAAAAAATACATCTACAAGATATTACCAGATTTTTAGAAATCAAATTATATTAAAAAACTAAAATAAAACAATTCCTATTTTGTCACGTGGAATTTAAATCATAAGTCAAATTCCCCTAAACTGGGTTTGATTCTCAGTGTCTAACCCTCTTCAAAACCTTGAAATGCCATGCACTTCTTTCAAAATATGCCAACTTTTAACAAGGAAAGCACCGTAACCCCAGGAGGCGCCGGTGGCGCTCTCCTATTGAACATGGAAACTTCGTGATCGGGCCACCAAAATACACCGTAACGAATAAAATTCAAACTTAACTCACACTTCAATATAAAAATTCGTAATTTTTCATTCCGTAGTGACACAATTAAAAATTACTAACATAAATGACTAATTTCATGCACTTGTTGTACTTGTTATTTGGTCATATTTTTAATCTTTGACTATGATAGTCATTTTACGTTAATCATTAATAATTTTGTCACTTATTATCTAGTCATATATTTTAGTCTCTAGACTGATATTCATTTAAATTAGCCATATTTAGTTACTCGCTTATTATCTAGTCATATATTTTTATCCCTAAACTAAATTAGTCATTTCTAGTTAGTCAAATTTTTAGTTCTAGCCACTTTAAATTGCTCAAATTTAGTAGTAATTTCATTTAGGATCATTGCGTGACTAACTTTGAGTCGCAGTCACCAATTTCATCATTTTCTACTAGTGGTATAGGATTTTGCTATCGACACGATTGACAGTTTAGTGAGCATAAACAAAATATTTGTATCAAGGGTCAGCTCCTCGTTCACTAGGGTTGAAGAGGCTGTGCAATTATGAGTGACTGCTATTCCATTGCCAACTCTTTATGTGAGAGCACCACAAGCTCCAGGCCAACATGAAGTGTAGATATTGTGAGAAATTCTTATTTAGGTTTTGCAAATTATCCAGATAGTTCTACATTTTGTATACATGTAAAAGCATTGCCACAAAACACGCACACCTCGAGACCAATACTCAGTCTCTCAAAAGAAAATGGCACCTAATATTGCTTAGTTAGAGGTAAAGGATTCTCCTAAGAGCGTTATTTTTGTTGGTTTGATGCGTTGTTTTTTGCCTTGGATACTAAGTGGTTAAGGGCTTCAAAGATTTAAGAATTAAGGGCCAAGGGCTGAAAGGGATTTAGGTGTTAAGGGTTTAACACAATTAAGCGATTGTAGGTGCTATGTGGGTTAAGTTAGGGCTTTTAAGGTGTTTAGGGGTTATGGATTAAGCTGTATATGGGTCACGCAGTTAAGAGAATAAGTGCTAGTGCTTGTGTCTCATGGATTCTAGGTAAGAGAGTTCATGCATCAGGGGTTGCTTAATGCTGCGTCAAGCTTTGATGGCTGTGGGTGCGAGTCTAAGGTTGGGTATGATTGGTGCCTTCTGTGGTTAAGGGATAGTGGAATGGTGGTGGCGGGTTAATGGCTTATCAGGTTGCGATGAACGCCTCGATACCCTTATCACCACTATCTAGATTCTTTTGCAATTTCTCTCGTTACTTTCCTCTAGGCCCCCCTAGCCCCTATGGCGATCTCCTACGTCTTAATCTTCTAATTCTCTTAATGTGATGATTTATAGATCTTAGTAAACCATGCTTGGACGATCCCACTTATACCCACCATGCTACATGTGAGTTCTAGTCCTCGTCTCAATACACCACAAAATACTCCTCCCACAGTCCTTTTCGGCCATAATCAATAAAATTATCCCAACATTATGGGTGAACATCACGTACAAGGAAAAGACGTAGCTGAGGTTATAAAGCAGGTCTTTTAGTGGGTGTAAATTGGCACAAAATTATTAAAAAAACATTTGCCACAACATCCGCTTTTAGGAACGAGGTTTTTTAAGTGAGCTTTTAAATCTGAAAAAGTCAACACAAATGCTATAAAGCATGCCGTAGGATAATACTGACGTTTTTTCGTGCGTATATACTTCGGTTTTAACGCGACCGCAGGCGTTTATTACATGATAGATGGCGCCTGCATGCCTCACGAACGCACCGGCTGTCGAGTGTGTGTGAAAACCGCACTCGTGAAGAGTGTTGGCCATAACCGATCGGAGCCATTTTAATTGGTCTTGCGACCAAGCTCGTTGTACATAGGGTCTGTAGATCAATGCACCGTGAGTATACTTATATAATGCCACTCGATATGCACCATATCACAAACAAGGCACTCGAGGATTTATAATTGGTAGCTGTATTCTTGTGGTGCCCATCAGATCGTAAAAATGCATTGGTGCTTATAGATACATAAACACCTCGATGCGCAAAGTTGTCACACAAACGCACGCATATTTATAACCGTAATCGTGCTTTCAGCGGGAAAGTGCGTTCGGATCGACATGGTACCGTACGTATAGACACATAAACACACCTGCGTGTACGCCATCGAGACGTGCGACCGGCTTTTCATTTTTGTATTTTTTTAGAAACAACGACTCCGTGATGTACCCAATTATTGGTGGATTGTTTCTAAATTCATTGATTCATCAAAAGTCGACACATCTGAATAACGATCACCCATATTAATTACATTTTCATTAATGCATTTGAATGTGAAAGTTTGGATTAATTTTTTATATCATATCAGTAATGATTGTGGTTTTAAAATCTCATTATTCATCAAAAGTCGATACACATATATATCTCTATAACAATATCTCGTATGGAATTAAATTTTTTATTAATCGTGACGTGGAGAATCGTACAATGGAGAACGCAATAGCGACAATGGAGAACGCAAAAGAGAATAAATTAAAACACGCACACACACACGTACATGAATAAGACAGCCTTTATCATACAAAATGGGACAAGCATTTCGGGTATCCCTTTGTCTTTCAATTGGGACACTATGTCCATTTGCATTAAACAAAATGTCCTGATTTCATAAACATATTTCAAAAAAATAAAACGCCTTGCTTTGATATCCAAACATAGTGATCATCATTCTTCGCTTGAATTTGCTGTCGCCGTTAGAGCTTACTTTCCATGACTTGGGTTATTTTCAGCCATGCTTTGTTCACGCCGTTGATTGTTTTCTTTTCTTCACCTTCCATCTACAAAACATAAAAATAAACGTGGAAATGAGTGTATATACATTTGGTGAGAATAATGAAAATGTAATATTAAATAATATACGTTGAAGAATGAAATCGAAAAAGAAAAATGACATACCTATAACAACACGACTCATAAAATATACACATTCTTTCAAAACGTGTACCAAGGGCACATCTTTCACTTTGATCTCGTTGGCGCAGCCTACATTTCGCTTTCAGTAAGTTTTATACCATAACAAATCATATATTTAATATAGTATAGCGGTTTCTTTGTTCTACACCATGCATGCAGCCAAGCAAACAAGATCGATAGATGCTTACAAATTCCACAATTAATCTATGATGTGCAAACATATGCTTCACAGCTCGTATTTAACCCGAATTTCAACTCAATTCTCTGCCCTGATGGTTCTTCTTTTGTATGTTGCGGCACCGCTTTTACGACATTCAACGATGATTTTTGTAAAAACAAACTTAAAAATACAAAATGAAATCTAGTTAAGTTGTTATAAGGAAGCACGAATTACCTGCACAAACTTAGAGATCAACCCTTTTCTTCCTTGTTGTCCTATTTTATGTGCCGAATGGTTCCATTTTTCTTTTCTCTTTTCAGTAAGAACATATTTTTGAAAATTAATATTTTCCGATGCTAACATAGATGATTTCATTGTACCTAATGATGGCAAAAATTGTCGACGGTATGTTAAGATTGTATACACAGAAGCAGACACTGTTGTCATGAGATGATCTCCTCCGCGTATGCAATCTAGAATCCATTTCTTTGACCATCTCCTAGTACACCTTTTGTGGACATTCCCACCGGCATATTTCTCGATATCAACTCATTCATCTTTTGAGAGATTTCCATAATCTTCGAAAATGTATAATGACAATAAAATATTTAGCTCTTTATATTGATATATAGTAGTCTAAATATAACATAAAGAGATGCGGAGTAAATAATTTCTGTCAAACATTTAAAGGAATAGTTACTTTTTTCATTCCATCTTTTTTTGTTGCTGTACGTCTATTGAAAAGTCCGACATGTCCTCATCGACCAATCCTTCGGAAACTCTTCTCGTAGTTTAGCATAAAATTTGGTTCTTGGAATCATTGGATTGATCGTATTAGAAGTGGGCAGCACGTCTATACATCCATTCCACTAGATCACCTCAAACTTCTTGTGTAAAAGTTTTTCGTTTCGGCACTTCCAACACCACTCGGATGAGCTAAGGAGCACTCATTTTTCATTTCGCATGTCTTCTATTTTTTTCTTTTCTAGGAACAACATTTCTTTCGAGTTGTTGGTTCCCGTAGATACAAGAAAAAGATGGATCAATACAACCATTTCGACACATGTTATCTAATATTTTTAAGTATATTATTAATGAAAATTATAAACTCATATCGATCGATAGTATTTTTTCTCATCTCACCCGATTCATCCTTCTCGCAATCATCCACAGACGTTTACGCCTCTTCTAGTCATAGATAAAAATAATCATATCGAGCTTCGCCATTTTGTGGCTTTCGCATGATACACAAGTGACAATACATATTGGGCGAAACTTACATATAGTTCAAAAATAATGTTTTTATAAAGAATTGCAAAGAACTTTGATTTTGCTTTATGTCGATAGCTATCGTTGTTTTTGTTACTTGATTCTTCTGCCATTTTTGATCACTCGAAAACCCGTACCATATCATTCATTAATAGGTTTATAAATGAAATTATCAACTTTTCGTACAAAAGGTAATAATCTCAAGGCACCGTGCGCCTTTCGAGAGGTGTGCACCGTACTTGCGTGCGTGAGGATATTAACAACGCATCGAAAAACGTGTATAATAGATCGCACGATGCGCGGGTTATTATAAACGACCCGCAAAGAAATAGTGTAATAGAATCGTACGTTTACTATCCTCAGCAGATGGCGACCGTGCCTATTTCGTAGATGACACGACTAACTCGAAAACATTAGTTTCTCAATGGACATAATACACAAGGTTTCAAGAAAGAGTGCGTCAGTATAATATAACGCACCGTGCTCTAGGGTACACAAGGCGCACCGCTCTAATGAGAAAATCCATTTTTCCAAAAATCTCGTGCAATGGCCGAATGGATTGGGATCCGACCATGCAAGTCGTCTCTGCGCTGGATGTCAATCTAAAATGAAAACTCCTAATTTCGAAATCGCGTAGAAAAGGGAGAAGAAAGGGCAAAAACAAAAAGAAATGAAGGGTCTAGGTGTACTGGATAAAACCAGCAAAAGTGCTAAAAAAACCTTAAAAGTAAAAACTAATCAAATTTAAGCGTGACATGGCTTTGAAATTCTATGACGCAAGGTTTTGAATCACCATGGCTTTGGTTTCTCGATTGTCTAAATACTTCGTTCGAACGCATTTCGCCTGCTCCACAGCATCTCGTGCTCTCGTTGCTCCGTGGTCTGTCTCCGCAAATGATCCGAGCTGAGAAATTTCTGGCAGAAAATAGTGAAATAATGAAAAGTGTTTAGTATTGTAAAGAATCATTTTATCAACATTAGATTTTCGGAAAATATTTTTCCGCCCATTTTTCAAATTGCCGCTTTTGTTTTTTCATTTAATGAAAATAGAGTCGCAGCTTTTTTTATTTGCGTATATCCAGTGACCAGAGGTAAAGATTGTGAAGCACCGATGCGTCCGATTAATACGACGCACCTGCGTGTCATGTGATGATAAGCACACCGCATTGTATAAAGTTCTTTTTTGTATGTAAGATCATAATAAAAGTACGATAATTCCTAAAGTACATGAATTTATTTTCATTATTTTCTAAACTATTGTTATGTTACACTCATATTATTCTAGATTTGTTATTTTACAATCATTTGCAAAATTTACAAATTTAAATATTTTAATAAAATCATTTCACATTTAATACAATTAAAATTTTCGCATTAATAGAATTAAAAATTTACAAATATTTTATATACAATTACAATTAAAATTAGAATTAGAATTAGAATTAGAATTTTACAATTAATTTCACATACAATTACGACATTAAATTACACTACAAATGCCTTTACATATAGAATTACATTTACAATACATACTACAATTTTACAAAATACTTTTACATACAATTACAATGTTAAAATTAAAATTACGAATACTATAATTACGATTTTAGAATATTACATACAATTGGAATTACAATTACAATTTGCACAAATCTTTCATATATACAATTACAATTAAAATCATTTCACAATAAATTAAATATTACCAAGCAATTACAATTAAAATTTTACTTTAAATATTTTCACATACACTATAGTTTAAATTACAATTACAGATCACAACACAATTTTACACACATAAAATGAAAATTAAAATTTTCATAATTTACAATCATGACATAATATTTAATAAATATCATGCGTCATTTAATATTAAATTAATTAACCCGTGATGCGAGTGTTTGTTAATCGGGTTGCGTACGTTGAGGATGCGTTGGGTTGGCAAGTGGCTTCTCCACATGGCCACGCACGCTTTATCTTAAGCCCTTAAACATATGCGCCTACCTGCCATGCATGACGCATATTAATGATGCCCGCTCGGTCGAGACACCATCGCCTCGCTTCCATAACATGAAGCGTCTGCTCCCAAAGCTGTGTTGTAGGTGCAAAACCCTCGCTAATGCATTTGTCCTCAGCCGCCGCCTTCTGCTGTGCGCATAGCTACAGTTCTATCATGGGTCTTGCATGTAAACGCTGGAAGTCATCCATTTCGACCGAGTGTCTCTCAGCAACCGTAAGACTTATGTTTTCTCGCCCGCATCCCTTCTGTCGCTCGCCAGTGCACCGACGGGCTAGCCTTTGATTATTGAATTTTCGACTCCCACCATTACACCCTCTCCGCTGCGTTCCCTCGAGCCTTTCCAGCCAGCCACAAGGTAACCATGCCCCATTTACGGCACAAAGATCGCGATGTGAGAGTGCGTAACAGAGTGCATGCACTTCTTGCACCCCCCTTCTCTTGTCCCTCTCCGACTCTGCTCCACTTCATCTTCCCCTCAATGCGCGGACATCCCGACACCTCGGCGGTAGGGGTTGGACTCGCCCCCGTGAGTTACTCCGCACGCCGATACAACTTCTTCAGTCTCGTCGACGCAGGCTCTCTCTCTTTCAGCCCACCCACCACAGACCTTCAACCCAATTCCATTTTCGCCGTGCACTTCTCGACCGACCCCCGCATCATAGAAACTATCTCCGTGGAGTTCCACGAAGAGCCTCCTCTTTCTCTCGATAATTTCAATCGCTGTGATACGAAGAATACAGTGTTCCGTCTCGTGATCTCGAGGTCGTCAACAACAACAGGCGCTCATGGACCTCGTCTACGGCACAACCTGCAGAGGCAACGTTGAAACACAAAGCGACCAAGCAAACAGCGACGGATGAGCGTGATGAGCAAGGACTGAACAAGCATGCGTCGTTTCGAGCCCAAGCTAAGCCGAAGAAGACATGGATGCGCAGAGGAGCCGACTGTAGAAGAGCCTCTTCCAACTCCCACGACACCTAGCAAGACAATGTATTTCAACAGTGTTTTTTTCTCGAGACCATTCATGTGGGTCTATTTCTAGTTTTTTGTAATGATGTTAATTATGATGCAACTTCAAACATTTCTTTATCTCAAATTTAATAGCTGGTTTCGTGGGCAACAATGCATATATATCGGGATTGGTTTCCCCATGCGGCGATTCCAACTCTAGAATATTTCCATGAATATGCCGCATAGCTTCGGTGAGCTAGCACCGATGTACTCACTTTGTATATTAATAGAAATCAGACCAATCTAGAAAATAAATAAAATTAATGAATGACAACATCATCACGATCATGATAACCACTCATACAAACATCATATTCGACTCAAAAACACATTCAAAGCATCAAATTAACATTTATATATTACATCATCACAACACAAACAACAACATACATCCTCAGTGTCACAAATAACTCATGCTATCACATATACACATGTATCTCGCTATAGCTAAACATTAAATGGACACATTCTAACATGCACCTATAAAAATATTCACATCATGATGATCACCAACATGTAAATTAAGTACAACTTCAACATGAACATAAACATACATGGACCATACATATGTATATAACGCTCTAAATACGTTAAAAATATGCTACCGTAATATAAATGTCATGGATCAACCGCACCGGGTAGTACAACGATCATCAATAGTAGTACAAGTGGAGGCCTCAAGCCAAGAATCAGTGCACCAACACGATGGTACCAGCCCGCTCATGATCATCACTCACTAGTACTAATGGATGCATCAACCGGCGTAGTGCATGTCATCAATAGAAGCGCAGTAGTGGAGGCCTCGCCCGCAGGAATGGCAGCCTCGCACTCTCGCCACGGTGCAACCCGGCTCAAGGATCATGACTAGTGCTCGATGGATGCCGTTGCGCCGCTGATCGGCCTGCGGTCCAGCTCTCATCTCCATGATGACTGCGAGATGCCGCTGCAGAGCCTCATGCTCACGCGTGCTGATCGTGTGAACGATCGCATGACATGCCGAGTCGCTACTCATGGACCGTCCAATACAAAGTGCCGGCTCGACTACGTCTAGACAGGAAAATACTCCCCGCCTACAGAAAACTTCTGTAGGCGTGAAGACATGCCAAAGCATGAGGTCAGAGCATGTCACGCAACATGCGTCTCCTACATCCATAATGTGCCCATCATCACCGCCCGCATGTTCAGTAGGAAGCGGCATGCTCACCAACAATCAATGCACAGAGTTGGTTGCCCAACTCCATCCTATATCTAGTCTCGAGATCGACCGCGCTAGAAAAAGGTGGCATCGGTGCACTCCGCCAGGAGCATGTTTCTCCGCATCTGCCTCATCCTCGATCATGACTCGAGCCCGCCATGTCCCCATCGCCATCGTGATCCACACCGGATCAAGTGTGTGCGTGTCCCCACATCTCCTCACTCATCAAAAAGTAGCCAATGTCCGCAAATTATATACATAGTACATAACAATAATTAGTACACTATTTCATTACACAATTTAATAAAAACGAGTTAAAAGAACATGTTAGAATAAATATAAATAAAACCTAAATAATTATTACCTCTCATGATCTCGGCGGCCATCATCCGTGAAGAGGATGTCGTAGACCTCGCCAATCTAATCCACGATAAGGACATGGGGACCGTAATGAAGTGATGCGCCTCGCCAACACTAGCCTGTAAGTCCAAAGTGCATCATGCGATCTCCCGGCTAGAAACATACTGTCTCCTCGCGTGGCATCATCCGCGCAATGTGCATCCGGCCTCTGTACATTTGGCCCACGCAGGGCCGTCGACTAGGCCTCATCTCCTCGAAAACCTCACAAAAATAAAATAAAAATCAAGAAAAATGGAAGTTGACCCTCCCTTAGTGCATGAGCACGACGATCTGTCTAACGTTCGTACAAAATCGTCGCATAGGCGTGCACCACTCGACAAGTCGGGATCCCGTGACTAAAGACCAACATAATATAAAAGCAGCGAGCACACTAAAGTAGCCTCCGCCACCGGTGTTGTGTGAAATGGTCGAAATGATAAGTGAGAGGCACCGTGACGCTCTGCCTGCCAAATGCCACCTATACGTAATCGACCTCCGTGTGCCTCGTAAATCTCGACGAGACAATACATGTGCTCCAATGTATCTCTCCGGGAGTAAACTGCGCATCTCCTACTACACAACCAACCGAAACCTCTCGGAATGAGGAAAATCCACCCCTCTCCTCGGGAGCAGTCCCGTAGTACAACAATATCCTCCTCAGCGACGTGTGCCACCGGTCGCAGACCAACCCGGAAAGCTTCACATGGGCATCCCACCTCGCGGCACAGATAAGATGGACTCAAAAACCATCACTATGGGCCTTTAGGGAAGCAGCCTCCTCATAGAACTTGAGGAGGCCTACCTTCGTAGGATCTAAAGACCGCCGTCATTGGGCGAGGTATGCATCTCTCTCTCTCCTGCCTTCCATTGGCCAAACACGTGACGCCTGCCTCCGCTCGTTTTCGCTAATGTTGCTCCTCTTCTCCTCGAATCATTGACATATATTAAATAATTTTTTTTAAGAAAACATACATGCATTTAGGAATATACATACACACACACACACACACACACACACACACACACACACATATATATATATATATATATATATATGATAGGTGGCTCATGCGCCGCATAAAGCTAGCCATGCACCCGTGTCCTGCGTCCTATGTTTGTAGCGCATCAGAGGTGCGTGCAAATGAAAAACAACGCACCGAGGCGGCTCCACAGCATATGCAATGTCACCACTTTCGATGCGTATGAAATAATGGCAAGCACGTCGATCAATATCCGATGTCGAATAGCAAGTATGCGTCGACGAAAATAGTACGCCTCATGGGAGAGTACGTGTTAGCACACCGAATTTCGACACTGCATAGTCGTGGTACGTTCGATTTGATCGCGCACTCATCGATCATTTCAATCGTAATGACGAATGCGGCAGCGATCAAGGTATACCGGGTGATAATTCCGCCAATGTACCGCACTTCGATATCACCGCCATGAGTTAACGTGCACTCAGATAAATGAGCGCATCTACAATTTATTTTATTTAAATTTAAAAATAATGCGGGTGCTCTTTCGCGACCGGCCGGACACGGCGTGCGGACATCGTTAGCACCCGGCAAGTGTGAACCGTAAATTTTACAGCCGCGCTGGGGCGTGCGTAGCCGTAACTCATCTCTGCAGACCGCGACGACAAATAATGGTTATTTCAAATTCGAATCCGCTAAAAACTCTTAATTATGGAAAAAACTAGAAAAATACCCGCACATTTCGCCGCCGAGGAGTGCATATTGGTCAGTAGAATTTGGTATTTCCACCGTCTGGCACGTGCAAGCTGGGAGATTGCGCCAATAACAGAAAGTAAGCATGTGTGCAATGAGCGGCAGCGGGAGCACCGATGTCGTGTCGCTCACCAGGAACGACACCGTGCTTCGAGGAGCTCTCAAAACCCCGTTCCGCGCGCTGGCGTATGCACGCACCGAGACGCTTTACCTAGCGAACCAGCACCGGCTCGTCAGCACTTCTCGCGCAGTTTGATGATGCAATCGTGGCAGTTTCAACACTTCGCACCGGACGCTTTTAGTTTTGGCGCCAACTTTTGATGACGCACCAGGCGTAATACTCGTGCCAAGCACGATCGGTGATAGTTGTAAAGCACGGTGTGGCCGCAATTATTTATTTATTTATTTAACGCTTATTCCTCAGTGCATGCATGAAAGGCTTTTACGCGTTGCTCTTGGATAAGAACGCACTCCAGACGCTTCTCATTTTGGCGCGAATGCTTTTATGATGCACAAGCGTAGAAGAGTTGTGGGAAGCACTGCATGTCATAATGGAATGCGAGCTCAATCCAGTAGGTCGCATGCACGCGAGTCCGGCAGTGATGTTTAGTGCGCACGCGTGCTTTCTATGGTAGAGCGCACCTAAGAATCGAGAGCTCAAGAGCTACCGGGCAAGAAAAAATTCAATATTGCCGTAATAATTTGCAATGAACTCCTTCCAGAAAAGGCGTTAGAGGCTAATTTCGCTTGTGTCTTAGCAGAACGCACCGGCCTATTTCGTGTTTTGACGTGTATGTATATGATGCACCCGTTGCAGCCGATTTGACACCGTAATCGGGCGTGTTTAGGGTTTTGGCGCGACGTGCCATAATGCATCGACGTGGCAGAGTTTTGAAGCATCTAAGTAGGTGTCAGAATAATACGACGCGACCGTGAGTGTGTGTATGGAGTGCATGGTGTCCCTTGCAGCCAATGTTTTGTGTGCACCGAAGTGGTTTTCAGTGATTAAACCGCACCAGTGCGACGCTTTAATCATGAGCGTGTTTGTATCGACGAGCAACATCCGCAAACCCTTCGCCACGCAACCTCCTCTAGTGAATCCTCGCAAGTGAAATGGATGTATGTGGTATTTTTCGTGTTCCCAAAAAAATCGCTAGAGGGCTCTTTCTCATCGAAGTGAATTGGTGTTTATGTGGGTAAAGAGAACAGAGAGAGATTACTTGTTTTTCAATGGTGGAAGATGCAGAAATTGATTGTCATGACAACAAAGTGTGCATCAATTACATGAGCTTGTTTTTCAAGCTTATGCACGAATAATCATTTGCCATACTCGTCCCATCGATGGAGTCCGGTATCGCAGCGGTATCGTATGGGCGCTTTGAGAGATTCTTTTCGAAAAGCTCTGTGTGTCAGTGGTATTTAAGCTCCTTTGATAATGTGCTCGAAAGATAGCCAGATCGAAAGAGTTGGGAATCAGTTAGATATCTGTAGGATGGAAATGTAGGAGGAAAGTCTATCATGAATCATCGACCCACGATCATGATTTTTGACTCCCCCATGCATCTACAGAGTGGATTTTAATATTTTGAGATGGATGCAATTTCGAGAAGGGTAAAAAGGAGCAAATGGAATCAAACCTACTAGCTGGAGCCTTAACTTCGTACATATTACTTTCGCTACAGAATACTCGGGAGAGGATAGAGTACCACACCCACTTTGCAGCTAGTGGTGTACACCTGTGCAACATACCACCGCAAGAAGTCACAGGGGAATCCAAGAGTGGAGTGGAGGAATTAGTCAATCACTTTATTTTTGTGGTTTACAGATGAATCTGATGTCCTTCCAAACACTATTTACCACATTGCGACTCTTTGTTGTTAATTTCTCGTGGATGCAGTTGCTTTGCTTTCATCAATCCCACCGTGATATTGCCGATATATTACGGGAATGCCTGTGGTATAATAATCTTCCATGATGTTGAGTAACTAAGTTTTCGAAATTTTCTTTCCAAGCTTAGATAGGACCACGAGGCATATCATGTTCAATTTTGCAAGGGTGGTGGTGATGACTCGTGACCGAGTTGGGACATAGAGGTAACAAGTGTGAAAGAAATATCTATCATATGACTTGCCTAAAGCATATATGTTGTGTGTGATTCGTAGAGAACTGTCATGGATATTTCTCGTGAACAAAATGTGTTGTTGTTCCAATCCTCACCAGCATACTTTCTCATTAGAATGCATCGAAACCTTTCTAATTAATCTTCCATGATGTTGTGTAACTAAGTTTCGAAATTTTCTTTCCAAGCTTAGATAGGACCATGAGCCTAGTCATGTTCAATTTTTCCAGGGTGGTGGTGATGACCTCCACCGTGTTAGGGACAAGAGATAAATAAGTGTGAAGAAATATCATCACGTGACTTGCATAAAGGACAGATGTTGGGGTGATTCGTAAACTATCAGTGGATATTTCTCATAGAAAATATGTGTTGCGGTTCCAATCCCACCGTATATTGTAGACTAGAATGCATGGGAAACCTTTTAATAACTCTTCCATGCATGCAGCAAGTAACGAAGTTTTAGAAATTTTGTTCCAAGCTTAGGATAGGACCACAATAAGTCTATCATGTTCACACTTGCAAGGAAGCTGGTGGTGATGACCACGCACCGTGTTGGGTACAAGATATAAATAAGTGTGAAGAAATATCATCATAGTTGACTATGTCTAATGCATAGATGTTAAAGGATTCAGAAACTGTCATGAATATTTCTCGGTGATGTGTTTTGTTCCACACGTGATATTTCGATTAGATCTGCATGGGAAAGCATGAATAATCTTCCATGATGTTGTGGAACGAAAGTTTTGGAAATTTGGTTTCACAGTTGGATAGACCAGCGTAGCCTATAATTCTCTAAAATTTTGCAAGGGTGGTGGTGATGACCTATACCGTGTTAGACAAGAGATAAATAAGTGTGAAGAAATATCATCATATGACTCGTATAGTAGGATAGCGATAGTCGTGATCTGTGAAACTATCATGGATATTTCGCGTAAACATTAAATGTGTTGCTATTCCAATCCCACGCGATATTGTCCTAGATTAGAATGCATGGGAAACCTTTTTACTAATATCTCCATGATGCTTGTAACCAAGTTTTTGAAATTTTGTTCCAAGCTTTAGATAGACCACAAGCCGGGGCCTTTCATGTTCAATCTTTGCAAGGGTGGTGGTGATGACCCAGCACCGTGTTGGGACAAGATATAAATACAAGTGTGAAGAAATATCACTCATATGGACGTATGAAGGACGAGAGTATGTTGTAGTGATTCGTAGAACTATAACGGATATTTCTCGTGGAACAAAATGTGTTGTTGTTCCAATCTCGCCGTATATCATCGATTAGGAATGGCATGAAAACCCTTTACAATAATCTTTCCATGACGTTGTAACTAAGTCCTGAAATTTTCTTCTCCACATTAGATAGACCACGAGCCTATCACCAAATTATTTGAAATCTTTCGCATGCTCAATATTCTGCTCGTGTTCCTACCCTCCTTTGATCTCGTGACGATCTCCACACATATTTAATCTCACAAACCATCTTCCAGACCGCGTCATATTGCAATAAAACTAACCGCTTTGCTAAGGGTCACAAACAAATCATAGAACAATCTTGCGAAGGGCATACCTATGAACTCAAACATTCTAGGAAAAGCGCCCTAACTAGGGCACAATACTAATTGCATTTCTAATTGTTGTAGAACAAACCCTATCCACCCATAGAAAAACCACGACTCTTGCCTCCATAAGAGACTCCACTTTTAGCTCATATGGACCCATAGATTCTGCATTTCTTTGACTCGAATCTTTGATATTAAATTCGTATCTCAATTTTTAAGACCCTCGAACCAGGTCACCTCTACCAATATTACGCTTTGCACTCTACTAAGTGTTCGTCATCTATTCTCTAAAAGTTCAAAGTCTGCCTTCCTCCATTTATGTTGGTATTTATTACGTACCTTGCGAGCCTACTAACCCACCACAAGAGCAAGATCAGAATCAACCCTATCTTCTATTTCATGGGGAAAATCTGAACCAACTGAGCCTCAAGTCGATCTCGCAAAGTACTAAAACAATATACCGAATCCTTTCGTACAATTTGCATGGAAAAAGAACATGGATCGCACAATCACATGTGAGCAAGAGAAAGAAATTATCAATCACATAACACAGGCATGTATCCGAAAGAAACTCAAGCCTCAAAAACCTCTATCTCTATTGCGATTAAGTCAAGAAATCATGAAAACAATAAAATGCCAATCTCTCAGTGAGTAGACGCCAAAGACTTCGCCAATTGTTCTCCTGCTACCTAACTAGGAAAAATCCTGCCTAGTACTTAGCCAATTCTCAAACCTTCCTCCAAATTTCCTCGCCTTGCTCACAATTCCCGCCAGTGGACTTCCAGCTCCCTATTAATTAGGAAAGTACATCCTTCCTTATCGCAGTAATTCATCAAGGTGGCATCCCAATGACTTTATAATTTCATACATGGGAAATTTTGTAACACAACTACAAGCTATGTTCCCTTTAACCAGTCTCGTCCCAATCGGGTCTTCCTCTGAAACTAACATGCATGCAACCATCACAGTGAATTGTCGCTATGTGATTGACTCACTCATTGTGAAATAACATAATTTAATTCAAGCGACCTCTCAATCAGCTCATCACTCGCTAGCACTCAGTTAAATCCGATTTTCACTCACTCAATTGAGTTAACTAATTCACACCTACATCCCACGAATTCATCAAACTCGAAACTCGACCCCCAAATCATTAGAATCCCTCTACATGCCTCAATCTTAGACCCTCATGATCCTGGACATATGCAAGAAACGCAATGAAACAAGCGTAGGAATAAACATAAAACACAGTAGATGCACTAGGAATAACACTTCATTTCATCATATCAAATACTAAAAAATGGTTATACACATAATGGAAAAACAAACTAGACGCGGCGATGCGTAGCTTATCTCTCGAGGAAAATATGTGCGCCACAATAGGCCTCCGAACTCTGTTAGCAATAAGGCTCAAAGGAAATTTGCATTATTGAAACTTAAGAGAAAACCCTAACCCAAGGAGAAGTAACACCAAGAGCTTCTTATGGGCCCTGCATGGCGTAGCTGGCAACCAACTTCCCGAGGTTGTAACTTGGTCATAAGGACTCTCGCTTGATGCACATGCATAATCCTTGTTAGAAATATCTCTCCGAGGGACTCACAACCTGCTAGCAGGATTTGAAAGGAACAACAAACCTTTCATGCCCAGTCGCTTTGCCTCAAAACTACTCCGTGTTCAGTACCCAAAACCCACACAAAAATAGTAAATTGAAGCTATAATTAAGGAAACCGAAAAACCGAAAAGAGACAATGGTGGAGGACTCCAAGTGGAATAGGCGGGTGGCCACCAAGATCCACCTCAATCCACCTCAACTCAAATTTCCTTTGAGCTAATCCCTGTACCATCATATGACTTGGGCGAACCGAACCAAGTTGCTATGAGACGAAATTACAATTTATCGCTCGTTCTATTTAAGGAAAAATAAATCAGACACCTCAGCATTCCTCACTCCTAGTACATCAAAATTCCTCACTGAAAGTGTGGGTGATCCTCTTATGAGTCGCCAATACTCACCGCTTTCGCTGCAAATTTCAACACCTCCGAACAAGAAATGAATCTCAATCTATCCCGAACCTTTTGGAATTATGCATGCAACACTTCTCTAGTGTTGTTTGCACCCGCGAAATCCCGAAACTCAATAACCTCTCGGTAACAACTAAATCAATATGAATTAATTTGTCATCGTAGTTCGACCGGCATACATTTACCGCACCGATCTGCACGGAATCGAATCTCGCACTTTCGTCGTTGAAATTTGCATCCGCGCCCTTTTCAGCATTGTTGCCAACTCGATCTACGCTCAAGTATCTCGACGTCGTCACGTACCGATTTTTGGTCTTCTGACATCATACGTACATCAATCTAACCGATCCTTCCTATTAACAATAGACCGTGGACTCCTACATAGCTAGGTTTGATCCAGGCATGAGACACACCATCTCAATGGACCCTTCCAGAGTGTCTCTATCTTGGGATTATAAGTCTACACATCGCCTCGCCTTTCACCAAGAGGTATGCATGCATGCGCTCCCTCTTCCCATCTAGTCTAAATTTCTCATGGAGGCATGAGCCATTTGAGTGGACGCTTCCACTCCTCTCCTCTCTCGCTTCTCCACCAGTGGTCGCTCCACAGGTCCTTCCGAGACCGCTTTCTGAGGCCGCATGACGAGAGGTAATTTGTACTCCCTCTTCAACAAACCAAGTCTCAGAACTTCTTCTTTCTCAAAGCTTCTGCATGCATCCGGTACAAGCGCATGTATATAGCTCTCGACACGTGCACATTGTAATTGTCCCACCATTACAAAAGTTTCTAGAGTTGATTTTAAATCGACGTATATCTCCCTCATATGAGCTCCAAATTGATCTTCTTCATTTGCATAGTTTTTCGCAGGAATCCAAATATGCAAAGTATCTTTTGAAACTTTTACTACCAAAATTTCAGACATTTCTCCGCAAACTCTTTGCCGAAAAACATCACTCGCTCTGTATACCAGGCAGAAAATCTAACCTAATCGAGATCTCAGTGTGATCAGTAATGTACTAAAACAAGATACTAAATCCTTCCTACAATCTAGAAACAAAACGATGATCGCACAATCACATATAAGTGCTAAAGCGAAATAAATAATCAATCACACAACACAATGATGTATCTGGAAAGCAACTGCTTAGTTCTATCTCTCTATTATGTACTAAGCCAATAAATCATGAAATAATACAATGCTTAATCTCTCTTATTAGATTCTCAAGCACTCTTATCACTTGTCTCCCACCGATCTCAGGCAAACTCGATCTAGCACTTTCAGCCAATTTCATCAACCTCTCCTTCAAACGCTTGCCTTACTCATGCACCCTTTAGGGAATTAGCTCCCTATTAATTATAGAAAATCAATCTTCCTTGATCGCACAATCATCAATCATGGCATCCCAATGACTTTATAATTGCACATGGGAAATTTTGTGCAATACTAACCGAGTGAAGTTAAGGGTCTTTAACCTGCTCGTCCACCGGGTCTTCCTCGAACTCGTACATGCATGCAACTCATTAATAGGTGAATTACCGCTATAACCGATCGATAACTCATTATGAATTAAATCTAATTTAATTCACTCGCTTAACCTCTCACTAGCTCATAACTTAGTTAGAATTATTTAAAATTATTTTAACTCCATCATCTGAGTTAACTAATTCACACATGCACCCCACCACGCATCAACTACAACTCCGGACTCCAAAATCGCTTAGATTAATACCTCTACGTGCCTCATCTTAGACCCTCAACTCGAATTTCTTGAGCCAACTCCGGCCACTGCGACTTGAAGTTAATCGACACAAGTTGTTAAGTAGAGATGAAATTAATAATTCTATTGTCCAATTTATTTAAGGGAAAAAAATAAATAGCATCAGCTCCACATTCCTCACTCCTTGTGCTTGAAAATCTCGCCACCGAAAGGTGGGTGAATCGTGCTGCGTTTTCCACTTTCACGTTTCTTGTTGCAAATTTCAACATTTCGTCAATTTGATGCGTCTTCACACAAAGACACCATTGAAATCACATGCCTAGATTCTCATGAGCAACCTCTCTCTAAGCTCGACTTCTTCCAGCAAGAGAACTCAACATGTGCCATCCTACCTCCTAGCTTTGAACTCGACCATTAAGGTATGCAACATTTCCATGAACCCTCACATGATGATCATGGCCTCCCTTTAGCAACCTCTACTACCACAGCCTTCTTACTCACCTACTTTAGGACTGCATCTCTCTTCTGCCTGAGATCAAAATGAGCTTCCATGGTCACTGATGTTCTTTCCTTCATCCCAAGGCCTCCTGGGCCAGTTTTTCCTGCAGACTCCTACGAACCCTCTAGAACTTACAGCATTTTATCCACCTCTAGCATCTCTAGGAAATATTGACTTTTCCTTTTTAATTTTCTTTTTATATTTTAAAAACATCTTGGGTCCAAAATCTTTGCTTGGTTTCTTTGCCCATAAATACTTTTGTGACCAAAACTAACACAAAACCCATCTCAAAAGGCTTGTGGTGTACCTACCAAGCTGCAAAATCCAACAACATGAGTCTCAGTTGTGTAGTAACCGCAACCTGGCCAAGCTCTTGTAGTCAAGCGAGGGTTTGGTTGGGTTCCCAAGTTGAAAATTAAGTAGTGCATGAAGGAGGTGCGTGATGGGCTAGGAGGGCCATGGCATGTACATTAGGAATGAAACAGTCATGCTAACACATGCCTGGCATACGTCAATGCATGATGAAGAGTGTTAGGGAGTGTCGAGGCATATCAAGGGATAACTGTGGCCAAAATGCATGTGAAAATGGAACGAATAAGAGTGTGTACCGTGGAGTTTCTCAAAGTGGAATTCAAGTGTTCCAAGGACGAAGTGTGTTAGAGAAGTTCAGTAATAGGATTTACAAGAGGCAAGCCTACGCTGTTAGCAGATGGCTCGGCCATAGACAATGCTTTAGACAAAGGGAAATCACTTTGCAAGCAGTAACAACATTGTTATTCCTTATTTATTTTTTTATATGAGTTGTGGCACACTTTGGATACATGCTCATGTTTTAAACTATCAGGTATAATTTCATATTGGACATTTGTTGTGTATAAGCTTTCAAGCACTCACTTTCAGGTCGCTCTACATCTGTGTGTGCCTCAGGCATCTTATGTGTACTTTCGCAAACTCTCGGCTAATGTTCTATTGTTTGAGGTATGAAGTGAACATACATGTGAAATATTTCCTATGTAAGCTATGTTGAGTTAGTTGTTTTATGCGCCAGTGGCTAGATCATAGATCATCGTCTTGCACTCAGTTAAGTGGGCATCAAGTATGCGCTGGGACATGTGGCATAAGATGATTTATAAAGTGCTCTCCTAGGTGAACAAGTGCAAAATCCACTTGTAGTAGGTGTCAATGTTGTCAAGTCGTTGCGATTGAAGAAAGCCAATATTGTCAGCATGAATCAAGCAGAGAGCCACGAATCGATCGTTCCCAAGTAGTGAAAAAAATGTAAAGGCTAGCTTATGGAGGACAAGGTGCCAAGGCGTGTTAGGGAATGCTAAGATGTGTTGGGATAGTAGCGAAAGGTTACATGTTTAAACATGCTTAAGATGATGGCTAGGTGATAAGGCATGCTTTAAGATGTGGCACAGGGTGTGTCATTGCATGCTGTGGACTTTCTCACGAAACAAAAGGGAGAAATAAGTCAACCTACAAGCAGATGAACACATAAGAGGGTTGGCTAAGTCAGTCAATTGCTACCTTTTCCAAGAGGGGCATGTTAGTATCACACCAACACTAGGTGCCAATAGGTACCAAGTGCTAGTAGTCCTAGTGCATTCTAAGTGCCAAGTCTTCCTCTTGTTGCTTCAGATACTTTCCAACAACGCTAGATCTCAAATAAATTTGAAGACAAACCATGCCAAATTATACCAAGGCAGGTCAACGTGTATCTCCATACACGCTAGGACTTTCTCCAAGCTGCCAACGCGTGCCAAGTGCCAATACGACAAAGTGTTATGCATGCCATGAAAGTGGAGTAGGGCATGTTAGAAAGAGTGCTAAGGTGTGTTAGAGAGGATAATGCATGTTGAGGAGTGTTGAAGGAGGCACTAGGACAAAAACATTGGTGGGAGCACTAGGTGAAAATTCGTGGAAGTTAATTGAATATGAGGAACGTGTGCCGTGGACTACCGGGTGACGAGAACAATGGCCAAAGCCAAGAAGGGAGTGACAAGGTATGATAAGGATCGGTAAGGAATGATAGGGGTTATCAAGGCATGTCAATAAGTCTCAAGGTGTGCTTTGGGAGTTCCAGGGTGTGCTATAATTGTATGTGCGCAAAATAGTGCCAATATATGCCACATGCCAGTGCCAAAGGTATGTGTAGGTGCCGCGCATGTCAATATGTGTCAAGAAGTTTCAAGCGAAACATAAGGGAAGAAAGCAATAAGAGTGGCTTTTAAGTCAGTGAATTTGATCTTTTTCAATCTCATCACTAATAATAGGTCCCAATACATGCTGAAGGACTAAAGACAAGCAAGTATAATGTATAACAATGCATTCAACCAAGGTGTTAAGCAGGGAATGCTAGGGACTACATGCATGCCAACACATGTTACGAGAGTTCTTATCTTGAAGCTAGTGCATGCCACCATGTGCTCGGGCATTAGTGTCATGGATAAGATGCTCTCTGCGGTACAACATGTTCCAAGAAATGTGTGGTGCTAATAAATGTTGGAAGTAGAGCCAAAGCACTGACGTCAAGGTGTGCCTGGATTGTTGAGGAGTGTTAGGACTTTATCATTAATAGAATTGATAGAGCTTTGATTATGCATTAAATAATATATTTCCTACACACGTACTAGTGGGAATTTATCTAAAAGGGAATTTTCTAGACAGTAGAACTAAACAGAGATATGAATCACAGTTTTCGACTCGTAGGAAATCTCTATTCAAGACTATGCCATTACTTCGAGGGATGATACACACTAATTACTCCATAAAAAATTGATCGACTCTAACGAATATGGCCTTAGACATATTATAAAAAACACACCTACAATAATGGTATTAAATTGTTCTCTTTCGACATGTACTAACAAGCACATAACATCATCGAAAAAGTCCAATTGGATGACCAATAGTGCATGGCATGTATGGACCTTCAGCTCAAAAGTAACAAAAATAGCATCTAGTGAGGGTCATTGAAAAGTTCGTCACTAGAAGTGTCACCAAAGAGAGAATAAGCGACGGCCTTTCCAACGACCGCTCTGCTAAACAAAAGTGCCATTGAAAATGGTTTTGGTGATGAACCTTAAAGGGCACCATCACTATATGTACACATACAACGAGCAAGCTTTTTAAAGGTCCGTCACAAGCATGACCTCACCAATATCCTTTTTCTGTAGTGTGATTTTCTTCGTTCTTCTCTTTTCGTCTTTCAGTAAACCACTCAATGCACTCATAGTAGACTATTTAATGTAATTTTATCATGGTCTCCATTGGGTTGTGAGGTGGCTTAGAACATGAGGGGAAGTATTCATAGTGTAATAAAACAAAACGCACACGAGGAGGGGTAGGTGAGCAACATGTGCACTGTAGCGTAACTAATGTGAGGTTGTCACCACGTCCCGGAGGTCGAGTTTCTTGGGCAGACGTAAATCTTGCTCCTGGAGGTCGTATTCTATAAATAGAGATTTTTCTTCTTTCCAAAAATCTGTTGCTATTTTTAATGCCCTCTCCCGTGCTAGAAACCTTTCTGCCTGTGTAGCCACAACCAGAAGGGTAGATGTACTAGACTAGTTATCGTCGTGGATGAGGAAGGCTGCGCCGGTCCCCTCGCTCACGAGAGATTCCAAACACCACGGTAGAAAGGCTTCTCCGCAACGTCAGTAGGACCAAAGTCTGCACACTCGACTTGTTACGGTGGCCGACATAACGTGCGTTTTGAGGTGTGCTACCGAGGTCATTCCATGGTAAGGCCGAAATACTTACGACTGAGGCTACTTTTCCTAATAGTCTCCTTTAACCAAGTCTCATTAGTAGAACTTGCTAATGGAACGAGCAAAGATTCCAAATCGCTAGGAAAGTGATCATGGCGTACACTCCTAATGACTCATTAGGCTCTCAGAATAGCTCCACTTTAACCCGCGGGAATTAGCGCAATTCCCTTTCACGAAACTCGGCCTCGTGCCACATCCGTGCAAACTCTAACCGAAGTGCTCCAAGAGAATAACACATGTTTGATAGTCCAAATATTATTAAGAGCTAATAATAGCCTCGACATATCTATTTTTAGACCGGCAATGTAAAAATAGATTCCACCCAATATGCTCTAAAACAGAGAGTCCATCTATTTTTCCAACTTCACCAACCATCCGCAAATACACGATCCCGCAACTCATAGTAACATGATCGACATGTCTAAAAATAGACTTTCGCGCCTAAAAATAAGACATGCGGCCCACTTCTAGTGAAGGCCACTTTCCACTCAAGATCATCATCTTCGCTGTAACCTCAACAGACTCCCTCTCAACAAGAGCAGGATGCATCCGCCACCCTACTCCCCGCGTGGTATCTCGGATCTGCTCCCGGTGAGCGCCTTTCGTCAAGATACGCATCCCGATCCTCCGTGGGAATGTATGAAAGTAACACGATCTTCCGCCGCGCACAAATTTCCCATGATGGTGACACGGAGTGTCAATGTGTTTAGATATGTCATGGAAATGCTGGATTAACCGAGAGTCTGATATAACTCCGATTATCACAATATACTCACAAAGAGGGATCATAGCGGAGAAATCTGACAAACTCCACGCAGATCTTCCCCATCCATTCATAGCGCATGTAGCCAAACTTGCATGCCACATACTCGCCTGAATCTCGAGCGAGTGCCACTGACTCTCCGCTCTCCACCGTACCAAGAAATGACGACGATACCGAAAATCCCTCCGTACAGTGCTCGTCGTCCTCGTTGGGCCCTCGCCTCGACCTAGCATCCGTGAAGCCACACAACTTCACCTCTCATCCGACCTGTCTCGTACATAATCCAGTATCCCCACGTAGCCTCGAGATTCTCGAATACGATGCTTTGCCTCGCCTTTCCAAAAGAGCTAGCAGCTTAACCATATCTTGTGAAAGCTTCAGGTTAACAAGATAGCACATGTCTGCCGTGTATCGACTCGGACGCATAAGCGTAACCCACCAACTACTCAGCAGACAAAGTGGCATCCACTACCTCTCGCACGAATGGAAGCATCCTATTTCCTCCAACCACCAGTGAAAGTAGGAGTGCCGATAGGCTTGCAAATCCATGCATGTTGAACTTCTCCAGTATCTCCGGCATACTTTTCCTTGGAGACACAAACAAAGTCATCACCGCACTGGCCACCCTCCAATCCCGTAGAAAGTAATGAAAGGAGGCCCAAGTCCTTCATCTCAAACTCTTTTCTGCAAGATCAGCCTTACATGAGAGTACCGCGCTCATCACCTCATCAAATCAAGTCATCTAGCATAAAGTACAATGATCAGTCAACTTACCCTCCTACCATAGTCCGTGTATAGGTTCGGAGCTCCGCTCACTTTCAGAGAATCCAAGTTCTAAGGAAATAACTCCGCTCATCCGTGTGTACCAATCACGAGGTGCTTGTTTCAACCCATTACTAACGCTTCCTTTGAGCCTCCGGCACATGCGACTCACCGTCGAAGATCTCGAAACCTCTCTGGCCGCTCTGTGCACACCTCCTCCTCAAATCACTCCATTGAGGAACGTAGTCTCTCACATCCATCCGATGAATGTGCCACCCCATCCGTGCCGAGAGAGAAAGAATCGTTTGTATGGAAGAGTACCTTGCTGCAAAAGAGCAAAGGTTTTTTCATAATCGATCTCAATGATGTGAGGAAGCCTCATGCGTCAAATCTGCCTTGTACTTCTCCACACTCCCGCCGGCCTACTCGCTTCACTTTGTAGATCCACCTCTGCCTCGCCACCGATTTCTTCCGGCACTTTCGGGACAATCTCCTGCTGCACTCGCTTTCGACAATCGAATCATACTCTTCCACCAAGGGACACCCACCCATGGGTCCTCGACACGCCTTTCCTCGAGAGAGGATGTGCTCGTCACGCATAGCACTTGCTCATAAGAGCCATGGTATCCAAGGAAAACCGGTTAGGGTGACCGTCTCTCGTCGATGCCGTGATGTAGGTGCTCCTACAATCTTCTCTCGCATCTTGGAGCTAGTCGCTCGGCCTTCTCTGTAGTGCGTCTCCGCCTCCTCGATGGTCGGCGCCGCATGAGTGGTCTCCTCCCACTCCATGAACCTCCTCTCTTGTGGCCGATCCACATCCCGAGGCTCATCCTCAGGAACCATGAGCTCCTCATCTACATGCAAGTGTGGCTCTTTCGCAAGCGGAAAACTTCATGGCTTTCCGTCTTCATGAAATTTGATATCCCGTCAAGCACAATGGTTTCACTGAAAATGTCGTGAAAATACACACGTATAGTTGTGTGTATCACAGGCTCCGCACATCCCAACCTCTGCCGCCTCCAAAGCTTTTCGGCATCCTTTGTCACATGAATGTAAACAAAAGGATACTCAAAATCTCAAATGGGAAATATCAGGCTTTACTGTAAAACGCCTCCTGGGTGTACTCATGCCAGCATCGTGGAGGACAACAAATGCTTTTGCACATAGAACCAGCGCATTGACATGCCTCAAACACAAGTGTAAGGGAAGGCGATCATGCAACATCGACCAGTGCAAGCACCCACGCATCATTCCGTCCTTTTCGCTCCGCACCCATTCTCACGCTCTGTGGGTTACGAAGCGCTATGAGCTCTCTTCGAATTCCTCTTCAAGGCACAGAAAGTCCTTGAATCTGCTGCAGATGACTCACCACCACTATCGTCACTCCTAAGAGCCTTCACTTTCTTCGATTCTTTCTCATCCAGCAGCCTCGAACTCGTCGTACCTTGAGCATGCGCGCTCTTCTTCTCGTAGAGAAGATCGGAGCACTTTCCGATAAAAATCATCAGCACATCATCACATAGTACTTGTGATCGGCCGTCGCTACCGGTGAAAGGTCCGCACACGTCAGCACTCTCCCGAAGGACGTCGCTGGCGCTGGACTGATCCTTCGTGTGAAAGGTGGCCACAGACTTTCTGAAAGCACATCCCTCGCACCGATCCGACCGCAAGTGCACCTTTTCGAAAGCCCTGTGAGAAACCTTTCGCCGCAAAATTTTTCAAAGCTCCGTGGCGAAGGTGGCCCACCTCCTGGTGCCACAAACCTCGCCATCATCCCGACTCACCACTCCTTCGCCTTGTCACCATGCGTTGCAACCATCTACCTACAACCAGACAGCGCGCTCTCAACTCGAACCCCTACCCTCCGTGCTGCACGGTGCCTTACCGCGCAGAAAGCCTTTCCCTCGCTACAGCACTAACATCATATCCCTCGTCTCCTAACATCGCCATTGTAGTAGTAGTAATATTATTCTTCAATCCGCTACATGTCATCACTTCCTTCAATGCGCAGGGTTTACCGTACTCCCTCTCAAAGGAAATGGTACCCAGCATCTGCTCAAGCATCGTATCTACCATCACCGCCTCATCTCTGCAAAGCACTCCAAGATATTTCATCCACGATCAAAGAAACAAATCTTTGTCTCCCGCTCATATGAAAGGAAGACGCACCACTGCCAAGAAACCACGACCGAATCCACTTCATAATTGAGACCGTTAAGCATAAGCGATTAGCGAAAATCCAAAGTCTCAAACCGCGGAAGTGCTCAAGGCTCTCCACCGCATCCAAAGCACTTACTTATTTTTCTTCTTCTCGTTGACAATTAGCGCGTAATGTCCGTGTGGTTACGTTGCGAGCTACTTCACCTTGGACGACGTCCCCGTCTCTTTGCCTTTCACACCGGATCGAGAAGCATTCTTCTTGCTCTTCTCCTTCCTTGCTTTGGCGCACGGCGTCACTTTTCTTCATCCGAGTTTCTTCGATGAAGATCTCGTCGGTACTTTCGCCTTTATCTCCCCGCACAGCCATCCGACCAAAGTCGCTCCCATCCCTCGGGCACTCTCTCGACCATCGACATAGTCCTCGATAGGAATGGCCAACTTCGAAGCGCCAAGGAGAGCCAAGCTCACCAAGTTCCTCACTCATCTACAGTCATCTCTCCACACTTCGCGACTCATCTGCATCTAGATGAACTTCGCGGAGGTACTTGGGCATCCTCGTTGCCTTTCTCCATTTTTGTGTCCTTGAGTTGCATCCTTGAGCGCTAACTTCCTTTATGGTCACTCTCTGCTTTGGAATAAGTCCGTCAACGACTTTCCACATCAAGACGTGAGAGAAGCCTTACCATGAAGGTCGGACACTGCGGTGATCCTTTGGTGCACATTCCAACAGACTCTTCTGACACTTTGTCAGCCTTCTTTGCCATGCTGCCAAGGGCGATCAACATCGCTAGAAGCAGGTTTCGAGAAATCTCTCCGTATCCATGAACCTTCAACCCATCGTCATCTAGCACCGCTTCTCCATCCTCGCCCTTCCATATGCAATATATAATCTCGAGCTTTCCTCAAGGGCATACTCCAATCGCGAATCCGCTGGAAAGACATCTCAACTTCGCACACCAAGGAGACACCGCCGCAAATTCGAATCTCCACTCAAAGACAACTCAACCGCTTCAATGTTTTGCAATTGATCCAATGATCAATATCGCTCAGTATACCATGTAGATAATTTGAAATAACTGATATGTTGTACACCAATATTCTCCCTAATCACGACACTATTTTTAACTTCATGCACAATACAAAAGTACCCTTCTACCATTGGATCATTAATTGCGGAAATAAAAACAATCGCATGATGCACAGCATTAAAACCATAAACTAATCACACATATGAACACTAAAGATTTATGGAAAGCTTTAAAAGCTGAAAAACCCCAACCATCTGTGATATTATGTGTACGCAGATATCATGTAACAAATTTCACTACACAAAGCCTCCTCACAAAGCTCTCTGAAACATAATCTCCAATTGTTACACACCAATCAGGCCCGATCTAGCAACCACGATGCTCCACCCTCGCCACCTCGATAGCCTACCTCTACCGCGCAATCATCGTTGTTAGCATGGCTCCTGGACGAACTCGAATTGGTCCAAAGCCTTTCGCTCACGCACTCCTCATTGGCATCTCTCCATCACCGTGAAAGTTGCAAATCATGCAACAATATAGTCACAACTCTGACAGTCACTACTCGCTCTTTTCACCTACCTCTTCACCGGTCTCCACCGGAAATTGTCCATGCACCGTAGTTAACCGATGTATTATTTAGGTTGATCGATGAGTTAATAATTAGTGAATTAATTGGTCAACTAATTGTCACCACTTACTACGTGTATCAATCGCTTAGAATAGATACAACGTTCAGCTCAACTGCGTTTAACTCGCTAGAATCGAACGCCAACTCCATCAACTACCTGCACACTCCACCAAACCAAGCCACACGAGCTCTAACTAAAGTGATCGCGCAATAGCTCCACTGACCCTCGTGAATAGCATACTTCCTGCACAACTCCTCAGGTTACGCATCCGTGCACTTAAACTCAAGGTGCTCCAAGAGAATAAGATACTGCATATAGTCCAAATATTATTATATGATGCTAATAATATCGACATTATCTATTTTTAGACCGGAAATGTAAAATAGATTCTACCAATATGTCTGAGTATAGATGTCCATCTATATTTTTCCAACTTGACCAAATCCTATCCAGCAACATGCATCCCCAACTCATAGAATATGATCAACATGTCTAAAAATAGACATAGTCTAAAAAGTAGACTTGCGCCAAAAATAGCTCGGCGGCCCACTTAGTGAAGGCGACTTCTTTCCACTGCGTCATCATCTTGCTTTCAATCTCACCGCAAGGGAACCGAGCTTCGTCGGTAGCCCTCATTACTCTTCTCCTTTATATGCCGATGATATTGTTCTTCTTGCAAAAATCCAAGTGATGACCTCGATAGCGCCTTTAGACTCTTCATATCTATTGTCTCCATCATGGGTATGAAATTTAATACCCGACAAGGCTACATGATCATTAAATCCAAAAATATCTCCCAGCGGTAGTTTCTGCGTATAATAACCAATGCTTAGAGCAGTAGGTGCTCTTGTATATAAAGTATTTGGGCATTAACTTCCCCTCACTCACCAATCAGAATTATAGCATTAAGAAAATGAGATATTGGAGGTTGGAAAGCTTATTATGAGCTTTGAAAACAATTGTGAGTTGGTACGATATTTTACATTTGGAGTAAAAATAGGTTTGTCTTTGAGACTCTCGCTCATCCATGTTGTCTGATGCAAATGTGAAGTTTGGAGTTTGCGTATATCAAGAGAGCCATGGATGAAGATTGAGATGATTCAAAAGAAATTCATGCAACCTACAACCTAAATATCACAGGGAAAATACTCCTCTCTTTATCCCCTTGAATCGAGGCCGGTTTTTCACTGGAAGTACGACTATGTTTAGATGATGTATAAGAAGAAGCTTTAACGACAAGGAATCCAAAAAGGCTCCTAAAATGTGCTTTCGAAACGACATAGTAAAAAACACTTCTTCACCTCAGGCATGGGTGGCATAAGGATGCTCAATCTTGGCTCAACTACCATTGGGGGAATTAAGGAGGAGCCTGCAGGATGGGACGCAAAGATAGTGTCAAAAATACTATTACCTCTAAGTTTAATGACCGATGATGTGGGAGGATTAGAGCCTGGAGGGTAAAAGGGAAGCTAAGATACTATAAGGAGGAGATCAACCCCACCCTCTGATAATCAAAATTATATCTATGTGTTTGGACTGAAGCACTAAGAAAAATAAACATCGCTTAGGATAAGAACGACTTCTCACGAGCTTCTAAGAGGACATTGGGCTATGTGCAGGTGCAAGACTCGAACGGTACGAAATAACTGGCCAGCGTATTTGCGATACTCAAGCACGTTGGGAGATGACAGGCACTTCCTTTAGACCTGACCGCCTCTTACTCACATCCTGTCCTCACTAACATCCATGCATACCCTCCAATCTTCTTGACCTATCAAGACAACCCACCTATTGTAGATCTGGAAAGTGCTGCTTTCCCTTTCCTTTGATCATAGAAACAAGATATCGAAGAATCAAAACTTAGATTCTTTTTCCTTCTCGAGTCTCAGAGTGGATTTATCCTGAAGCAGTATGTTAATCATCATCATCGTCGTCATCATCAATAGTAATAATAATAATGGCTCAAGAGGAATGGCAGGATCCAACAGACCGAAGCACTCTCCTAAAGCATTGCATGGCTTTGCTTTACTTTCAATATCTATAGTTAGGATTAGATAATCTCAATCACCATGCAATTCAAGAGAGGACGCCGCTAAAATTGTAAGCAATTGTTGGGTCCTCGCTATCATGCTTCCTAAATTATATATATATATATATATATATATATATATATATATATATACATATATCTATGTATATATATATAATGAATATTATCATTTATTTTAATTATTATTTATTTTTATGTTTAATTACTAATAAACGTATTAATTGCTGTGATTTTCCTTTTGAATTAATTAATTGTATTAACTTGTTTTTATTCTTTTTATTGTCATTTTGCGAATGAGTATTATTTTTATTTTATTTGTAAGTATTTATGAAATAATTGATTTGATTATTTAAGCTTCGACCGAAATATTATTTTTATTTTATTTAACTGCTTTAGTGTTTGATTAATATTAGGTTTGATCCAAAATATCTCTTTTATTTAAGTTTGACCATTTATTATATTTTATTTATTTTTAATTTTTTATAATTATTTGTTTTGATTATTTTTAAGCTTTAACCCAAATATTATTTTTATTTTATTAATTTGCTGTGCTATCGATTATTTATGTTGACTTTAAATATTATTTTTACTGTTAAATACTCATTTTCACAAAATTTTTCCCTCTCTTGATTAATTCTCTTATTTTCCTTAATTCAATATCTAGTTTGTCTGTGATGAGACTTTTCGGGAAGTTTTTCCGGGTGATTTTTCCATTCAATATTAAATGCCTGAGATTCTAACAATTATAGACCTTATGTGAAAAGTGTTATATATTAAGAGAAGACTAGCAATTGCCCTAAAAGGTGTAAAGAGAGGTCGATATAGTTTGTTAATTTGGAGAAGTCAGTATGAGAAAGGTATTTGGTAGACATAGTTAGTGCCAGTGTTTTGCATTTTCAAAAGAGACAGTGGTCAACCTTTTAAAGATGAAAAGTCATGCATTAGATCCCGACTGAATTAAAACTAACTATTATGCACACCCCAATTGAACTATATAAAATTGAAGCTATGGTTTGTTTTAATGTTTATATACAATATAAAATTGCTTCCTCAAACACCTTAGTCTTCCTCCTATGCACTTTGTTTTGCAATTGAAACGTCCCCTCTTCAATCCCTTACCTAATCTCTACAACTAACGACGTCAAGCCTCACTTTGAGCATTGTCCCATGCTACATGCCCTCCTATTGATCCCCTCATTCACGCCGGGTCGCTAGGCACCCATGGCTTTCGCACCTCCTCCTAATACCCAAGGCTTTGACAACATGACATACCCAGGAGTCAGGAGAGTCTTTTTCCCAAAATATGTTGTTGAATTGGCACAGCTTTAAGTAATTTATGGCATTGCCTCACTCGCTACCGGAACTTCCTCTCTCTAGGCTTGTTTTTATTCATCTAGGTAATCCTTCTTCCATCTCAGCCATCCAATGTGATTTTTGCCTCCCGATCTCTTCAACACTGAAGACCGCCAACAACCATTTTTGGTATTGTATTGTTTGCTCGTAGATGGGATAGGTCTTTCCTTGTCTTATTCCTATATTTGTAACTCTGTCTTCTTTGGTTTTCTATTCCAATTGTTGACATTGACCTATCCATTGGAGGCTTTTCCTAAATGTGTCCATTGCAAGCCATTAAAGAAGCAGCTTTAGAGACATAAGCACATCCTTGTCTCGGCCTCTCATGGATTTTGAAAAATTGACTGGGCTTCCCATTAATGAGAACTCGCCATAGAATCCGATATGATGCATACCATTGATCCTAGTGTAGCACCTCTCTGGGGTTGTAGTAAGACACACACAACACACAAACTCGGGAAACAAACTTCAAGAATATATTAATGAATGTATCGAGTGAATGATGTGTACAAATGTGTACACATATAAATACATCAAGAAATCAAGTGAATCAGCTTCCCAGGTTTCTTTGGACTCTAATAACCGATTACCTAACACAAACTAACCCAAGGATTAGTTGTCTAACATGTCCCCTTAATCCGAAGTGACATACCAAAGTCTAAGAATGAGAGTCGAATGCATCTCTACCAAGAGATGGATGTCTCTCGAAAAATGGTTTTCACGATGACCACAAATCGACATACTGGGAGAACTCAATGTCACCAATCCAACACTCAATTCGGGAACTCTTGCCAGTCACGCTTCTCGAACATGTGGTTTTAAGATGAGCCTCCACAAACTTCGCGAACCCGTCACATGCAGCTTCCTCGAACAAATTCAACAAATCCGGAATTTCTCGCATAGAAACAACTCAATCAACCGAGGTTGGGCTTTCAGATGTAGATCACTCGACATCAAGTGCTCGCTCGACATCTCCAAATCAAACCCATGTTGCACCACCCACCAGCAAATCCCCTTGTCGATACAAGGTGAGAAATATTCAACAATCACCGCAAGACTTCGTCACCTTTCGAACAAATACATTCGATATGATCCGTAGATCTTTCTTTGGTCGCTGTCCACGTATCTCCAAGAAGTAACTCCATCCAAAACTTAGCTTTCTTCTCGCGCGTTCTCCTTCTGTAGGAACATCTGACCTCCGTGATTTCGCTCTCCACAATGCTTTCGCACGGTGAAGATCAAAACACCCATCTTTCATGTGTCGTAACTCTCGCTGCATTGTTGGTGAGCCTATCAAATTCTTTTTCCGGAACTACACCATCCGTAGAAAAATTGCATTGTACCAGAAATTCTTATAGGTTTAGCAAAGTCTAGAATGTGAAAAGATACATCACCGTTATAACCAAGACATGTTCCTTCTTTGTTTACAGAGTGTCGTCTCTTCCCATGGTCTTATAATAGCTTTCACATCAAGCACTTTTATAACCTGCGATCCAAATTTTCACCTCCGAAAGCACTTCATTTCTCTCGATCATTCTTGTCCGATGATCAACCTCAAACAAATTGCTGTTCGCAACAAACACCAGCTTCAAAATCGAAGTTTCTCAAACAAATTGTTGTTCCGAACAAATACCCGCCTGCTAAAAATCAGAAGTCTTTTGAAGTTCGTACTTCAACAGAATCGCAATATCTAACTCCAAAATTCAAATTTTCTTTTAGAATTTTTGCAAACTTGACTGAGATGTCAGCAGAGCATGTGCCTTGTTGACTTTGGTGCAGCGTTATCTAGGACAATAGTTAGCATTAACATTGCTTAATAATTGTACTAAATAATTTAGTTTGGTCATTTTCTCGTAGTGCAATAATCAAAAGTGAAACTAGCACTCACCTTCGTGGTACAAGTGCTCGGCTACACTCGAAAATGCACCCAATGCAAACTTTTTTAATGAATTGACCAGGTGGCCTAGTTGACAATATAATGTCATAATGCCTTTTCATGCTACAAATAAACTGACTCCAAAAGTTTTATTTTTAAATAAAACTTCGTTAAATCTTTGACTCGACTTTTAAATTCCAATAATTTTTTATGCCTTTATCAAGTCTAAATTACAGTCATTTTAAAATGCCTTTGATTGATTTTTTCAGCATTTGGAATTAGAAGTTGAACAAATCACAAGGGAAAGGCTGCGACTCCTATGAATGCATTCAATAAAATTAACCTTTCTACTTACGCTGGAGTCCACTGTCAACAATAAAAGAAAATCCGCACGACTACAAATTCTCTGAGTCCTTCTGCTGATCAACACTTGGAGACTATTGCTTACTTGATTCCCAAAACCAGCTCGCATGCTAGTGCTACCATCGCGACACACTGTCTCAGTAGCATGGAAAGTCTCCGTCCTGCATTCAGTCGCGGTCAATTGCAAACCCACGGATCAAAATCAATTTCCTCTGATTTAACTGTGTTTTAGAACTTCTCCAATTGTGGATTTACACAGACACATATGAGAACAGGGGCAGTTGTGAAGATGACCGGCTACGTTTTTCGAATATCAATTGGACAGTGTCTTCGATCCTTCAATTCCAATTAAAATTTGGCAAGAATTCAAATTTTCTTAACACAGTAAACTGAACCAGTGAAAAAACGCCTTTTCTAAATTTCCTGTCTCACTTAAAACCACTCTCTACATACTAATTAAACATATAATGTTACTTTTATATTCTGCTCATATGGCAAAGAGCATTGTCTGTTTGCATAGCAAATCTCGTAGAGCACCCGTGTGATATATTCCTCCAAAGATAACATCCCAAACTCAGAAACGAAAACTTTAGAATTATGCCTTTTCTTGATCGCAGCTAAAATCAGCGGTCAACAAAAAGCAAAAATTAAAATAAAGTCTGGTAGTAATTCAAAGCTTCTTGTCCCTCATCTGGTAGTACACTGTCAAATGCCTTAAAAAATTCGTCGATTGTTCTTCAGCATGTTCTCAGACGATGGCCAATCAATCGACTATTACTGATTAAAGAAAATCCAACAAGCCTTAGCATAAATAAATTAGAAAGTCAAAGCAACGAATACAGGATTTCAACGACACTTCACTGCATGTATTGATGTGCAATTTCTCCTTCTACTCCGATTTGCTTCAAGCACCACAGATATCCGTTGTTTTTGGAACAAGTATCGCACAACCTCCGACACGTTATGAAGAAATCATAACCAAGTTCTCCATTCTTTATAGCGGTCGTTTAAAATTGTGCATATTTGCAATATATGTCTAGTGTGGGACGAATCTGCCACAGCCAATCCCATCATTGGAACGCCTTTTTGGTATAAAAATAAAACACACCCTGAAACCAAAGGTTTATATATATATCTTTAAAATTTTCTGTGATAATGGAGTGACCATGCAAGCGCCCCATGAAATCATAAGCTGTCTTAATATGCCTTTTCTGATTAGTAAACAAATCGAAGTCCATTCCTCTTTACACTTCCTCCTATGCGCTCGGAGGAGTGAAATTGAAGTTAAGTGCATTTTGTTGAAAAGGCTCCGTTGCATTTAAGTAAATAGCTTCAAGCGAGCTTCAAGTTTAGGTTTTATGCAAGAGGTCTCTAAATTTTCAAGAGAGTTCTCTGGATTTAAAAGTGGCTTTATATGTAGATAATACAAAACATTATAAAACTCCAAAACTTTTGAGATACTATTACGTTGCATTTCTTTTGTAAGTCGGTCATCATGGACAATCCAAATTTAATATGACATTTCTATAGAGATTTAAAAGAGTTAAGTAAATGAACAATGCCATCAACTCACGGTGCCTGCGATTTCTCTACAAAGTATTTGTGTTTTCAACTAAAATGGAAATGTTTCGCAAGCTCAATGGAAAGCATAAAAAAATTTGTGGAAATTTAGAATACATCCCTTTCACCCAAATATTTCACTTCATCAAGGTGTGCGCAAATTTGTGTGTTTTCAACGAAAATTAAAACATTTCTATAAATCATGAACGCTTCTCAATGACATGCTTACTGCAACCTAACATAATTAGGGATTGCCAGAAACAATTTTTTTCATACGACACATTGCTCTTCAAATGTAAACCCTTGCCAGATTGAAAATAACTAAATAAAACTAAAAAGTCGATGAAATTTTATAAGAAACATTCCATCCACCAAATATTTCTCAACATCAACTCATAATGCGAGATTTATGTGCAATTTCTTTTGTTTTCAATGAAAATTAAATATTTAATCAAAGACCAAGAAATGCGAAAATAACTATAAACTCTACATAATGGTACAATAACACAAGCTCTTGTGGAACAAGAGCACACACATAGAGCCTCAGACTATATATTCATAAGTTTCATAGATTTAAACTGTCAAATTTCTATTAACTCCCACTAAGAAATACCTCAGAGGAAAAAACGCTTTCTGATTTATATAAGAGTATAAAACAGTAGCATAGACGTCTATGATCTCATTTGAAAAAGAGATGATGCTGAGATTCTGCCCATCGTAACCCATTTACATCAGCCCATTAATAGAAAAAATGAGCCTCAGAAGTAGGCCACCATACATATCATGGAACAGTAGTTCCCGTGTCTAATACTACGAGTTTCCTTAGAGCATAGAAAACAACAAAAGGATACATATCAAGTGAAGTCCCTACACCTGTCCGCAATGAATAGTCTCGTAAAATAGAATGACCCACAGAATATCCCGAGAAGAAAAGATAGGACCGTTTTGAGACGACCCTACTGAATCACTTCAAAATTTGCACCCATCAAACCTCAGGCCTGCCTTTCTTTTCTAGCACCCGTAGAACGCTTATATCCAGTGATGAAAGAGTAGACCGATTAGCTTCCATCCACTCCCGCGCGGGCATCCGACCACCGAATCATGAATCATGGTCGAAAGCTCGCTTGATGACGGCGTGTATGTGCGCCACACGAAAACCTCTGCAAGACACATTACCCTCGTGCCCACGACTTCCCTGTGAGTGTAAAAACACCCGCATGACGTCCAGAGCAACACACCTATGATGACCTCTATGTGTGCCCTCCTGGTGCCAAAACCACTCGGTAATACCACCGCGTGACCGAAACGGATAGGCATCTTTTGTTCCTATACGCCTCTATTCACAGTATGTATGTAACTATTTCACTAACAGACATAAGCCTATTAGACAGTAGAACTTATGGGACAGGTATCGAAAATGATTCAACTCACTGCCTTTCGGGTAATGAAAACCTCCATAGACCCAAATTCCCGCCCTGAGCTTTTTGATAATCCTATCCCGGCCTCGGGAGTTACTATCGAAGATATGATTTGCAGGAAAGGCAACGCAATTCTATGCCATACTTTCGATGCCTCCTTTCATCAACCCAACCCCGGGAGGTGTGGAGATATGCATTTCGATCTCTGTGGTAGATCCAAAGCACGGTAAGCTTCGTGAATCCCCATACACCAGATCGCACTGCAGCATCATAAGAGATTTGCAAGCACAACGCCATGACCTCCGCTTATTGGTCGACACCTGCCAACACAGTATGATAGCGCATCGTATTCTCGATACTTTGGATCCAGGCCCCACACACACAGCAGAGTACGGCTCCTGCATCACCGAAATGTAGAGCGGGAGTGCATCCGACTGAGAGACGGAGCACGACAGCACTGCTCGCCAGAGTGAGCAGACGTGATGACGAATCATCCATCCACTCCTAGGATCACCGAAAATGTCTCGATGAATGATGGAAAGTGCTCGGCCTCAAAATTCATCCCACTCGACTCAGCTCTGGGATTCTCCCAAGTGACAAATGAAAGTGATCTATATTTGCAATGACCTATCCCAAGCTCCTCGGCATACCGAAGCGATGAAATCATTAGGGCCTCCATCGGCCAATGAAGCGATCCTCAAAGAGAGCCTCCAAATACCGATGGACACCGAGCAGGTGAAGAAAAGATGAGTGGATGTTTTCGCTCCTTGCGGCATAATACACAAATACATCAGCCTCATGAAACCTCTCTTAATAGTGTTCAGCCTCAAGCCGTTGCCTTTCCTCATCCATATCAACCAACCAAAGATGAAATCACTCCCTAGGACACGCTCGTGCCATAAGGATAGAATACTCGGGTAACTTGCGACAGTCGTGCATTTGCACGATGACCCGCATGCGTACTTTCGACAGCCATGATCATGTTGTTAGTCATCTGGCCACACCTAAGTCATGCAGATCACCGAAACCATGAAATAAAACCCGGCGCAATTGATCCCGACATAAGTCCCATTCCCGTGCCACCTCATTTGATAACTCAATCCGAATCAGCATCTTTTGAATTCGAAGGCCATTCGACCAATGATGAATGCATATGCGAATGATAAATGAAACTAGGCGACAAAAGTTAACCTGGGCGAGAGCTCGACACCGCGACCCAAGATGAAGACGTTTCCGATCGCCGACCGGACACTCGCCACCCACCCCAAATTGCTACACCGCTCCGTTTTATGGACGCCATGATCTTAATATAGTCGCGCCGTATGGCATGAAATCTTTTCGTGGAGTATAGATAACCGCCGCATGAAACTCGCATGTAATATATCACCTCGGTGAAGACTGAACTCTATTAGATTCGAAACCAAATGTCGCTTTTTGAATAGTCTTCGTAAAGACTTCGTAAGTAGGGCTTTGTTGAACTTCACTGCACTGCGGATGCATCGTCCAATATCTTTGGGCATGCACGCCTTTCCATATCTCACATAGTAGCAACTTTTAATTATGTCTGCCCCACCCCACGTAAAACCGAGTGGACGATGCCGTCAATCTTGCCAATAACGCTGGTGTATGAACGACAGATGGCCCCGAACACCACATCCGTGTCGCACCGACCGAATCATGATAAGTCGCCCACCTCTCGGATACCACCGGTGATGACCATGAAAGAATCTTATCTCTCGAACTCCAGCCCACGAATCCAATTCCAATCATTATTCATGTATCCAATTGGCTTAATCTGAAAACCCAAATATTTGAAGCCCATCGCTGCCGGGCCTGATAGTCCACTCCCGTAAATGCAAAGAATAAACCCGATCTCTTGTATGTCTCCATGCTCATATATGAGGAAAGGACGGTTGCATAATTTATAGCCAGCCCTAAGCGGGAGAAAAAGCGGGTAAAGCATATATGAATGAGAAACCAATGATATCCCGTATCACCGCTCCACATAAGAATCGTCGTCCACAAGTAGAGATATGAGACGACGAAACGAAGTTTCTGAGAATGTGAAGCCCTCGATGAACCTTTCTTTTCTCTTTCCGACGATTGCAAGCAATCCGACCGAAGGCATCCATAACTAGGATACAGTAGAGGCGATGAGGGCTGCACGCACTGCTCCGCCCGCCCTTTAAAAAAATTATGGGCTTTACCATTTACCATGACCGCGTAACTACTACATTAGATATCACATGACATCTGCATCTAATGACGCACCTTTAAGGCCGTGATCTTGAGTAACGCATCCTCAGAAATGACCAATCTATCGCAATCATATGCTCACTTATTAAGATCCACCTACATCATCGCTACTGCTTCTTCTCCGAGTGCAAAAGGGATGCTATCACCTCTGTCAGCTATTGCACAAGCAACGAATGTATGGAGCGTATTTTTGAGAAATCCAGTATCGCTTGACAGGATATGTGATTGGAAAAGACCTGCCTTGATTCTATTTTATGTAATATCTTTAGAGGTAATCTTTTGTATATGAGATTAAGCATAAGTACATGGCGAAGTCTCGTGAAAGATAGGATCAGCTAACCTTTGGTCATCAACGAGACAGTAACTGAGTTCAACATTTATGTGCATGATTCCTTTGAGAGATCTAAATAACTCTCACTCATGTCCAGTCAGCTCTTTGCCCGCACTGTCAAAGCAAATGAATGAAAAATTCTGCAGACCAGCACCCGTCCGGCGGCACTGATTCCTGAGGGAACGACTTCAATACTTCATCAGCACTTCATTTGAGGAAATCACTTCTATCTATGACCGATATGTCTATCGATCTCCAAAGAATCGTTAACACGATCAACACCCAAGCTCGATTATTTCGGCAGATATCATTGGTCTATCCCTGTACAAAGTTAGAGAAGTACGAAAGAGGCTCTCGCTTTATCTCTCAGTTGAAGAAATGGCATAGTCGCCAGTCTTCCTTTTGATTTCGCCATATGGCATTCATGCTCCTGCGCATTTTGTGCGTTTTTATGAAAGAAACGCAGTGTATGTGACCACACTCCCTTGAGTTTCTCTAAGTTATTCTCGTGCTTCTTTTTAATTTCCATGTCACTCCTCGAATCCTTAATATGTTCTTTTTTTCGTCACCCAGCCTCCCTTCGTGGGCACCCTAAAGCAGCCGTTGCTGCGGATGAAGTCGAAATGCCTGATAACATCATCCATCCGTCTTGAAATATCAAACAACTCCGCCTTTAAGAGTCGCCTTCTTCCCATCTCCAGGCCTTAGTAGCTCTCTTTGACTCTTTGCTCGTAGCCGTAAACCAGAATCGAGCTCATGATCATCAATCGGCCGCGTCCACAGTACAGTAACCAAAGCCGCCACGTATCTTCGTCCTCCGCCCGCACTCGTTGAACGGAAATGAGAGACCACCACCGTGCGTCACAGCTCTTTGCCATGTGGATTTCGATCGGCATGTGATCCGAGATCTCTGAACAATAATTTCTCGTATCTTCGGCAAACAACTATCAATGAGGTCACCGTGAACAAGCGCCCTATCCGACTTTTTGCCTGCACGAAATTCACTCAACCGCCCTCGCATTAGTCCACGTCGGAGATAGTGTTTACACCGCCGAATGTCCAGTTCCACGATGCCGCACTGTGGAATTTCCCCACTAAGATAACCTCGAGACCGAACTCCCGCGAGCAATCGCCCAGTATACGCATCCGCAATGTGAAATTATAGGTCCCCATAATGCTCTCGTGTTGGTAAAGGTACACCGACATAACGCCAAGTGTAGAACATACGATGCCAAAAGCATATCCGTTATGGTAGGGTGTACATAAATTGACGATGCACTTTCTCCACATAACCCCCAGGATTACCATGTAACGAGATGCCTCCAAAAGAACTTTGTAGGCGCGTACCTCTAGCAAATTCTCGAGTTCCATGTTGAAATGAGCTCACCCGAATGCATCCACCAACTCGCCGCCGCGAGCCAACCCTTTCTCGAGATTAAGAAAACTTCTTGATGGCCCTCTCCCTCTGGCACATAGTCTCCTGGACCACGCATAATCGGAGTTTTGTCCAGCAGCATAATCCTTCAGGCAGTAGGCTATTTGGAGGCACTGCCTAGCCCCCTCATGTTCATTGATAAAATGTGAGTCATGATGATCTCCTCATCCGGGCATTTTGCCTCAAGCGCCTGAGCGTAATCCACATCTCCTTCGCTGATTGATATAGGAATTGTCTCGCATACCTGCGATTTATATTGTCGCCAGCCTCGGTTTCGCATGTAAATCTTTCAGAGAAATCTGAGGTTCAATGCAGATGTCAAAAAGTATTTGGTAATTTTGATTTGGCAATCCACAGGATTTTACAGAAACAATTTTATTTCGAACAAAATATTGCGCTTCAGATTATGACGGGACAAAACATGGGGTGTACAAATATTTAAATGTTTCACACATTACAAGCATCTAACGATAATATTGTCGCGCTTTATGATCTCTGCCACCGCAAATCGCTCATGGATGCGAGTATCTTCAGAAATCGATGATATATACACTGTAGAGGAGGAACGTACAAACATGTCAAAACACAGTTATGCAATTTTCGGGATAGATGCTATATAAGAATTGAAAAAGAAATTTGTCACTGCCATTGAATTATCATCTCTGGCAGGCAGTTTAAACTTAGTCTATCTGTAGGCTCAGCAACAGTTGGAGGACGTAGTCGGATGCTACACTTTGACCGAATTGTAAATGCGAAATTTGCGCCTATCACATCAACGCGGATGATCTCCTCATATTGGTCGTAGCTAGAAGTTAGAAACCACTGTCACGAGATTGAACCCGACGACATCTCTATATTGAATCGTGCCAGAACTTAGAACCATTGATCACGAGATAAATGAATTTCGAATCTATGCAATAATAGGAAGAATTCGAATCGTGTGCAATAATAGGAAGTGGAATTATGGACTTCATGTCTAGGGTGAGTGTCAATTAATTTTCCAGGTGTGCTTTTAGGTAAGTCTTGACTCCAGGATGAGATGTATTTTCTATCGAGATGTATGATGTATCAAGATGTCCAAATACACTACCCTGATCAGAAAGGGAATTAAACCTATGACGTGAGCTATGACAGTCTCCGCCTCCACCATTTAACCATGAAACCCCATGTGACCATAGGTGAGATGACAATAATGAATCAGCGAAATTTTACTATATGAATATGCCCAGAACTTCGGCGTAAGAAGGGTAGACTAAAAGGATGGGGTATTGATTCAAAGAAAAGGTCCCAAATATTTATTTAGTCAAATTTATATTATAACGACTAATCTTTATTTATTTGACTTGATGTCAAGATTTGGTCTTTCATATTGTCTTCACTATGGAACTACACCGAATAGTTCGAAACTTGATGCCAAGATCAGTAGTCTTCATCTTGTCGTGACGACAATATTATGATGAAGGGTCGACAAAATTACGATGATTGATTTTTATCGAAAATTTTCTTGCTTTTCATGATATAGATCACATAAACCTAAATTTAATTTTGATTAATTTTAATTTTAAATTTATAAAAATATAATTATTTTAATTTTAGATTTATAAAAATATAATTATTTTTAATTTTAAATTTATAAAAATATATAAAAAAATAAATGTAAATAAAAATTTAAAATATAATTTAAAAAATTGGTTTTAAAAGGTTAAATATTTTTAGGTATTTGATAAATCCAAATTCGCTTTAAAAACTATTTTGTAAAACTTTACTTAATTTATATATTTTTTATTATCTTATGACAAGTTACACATCAACTTACATTGTAAAATGCACCTCTTATGCTTCTAAAAATTGAAAAGTATAGAAGTTGTCATGTAGATATAGAAAATTTCATTGAATTTTAGCCATATGCTCAATCTAATAACTACATAATGTTCAACTAATAACTACAAAAGAACAAAGCCTCATAGCTAGTGCTTTTTTAGGCTTAACTTAATTTAACTACTAATTTACTTTACATTGTGATGATATAATTAATTTTGATTAAATATAATTTGTCCAAAATTAATCAAAATTATATATATATATTATCAAATATATAACTTGATAATAAAAATTAATAATTAATAAATCAATAAAATATTAATTAATTATTATCAATTATAATATCATTAAAATAATAAATATATCATTGTAACTCTCTATGATATTTAATAAATCTTTTCAACTACAACTCCAATGAAACCTAAATTTATTTTCAAGGTATACTAATAAAGATGCTCCAAGGTACATGGCCATAAACACAACAATGGGCAGAATGGACATACAAGTCTTTCTATGGCACAATGGCCTGATAATCGGGCAAAATGAATTACAGGTTTTCTTGCCCAACAAAATAATTTTTGGATTTTATTTTGAAAATAACAAAAATTTAATAACCTAATGAAATTGTTACAATAGTTAATTTCTAAAATTACGTTTATTTGATTTATTTAAATAATCGTATCTGTTTAATTAAAAATAAATAAATTCATTTTTGAAAATAAATAAAATTAATAACATAATTAATTGTTAATGGTTAATTTTCCTATAATTAATGTTTTTTAAAAATAATTATATTTTAATTATCAATGAATTTACCATTAGAAGTTCTAACCCTAAATTCCAAAAATATATAATAGAAAACATGCTTTTGACAATCTCATTATAACCTTGAATAGGTAGGACGTCATTAAACAGTCATTTATGAAGTGACGTCTGAAATCAATCTGGAATTCCAACCGTTTCAGAATAGCCCAGCATTATTATTTCATGATTGAGGTGTCAAGATAAAAGACAAAGGGAAAAGATGCGTGTATGACATAGAGTAACAAACAAATCTAAATATGCGTGACATATTCCAATTTTTTTTCTACAAATTGTTTAACTTGTATTTAAAAATGATTGAAAAATGAATAAATTTAAATGGTAGCTTAGAGTATTGTAATAATTAACTAAATTATATTGAAACTACTTAATTAAATTTAATATATTTAATTTTTTAAATTAATTGTTCAAGGTAATAAAACATTAGAACTTCAAACAAAAGATATAATCTAACAATAACCTAATAAAAACAAATATTTTTTTAAATGTAATTTGTTAAAAATATATATTTTCAATTAAACCATTTATATATATATATAATTATATTTAGTCATGTACTATTTACTGTACTGGATTGGTTAATTTAATGGAATTGCGGGTGGATTGGTTGGTCACATGCAATATTTAGAAATTTCGATGTAGTCACTCGTTTTTAAACATGGGGGAATTGCAACCATTTCGTTGTAAAGCAAAGCTATGGTTATATGGTTTCAAACTATTTTCAAATCAATTGTGAATTGACTTCATAATTATCTCATTTTATGATTTTTAAAATGGAGTTGTTTTTAATGCTATTTTTTGGAGTTTGTTAGAATTTGGTGAAAAAATTTGAGGTAAAATTTTGGTTTTTGTTATTTAAACTGGTTTTTTTGACTTTATATATAGATTTAACATTCTCAAAAACCTTAGAACACTTCAATTGTGCAAGGTTAACAATCAAACTTCTCTTTTTCAATTCAATAAGCTATACATGACATCCAATAAGCTATACATGACAATTCAAGACATGGAATATGTTATTGGTGTAAGATTTGTAACCATAAAGCTTAGTTATTGTTTTTGTTCTCTATTTATAGAACATCAAGAACCGTGTTACTTTAAAGGGGATTATAATATTCTGTTTTAGCCGTGCTTTTGTAATATTAATTGTTACCGCAATACTAGGTGAGGAAAAAACATATTTGGCTGATACATGATTAAGAATTTAATTTATTATTTAAATTTGCTTAAGGGAAACCGCTTGCATGTGTATTTTAAAAGAACCATGACCTGGCCCAAACTTAAATGCCAAAGGCACATTGCAACAGAGAGAAATAATTTCCCTAATTTTTAAATGAATGCAATTGGGGTAAATTGCATTTCGCTGACATTTCATTTACAAAGATCAAATTTCGAGAAGCAAGTGGGAAAAGGAGGGTGATTCCCATCTCATTCCCTTCCTCCTCACAAATCAAGTGGAACACCCAAAAGGACTTTTCAAGAAACAACATCGAAGATCCTAGTCTACGCTCACCTAGATACATAAGGAGATAACATCGAGATCCTAGTCTATGCTCACCAAGATACATAAGGAGACAACACCGAAGAGTAAAGTCACTACTCTCTCGAAGCATGAAGGGATGAAGACAAAAATATATATGTACGCATCACAAAAGAGAAATAGGAGTTCTCTATGGCTTTCATGTTGGTTAAAGCAAAGCTGTGCAGGTTGGATTTGAATTGTTCAACATTTGTATGTTAAACTCTCTATGGTTGGTCGAGAGACAAGTGCTAGTCCTCTTAAGCATTTACATATTTGGCATTTGGTTGTTTGTGCTCTCTATTTTAATATTTTTTTCTTGTGGTTGATCACCGGACGAGTGTGCAAATTGGACTTTTCCCCTTCATTCCGATTTCCCTCCGGTGCATGGCCATTATTATCTTATGGAGGATAACAATCTTTAAGGTTGGTTCATGTTGGTGGGAGTTGTGAAGTATGACTCTGGATGACTCGGTAGCGATGAGCTAACCTGAGCTAGTGCAGACTATGATCTTGAAAATATGGTTTGTACCTTGGGAGTTAATCCTTGTGATTTTGGTGTTCTAGGCCACTAGATTGTGTTGTCTAAGCCCGAATGGTAAGTGGGAGGCTCGTGGATGACCAAATCACTCGTGGTGTTGTTGATAGTTGTTAACCACTCTACAAGGCACCGAGTCATCTAGGTGCTTTTTGGAGAGTCGTTAACCACATGACAAGGGACTTTGTACCTCATGGTGCTTACTAGAGAGTTGTTGGAATCACCCGGACGAATGGACTACAGACCCATGTGTGGCTTGACAGGAAAATATAGTTGTGGAAATCACTCGGACAATGGATTCAACCACCTAGACCGAGCATCATCCCCATCCGTACCTTGGAGCAAAGCCCAAGTGTGTCACTATAGTGTTGTTGTATAGTTGTTAACCATCTTGATAGGGTAATTTGAGTCACTATGGTGCTTGTTGAAGAGTTCTTTAACGACTTGGACAATGGAATGCAAACCCTTGTGGTGCTTGTTGAAAAGTTGTTAACCACCTAGACAAAGGCACACCCGAAAACCCTTATGGTGCTTGCTATGAAAAGACAATTGGGAAAACATCTAGATAGTGGGCTCCATCTCTTGAGTGTTTGACCATGCTATTGGTGTGAATTTCCTTATGCAAGCATTTTTCTCGTACTCTTATATTTGGTCAAGGGTGGTCATTTGCAAGAGAGTAGTCTAGATCCAGTGTTAAGGGTGGTCAACAAGAGAGAGGGTCTAGAGTCTCATCGTCTTACTAAAATAATGTTTTTCTTAACATTTGAAACTATTGTTGCAACTCACTCCAACCGCATGGAACACTCCTTGACCTTGAAGAAAATGGAGGGGGACAAAATCAAATGGGGGCATTCCTCCCTTTCTCCTTTAACTTTTTCCAACTTCCTTTGATGATTGAACCACGATTTTTGTAAAATGCTAAGCCAATGGACTACTATAGGAAAAATCTAAAAATCGTTGGACAAATCCACTAGAATAACACTTGAATCCATCCCTAACACTACACAATAACTCTCGCCAAAAATACAAAACATCTAACATCTCCAACTTGTCGAGTGAAATGAGCTCAAAATGAAAGGGAAAACATGTTTTTATGGGATACAAGCCTTTCTTTACTAGGGACACGATGAGGGCATGTGTTAGACACGTGTTTGGCAAGTGTCATGTGAATAGGAAAGGTGTCAAACATGTCTCCGACACGTGTCCTCATGTATTGGTGTTCGACGCATATGATACAGACACATGATCTATTTGGAGGTGTCTCGTTACTTAGTTTTTTCGCAGGGTATTAAGTGTTGAAATGGGCGCTTGATGGCCATACTCATGATTGTAGCCTCTCTCATATGTTGTGAGTTTATCTTATATGTTGTGATTCTATCTTATATGTTGTGATTTCAAAATGAAACTTTTGGTTTGAGTCGATGATTACATAATTCATGAGATAAATTTGTAGATTTGTGCATATTCATTTTAATGTTGTGGACCGAGAACTAAAACCAACTTGGCATCCTCAAGATTCATGTTGTTTAGAGAAAAAACATGGTTTGTAGCCCTCTTATGTAATCACCCAAAGTTGTGTGATTCATCGAAAATGAATGAAGGAATTCTCTCTCATTAAAGGAGTTAACTAACCTAGTGACATACAACAAAGTTAGATAGACTCAGCATGATTTCACTTTGTACAATGTTGAATATGGGAGATTGGCATTTCGAGCCATGCATTTCCTTTACTTTAGATCCGATGTATTTTCAATCTTACTAGTATCCTATCTATTCACTCTATCCTATTTATTCACTCTAGGCAAGGCACAATGTTGCTTAGAGCATATGTTTAGGCCTTGGACATTATTCTAAAAAAAGGTGTTTTAGACCGATGTCAAGGTCTTAAGAAATCTTGTAATTCCCAAAATTTTCCATTGATTTCGTTTTCTTTCTTCAAAGTTTCTATAGAAATCGATTGATCCAAGGTTTGGGGTAAGCAATGAGTAGAGCTTGTGTGTGTACCTAAATCTCATCTAGACTACATTTCCTTTTTCATAAGAGATCACATCCCATGATTCAAGGGTCCGACAATGGAAATGGTCACCATGGTTATGTGGAGGTCGGATCCCATTTGAGACCGCATCTTCGTCAATTGTTTCTCGCATCCGTGATTTGGGCATCCAAGGTTGGTGAGGCTAACACCACAAGCACATGCCCGAATGTAAGCGGGTCAAATCACTTACGAGTGAGAACTAGATCTCCGGCATCCGAGATATAGAGTGCCAATGGGGCATTCCGTTTGTAAAGGACAAATGCATCCGGGTTAGATTTCTGTGACGGAGTTGAGATCCGTAAATTCGAGATCCGTGACGTGGAGAGGGTGGATACAAAGCTGGAAGGCTAGATGGGCTCGATGTAATAGATGACTTGATTACCTTATGCGAGGCTTAAATATGTAGATTTAGGACTCTAGGGGGAGATAAGAACCATCGCTATGTTGTAACATTGGATTGCCAAGAGATCGTATATAATGGTGAAACACCGTACAGGGAGAAGATTTGATGGGTCACGCACCCCACTTGACATGGTAGTGCCACAAAGATCCGTTAGAGACAACGTGGTTAGCATGAAAAAACCCATTAATGAGGTGGACTCATTTTTGTTGATGTGGTAATGCCACGTGAGTACACGTGGATGCCACATGGAAGGACCTTGATGATGTGATATGACAATTTTTTATTATTATAAAAAATATACAAATCTACATCTCCTATACATCTTGTATTTGTAGAACATCTGCATCTCCCGAGTTGCTATCACCACTGCCTTCATTTTTCTGTCTACCTTGCAAATCGAGCTTATCAGTTGAGTGTATGTGTAGAAACCCCAATAATTGAACACTTGATTAGATCACAAGGTGCTGCAGAGTCATCTGTTATGTCACATGGCACAATAAGTGGAGGATTTAGATAGATTTTGTAGGACGAATTAAGATTAGATTGGGTGTCAACCTTAGCAACATGGAGCTGAACTTTTGTTTTTATATAATTTTTTTGATCTGCTGTGATCTGTTTCTAAACTCAGTATTTGATTAATCAATTTGGAGCTCAGCCATGATCTCATTAGAAATGGGATGCTCACATATCACCAAACGCGTGCCTATATGAATTTTGTTTATGGCCTTTCTTGTTCCCATGAAAAACCTTTGTGGGTTGAATGGAGTCACGGGTGTTTTGTATGCATCTTCTGGTTTATTAAAAAAGTGTTTATGTTTGGTTTGCATTTTTTTTGAGTATAAATAAATATGTTTATTTAATTGTTTTGGATTCATTTTTTAAATTTTAGATTAGATTATCAAGTACGGAGAAGAATTAGATTTTTTTAAAATGTAAATAATTTTTTAAAATATAAATATAAATTTGTTTTTTAAAAAGATTTTGATTTTTTCAATGAATTTAAATTCATTTCAAATTTTTAATATTTTTTAAATTTTAACTTCATTTATATTATTTTATTATTTTGTAATATTTATTATACATTAATTGACATAAACTATATTTTTTTTCTAACTAAAAATAAAAACTACTTTTTAATAATTTTAAAATTTTAATTTTATTTCTATCTTAAATGTATTTTTTTGTACATTTCAAAATATAAAGATTACCACAAAGATATAGGAAATTTTTATTGAAACTTTAGCTAATATTCAATCTAATTACTACATAAGTAAAACTTTGGCTAATACTCAATCTAATAACTACATAAGTAAAACAAGCAAAGCAAAATCACATTAAAAAGAATTTAGAAAATTTTACATCAATGAAGATTAATAATTCAAAAACATAAGCGTTGGCAAGAGTGCATGGTGATTTATCGCCCTCTGAGGACAACTAGAAACATTTTATGTCTCGCGCTCAGGATTTGCTTCAAACATTTAGGTAGAAGCTATGGTCTTTGGCAAGGTTTAACCAAGCTTATGAGCTTAACCTCAAGAGGATTATAATTGTAGGAGACTTCGTCTCTTAGTTCAACATGTTAAACTCGGGCTCCCAATTAGAGGATATGGAGTTATCAATTACTCTTAATGTTTCGTAAGTTGCCGGAATATTCTATTGGAAAGTTCTTAAAACATATATGATAAATTATACTTTAAAAATCCAAAAATCTATAAGATGAGGGTTTATTTCTCTTTCAATTTCTAGATTCTAATTTATTGCTTTATTGTACATGCATGCAAATTATAATTATAGAAAATAGAGACCAATGAAATGAAAACTCACAAACCACGCATTTGACACAAGATACAACCCGAGAAATCTTTTCGAGAGAAAACCAAATTGAAAGGTGAGGTCGCTTTGCTCTCTTTTCTCAAATAGAAATGGTTACGAGTACAAAGAAGTAATGCTCGTGGTTTATGGGCCACTACAATGCACAAATTCTTCCGTGTACTCTCTCCCTATCCCTCTCGACTACTATGTTCATATATGGAGCAAAATGCACTCAAAAGGAATGGAACTCCTTATCCTCATAGGTGGCTTTGCTATAACATAGCTTCGATAGCCTACTACTGCTAGGCTTGACTCCATCAATTCTTAACCAAGGTTACAATATGGACTCTTCCAGAGTCTTCTTCATCATGATCACATGGCTACCTCATTTTGCATAAATAATGGGGGTTGTCATGGCATCCTCTTGAATTATACACAAAATGTGCGTAGTCAACTTCCGAGTGGCATAACTTTTGCATGCCGTACTATGATTGAGACAATTATTGCATTTTTGGAAAGGTATTTGTGTGTAGAATATGTAATAAGGGTGTTACGCTAAAGAGACAAAGTTTTACCCCAATAGTTGATGTTTGATACCTCAAAATGCTCCCCGGAAGGTTTCATACCCTAACTTGCAAAACTAGGTCTCGCAATTAAAAATGGTCATGTGAGTTGATTCCTCCACTTTTTCCACTCTTAAAGCATCGAGATGGATGAAAAACACTATAATGATCCATTCGGTCTCACTCTCCTCAATTCAAGAGGCTTTTGGTCCCCAAAATCTTCTACAATGAGGTGAGGAATTTTTTATTCAACCTTCTCTCAGAGCACCACTTAGCCCTTACTCGAAGTTGTTCTTTCAACCTAATTTTCCTGCAGGTCACGTTACCCCTCGTCTTGTGGTACCGCACTTCTTCGCAAACGTTATCCTTCCGTTAACTCTTCTGAGCATCTAGTGCCAAACTCTCTGCGTGAGGTAGGACCTATTCATATTCTTGATCCAATATGGAAGCCTCACCCGAAGTTTCAAATTCTCCACATTCAAACTCGAGTAAATGTGCATGTATAGGTAGACTAAGTCTATATGATTTCTCTCCTACCTTTTCTAGTATCTTAAAGGTACTATATCATAAAGCCTTGATTTTCTTACGAAGGCCCTATAGCCTCTCCTTGTTTAACTATAACCATACTTTGTCTCCCCACCTAGACAAATTCTTTGCTCAATGTTGATCATGCTTGGGCTTATATTTCCCCGTGACTCTTCTAGTGTCTCCTATACCTATATATGGATTTTCCCGATCTTCAACAATTTTTTTCATCCCTTAAGGCATCCCTTGTAAGATCCCACTCCTGTCGAACCTTTAATTAAACCGAGGGTGAATCAGCCTTTAACACATTCCCGATCTTTTAAAACTTTTCATTAAACTTATTTACACCTTCATTTCATATCCAATTTAATGTGAGTAATCTTAGAATGTAAGCAACAAGTATTAGTATAATATAGCAAAGAGACTTAATATGAGAGTAGTAGGTATTAAGCGCATGATACATATCGGATCAATACATAAATATCATGCAGAGATACACCGCATATAAGTGGAAACCCATAAAGGAGAAAACCACATCTTATTATTGTTGTGATGCAAAGGCAAGCTCCAACTCCTCTCACCACCGTTTTCTTCGTAGTGCACCAACCTACGAGGAGGCTCCAACCTCAATTCTACAAGCTAAAACTTCAAGGAAGCACCAAATCCCTAAATTTATCAAATTGAATGTTTGTTGATTTACTTCGATATCAGCCTGCTTTGTAGCTTTCTTCTGCTCTTCTTCTCTCGCTTTATTCTTCTATATTCTCGCATTCTCTATATTTTCTCTCTCTCTCACTTTGAGTTTATCAAATTGATATTATATATATAGAAATTCTCACATGATCTGCTTTGTATTTCACAAGAATTTGGAGTGAACAAATCATGACTTTGGCTTTCCTTCGTCTTCTTATTCATTTTTCCAACTTATTTTTTAGAATTACTACAATATGTAAAAATTTCCATGCTACAAAGGATTTTGCCTTTTCCTTAGATACTTGCCTTTGCATCACAAATAATAAATAAAAAAATTAATTACAACATTTACATTCACAGTCTTAATTACATATTTCAATTTTACTCGGCCTCCTTTTCCCGGATTTTAGCTTTACTGGATTTGTCTTTTCCCTCACGTCTAAGAACCCCGTTCGTATACTCTTTGTTCACACTCACACCGTATATTCCCCGTTTTTCGTGCTTATTCACCGTCCAACTCATTCTCCCGTACATATTCCCGTTCACCGAAACTTTCATCTTTGCATGCTCTCTTCTTTTTCCTTTTCCATAATTGCATTCTCAAGTTTCATGCCCAATCATTTTTCCCAATCCGGTGCAATCTCACACTTCTCTTTAATCACTGAAAATTCAATTAAATTTAAATTTAGAGTGTTAATATCTCAAATATTGTAGATATTAATCCCGAGTCCCTTTATGTTATGCGCTCTATATCAATGCATATATTCCTCACTATAGTTAGCGTAGAGTCGCAACCCAACGTTATGCCGTACCATACCTCGATTATTGTGCGCTCAGGTATAACTCACTCGACACGCTCATATGAATATTCGCAGCCGCATTCGAATGTTGCCATATATGCACTTCTCATACATATATACCGACTTTACTAGAAAGGTTAACCGTCGCTCATATATATCACGCAAATAATCCCAACTTTGGATTAAACCCATAAACCTTAATACATGTTTTTGATTGGCCCCACACATACAATCAATAACCATTATATATTATATTTGTTACACGTTTCCTGATCATATCTAAACATTATTATACGCGTAGCATAATATCTCTTTTAAATACATATAATATATATGCAATTCATTCACACAAATAACCCGACATCCGTAAGGATTGACCGCCAATACGATTAAACTCTTTAATATATTTCACCTGACCTTATACTAAGATTTAATACGCTCGAATAATGTTAATGAACCAAATCATTACATATATCTCGTCTAGGCCCACAATACAATCAAACGAATGCATACATCGTACCTTGTTAACCCACGCGCCCATTCAACAGTTGGTATTACTTTGCTCGATCCAACGTATATCGCTCGATCAACATGCGCAAACAATAGCGCGCGATGGCGCACTTTAAACAATGGTTTTGCAATGCCTGGCCCGCGACACGCGTCAACACCTCTATGGAATCGTCGCTAAATTCCAAAATACCGCCTTCCGTATAGTAGTGGTGCGATGAAATCCGCTTCCAGCCTTTACCGTTCCTCCAAGTCGCCGTTATTGTTCATCCATCACGGCCCGCTTCTCCCTACGCTCAGGTGTTCCGTCCTCCACGATTTCAATTATATATATATATATATATATATATATATATATATATATATATATATATATATATATATATATATATATATATATATATATAACTATTCATCGTATTTCAATTATATATATATATGTTACGTACTATGGTTCCGCTCCATTATATCGTTTCTTTTGATCATAAAGTGTTCCACTTCAATGTTTTGTTAGTTATGCATCCGCTTACCCTTGATTGTTCAACATTACAATTTATGTACAACGCAACCATCTGTAATACATTATATTGCCATATATTTTACAATAACCCATAGGGTTGGGTTCACTCGCAACCATCCCTGGATTTCATCATTTCAACAATGCGTGATCATCATTTACAACGTATTTTATATACGTATTCAACAATACTCTTCGTCATTTCGACCAGATCTTTCTTTACCCTCAACACAGTTTTAACGCACATTCTCCATCATTAAATAGACAATTTCTATATATATATATATACACACACAGAATTCAATTCAATCACGTGCACAAATAACCCTAAAATAATTTCTTTCTTCACACAAAGGAGTTTATTTATGGTTTTCCGGGTTTCGACCGATCTTTCAAACACGTCCTCTTACCGCACTTTCCGCCTTTGCCGCTCTCCTCTCCTTGACTGATGCCGAGTTCTGATCCTCCGCGCCGTGATAGCGCCTTGTCTCCGATTTTCTCTCTCTCCGCTCTCGCCTTTTTCCTTTATATTCACTCGCCGCCCCCATCGTCCGTCTTTGCCTCCTATTTCGCATCTTCTACCTCCTTTGCCATCAATGACAACATTTCCAACATACTTCCCTTTGGCATTGATGGCAATACATTTTTTCTATTTGCCCCCAGTTTTTCTCCGTTGCTTGCTCTTCCTATTTTTCCCCGCTTTCCTCCCTCCCGTTGTTTGCTCTTCCTCCTTTGACATCAATGGCAAAGGGTTGTTTTTTGCATTTCCTCTCTTCGAGTTATGTTTAGGCCCTCTTCGCCGACTTTGTACACTATGCCGCTTCCATAGTGATGTATAAGACTTGTTGAGAGAACACTTTGAGGATTATCAATTTGAATATACACCGTAAATCGATATAGTTCTTTCGCTTGTATAGAGCTAAAAGGAGAATAATGATACTTCATAGAATACATCGCATAACTTTATCTAGTCGCAGATGTATGATTGGATTTAGCAACTAAAATGCCGAGAGGCTTCAAATGATAATCACTACTCGTCTTTTATGTTTCGTATCTTAATATAATGTTTCGTAACACAATACTCGATCCTTTTTGCTTTGTAATTGTCCTTTTCGATGTTTGAATAATGCATAACTTTGTGATAATAATCGTGTTCTTTTGCCTTAATCCTTTGGATCCCGAGGACCCTCGATTCAAGCTTTCCTTTCGGGTTTGCTCCTCCTCTCGGATGTCTTGCGTTTTTGTTCTCCGAAATTGTGCTTTCTCTTTATATCGAGAGTAGTATCTCGCATACTACCCCTAGTTTATCTCAAATATTGAAATGGTCTTCTAAAGAAGAGGTTTGTAAATATATCACTGTCTCGTTCTTTCGCTGGTACATATTCCAACTTTACTATCTTCCTCGAGCCACTTGTTTCTGAGGAAATGATACTTGATTTGAATATGTTTAGTTTTTTGAGTGAAGTACAAGATTTTTAGATATACTTATAGCACTTGTATTATCACATTTGATTGAGATAGGTTCATCAATGCTTACCTTCATGTCTTGAAGAGTTTGCTTCATCCACATGACTTGTGTACAACGATGCCGCTCGCCGCAATATATCTCGCTTCACTGTAGATAGGGAGATAGATGTCGTTTTGCTAACCATGACACCCGACTTTCTCCTAGATAGAATGCACCTCCACTTGTACTCTTCCCGTCATCCACATTAACCTGCCCAAACTCGCATCCGTGTATGGCGATGCAGTGGTGTTGCTTTAGGATACCAAAGTCCATACCGTTTGTTCCTCGTAGATATCCGAATATTCTTTTGATTGTAAGAAGATGATTTTTTTTAGGTGCCGCTTGATATCTAGCCACCAGTCCTACCTGCTAGCATGATGTCCGGTCTGATGTAGTCGATACAATAGAATTCCAATCATGGATCTCGTAGAGGTTTTGATCAGTATCAACTGATCCATCATCAGAGATAGCTTGCAACTCGTGGTCATGGAGTTGACAGTTCGTGCCGCTCCCTTCTGGAATGCCGTTTATTTTTCAGTATTTTTTCTTTGTGAGATGAATGTACCGTGTTCTTTGGGTCGAATTTGCGACCCCAAGTAGAACCGAGTTCTCCAATCATGGACATTTCAAACTCCGTTTTCATCTCATCAAGAACCTCTTGCTAGTTCTTCTGTTGCTTCCAAACAGATGTCATCAACATATACTACAACAATCGTAGAGTTCATTTTCATGGGCTTTTATGTATAGATTGCCGTCTACTCCACCTCTCTTAAAGCCTTGTTTTTGAAAATATTTATCCAAATAATACTAGCACTCGTGGGAATGCTTTAGTCCATATAAGGCCTTCTTCAGCGTGGGGCATATGTCATATCTTTTCGTCCGCCAATGAGAAGCTTTCGGTTGTTCCATGTAGACTTCTTCTTCTAAGTCTCCATTCCGTAAAATGCATATTTTACATCCATTTGATATACTTTGAAGTTTTTGATAGACATGCAAATGCTCAGAACATTCTCCGATAGCTCATTCTCAAGCACTGTGGGCAAAGATGTTTCATCGAATCAAGTCCTTCAATTTGTGAGTATCCTTTGCGTGACAAGTCTAGCTTTATTCCCCGATTACTTGTCCTTCCTCATTCATTTTATTTTTGAATACCCATTTGAGCCTCATGACATTCTTCTCAGTGACGTCTAGGAATTAGTTCCCTGCATTACTTCTTTCAATTTGGTCCAATTCTTCATCTATTGCATTCACCCAAGACTTGTCCTTTCATCTTGCTTCTTCAAATTTCTTTGGTTCTATATGTGACAACATGGCTATGTATACCTCTTCTCGTCCGTTCGCTAGCCGCCTTCTTGTCCGCACTCCTACACTCTTATCGCCAATGATTTGATCTTCTAGATGGTTCTTTTGAGTGTATCTCAAGGGGGTTTTCGAGTTCAGCTTGTCAGCATCTTCTCGATGTCTTGCGTTGTTTCATCATCATCTTGGTCCTCTTCTTCATGATTTTCTAAATAGTCTGCCGGCTACGTCATATCTCTTGTTCTTGTTGGGAGTTCTTCATCAATCTTACATCAATAATTTTCACAATTTTTCAAGAGTCTTGTTGTAGCATCTATCCTTTACTCTTGGATGCATATCCTAAGAATATTCCTTCATCTGCTCTTGCATCAAACTTCTCTGCATTTTCATCATTATTTTTTATGTAGTACTTACCAATGCCAAAAAATTCTAAAGTGCTTGATTGATGTTGGTTTACCATGCCATAGTTCATAAGGAGTCTTATCACTATTAGGTCTTAAATGAGCTTTGTTTAGAATATGTACTCGTGTGTACAACTTCGCCCAAAAGGTTTGAGTAATGTTGCTCTCTTGCATCATAGCTCGCCATTTTTTGTACACTGCGTTTTGTCTCTCCCATTCACGCATATTGGGTGTCCCCGTAATAGTAAATTGTTGCTTTATCCCATGTTCATTACATAGGTCTCGTAAAGTCATAACCTGTGAATTCACCTCCTTTGTCCGAATTCCGATATGTTTATGTTTGCATCCAATTTGATTTTCGCTAATGCTTTTGAATATCTTAAATTTTTCCAAAGGTTTCGATTTGTTTCGAGAAAAGCAACCCATGTCATTCGGGGAAATCATCTATTATCAGCATGAAGTAGGATTCTCCACTTCTGGTGTCTTAGTTCTAAGCAAGGTTTCCACATAGGTCCATGTGCACAAGCGAAGTGGTCTTCTTGTTGATAGCTCATCTTTAGATTTAAAGGATGTGCATCGTTTCCCCATCGACAAGATTTGCATATGGTATTTGAAGGTCTTCTATTTCGGCATATTTCGATATCTTTCTTCTGCTCTAGCCCGATGATATGGTCGAAGCCGAGAAATGTCCCATCTCCATGCCGTACACCACGACTTTTCAGTTTACAGATGTGTGCTCATCCTCTCTTTCACTATGTACACATTACTTTCTCGTTCGAACACCTTTGAGCAGCAGTCTTTCTGCTGGTGCTTGATCCGACTTCACAATCTTGAGCTCTAAAAAAGAACTTCACAACCTTTGTCACACATTTGATCGACACTCGCAAATTTTCTTTTAGCCCATCTACAAATAGTACATCTGCGCTTCTCCTTCCCGCCATTGTCTAGCCGGGCACTCGAGCCTTTTCCCTTGATCTTACCCGATTTATCATTTCCAAAAGTAACATTGCCGATTTATTTTCATCAAGAGTTATAAACTTTCTTCTCGTCTCCAAATATGTGTTTAGAGCAGCCATCGTCCAAATACCACCGGGGTTTTTTCGTATCTTGAGTAGTTAGAGCCAGGTCACACTTATTCTCCTTCTTTTCCACAGAGGCATCCTTCGTTTGATATCTTTTGTGAGGTGATGAATTGCATCCTTTTAGAGGACATTTGAAAGGCATATGTCCAAATTTTGATTGCATATAAAGCATTTGACGTAGCTTTTTGCAGAATTGTGAGTATGCATTTCTTTGATTCATAAATCTCCTTTGAAGTGTTGAAAATCAATCTTTGTCCATACTTTCTACACTCAATGATTTTATGGCCAAATTTCTTTACAATAAAAACACAGCAAATCTATAGAAGCAACTTGCATAATTCGATGTGAAGTTGTCTTCTCCAAGCTTGTTTATTTGAGATGCTCCCTTTATTGTTGCATCTTTAGTCGGTTTGAATTACTCCTCCTTGCATGACAATATGCGAATGTGTCCTGCCTGTGGTAGTACATAGCAGGTGGCATTCTTTCATAGAGGGAATAATCTCCTCTGATGGCCTGCAAATTTGACAAACCTCGTGGAGTATATGAACCTTTTTCTCGTTGATCGAGTATTTCTTTCATTCTTTCATATTCAAGGATTCTTCTCGGGTTCTCGTCTTCCTCCTTACGTGATTCTTCGTGTAGGAATTATTTCGAGGTGCTTCATCCTTCTTTCGCTTTTTGCTAAAAAAATAATTTTTCTTCGTTTTCTTGCTTTTCTTTTACTTGATTCTCCTTCATAGCCTATTCCAGCTTTTTATCAAGGGAGATCTTTGAGCATCCAAAATTTCATCCAACTTATCGAGTTTCTTGTTGTTTGAGAAGAGTTTATATACACGTTCTTTTACACTTTTCTAATTTCTTCCTTAGACATACAACTTCTTCTTCCACCTTTCTTCTTGTTCTCTAGTTTCATCCCTTGATTTGCTCGAAGTAACATGTCTTCTATCTTCTTAGCTTCTTCAAGCTTTACCTTCCACTGCGCATGAGGACTTCGAATTTTGTTCTTTTCTACATATTTGAGGAGAATCTCTTTGTTTTCTCGCATTTTAGTTTGAGTCTCATTAATCTCCTCCAGGGCACTTCCCTTTAGCTCCCTCAAGGTCAACTTCACCTTCTTCTCCATCTTCTAGCAAGAGTCCTTCAAGTTCTTCTATGGCCATCGCAAAAATTCGCAGGTTCCTTCTTCTCCTCGAGGATTCATCCGAGTCTTCGCATGTAATGTCGTCTTGTCGAGCATAGAAGGATTTTTCTACCGAATCTCTTTCCTTTCTCGCGCTCTTTTTGATGTATTTTTTATCTCGATCGAGCCCCGATTCCTTACTTTCGTGAGGACACTTAGAAGCATAATGTCCAACTCTTCCATAGTTAAAGCATTTCAAGGGTAGTTTACCTTCGTATCTACCCGAGCCTCTATCTAGTTTCTCGACAAATTTAGCCTTTCTTCATCGAGTAAGAGCATATGTCTTCCTCTTCTTTCTTCTTCTTTCTGTTTTAAAAGCCGCTCCCTCGTACTTGGCTTCTTTTTGTGGGAGCCTCATTTCATATGCCGTTAGATTTCCAAGTAGTTGGTTCATGGTCAAGGTCTCCTCAATCGACCGTTTCTTCTATTGCGTACACCTTGGGATTAAACTGATGGGAAGTGATCTTAGAATCTTTTGCGCAATTATACTTTCTGCATGGTTTCTCCAAGAGCTTTCATATCAGTAAACAATTTCTGCAACTTTTAAGAAGAAGTCGCCTAATATCTTCATCATCATTCATTTTTAAATTTTTCAAAGCTCGTCTTATATACTTGAAGTTTGGCACGTAACTTTTTATTTCATGGATATTCTCTAGAGTGTCCCACATATCTTTGGCAATCTTATCGTGCATTATTTTGATAAACTCACTTCGACATAGTCCATTTAAGATTGCATTCATTGCTTTTTGCATTAGCTACAAAGCTTTGTTTAGCTTCTTCTTCGAAATCAGCTTTTTATTTTTGTGACATATCCAAATTCCATAGCATCCCAAAAATTCTAATCCTAAAGACATTATATATGCTTTCATTTTGATTTTCCGTAAGGCACAATGTAGCACTGTTGAAGTAAGGTGCTTTATTGGTTGAGCTTCCTTCTTGACTAGCCATCTTGTGGGCCTAGGACTTTTTCGCCTGTTGGGAGACCGATACAAAAAGGAACCCGCCCTGATACCAATTGTTGAACCTTTAATTAAACTGAGAGAATCGCCTAACACATTCCCCGATCTTTTTAAAACTTTTTCATTAAACTTATTTACACCTTCATTTCATATCCAATTTATATGTGAGTAATCTTAGAATGTAAGCAACAAGTATCAGTATAATATAACAATAGACTTAATATGAGAGTAGTAGGTATTAAGTGGATGATACATATCAGATCAATACATAAATATCATGCAGAGAGACACTCGCATATATGGGAAAACCTAAAGGGAGAAAACCACATCTTATTATTGTTGTGATGCAAAGGCAAGCTCCAACTCCCTCTCACCACTGCTTTTTCCGCAGCACCAACCTATAGGAGGCTCCAACCTCACCTCGCAAGCTACAACTTGCAAGGAAGCACCAACTCCCTCAATTTATCAAATCGAATGTTTGTCGATTTACTTCATATATGCGCTTCCGTTTCTAGCCTTTCTTCTTCGCTCTTTCTCTCTAATCTTCTCCGCTTGTTCTTCTATATTCGCATTCTCTATATTTGTCTCTCTCTCACTTTGAGTTTATCAAATTGATATTATATATATAGAAATTCTCACATGACTGCTTGTATTTCACAAGGAATTTGAGTGAAATACATGACTCTTTTGGCTTCGTCTTCTTATTCATTTTTCCAACTTATTTTTAGAATTTACAATATAGAACAAATTTCCATGCTAGTAGGGGATTTTGTCTCTTTCTCAGATACTTGCCTTTGCATCACAAACATAAAAAAAATTAATTACAACATTTACATTCACATTCTTAATTACATATTTCAATTTTACTCACTTTTTCTTCGATTTTAGCTTTTATCGGGATTTGTCTTTTCCCGCTGTCGTTAAGAACCTGTTCGCATACTCTTTGTTCATCATCATCCGCATATTCCTCTATTTTCCGTGCTTATTCACCCGTCCAACTCATTCCCGCACATATTCCCGTTCACCGAACTTTCATCTCCGCATGCTCTCCTCTTCTTTTTTCCTTTTCCATAATTGCATTCAAGTTTCATGCCCAATCATTTTCCCCAATCCGGCAATCTCACACTTCTTTAATTCCACGTCGGAAAAATTCAATTAAATTTAAATCTCGAGTGTTGATATCTCAAATATTTCGAGATATTAATCCCGAGTCCCTTATGTTATGTGCTCTATATCAATGCATATATTCCTCACTATAGTTAGCAAGTAGAGCCGCAACCCAACGTTATGCCGCACCATACTCGATTATTGTGTGCTTGTATAACTCACCGATGTCATATGAATATTCACACAAAGATTTTGAATGTCTGCTTTCATATATGCACTTCGCTCATACATATATACCGACTTTAATAGAAGGTTAACCGTCGCTTATATATATCATCGCATATAATCCCAACTTTGGATTAAACCCTATAAACCTTAATACATGTTTCGATTGGCCCTACACATACAATCAATAACCATTATATATTATATTTGTTACGTCACCGATCATATTCAAACATTATTATACGCGCATCATAATATCTCAACATATATAATATATATATGCAAATTCATTTACACAAATAACTCCGACATCCGTAAGATTGATCGCAATACGCATTAAACTCTTTAATATATTTCACCGACCTTATACTAGGATTTAATACGTCGAATAACGTTAATGAACCAAATTCATTACATATATCTCTCCGCCGGCCCATCAATACACTCAAACGAACGCATACACCGTACCTTGTTAACCCACGCGCCCATCCGACTCGCTGGTATTACTTGCCCGATCCAACGCATATCGTTCGATCAACATGCGCAAACAATAACGCGCGATGGCGTCGCCTTTAAAATACAAGGGTTTTTACAATTTGTCCCTGTCGGGAAACACGTCGACACCCTCTATGGAATCGCCGCAATTCCAAAAATACTACCTTCCGTATAATAGTGGTGCGATGAAACCCGCTTCTAGCTTTTACTATTCCTCCAAGCCGCCGCACCGTTCATCCATCACTCGTTCCGCTTCTCCCCTACGCTCCGTGTCCCGTCCTCCACGATTTCAATTATATATATATATATATATATATATATATATATATATATATATATATATATATATATATATATATATATATATATATATATATATATATATATATATATATATATACTATATATATATATACATACATATATATATATATACATATATACATATATCATATACATATACATATACATATACATATACTATATATATATATATACATATATATATATATATATATATATATATATATATATATATATATATATATATATATATATATATATATATATATATATATATATATATATATTTTGTTACTTAGACTATGGTTCTCGCTTCTCCATTATATCGTTTTTTGATCATAAAGTGTTCCACTTCAATGTTTCGTTATATGATTCCGCTTACCCCTGATCGTTCAACATTAGCAATTTATGCACATATAACCCTAAAATAATTTCTTTCTTCACACAAAGTGAGTTTATTTATAGGGTTTTCTAGTTCTCGACTAGATCTTCACTCAATGGCCCTCTACCGCACTCTACCGCCGTTGTGTCTCGCCTTTCTCCTTCTGACCGATGCTCGGCTTCTGCTCCTCCGCCGCCGTGATAACGCGCTCCGTCTCCGTATTTGCTTTCTCTCGCTCTCGCCTTTCTCCTTTATATTCATTTCTCTCTTGTCGCCTCCATTGTCTATCTTTGCCTCCTATTTATGCATCTCGCTACCTCCTTTTCCATCAATGAGAACATCAACATGACTCTTCCTTGCTTCCCATATGTAATATCCAAAGGTGAAGGTGGCCAATATCTTAAAAGAGTTCCAAATGGGTTACGTAGAAGTGTGGACTAATTTTTTATAAGAGTGCTATATGTATATACCATATTTTCATCCTAGGTCTTCGTATGCTTCGATCGCAACCTCAAAAGTCGGTACACCTAAAGTAATGCTGACTACTTATGTTCTACCCATCCATCTATGGATGGAATGTTGTAGAACTTTAACTTTATGTCCATCTTCCCACAATGTATTCTAAAATGCATCGAGAAATCTTGTGTCCTTATCTCAAATGATGCTCCTTGGTATCCCAAAGTGCACCCAAAAATATCTAAAAGAACAAGTTTGTTGCTTTTCTTTCCCCGTAGATGGTATTTTTATGAGGTATCATAACACACATTGTTCCACAAGAATTTGTCACCGTCCCCTTGTACTCCCGTTCCCTTGATCTCGGAGGACCCATATAGTGATTTTTGTGTACTTTCCAAGCATGGAATACATAACTGAACCACACTTTTCGTCTACCAAATCATCTCCCTACAACTTTTTCTTTCGAAAGTTCCCTGTAAACACTGTTTTCAAGGTTGGTGCATTCATTCACGACCGCGTCGATAGTGAAATTTACAATAATGTCCGCACCGATCGACGCTCCGTCTTAATGTTGGACTCGCGCCGATCCCGCTTTTGGAATGTTTTTTAAATAGAAAGGAAGCTTTCGCGAATCGAAGCTTCGTTAAGCGTGAGCCGGAAGTTTTTTTGAGGATATGGCCGAGGAATTCCCTTTGGGATTCTTTGCCGCCATGAAATAGGAAATACTCCAAAGGATAACCTATTTTCCCATCATTTGGGGGCCCATAACTTACTCCTCCATTTTTATATAAGGAGACCTCCTTCAACTCTACAAACTTAGTTAGTGAAGCTAGAGAGAAGAAGCAATCATGGCTTCGTGGAGAATAGTGTAGAGGTGGTGCTTGTGTGTGTTGAGAACATAGTGAGATCTTTGGACCTTTGCTCATGAGGGTGTTGCAAACGTGCTTGGATACGTACCCGAAGGAGAGCCTCAACATCAAGGCTTGGTTGTAAAATCCCCCGGGTCTTTATCATAATAAAATGCATTTGATGTTTACCTTCCACCCTTGTTTACATTTATAATGAAATTTCTCTAGCATTCCTTGATCGCTTAGATAGGTTGTAATTGTTTTATGTTTGTCGTGGTTTTTGTACGCTTGTTGTGGTGTCTTGAATGTCTATATAGTGTAATCAAACGTTGGTAGCACTGTATCGAGCTTGAGAAGAGTGATGGATCAAGAAGCCTCAACGAAGACGACAACATAGCATCAAAGATGACAGGTAGGTCATCTTCCTTGCTCGAATTTCATTTACAATCTAGGAAGGTAGATGTTAGTATGTTCATGTAGTTGCTAGACCCACCCCAGGGCTAGAGGGATCGCTCGTACGCAGGGGATTTACTTGGACAATAAATTGGTGACAAAAAAAGAAAAGAAAAAAAGAAGAATGTATTTTTCATAGATTACATTGCATAATTCACATCGTTGAATGTTTTAGATTACTTTTGGATAAGAAAAGTCATCTAGTTACGAAAAATTTTCATTTGTAGTATTAATGTTTGTTGCATCATTGTTCGAGACTCTTCCCTTAACTAGATAGTATTCATCGAATCGAAAGATTTCTTTTTTCTCATATAGTCGCAATGCGTGAGATTCGATGACAAAGGGGTAGGGCCTTGAACCGAGATTTCATAATTTCGAGATCAACTTTAAAATTTATTGAATCAAACCTAAGGAAACATTGGAACTTAACGCAAAAATTTTAGTGGTCTATGCTAGAGGCGTGTTCCTGTCTTAAAATCTAGTAGTTGTTGTTCAGCTCTTTTGGCTTTGGACAAAGACTAGTACGTGACTTGAGGTCTCCCGCATTGCCGTAGCATATAAAGGGAGACCACAAGTTGCAATCCTTTATCCATAGTGAAGCCGAGTCCGCTACCCTATAACCGTGATACACGAACACAAAATTCGGGATACTACTCACCGCACGTATGGAAAGTCCTTGGTCATTTATCTTTCATTTGATTTCTACCAAGGTGTATATGGAAGTTCACGAAAACTTGGTACACCCTCTTCTTAGATTACCGTAGTAGTCATTTCAATCTTTTCGACTTTTAAAAGAGAAGAGATCATCGAGCGCTTGTCCTTTCATGCTCGTTTCAACCCCGAAAGTGATAGAGTCACCTCTTTGCTTGTTTCTCGACTCTTAAAATATGAAACGACGCAGTTTTGTTTCAATGTCCTTAAAATTAACCGCCCACGAAATATTCCCCGGGTTAAAGTTATCTTCCTTAGTGTTTTGTTTTACTAGTTGTTTCCAATGAAAACATTTCGTAGTTTACTAACCAAGGAATCCTGAAGGGAATCGGTCCTTTTCCCCGGTTTTGGGAATGTTGGTGCTCCTTATATGGCAACAATGTCCCTTCCCGGCTTAACTCGTGGTTTGTCTCGTGTGGTTATTCTCCACCTCCGTGGTCTCGAGTATTCCGCCCTCTCGTACAACCATCTCCTCCACCCGAACAACATCATGCTGATTCTAAAGTGGGCCTCTCCCCTTCTTCGCCCGTTTCTTTGTCCCGCCTCTTCTACTTCGCCCGGGTGAAAGTCTAGATTCTAGTAACGTGTGGCTAAGAAGAAAAAGAAGAAGACGAAAATGAAGAAGTCGATAAGAGAGAGGTTAAATCGCGCTACCGAGCCTAAGAAACCGTCCATTGATAAACCATCCAAGCTTCCATGGAAATTCAAATCTTTCATGTTGTGCAAAGGTGACCACCTTCTTTGAGACTCGCTTTTAGTATTCCCAAGGTACTTCGACGCGTGGTCCAACGATCGTCCATGGTTTCCTTTTGGCTTCTAAAAGTCATATTGGTGGCACAAACCTTCAACTAGCCATGATAAGACTCAGAAGAGTCAGGGTAAGATTACCAATCCCCGTAAGTTGTGTGAAGGGCATCATCCCAATCACCTTTTTTCCATACATGGATGAATCCAAGAGAGCAATGGAAAACCCCTACTATTTCGCACCATGCCCTCTAGCCGGGTTACTAGAAGCTTTCTTCGAGTCCTATGCTAGCTGATTCAATGAGCGGTCAAGCATCATCCTTGGTCGATCTCGTTCCCTCTGGAAATTCAAATTCATGAATCCATTCCTCGACCAACCATCGTCGTGGATCCAGCTTGATCTAGTCCCGCCCATGGTTCATCAGCATTTTTTGTCAAGAGCGGATCTCATCCCCCTCAAGTTCTTCTTGTTTCTTCGCATTCCCTCGACTTAGAGAAAGATTTTTCCCGTCCCTATAGTTTAAGAAGCTCTCCTCCTACTCCCGCGATGGAGGTCCAGGAGGATGCTCCTCTTGCTTCCGCAACACTCCGTGGGATGAACATCTCATTTCTATGGTACTCCTCCAAGTAGTTTGGTCGCTTCCTTCCAATGGAGTCGATTTGCAGGATACCGCCTTCCTTCTATGTGCCTTTTGAGATCAAGGTACGCACCTTTCGATGTGGTCATACCCAACACCATTATAGATGAAGGCGCATCTCGTTAGTGCTTTGTCTTCAACTACTTGGCAAGCTTTTGGTTCTCCACCGCTTGTGCCTCCGTTACGAGAATCTGGCTTTTACAGTAGGAAAGTCCAACTAACCGTAAGGGATCCTTCCGAAGGTTCGTTACTTTGGGAGGGAAACCATCTATATAGACGTGATGGTTGTTCTAGGCCCCTTTGGATTTTAATTTACTCCCTGGGCACGACTATACTTATGTCATGGGAGCGTTTGCCTCTTCCTCTTTTGTGATTTGTTTTCCACACAAAGGTCGGGATCGTGACCATTGATCAACTTTCATTCTTTGGTCCTAACGTGACATCCGGGTCCACCATCGTCCCTTCGGTCTTTATCCGTAGGTTTTATGTCTTCGCCGCAGTGTTAATGATGTGGCTACCCGTTCCGTGCCCGCATTTAGTGATAGTGCCATCGTGCATCGTGTGCCAGAATTGGGTCCCGATTTTCAAGATGTTGTTCTCCCATCGATGCACATCTCTTGGAATCCATGACATCTTATTCAACCCAAAGAGGTGCCTTCGAGCAGTTCATTTTTCTTGTGTCAAGCTCTTAAAAAATGAAACAAGCTCTTATGAGGATAGTTCTTTTACTATGTCAACCTCATCAAAAATGAATTAACTCACGAGGATAGTTCTTTAATGTGTCAACCTCATCAAAAAAAATGAAAACATGTTCCTATTCAATTTGAGTCTTTGATACGATATCATAAAATCCCGACGAGTCTTTTTCATAATTGAAACCTTCATTCCATCCGCCTACGAACCGCAAAGTTTACTCCATTGAATGCATTGACTTTGCAGTATGTACTTGAATTGAGTCACCATGTCGCATGCCCATTTTTCAAGCATAGTTTATTTTTGTTTCAAGCTTGTGTAAAAATGAAATCAATTCCACGCGTAGCTTCCATGCTAGCTTGCGTAAAAATGAAACCATTACCATTTACCTCCCATGTTTGCCATTTTATCAACTCCGTTTTTTCGAGATGAGCCTTGGTTTTCTCATTCCACAGCTACCATCCGCTCGTCGATCATATGCCTTCACTTGATGGTTTTCCCATTCTGTGAGGAACCACTACAATGAGTGCTCTTGTTAGCCCGCCTCTTTACCTTAAATTGTTCTAAGCATTTCCACCATTACCGAACCAAATAGCTACCCTTAATACCACTCATTCCTCCGAGAGTGAGTCAACTTTGAGCTCTTTTCCGACTCTCAAAACATGAAATTTTTTTCCGAGACTCTTGTCATTTTGAACTCATTAAATGGCTACGAAATGATATCTACCCAAGGATAATGCTACCCCTTTTTCGCTCGATAGATTATTTACGAAAAGGAATACCTTACCTATCGCGACTAAGAGGTTCTTTTAGATATTGTTTTCTACCTTTTCGCATATGAGGGACTATTTACGAAAAGGGAAATGCCGGAGTTTTATTTTCCGCTTCTTTTCAAACTCTCTAAACATGAAAAGTTGCAACTCCTTCCTTTGTCGTACTCGTTAAAACTAAATGACATCTGATACAATCATCATGACATTATCGAGTTCCTCCTTCCTAGGGCCTCGTGAAAATGTACTAGGATGGATTTGTCCGAAGGACAATCTTATATGACAAGTATATGGTATCCTCCTTCAAGCTCGTGTAAAAATAAAGAGGTACTCGCTAGAAATGGTGGGAAGATGGAAGTTATTCATCAAGCTCGTGTCGCGTAGTATGTTGCCTCTGAACATGACACTTGTTTGCAATTCCGTGTCGGGTTGCGATATCTTCACTTCGTCACTTTTCCTCCATGGGTTTGGGAAATCCGTTTACTTCATTCGATTACAAATCTTGTCAACATCTCTCGATCCTATTTGTAGTCAAATGCCGCCAAATTCCGTAGTCGTGTTGCCGATATGTTCAATAGAAAATCCTTCTCAGCTTGTACATTCCTTGATCCTCTCGTTTCAGCTTGATTCACACTCATATTACCTTCGATGCTTTCGTGTCGATGATGTGGGATTCATTATGACCCTCCTTCGACAGATTAGCCTTCCGCCGACTTCAAACATCATCCGAAAGTTGATCTAGAGACTCCTTCTCGTACCTTAGAGCTTGCATGCCCTAATGGCAAGTTCTTCGCATTCGACGACAGTTCACATCATTGGCCTTCGACGGTGATTTCACGAGTGTTCGACTTTAGCTCATTATTCACATTTCGTGGATTGTACTAGTAGTACCTTGAGAGCCACTGACATTATGGTGGTTTCTTTCCCAGCACTTGTTAATAGTTCACATTATTGACCGATAATCAAGTGATCGTCTAGCATGTTCAACTTCAACACATCTATTCACATGTTGGAATTTGTACTTTGACGGTGGTGTTGGAGTGCAAACCCCGGGGCTTCGATCACAAAAGTATAGGCTGCGAGGAGTGATGAGCCATTCATGATTATATACATGATTCTTTGACTTGATGACTGCGACCATACCGTGGGTTCTCTTGTTTTGGATCCTCTCTATACGCATGGCCGCACCCATGCCGTGGATCTATTTCATATGATCCCTTCATTTGGATGGTTGCGTCCATGCCAAGGATCCATTCACATGATCCTCTTCTTGATGGATAACCGCACCTATGCCATGGATTCATGTATTTTCATCACAGAGATTTCAGCTATGTATATGTATCTATGCTTGATTTGAAAGTCTCCTAACGTAAAACGTTCTGCCTCGTACGTACTTGTAAAGCATTTCATCCCTCACTCATGTTCGTACTTCATACTTTAGGGGCATCTGCTACGTACTCAATTTTTTCACCGTCCTTGTACCCTCATTCCTTGATCTTGGAGGACCCATATAGTGACCCTGTGTACTTTCCAAACATGGAATACATACCCCCGAACCACATTTTGTCTACCAAATCATCTCCCTTTACAAATTTTCTGAAAATAACTCGTAAAAACCCTGGTTTTTCAAGGTCCGCGCTTCCACCTAAAGGTCCCGACTCGCGTCGATAGCGACATTTACACTAAGGCCCGCGCCGATCGCACTTCATCTTAATATTGGACCCGCGCCGATCCTATTTTGGAAAGTTTTTTAAATATAAAGGAAGCTTTACGACTAGAAGCTTCGTGAAGCTGGGTGAGCTAGAAGTTTGTTTTGAGGATATGGCCGAGGAATTCCCCCTTTGGGCTTCTTGTTGCCATGAAATAGGAACTACTCCAAAGGATAAGCTCTTTTTCCCATAATTTGGGGGCCCATAACCTACTCGTCCATTGTTATATAAGGAGACCTCCTTCAACTCTACAACCTTAGTTAGTGAAGATAGAGAGAAGAAGCAATCATAGCTTTGGGAGAATAATACAGAGTGTGATTATTTGTGTGTGTTGAGAACATAGTGAGATCTTGGACCTTTGTTCATGAGGGTGTTGCAAATGTGCTTGGATACTCTGGACTCGCCGAAGGAGAGCCTCAACATCAAGGCTTTGGGTTGTAAACTCCACCGTCTTTATCATAATAAAATGCATCCGATGTTTAACTTCCACTCTTGTTTACATTTATAATGAGATTTCTAGCATTCCTTGATCACTAGATAGGTTGTAATTGTTTTATGTTTGTCGTGGTTTTACACTTGTCGTGGTGTCTTTAACCGTCTGTAGCAGTAATCAAACGTTGGTAGCAAGGTGTATCGAGCTTGAGAAGAGTGATGGATCAAGAAGCCAGCTGAAGACGACAACATAGCATCAGACATAGGTAGGTCATCTTCCTTGCTCCCAATTTCATTTACAATCTAGGAAGGTAGATGTTAGTATGTTCCCATAGTTACTAGACCCACCCTAGGGCTAGAGGGATCACCTCTGTCCATAGAGGGGATTTACCCGGACAACACACATATTTCTAAAACTATCAACTACTGTGAACGAGTAGTCACGTCCCTTCTTGGTTGTTGGAAAACCTCCCACAAAAGTCCATGGAAATGATTTCTCAAGGACGCAGTGGGTACATTCATAAAGGATGATATAGAATCTATTTCCTATTACTAGTCTTATTGATACAACCAATCATGCATCCTCTTATGAAACTAGCTACATGTTTTTCGCATCTTGGGCTGAATGCACATACCTCTACAAGTTAGCCATTGTCTTCCAAACACCAAATATCCCTACAATTTTGGAGTTGTGAGCCTCTTTTAATCAACTGCAATAAATCACCTTTAGGAACACATAACTTATCCATCTTGTAGAGTATCCCATCCTAGAGATGGTAGTCAACTGTGTTGTCACCATTTTGTAGATGACTTTAACTCTACAACTTCGAAACACCTCCTTGAAGTCCTCATCCTTTGAATATTCCTTTCGTATGCATCATGGGTGAATGTCTCCATGTGCATCGAAATTCCCAAAGTTGTGATATTTGATGTGGGTGACCTTAAAAGCATACCGACTTGTTTGTGTTTCCTCTATACTTTATCACTAAATGAAATTGTTACGTAAACCCCATCCACTTGTAATGTTCGTGCATGTTGTAGCTTACTCCCGTCATGTAGGTACTATAGTGACTCATTATTTATGTGGATTATTGTCTCCTTTCTCATCAAATAATTTTTCCACTTCTTCATCAAACTTTGGACCAAGGCATAAAGATCCATGTCATAGGTAGTGATAATTAAGAATTTACCCATGCAATACTTAAAAATGGAATGGTACATACCTTCCTCCCTACGTCAAGATTGTTCACGTAGCATACCCATTCACATTTGTCTCCACTTTCAAAGTTCTACTACAATTTTGGTAATGCTAGAATTGGTAGCTGACCGATCTTCTTCTTTATCTCCTTAAAGGCCTCTATATATCTTTTCCCACCGGAAACTCTCGGTATCTCTTCGTTATGGCATGGAGTGGTGTTTCTAATGCCGAAATGAGGCTATGAATTTCTCAGATATTGCGTTTCAAAAAACTCATAACTAAGAAACATTAGTAGGCACCGATCATTTCATGATGTCCCTCCATCTTGACATGATCTATCTTCAACTTTCCTCCACCTATGACTTTTTCCTGCATACACCAAAGATCGTTGTGAAAACTCACACTTCTTGAGATTTTATAGAAATTGGTGCTTCTTTAATGTCTCCAACACGTGCATCAAATGTGAGATTTTCTCCTCCCAAGTAGCACTATATGCCAAGTCAGTGTCATCCAATTATATAATAATAAATGAATCTATAAAAGGGCACAATATATCATTTATTAACCTCGTAAAAACATATCCGGTGCATTACATAGGTTGAATGGTATGACTAACCACTCATACGAACTCGCATGTGTTAAACTAAAAATTACACTAAGAGGGACACAAGTTTTAACGTAGAAACCCTTACGAGAGAAAAACATAAATTCTTTCTTCTTTTTCTTCTTTAATTTATTACATAGATTTGTAGGCACCAACCTACTAGAGGCACCCACCCCCAAGATGTGAAAACTACTACTTACAATAGGCTACAACTTGGTTGAGGCACCAACCTTGAAAATGCTTGGGAAAAAATACTCGAGATGGAGGAGGGGGAGGGGGGTTGAATAAGTATTTTAAACTCACTTCAACATTTCAATATTCGTACTTATGTACACTACGTCATTAAATAAACCAACTTATGTACGTGACTATGATCAACAGCAACCTGTATATCCAAATAAATAATTTATCATTTATTTCATTAGCCGTTCAACTTTAATCGTTGGTATCATTACTTCATTAGAATTTAATTAAATAGTAACCACAAGAAGTAAGAATAAAATGAACCATGACACATACGCAGCATCAAAGAAAAACATGAGGACACCAGGATTTTTAGGTGGAAACCCAACTGGGAAAACCATCATTGTCGTCATCTCTAACTTCTTCTTTTATTATAAAGGAAAATGTCTTACAATCTCAGTACTGCACAAACTTATACCAAAGCATGCAAACACCCACCCGCGTAAGGCTAAAACCTTCTCTCGTTCTCTAACACCCACTAGAAGGGAGATCCAACCCCCCCCGATCTCGCTTTATTAACACCAACCGGAAGGGAGCTCCAACCCCCCTTATTATATTTATTAGCTACCACCGGAAGGAAGCTTTGAATCCCTCACCGAAGGCTCCATACCTCAACACCTATGTGGATCGTGTTTCATAATATTTCATACCGGATCCACCTAACTCAAAACATCAAACCCGTAGCCACTTTTCATCATATTTTTTGACTAGACCCACTTTCGGCCATTTACTCCCAACATCAAATAACAATTATGAAACCAAATATCGAATCAAATCACTTAGTCACCGAATCAAATCTTTCAATCAACATCAACAAACCAATCACATCGAACCTCAATCAACCAATGCAACTAGATCAAACCAATCCTTTGTCGCATCATATCAATGCACATCCATTCATAAGAATAACAAACCATACTTTCTTCATCACGTAAATAAGACCCCGCCATCGCAAACCCCGGTCAATCATATGTTACATAGGTATATGCTACTCGCTTTCAATCATATCCCGTATGTACACACTTCTCCTTAAGAGGAATTGCGTACGTATCTCAAAACACTAGAAACAAATAAGTCCGAATCACGATCACATTGATTCAAACACTGATCACATACTAAAACCATCGCAGATCTTCGAAATCCAAATACATATCACCACATAGTAGCATCATCACTAGTCAACATTCCATTTCATAATCAATTCAACCCAACCAATACCGCCAAGCACATAATATCATGAGAGAGACATCATCGACAAACAACAACAAGCATAAAAAACCGATCAAACATCATCAAGAACCCATACTCCTAAATCTAACATGTATACATGACTTTGACAAAGAACATTTGTGTATGTACATGCTTTCCATTCATTACATCCGCGTACATGCTCGAACTTTCGTAGAATATATACGCCACTACCTAGAAGCAACCGTTGTATGTACGCGATTTCTCAGAGACAACTCGACATATAGATCTCAGTAATCATTGAATCATTCCTTCGCCGCAACCACAACACACACTCCAAAAACCTTATTGTCACACATTCATGTCGCAGTATGATTACCACCACAAATATATCATTGTTAGTCATAATGATAAAAGATCAAGCAAGCATATTTATTAGTATCTCGCTATACTTTCGTATCTATCAAATCTAAACCTCCTCACATGCTCCTTTCGGTGCACACATTTTGTAGATAAAATGACACATTAATAACCCATAAATTGCACACTCTAACACTTGATCTCCATCTCCTCATATAACATAAGCCTTAGCCAATACCTTAGGCCAATCCCTTAGTAATGTCGATGGTATTCTTTGACAAATGGATCAAATATATGTTGTCGCACTCATTACTATGGGCCAACACTATGCTAAAGACCCTTGGTATTGATAATACAATGGTGCGATTATGTTTGCGACTTATCTTCACCATACCCGCGATATGTACGTGACCTTGCTTCACATGACCTTACATATATTTTCTCACATTTTATATTTTCCATTCCTTTGTCTCTCGAATTGATATTCCTTTGTCCATTTCACCTATATCATCTACATACCCATCATATTTCCATATTTTTCTCAAGTGGGTTTCTATCAAGTACAACACATTATCCATAATGCCAACAATGTTCCCATTTGGACTCTGATGGCAACCACTTTGGTGTTTGGTCACTACCACTCCGTAAGAACCTACAAAAAAATTTGTAAGCACATCGAGCTTTTCTCCCAAGTCACCAATATTATCTCTAAGAATTGTTCTCCAAACACCAAGCCTCTCTCACCCCTTGACATCAAAGGAAAAGGGCCGACCAAAGTCAATGAAGACTTCTCTCCCTTTGTAGAGACGAGCACCGTAGATCCGATCTTCTCGAATATGAAAATTGTATACTAACCATGCTCCCCCCGAGCATATGTTGAATCTTATAGAATATATACAAAGAAGTACATGACTCTATGACTCAACCAAATATGGCCTTCTCCTATCACCAAGGACTCATGCTTACATTATTCACCCAACATAGTGGGTTACATACTTGAATCAACATTACATCAAATGCCCAAAATAATGGGATTACATGCATAATTTACTTTCGACCCCAATAGTCCAAAAAATGAATGAATATTATAATTATTACATCATGAATCTTTACACGAACTTTACATAAAGAGAAAAATATGACATTTATAACCAAGACCAAATGCCTCAATAAGTGAGGTAGCAAGACCATGATAGTCATAAAAGCAACCATCATATGCCATATAGGATTATGAAACATGAACATCATCATCGTGAAGTAAGATAGGGAATGTAGCATCAATATTCAACAACACTCAACATGTGACCAAATATGCAATGCTTTCAAGCATCACCAAGCAATTGCATGCAACAATATACCAATAACCATCATCTTGACTTCATGTAACATGCCTTTTCCTAATATATGAAGAGTTATAATTCATAGGCAACAATATCATTCTATTGACCATGATTCCATCATATTATCTTCATCAATCAAGCTTTGTTAGTAACCCATATCCTTGATCTCATGTCATCAAGATCATCATGCTATATATTTGAAGAGCTAAAAATTCTCAAGCAACACATATATCATCAAATGTATCATATAGATAACATATAAATGCATCATCACCAGTGCATCACCAACATATGTGAGAACCAAGGACATCATCATAACAACTTTTCACATGTAGCTCAAGCAATATATATATAGGCATCTTCCATAACTACAAAAGCATCATAGAATACATAATGAAAACAACATATAAAATAAGTAGTGAGTGAATCATCAACCATAACATGAACATATTCTTCATCAAGTGTATCACATAAGATTAACTTTTATATAGTCATCATCCAATACTTTAGCAACATATGCATTTTTTCAACAAAGATCAGCAAGACATAGAACCTGAGGAACAACATCATCAACCAACATCGTATCTCTTCATCAATATCAACAAGCAATGGAAACATCATTATTTAGAAAGTAGTTCTTAAGCTACCTATAATGTCAACAATGTACTATTAGAAGCATAATAGATGTTCCCCATAAACTCTCGTGCCAACTATTCACTATCAAGTTTGATCACATCCAACAAATCCATCAACAAAGTCATTAAATCAAAAATCACACATTGCAACAACTCATGAACCATCATAATTTCTAAGTAACATTTGATTATTATCAAGGGATTTTAACCAATCAATATCGTAACTAGAAAGTCAAACAATAGCCGATCGAAGCATATCGAAACTCTCCGAGTCTCGTCCCACCGTTTTGTCATCTCGCAGAAACATTCATGAATGTCTAGATCAAAACTCACATATATACATGATTTTACTTCATGAGATCCGCATACGTAAAGTAAAATGTTAACCCTTCATACCCACAACTTCCCCCGAGCCCGCAATGCATGTTCATGTTCATTGTTACTAATTAGATGCAATGATAGAAAAATAAGCATCAACAAATGAATATGAAAACAACATGGGGATCATCATCAAGATATACATATGTATAGCTCCCTCGAGATCATACATCACCGATCCCGAGAACTCGACAATCATCACCTACTTTTCATGACGTCATGTACCTCACATCACTTCGTATACATTGTGAGAAGTAAGCTTTAAAAGAAATGGGACTCGCAATAGGGTCAATCTTCCCCTACATTTATGATTGATGTTCCTTCTTTCTCAAGATATGCTTGCAATTTCTAATTATGTGTTGGAACTTATCCCATCTCCTAGTTATGTTCTCGCATACTTGACCTACAATCGCGATCCCTATGCCCAAATGAGTTACAAGAGAAACAATATCCATAAAACCATCCTTTGTGCCTAGGAACCGATCTTGACTTTGTTCTAGGATATTTTCTTTCGCATGTGTGACATGATTAAATTTTCCTCGAACAACACTATATTGGTTTTTTTCCATCACATTGTGTATGTGAATCCATGTGATTACACCCAATACCTGCTTGATTGGAGGAGAGCATTTTTTCATTAATAATCTTCTCTAGAGACTCAAATGCATTTTCCCATTTATTGATCTTCTCATAATGTTCCTTTTGTAGGTGATAACTTCAAATTCTAATGTTTCACAATGCTTTTCCTTTTCTTGAAGTTGTTTCTTATGATTTATGTTCTTCTATTGGTTGATTCTAATTCCATCTTTAACATGTTTATTTCTCAATCATATTGTTTCCTTTTGTTTCCAATTTTTGTTATCATTCCCAAGTTTATCATTCTCTTCTGCATGCTTCATTAAATCATCTACCTCACAACTATATGATTCATTAATCGACTCGATCTTCAAGAGCCATAAGTACTTGATAATGACTATTAGAATATGAATCAATTTTCCCCGTCATCAAATGTGCTATGACTATCTTCATTAGATGTAAAATATTTTCTTGTCGTAAAAAACTTCCTTTAGAAACATTATTCCCATTCTCTTTATGATTTCTCTATATGGACATTTAAAGTATAAGGGTACACTCTTCTACAAGAAAAACATTTAAAGGGAAACTTACCTTTGAATTTTTCAATTCCTACTTGCAACTTTCTCACGAAGTTTGCTTCTTCCTCATCTAATATGTAGCTCGTGTATTTGGGTGCTTCCTACTCTTTTTTCTTTATATGTGGCTTTTAAGGCTACTTCTCTCATGTCTAATGGGCCACGTAAGTCTGAGCTCAAATACAATCAATATTCCATGGAGTTGTTCAAGTGTGAGACTCTTCGCATCCTACATTTCTTGAATGTATGTATACTTTGGAATCGAACTTCAGATTAGTGATCTCAAAACATTCTGAACAACAATGAGCATATTTTATTTTCGTCACACCATATTTTTCATAGAATTAACAACCTCGATCTCACTCTAAGGAAAAATCCTATAATTCTTTCATCATCATGTATTTAAGAGTCTCATGTGTATTCTAAATGATTGGAGTTTAACACTTTTTACCTTGGTGTCACCTTCATAACTTTGGACAAGATTAACCCAATATTGCTTTGTAGTGTCTAACCGCATGAATTTCAAGAACCGAGACTCGACTCGTACTTCCCGTGATGGATTTTACATGACCTTTGCATTGATTTCATAATCGCTTTCTACCCTTTTTGAAGATATGGGAATAAAGGCCGGATATTGATATCCACTTTCAACGATTTCCCATACATCATCTCCCAAAGGCATCGTAAAGTATCCTCCGATTTTGACTTTCCAAAAGACAAAGTTAGTTCCATTAAATAAAGGTGGCATGACAAAAAAATACTCCTTCTTGACTACTCATCTTGACGGATTTCCCTTTAAGAGATCAAGCTCCAACTAAGGGACCTCGCTTCCGATAACAATTATTGGGAAAAAATACTTTGAATCAAAGTATTTTAAACTCACTTCAAACCTTTAAATATCTTATTCAAACTTATGTACACCACCGTCATTAATGAAGCCAACATATGTACGTGATCGTGATTAAAGCAAACCACGTATATCTAGATAACTAATTTATCATTTATTTCATTAATTGTTCCACTTTTAACCAAAGCAGTATCATTACTTCATTAGACTTTAATTAAACAATAACCATAAGAAATAAGACAAAATAAACCATCACACATATGCAACACAACAACACATGAGGACACCAAGATATTTAGGTGGAAACCTCAATGTGAGAGAAAACCATCGTCGGTCTAGCGTCTCTATCTTCTTCTTTTAATATAAAGGAAAACATATTAAAATATTTTATTGGAGGAAAATTATACCAATAAGTAGGCACTCACCCGTTGCATAGTTAAAACCTTCTCGTTCTCCAACACTCCACTAGAAGTGAGCTCCAACCCCCCCCGATATCGTTTATCAACACCCACCGAAAGGGAGCTCCAACCCCCGATTAGATTTACCGCCTACCACCGGAAGGAAGCTTTGACTCCCTCATCGAAGGATCCAATCATGATTTCTGGTGGACCACGATTCATAATATTTCATACTCGGATCCACTTGACTCAAAACATCAAACCCGTAGGCCACTTTTCATCATATTTTCAGACTAGACCCACTTCTACCATTTAAACCCTAATATCAAATAACAATTCTCAAAACCAAATACCGAATCAAATCACTTAAGCACCGAACCATCAAATCAATCACCGTAATCAAATAATTCAATCAACATCGACAAACCAATCACTAAATCCTCAATGAACCAATGCAACTAGATCAAACCAATCCTTATCATACACATATCAATGCACATCCATTCATAAGAATAACATACCATACTCTATTCATCACATAAATCAAATCATGTCATCCCCGCGAAACCCTAGTCAATCATATGTTAGAAGCTATATGCTATCGTTATGAATCATATCCGCGTATGATACGTGCTTCTCGTTAAGAGGACCCGCGATACATATCTTAAAAACAGTTGAAAAAATAAGTCCGAATCACTATCACACCGAATCAACCACTATAAAACATAATGAAGCCATCATAGATCATTGAACCAAATGCATATCACCACATAGTCGCATCATGACTAGTCAACATTCCATTTCATAATTAATTCAAACCAACCAAGATCGTCAAGCACATATTATCATGAGAGAGACATCATCAACAAACAAACAGAAAACAAACAAAAAACAATTGATCAAACATCATCAACAACCCATACTATCAAACCCTAGCATGTATACGTGACTTTCGACAAAGAACATCCCCCGTATGTATGCACATTCCATTCATAACACCGCGTACATATTTAGAACTTTCGTAGAATATATATGCGATTACCCAAAAAGCGCATCCGTGTATGTACCGACTTTCGCAGACAAACCGATGTATAGACATATAATCACTCGAATCATTCCTTTGTTGCAACCACAACACACACTCCCTAAACCTTATTTTCACACATTCATGTCGTAGTATCATTATTGGTGAGCCATGGTATTACACCAAGAGTGCCGCAACTCCCAAGGGCTGCCCTACTTTACTTTATCAACCTGAGTTCATACAAATTGGGAGGGGACAATGCATATATACACAACAAGATGCATTATGTTCATGTCATCCTCTTCCGCTCTACGAAAGGGTGCTACTCCTGTGGGTTCTCGAAGTTTGTCACACTTAAATGAAACTAAAATAAATTGCGTAAAGGAAATGACAGATTAAAATGAAACAATTCAATTTGTAGAAAGGAAATGGCAGAGAAATGAAACTAATTTAAATTGTAGAAAGGAAACTAATTTAGACCACACTTAACTTGGCCAATTAGCTAAACACACACTACTCTATCTATCATGCTACTATCTATGCGCTATTCATGACCTAATTCTAATATGAACAAGTGTGCTTGCAATTTGGAGGAAAAAAGGGCTAAAGAGGTTACATGGAGGGCTTAACGCATGAAATGAGGCTTAGAAGTGGAAAGAGCTGAGGTCAAACCTTATAAAAACCTTATTATAGCGCATAAATGGCTTTGGAGTGGAATGTTTTGAAAAGTGCGATGGCGTAGAAGCGGAGTAAGTCGCAATGAGTGGAGTGCAAGTGCATGTGCTGAAAAGGTAAAATTTGCGAAGTGCGATGGGGGTAAACATTGCGGATTTGCGATGTGGTAAATGTTAGCGTAGTGCAATATCGCAATATCGCAATCGTCGTTAGAAGTGGTAAGTGTTAATGAAAACCAATTAAATGGTGCAAAGTGCGAAATGCGACAGGTGATGTGGTAGTGGACCGACGTACGCGAGTGCGACGCAATATCGCAATCTATGAACCGTAGCGTTTAAGTCTTAAAAGAAAATGGTAAATGTTGCGAAGTGCATATGCAATGTACTAGAGTGATAACCGAGAAGAAAAGGGCGTAGGTCAAACTTTGATGGTTTGTCAAGTGTTTTTCGTTAAAATGGCCGTGATAGCCGCAGAACATGAAAAACAAAGGAATAGAAGGCAACTTAGTTGTTTTGAAGTGTTTTTGGTAATAAAAAGGGTGCGACAAAGTATACAAATAAGTGAAAATAGAAGGGCATAGAAGCATAACAACATAGATGGAGAATGAAGCTGGAAGGCGAGGGTGAACTTCTCCGAACTTTAATACCGCTTTCCGCAAACAAACCCGCGATTCATGCATGGGAAAACAAAAAAGAATGCGTGATAAAAACAATGAACAAAAAATCAAATGGCCTATGGAAAGCCTAACCCCCCTCGAGCTTTATCGACAAAGATGAGAAGGGAAGTCTAGATCCACAACTTTTAGATTTTTATCCTCCATTCTATTACTCACAAGAAAATGAAACCTACAACAACTCGAAAGCAAAACTAAACAACAATGAAATTATCGAAGCAAAACTAACTAAATGACGAAAAGGAAAAGATGGTAACAAAAAAGAAGCCGAGGCACATGCACTAGTAAAAAATGATGAAATTAATGACCGTGGACTAGAAAAAGTTAGTCACCGCTATTATTTCAAGTGAATTACTACTAAATTTCTGAGCAATTTTAAGTAACCGAACTAAAAAATGACTAACTTAAATGACTAATTTAGTCTAGGAATAAAATATACGACTAGATAATAAGTGACTAAACTAAAAAACAACTAACTTAAATGACTAATTTAGTATAAGGATAAAATATATGACTAGATAATAAGTGACTAAACTAAAAGCGACTAACTTAAATGAATAATTTTTCCTAGGATTAAAATATATGACTAAATTAATAATGATTAATGTAAATCACTAATATTATAGTCTAAGAATAAAAATATGACTAGTACAACAAGTATATGAATTAGTCATTTATGTCAATAATTTTTTAATTGTGTCACGCCATAAATGGAAAATTGCAATTTTGATATCGAAGTGTTACATTTCACTTATACAAGATTCTCTCGAATCCATCTCAGCATCGTTAAAATTCTCTCGCTTGTGTCCAACACTCTTTCCATTAGGTTTTGATAAGTACTGATGACAAGCTTCTCAAGAACCATTAATGCCGGATAGCCTACCCCTCATTTACCTCAAAGCAATCAATATTATACCCATGATTCCCCTTGCCACCATGAGTTCCCCGATCCGCCCCAACAACCGTCGATTGGCCGCCCGCACTCCCCGTCCCGCCCCGCTCGCCCCAATCACTACACAACACTCCCGCAACACCGAACGCGCTCACCAACACGACTTCGCTCCGACGCCTTTGACTCATCTCGCTCGCTATGGGGCACACACCCGCTCGACGTTGCCGCCATCACTGTCCGCCAAATCACACGACTCCCGCCCACCGCTACACGACGCGCCCAAGGTGGGCATTTGCCAATATGGCATGCCCAATACTGCACATTTTTGTCGCACATTATACCCGAGTTGGGCGCCCATCGCGCCCCCACCACTCCGCCGTCGCAACACTAACTTGAGGGTGTGACACTCCCTCATCCTCGCTCCACTTCAGTATTTACCCATGCGGGAGACGCCTTCCACGTGACGTTGCTCAAACCTCACTCCCATTGGAGAGTGCATGAATCTTTGTTATACTTATAATAATAATAATAATCTAATTTTCTAAGGTTAGGTCGACCAAGCTAAACACCAAATTGGTGTATGAGACCCCTTTGTTTGTGGGACAAGGGATCCACCTCCGCATAGCGATTTGATCGCTAAGTTTATCGAAGACATACATACTCTACCCTCTCGGTTTTGAACCTATGACCTCTTAGGAGGAAACACATACCCTTAACCATTAAACCTACTCAAACCTCACACACATATATAATTTATTTATAATATGTTTAACATACATATATTGTGTAGACACCAATTTAACATATATATATTATTTGATATGAACCTTTATTAATTTATTATATAATAAATATCAATATTTATATTTTATTGAATTTATTAAAATATTAATTATCAATATTTATATTTTATTTGTTTTCATTATATTATATAAAATTAAATTTTAAATATAATGTGATTTTATATTTAATTAATAATTAAAATAATAAATACTAATATTAATATTAATATTTTAATTATTTAAAAAGAATTTCGTTTGAACCTTCGTAAAATGGAAGTAGGCATTTGAAAAATGGAAGTGAGTTTTAATTATTTAAAAAAAATTGTTTGAACCTTTGTAAAAATGGCATGTCGCATTCGAAAAGTGGAAGTAGGAATGCCGCATTCAAAAAGTGTAAGTAAGTTTTAAATTATTTAAAAAAATTGTTTGAAGCTTTGTAAAAATAGTATGCCGCATTCGAAAAGTGGAAATAGGCATGAGTAAGTCCCGCGTTGATTTTATAAAAAAAATACCGACTTTGAAAAACTCGTTGTTCAACTGAAGACGGGTTTTGAAAGTAAGTCGAACATTGGCATGCCGCATTCGAAAAGTGAAAATAGGCATGCAACATTCGAAAAGTGGGTCATCCATTTAAAGCTATCCATTTATTTAACAACTTAGAATGATATAATAAAATTTTAAAATAAATCTCTTTTAACAAGATTCGTTCACTTATCGATTAAGTCAATGTCTAACTCTCGCCAAATAGTATATGATAAAAAGAAATAAACCAACCATTTTTAATGGAGATATTAATTGAGAATTGATATTATAATATACCAACCATTTTTGATGAAAATATTAAGTGAAAATTAATGTGACTTGATTTTGATACTCTCACTTTCTTCCCTCCCACTTTATTCAATCACACACATGCATTTGACCAGATAGTAATCCACCTCTTTAATCAAGGAGTGTCCACAACAAAAGTGGAATTAAGTCGAACTAATGCCTTTATTTCATTAAAAAAATATTGACCATAATCGCTCCATCTTTTTAATCGATAAATACATATTAGTTATAAATACATATATTTTTTTCTTTTAAGTCATTGAGATAACAAATTAAAATCTAAGAAAAATGTTATAAAATCATTTTCACTATTTTCTCAACGAAAAATAAACCTCTTTGACTTTCACACTTAATGATATGCAATGCAAACCTCTTGCGATCATCGTAAGGAATAGTCCATGAAAGAATCATAGAATTATAATACTCTTCCCAAATTATTGAAATTGATTTAATTTCGCCTTTTGCTCTCACAATAAAAATACTTCACTATTTACATGAATATTGCAAGGGATATCGATATTAATACATATATTTTTTATAGACAATTAAGAAAGAGACTTTATACGAAAGTTAAAGAAGTTATAATTCATATTATTATCTATGGTTTATTATTTTATTTATATAATTTTAATAATAATATTTTTTCGAAAAATATTATATTATCAATGCTTTATGATTATTGGTTTGATAAATATATTTAATTTTTATATTTAAGAAAACAAATATTAATAATGGAAAGTGAAAAAAATATTATACTTTATAATAATAATAAAAAATTGGTGGTATGTTTGGTATATATCATCATTTTTTATAATAAAATAAAGAGTGTATTTTTTTATTTGAGATGAGTTAAGACGACTAATAAAAAGAAAAAGAAAAATTCCTATTATGTAGAAGTTTGCTTTTGATAACTCGATTCTCCAAAGAACAAAAGTGAAAGCAATTCGAATGGTTTATTTCGTACTCGATGTTCGACGTTCTAAGGAGACGGCCTCGAAATAAGTCGATGTCGAACATTGGCAGTGCCCCCGTGTTCAGTGGAGATGGGCTTCGTAAACTAAGTCAAAGTCGAACATTTGCATCGCAGTGCGTTGATTTCATCAAAAATGTTGGCATGAAACCCGACTTTGAAACTCGTTGTTCGACCTGGTTTAACTAGTTCAAGAAGACTAGGTTTTGAGAGCATGTCGAAGTTTTGTCAAAGTCGAAGCTTCCGGGGAAACACAAGGTTTTGAGGGCATGCCACATTCAAGTCCGTCAAAAGTCGAAGTGCGTGAGAGGTCATGGTTGATTTCACCAAAGATGCGCTACCAAGAATAGAGGAAAAATCGGTTGTTTTTAGCCGCCGCCATGTAGTTAGTTCTCAAATTTAGATAAAAACTCGATGAAAACTCGCCTGTCGGGTATTTGGCGCCAAAGTTTTGCTCTTGCGCTGGAGGACTTTACTCTGTATGGTGAGAGGGTTATTTTAGGCTGCAAATTTCTATATATAATCGCAGGTTTTATCGGATAAAAACACATTAGACAAGTAACTTTGGAGGCTTTTGAAGAGGCGTGCGCCCAAAGAATTCATAATTGGAAGTTTGCATACCCGTGAGTCACAGAGTTAGCCTGATTTAATATTTTTTCTATTTCCGGCTTTGTATCTGCTTCCGTTTGTTTTAAGATATTGTCGATTCATACGATTTTTTTTGGGTAAGGATCATTGTTTTCAAGGGGTCAACGCCTGTCCACTTCTCGCCTTCAAAACTCGATATTTTTCACTTATTTATAAGCCTCCAAACCAGCTTTCGTTGCCCTTTATTCGCTCAATCGTATATATTGATTTTGATCTAAGAAAATGTACCGCTTTATGATCCGGGGTGAAAAGTTTAAATAAAAACATGTACAGTCTCGAGGCTCGTATGGTTCAGCTTTCGACTCAAATCCCGCTTATGATATATGTCATCTTCACCAAATTTCGTGCGGATTAGTACATGTGTATCCTCACATATCGTAGATCGTCATCTCGCATGGTTCATTATCAACACATGGCTTAGGACACTTTCTATGGCACCCGTGTTATGGTCATGACCGAAAATAATTTTTGATACCTCATTGAATTATCCTTCAATGATGTGAGATAAAGCTACACGTATGAGAGGATTTGGGGAATTTTATTGACATTTATTCTACTTAAACCAATACAACCCCGATTTATTAATCCATTCATTTGATATCTCATTATCCATGTATCGTAGTTTCGTTTGACAAATACATCCATGTATCGTAGTTTCGTTTGACAAGCTCATGTAAACCTTAGAAAACTTATTTATGGAAGGCTACCGTAGGTTGGGACTACAACAGATCGAAGATCAACCATGGATTTTTTTAATTACTTCCTAAAAATTTTTATTAGGCCATCATTAGGCATCAAGTCAAGCTTCGTTAAAGAAGCAACGGAAACCGTGATGTTTCACCATAAAAGGAGCTGACTTACTTAGTTTTGATTGAAAAAAATTTATCACACCGAAGTTCCATTTCGTAGTTTCGTTTGACACTGCATGTAAACCTTAGAAAACTTATCTATGGAAGGCTACCGTAGGTCGGGACTACAAGAGACCGAAGATCAACAATGGATTTTTTTAATTACTTCCTAAAATTTTATTAGGCCATCATTAGGCATCAAGTCAAGCTTCGTTAAAGAAGAAACGGAAACTCGTGATGTTTACCATAAAAGGAGCTTGACTTACTTAGTTTCAATTGAAAACAATGTATCACACCGAGTTCCATTTCGTAGTTTCGCTTTGACATTTCATGTGAACCTTAGAAAACTTATCTATGGAAGGCTACCGTAGGCTGGGACTACAAGAGACCGAAGATCAATAATGGATTTTTTTTAATACTTCCTAAAATTTTATTAGGCCATCATTAGGCATCAAGTCAAGCTTCGTTAAAGAAGCAAACGTGAAACCGTGATGTTTACCATAAAAGGAGCTCGACTTAGTCTCGATCGAAAATAATGTATCACACCGAGTTCCATTTCGTAGTTTCGTTTGACAGCCATGCAAACCTTAGAAAACTTATCTATGGAAGGCTACCGTAGGTCGGGACTACAAGAGACCAAGATCAACAATGGATTTTTTTAATTACTTCCTAAAAAGTTTATTAGGCCATCATTAGGCATCAAGTCAAGCTTCTGCTAAAGAAGCAACATGAAACCGTGATGTTTACCATAAAAGGAGCTTGACTTAGTTATGTTTCAATTGAAAACAAAGTGTATCACACCGAGTACTCATTTCGTAGTTTCGTTTGACAGCTCATGTAAACCTTGGGAAAACTTATCTGTGGAAGGCTACTCGTAGGTTGGGACTACAAGAGACTCAAGATCAACAATGGATTTTTTTTAATTACTTCCTAAAAGTTTATTAGGCCATCATTAGGCATCAAATCAAGCTTCGTTAAGGAAGCAATAGGAAACTCGTGATGTTTACCATAAAAGGAGCTTGACTTACTTAGTTTCAATTGAAAAAAAATGTATCTTATTGAGTTCCATTTCGTAGTTTCGTTTGGATAGTCATGTAAACCTTAGAAAACTTATCTAGTGGAAGGCTACCGTAGGTTGGGACTACAAGAGACCGAAGATCAAAATGGATTTTTTAATTACTTCCTAAAAGTTTATTAAGCCATCATTAGGCATCAATTCAAGTTTCCTATGTTTTCTTCGATCCTAATCTTAGACCTAATCTCGCATCTCCTTTAAAAAGGCTTCAACCCCGCATTAAGAAGGTTGTACATAAACTCTTTAGAGGCCGTATTCTTCTCAATCTGATTTTCAAAACAAATTCAATATTGTGCTTTCAACCTTTAATATAGTGATTCCATTTTACCAACCAAACCTACACAAGGGGATTCACTGCAATACAATTCAACAAGCTTCAATGGTGTTCTTGGTCTTGTATCCCATATAGAATAAGTGACAAAGATGCCCTTTATCCTCGCCTCGTAATGTCCACTTTCACACTAACTTACAGGGTGAGTATTCCACGTATTCGAGATGAATAGATGATCACAATTTATATTTTTTGGAGTCTTCACGCAGTTTGAAAATACGCAGGTCTACAATTTCTGCAAAGAACAACAGTCTCGAAGTATACACGAGATCTACCAAATGTCTCTTCACAACACGTCCGAGCTGATTTCTTGCTCATGTCCAAGTCTAATACAAATACAGGTGTTCAAGGTGTAAGTCTAGTACCGAACCTTAGCACATACAGCAGCGATAGCCTCAATTCATCGGTTCAAAGTTCGCCCAAATGATGCTCGACCCTTCAAGCTTTAGATCCGAGCCGTGATACTTCCACAAATATGCTTACCACATGTGATTTTCCATAGCAATAAGCTACAAGACTACACAAGGACTAAATCTCCCGTTGCGGATTGTAATATCACAGTGCCCGAGGAATGAGTTAAGGTCCGAGGGCATATATGCATGTGAGGGACTTCCAACCTTAAACCAAGTTATCCACGAGTTTGTAACCTCTCGCAATCCGAGCCGACGCAACTGCATATATCCACAATTTACTACCATAGGATTGTAATCCGAGCCCTCACAATTGTGTCTCCAAGGGGTTTGTACATCAAATACGCATTTACTCACATGAAATCTACCTTGTAACAAATTCAAATCGACTCTTCCTCCTCGCCTCTTGTCTTGTTGTTCCGCATTCCTAAAATAATCTTCAACGAACATGATGAACACCACATCATTCCAAAGAATACCGTGAGGAAATTTCATGAATCTAGGCTATAATGAAAATTCAGTAATTTAACTCTAAAACATGACGTTTCTAGATCTATTCCCGATGAACAAAGCATGAACATCACGTCATTCCAGCAAGCCATGGTAGGAATTTCATGAATCTGGCTATAATGCAAATCAAGCAATTTCACCTAAAACATGATGTTTCTTAGATCTATTCCCCATGAACTTTCAGCCTTGGGGCCAATCGTAAATATTCAATTATAGCAAAGAAATACTTAAATTCACTTCAACCCAAATCACCAAGCAAAATCAAGAGAATAAATACCATATATGTGGACTTCAATCTCTAACAATGTCTAACACGTGGCACACTTTGTCAAGCATATAAATATATGAAATATTTTTATTACAGATAAAATATGCTCCTTTATGTTCTATGCCGTGTATTAAATCACAACAATTTCAGCAATATCATAGTGTGAAATCAAACGAACAATAGTGCCGGGAAGCCCCTATAAAGAAGATAATACAAGCCGAAAGTGATGCAAGTATTTGGACAGATTTAAACACTTCATTTATATATAAGAGATGAAGTACATCTACATACCAACATCTTATTACAAGCCGATACAAGTCAATCTCTTCAAACCATAACTAGAGAAAAACATGGAAAACCCTACTCACCAACTCCTAGCTAGGAATCACTCTTAACCAAAGCCGCTTACTCCAAAGAAAGCTCCTCCTTGGCACCCTACACTTGCATCCCACAAGCATACAAGGCATTTCCTACCCGCACCTCCTCAACACATTGAGTCGCACTCAGGATTTCCACTGCACCTGTGCCATTTTTTGATATATTCACCTTTGCATGGTATATAAATGAGCGAACTTTGCACATTTTGTCTCTATTGGCTTGGAATCATCATCGCAAATCTTGAGAATAGTTTTTTTTATTAAAAAATAATTATTTAATGTATTTTTTTTTAAAACCGGTTCATTGAGATCTCGACCGCTACCGATTAGACCGGCTCCGGCTCGAAACTTGGTTCATTAGGTCCACCCTGTCCCTGGCCACCTCGGCTCTAGTTTTCTAATAATCTAATGCATGTAAACTTCAAAAATCAATTTCTCTTAGAGTATTTGGAGTTAGGAGCCGAGTGAGGGTTTGTTGGAAAGAGGAAAGAGTCCCCTTTAAGATGGTGAAGGAGCCAATGCGAAAGGATGCCCAAGGTGACAAAAGAAATATTTTTCTTGTGACTGCTCTCTAAATTAGATCATTTTTGTTATAATTTCAAGAGTGCCCTCCAACAATTTTCCAAGATTGTCCATGACGTCTATGGCATTATCAAGTATAGTCATATCCATGTCATTAAGTCCTCAAGTGTTCTTTATGTCATGTCCCTAGACATTGTCTACATGTCATCAAATGGTCCTCCATCAACCATGCTGCATCTTGACATCATACCGGGTCTAGGCATCTCAAGAATATTGACATCCCTGGGTCAATACCACATCGACATCAATGACAACCTTGATTAACAGCTTTCAAGATAGACAACAAGATAAACATAGTGAGAAATTGTCGGCCTATCACACTTTGTGATGTGTCTTATAATTAGGAATATGGCGTCTCGTAACCATTTTTCTTGATCAACTGGAGTTTATTAAGAGAAATTTTATCCTAGGTAATATTATTACAACTTGTGAAGGTCTCGAATGAGTATCAAAGATCAGCCACATAATTATAGATGAAGATAGGAATAACAAATATGACTCCAAAGGCATATTTTCTACTAGGGTGAACTTCTTCAAGCTTAGAAAAGTAATGTAAATCTCCAAATAAGGTACCCTCGCATGCTAGGAATAAGCTGGAGAATGTGGTGTAAATAATTCAATAATGTGCCCTCTCGTGCAAGTGGCAAAAAATCGTAATGTATTCCCCTTCCAAGTGCCAAAAAGGTGATAATTTGTAACTCGTCATGTTGCCATGAATAGGTAAGTGACTCCTCAATTGGAGTGCCCTCGTTTTCTAGGAATGAGCACCGGGAACATGTCGTAAATAGGCTTTTAAAGGAGAGAGTTCACTACCGGTAACTATGACTTCATCATTGCCAAGTGCCTCCCCTTTAGCCGAGTGATGCATCCTATTTGGCTGCAAGGCAACTCCTATTGGCGTGTTCTTCTCCTCACTCGCCGATGTAATGAATGTCTAAAAATGTCCGCAAGGGTTGTGCCCTTAAGAATGCTAATATATTTACCAAAACATTTTGTTGTAATGCCGATAGATCCGCGTTCAAAACCAAAAATTTTTGTTGTCGTGATGATAGATCTCAAGGCTCAAAAGGTGTAAATACAACAAAAATATCTCTCAAACAAGTGTTGATCCAAAAGCTTTCTCTCAAATATGACTTTCTTTTTGTTGTTTAACTATGTGATTGTTGTGTATGGGTGTGTTCACACCGGTAAAAAATGTGTAGTCTTCTTCCTATATGTTGTTTCTAAAAGTTTGCACAATTGACATTTGTGCTCAAATAGGAGCCGAAACTTCTCTTTACAAATAAAGTTCGAAAAGAGTTGAAAGTAAAGAGTTAACATATTAGTTTAATCTTTGAATGCGTAAAATTGAAGATGAGTCAAAGCCCAATTTTGACAACAGATGAATACCATGCACATGATGAGAGAATAGCCGATGAGAAGAGCTTGCTTAAATATGTATGTCCATGTAATGATTTTCGTGGTGGGAAAAATGAGAAAAAGAAGTGTGATTTTTCAACATATGCTAAAATATGGGCATAGCGTATAAGCCCTTTCCTCAAAATTGTTATCCAAATAGGATAGAATTACATAGCATGTAGAGATGTAGAGGCACTAGACATAGATGAAGAGGCAACAAACACAAATGAAAAAGGTAGGAACCCTTGATGAAGGGATTGAAGTTGATAGAATGTTGAATGAGGGTTTCAAGGATGAATGGCGTAAAGTTGATGGAGGATGCTTTAAAACCTCGTGTATGGTACTTGCAATTTAAGTCATTTAACAACAATCCTTTTTAATTCTTAACTTGCAAGTGGTGCATGGTTGGACAAATGAGAGTGTTGATGAGTTATTGGCATTTTTTACAACGATTGTTACCACCCAACTCCACACTACCAACAAAACGTAAGAGCATGTAAAGTGCAAATCACTAAGCTAGGCTTAGGGTATGAAAACATCCACACATGTGGTAATGGTTGTGTATTATTTCGCAAAATCTTGCAAGTGAGACCGAATGTCCAAAATGTAAAGAAGGGAGGTATGACCAAAGGTTGAAATCAAATTCAGCTCCGAGAAGGGTTCTTCTCGCCACTTTCCACTAATCCCACAAGCATGCTTCGACATGTACAAATGTCGAGACATTACCGAGCTAATGCAATGGCATGCCCAAAACAAGAGCACTCGATGGAAAACAACGATTTGTGGCTGATTCTAAGATTTGGAAGGAATTTGACAATAAATCCCCCTAATTTTTCCCAAGATCCTCGCAATATAAGATCGGGTTTAGCTCTAGATGGGGTGAACCCTTTCTCGCATCAAAGCACAAAATGGTCAACTTGGCCGTTGTTTTTAATAAATTATAACTTGCCTCCATGGTTAGCAACGAAGCCATTTTTCTTCGATGTTGTCATTGATCATACCGGGAAAAAAAGTGTGACTTCGTATACAATTGATGTTTATTTAGAACCATTATTTGATGAGCTAGTGGAATTGTGGAAAGGAATTGAAGCAATTCAAATTTTAGGGGATGGTAATTCAATTCAATTCACTTTAAGAGCTTCTTTATTGTTTACAATCCACGATCTTCCCCGAGATATGGCACTTTGACTCGCTCTCAATGTTCATGGATACCATGGATGTCCAAAACTTTTGCATCTTTTAAGGGTTTTGTGAGGCACTCAAGTAGTTTGCACAAGTGTATTTATTGTGGACATCATGCTTACCTCAAAATGGAGCATCCATATTGTTGACAAAAAGTCACGTTTCAATGGTAAGGAAGAGAATCGTGAAGCACCATTGGCAATAACAAGTGATTACATTATCGAGAATGGAGAAAAAAGAATGCAATTTATTGAAAATGGTGGCATTCGTGGTAGTAAAAATGATCCACTTTATGATAGTGGTGTAAAAAGAGTGTGCATATTCTATAAATTGCCATACTTTAAGCATATAACCATTAGGTATACAGCTGACTTTATGCACACTCGAGAAAAACATAGCTTTTTGCTATTATAGAAACTCTTTTTGGTGCATATGATACAGTTGTCATCACGCCTAGACCTTAAAGAATCTAAAGATTCGTCGAAATCTTTGGGTTGAAAAATATGGTAATGGAAAATACAAAAAACCTATTACTCCTTATGTGTGGACAAAGGATCAATGTGCACAATTCTTAAAGTTGATGTCTCGTACTCGATTTCATACTGGATATGTAAGTGGTAATATTAGAAGCCAAACCGAAAATAATAGCTTAAGAAGCCTCAAGACCCATGACTATCAGTGTCATAATTGAGGATATTTTTACCTATTGGTACCATATCAAGTTTGGAAAAGGGACCAAGATTGGCAATTATAAGGTTGGGCCTAATCTTAAAAAAGAATGAGTTTGCATGTGCTAGATCCTTCAAAATTTTATAATTTGAGGGGAGAGGTTGTTGAAGTCCTCTCGCTTATTGGAACGAGAATTTCCACCAACAATATTCAATATTTCTATGCATCTTCTTATACATCTAGAACATAGAACTAGAGCATTGTGGCCCAATAAGAACAAGATGGATGTATCCTATAGAGCGATACATGAAATTTCGAAAAAAGTTTGTTCGTAATAAGGCAAAACCAGAAGGTAGCATTTGTGAAGGATATTTAATGCAAGAGGCCATAGGGTTTTGCACAGAATATATGAAGGATTTTAGCAATGTCAATCGGCGTGTATGGGATGATGATGACGACCGTAGAGTTGCAGTGAAGTATTAGAAGGAAATGGGTGTCGCTTCAAGCTATCAAATGAAGAAAGAATTGCCATACATGCCTATGTTCTTCAAAAACACATCATCATTTGATAAGTGGCATAGGTAAAATATTATTTACATCATAATTTATTTATTTAATTTCATTTAATAGCCAAATTATTATCACTCTTACTTTTCATATTCTATGCAAAAAAATACGAAGAAGAGATTCAAAAAATGGATGCATCCATCTCGAAAGCGTACACTTCAAGATTTGAACCTGGAGATCGTTCTTTTCCAAAAATTTGATGATTGTATTGTTGATGCAATTAATGATGCATGACAAGAAGGTCAAGATATGACGAAGGAGGAAATTCAAATTTTCACAACCTCCAAGTATATGGGCTTCTTCTTTCAGGGGATGTGGGCCTATGGTACTCATTTAAGAGTGGAAGAAAGGGACACGGAAAGGCAAATTGTGATTGTATTGTTAGTGTTGAATTTCATCACAACATCGAAAAAGAACTTGTATGTTGGATTCATACAAGAAATTATTCAAGTTGATTATGGTGAAACTAGTCCTATATTATTAAAATGTAAATGGATCAAGCCATCCGAAATACAACATGATGAGTATGGATTTGTACGTGAAAATACACGCCAAATTTTATCGAAGACTAATGAGCCATATGTTTCCCCTATTCAAATTAACCAGGCATTTTTTAATTGGTGATGTGACAAGCTCAGTATGGTCATATATCGTTCAAATAGAGCCCCGCTCAAAAAGGAAATTCATGGAATATGTTGATATAATGGTTGATGGGCAACGTAATAGTTTACAAGAAACATTGGAGGAAGAATATGAAGATGGCGATAGATTATTTGAAGATGAAGCATTGATTCCCAATGAAGAGATCAAGATAGAAAACATAATTCATGGCCGTGACAATATAATGTACGAGGACAATGAAGGAACTCGCGCATGTATACACAATTGATTAGGATTGTGATCTTGATGACCACGCAAATGATCATGATGATGATTTATCACCTTGACTTTATGGCATAAATTTTCACTCGCAAATGGATTTTATTGTTTTGGACATGGGATTAGCCGTATGGTTGTATTAAACTCTATGTGAAATTTATCATTCATTTTTTCATGTTGTGTGAATTTTGTTTCATCTCCGATGACTCTATTGTAGCATGAAGTGATTCAATTTATCTTAAAGAGGATTACTAGATCCATAAATGAAATTGTCTACATGAAGTTATGCTAACTTTAATATTTATTTTGTAACTCCTATAGTTGTTTTTTTTCCTCGAAAAAAATCTAGATTCTTCTAATGTTATTTTAATTGTTAAATTGGGGGATGCGTATCTTTTTATTGCGGGATATTTGATTTTCAACTTGCAAACCTCGAAGCTAAATGTAAGTCTCTCGAGTCCGTTTACTAAGGGCTCAAAGTCTTAATATGGTTCAGAGCTCTTCACCAAAGTTGTACTAAAGCATCGACACCGAGACACATATAATAGATTCAATAATGTTACAATGGTCAGCACAACCAATCTGCATTCCCAATTGCAATATGCTATGTTTTTATTATGTGATAAATTTATGCAAATATTACATTTTTTTTGCAATTAAAAAAAATAGAATCCATAATTCTAGATAAGGTGCTAATACCGATTAAAGTGTTCCTTCTATCAATTTAAGGTTAATTCATTCCTCATTGATCATAATGCATGATCGTATAATAGATATATTTTATAATTGTTATTTATCCATGCACTAATATTTTTTTATTTAAATGTGAAATGTAGGACATAAATACTATGAAGAAGGGGTTGAAATGTAAAAATGATCTTAGCAAAGTGATGAAAATATGATAGAATACGAGCGTGTTCGTAAAGAACGCATCACAAAAAAATGAAGAATATTTCTCATCTCTTGGTTTGGTGAATAAGTAAGTAGTTACTCTTCGTCACTTTTTATTTCTATGCATATTTAATGAAAGTTGTATATAATATATTTGATGATGTAGGCCATTATTTGATAAGTAGGGGAAACTCGGGATCCCATAGACAATGAGAATAAACAAAAAGCAAGAAAAGACATATCCCCGCCAACTCGTAGAAGCAAATGTCGTGGTAATTCAATGCATGTAGATGAAGCCGACAATTCTAATGATCAACTTTCCGATATATCGATGATCATGTCCAAGGTGTTCGCGAAAAATTGGCACATTCCGACGAAGCGAGTTGCAAGAAATTTATTTACAGTTAAAGAAAACATTTGAAGGCACATCCGAGGAAATTTGTGTGCAACCTAGTGCCACACCTATTGTGGACAAGGAGCAACCAATTCGCCTTTTTGCCACGAAATCACACCAATTACATCTTCTCCAAGTAAGGTGCTAGGAACTACCACACCTTCTTTAGCCACAAGTATGAGTGATTTACCATCACCTAGTCTTGGTTTTGAAGATGTATCAACTTTAGTGAAAAGACAAAGAATTAGTCAAAGCCTTTATAGGTCCAAACGTAAAAGGGAAGCCAAAGAACGTAAAAATCGAAGGGGAAGAAGGCTTACTTGATTGAGGTAAAAGATGGTGAGCCTACTGGACCAAAATGCGTCAAGGTGGGCCAGCGTAGTTGGGGACAAGAATAAGGTCTCATTTGGATGTTACCAAATCCAACTTTGCAGATCAAGATCCAAGAAATGTTGATCAAGTGATCCAAAAAAATGGAAAATGTGTTTGAGACTATTGGTGGAAGGATTTCTAGTAAATATTATAAGCGCGTGAATGAGAATTTTGATAAATAACTTTAGGCATAAATGCAGAAAATTAATCTTGGATGGAAAAAGATAGGGAGAGTAGCTTGACTCCAAAACAATGGGAAGATTTGAAGGAAAGTATGCGTGGCCGAAGAGTATTTGTCAAAGAGTATAAGAGCGAAGAAAGCAAGAGAGCAGTGTGAAGGCTCGATATTTTTTGGGTCGGGTGGGTTGTGAGCCAAACAACAAATATTTGTAAGTATACAATTTTTTTGTTGAATATTGTACATTGTGTTGTGTGTTTTGAGTTTTCTTAATATCCGACTTGTTGTGTTGAAAATTATTTCAGAGGTTGAAGAAGCTAAAAGAGAACCAATGGTGAGTGAAATGGCTCATTATATGGCAAGGGACTTGGAAAATTCTAAATATAATTATATGTCGAAAATCCAAAAGAGAAAGTTCTTTTCCATCTATTGACGTTGAGAGTAGACAAATAGGAGCTTTATCTAGTTGAAGACCATAGTAAGGATTATAATCATGCAATGCAATGTATAACTGGTTTGGCAAAGACAATGTCAACCATAGCCTCCTCCATTAAACCTCTTGTTGTCTGCATGGAAAAAGAAGGAATTTAACATTGATTTAGATGAGGTAAGAAAATTATAATTACCCTCGCAACCAAGTGCTTCACTTGAATTTGTAATATGTTAATGTTTTGTTCCATTTCCCTTCACTCATGAAGCCTTCTTTTTATTGGCAATTTCTTTGTCAATCACGAAAGAAGAAAATGTAAATTTGGGTGGTGCAAGAATGGTAAATGACTCAAAAAAAGGGCCATGAACATGTGAAGGTATGTTTTTTTGTAGATATCTACAAGAGCTATATGCTTCTATTTTAGTGTTATTAATATTTTTTATGTTTTAATATTATATTTATCGTTTTTCTCGCTATGTTAAAACTTATTTTGTTTTAATGTAATATTTGATTTGTGCATAATGAAATCACGTATAGGATGTTAAAGGAAAAATGGTTACCTCGAGAGTTCTAAAATATGACGAAAACCGATGCACCCGAACATTCTCAACTCGGTGCCAAATCCTCGCTAGTATTTCGTATATTAACTCATGAGTGCATATTATTCAAAGTTTAATTAAATAGCTATGTGTTTTTTGCAATTTAATTGTAATTATTATTTTCCTAATATCTATGTATACTTTTTCGTTTTTGACGGTGCTTATTAACTCCGTAGGGGATGACCTACTCCAAGTAGGTGACAAAGTGAATATATTAGATCCATATGACAGAAGCTATTGTCGCCATTGGATGAATTCACCAATTTATATCATACATGGAGTGCCACTTGGTCCAAGACGTAAAATGTAAATGTCATTAATGTCACAAGTAACATCCCCTTCCGTATGTAGATAAAATAGATGGATGTGTTCGTTTGAAGGAGAAGGAAAATAGTTTCATTCGGTGGCCGAAGAAGTATTTGGAAAAGTCATTGATATAGATGGTCATCTTGTTGTTGTTCATATATAACTTCTCAAATCCAACCACTCTTATTTGATAACTCGTATACAAAACAATCTTAATGTTTGGACTAAGTTTTGAAACTCCTCATTTGGATTTTATTGCAAATAAAATGTCGACTAAATGATCACACGTATTGTATGGAAGGACTTGGTCACCCTCGATGTCAACTATAAATTTTCCATAACTTGTTGATTGTATTGGTTTACAAGTTGATAGTTTGGATGATACAATGGAAAACATGGGAATATATGGCTTGTTGTCACTAATGAAGACTTATGGGTAAGTGATTTGTATGTAAATATGCTATGAGGTATTTTTGAATGTATGTTTGCATTTATGAGCTATTTTTTTTAAATATGCATTTCATTGTTCAGACAAACAATTAAGGCTTTGGAAATGTTGTTGCTTCCTATGGAAAAAATATGGAACAAAATCTCTTGATTCCATGGGGAATGATACACCTTTAGCTACGATGTCAAATAGACTAAAAATAATAATTGAGTACTTAAAGCAAGATGTTTGCTCAATTGATGCATTCCTCCTATTAATCCAATTCGTAAAGCAATTGTCACCTTAATGGAATGCATGATTGGTACGTAAGGGGATCTTAAAAAAACTAGTGAGAAGCAGGCTATAGAATTTATTTTAAAGCTCCTCTTCTTTCCATCGAGGAAACATAAAAAAAATTAATCATTGAGGTTGGTATAGCAAAGTGCTTGGTCTCACATTTCCAAAAGAATGTGGCTCTATAGAATTGTAAGAGACCTTCGATAGGATATACTTGGAGGATTGTCTTGTAATTTGTGAAGGTTACAAATTACTAGTACTATTAGAAAGAGGTGGGTAATATAAATGCCTTTACTTCCCTAACTTGTCTATTATGGTTATTCTAAAAGCCAAAGCAGAATTTGATCATTGTTAATTCAAGGAGTCTACGAGGAGAGTTGGGGGTGTGAACTATTGAGCCTTGAATGACTTATTCCGTATATCAAAACAAAGAAAGGATACCTTTATATATGAGGTTGTTGTTCAAATGATTGAAATATACAATGAAAAAGTCCGAGATACCGATTCTATTTCAAATTGACTCTCAGTGATCAACAACCGCACTTGGAAGAAGTGCGATTAAATCTCAAATGCAGTGTCTCTTTGTTGAGAATATCGAAAGCTTTTGATGATGTCTATGAGCAAGAGGGTATTGTCGAGAAGATTTCCCACTTAGCTACCGATATGGGTCTCCCAATGGATTTTCGAACTAATTTATGCAACAAGTATCCTAAATTTTTTTTGAGGTTTTTGATACAGCATTATGGGCTTGCATTGGAGTTAACTTCATGGGATCCTACTCTTGCAGCTCTTTTTTGCAAAAAAAGGCGTTGGAAGAAGCTAATAATCCGGGATTATGATCTTATACTTGACAGTGTCTCTGAAGTTCAAGAAGTTAAATCTCGTCTCGCTCTAAGTGTCAGTACCCACCATTAATTAAGCAAGTGGTTGTTAAGGCAAGTGAGCCTATGGAAGGTAAATAGTAAAGATGGTAATTAAGTGGGACTAAAATTGTTGAGTGTGCATCTAAAGTTCCTATGGAGTTGCCCATAAGGCATTCCCACCAAAGGTGTGATCTTGAAACATTGGCCCGACGAAGTAGAAAAGAGTTACCGAGTCTTACTGTGGAGAAGAGAAGACTCGTTGATACTCCGACCCATTACATAGCATGCCTTCAAGTTTTCTAACAAGGTAAAACTCGTGAAATTTTTTAGCTTTGGATTCCCTGAAAAGTTATAAATTGTTAACCCACTAGTTGAGTAATAATGTAAAATTAAAGTGTTACCCAGCTTAAAGAATAATGAAAACTATTGACTATTAATTATTGGACTCGTCTTTACTATGATTTGAGCCCTTTTGACATAGGTCCTTTTAGAATGTTGAATTCACCTCAAATAGGTCCTTGTAGAATGTTAATATGAGTCTATATGTATCCTACACCTAAAATAGGCCAAAATTACAATGGCCACAAGGTCGAATTCTCAGCTCGAAATATGCCAAAATTGTGGATGCTACATTGGCCTAAATTTAGAGATTAATGTGCTTACTACAGTCTACAGAAAGTTAGAAAAAATATAGGTCCAAAAATTCCATCCAGTGGGTCTAAAAAATATGTCTCGTTTTATTTTCTCTCCTACACTATTCTTTAGCTTCTCTTCACCAAGATAATATGATATTAATTGATGCTTATTCGATTTGAACATTGGTTCTTATATATTTGTCTTCCACAATGGAGGTAAATGATTATTGGAGAGGCATGTCATGCCTACATATGTAAGTTAGTAGTATTTCATGTTTGATCTTAAAAAAATAATTTTTATTCAATGAAAATGAATTAGGATGTGTATGAGCACTCATTTAAAATATTATAAATTCCTCTCAAAGTCGGGTGTCAAACCCATGAAGCAAGTAAACCAAAGAAACATTTTATTATTATTGACTTCATCTTTACATAAGTACATAATTACATAGTCATTATAATGAAGACCTACCTAGTTACATAGTTAGATCTGATTTGTTATACCTTCAAACTAGTTCTTTCTTTTAGTTGGTTCTTGCACTCGTCAACTTCATAGGAAAGAATTCGCATTCTTTCAAACCCAATGTAAGCAGACTATTCCGAGATCCTCGAATTTACTATTTCACTGTATACATATTATTGTTTTGACCTTATTTTGTGCTTTGATTGTAAGTACTTCACCGTACATGTCTCCGACTTCGTTGACCATTTCGTGAGACCCTATGTGATACCATCAAACCGAAATGGCATACTTCTCATCAAGCCGTGATGGCACCGAACCGTTGAGACCTTTCACCGTGGTAGCACGAAACAGTTGATAGATTTTTTACCGTGGTAGTTCCAAATTGTAGTGTCATACTTATCATGTGTTTGATTATACCGAGACCGTAGTTGACTCGTGATTATAACACCGAAGATCTTCACCGTAATACTGATTATACCGATATCTTTTTGTCACACCGAGCCTTAACTATAAATACACCTTTATAACTCATTCTCCTCACCGTCGTGGTATCAAAATAATCTTATAAGAGTAGTACCTGAATTGAGGCAGTAGGTAATTTCAACACTCGTGATGTCATTGAGATTGAGATGTTACCGAGATCCTTCTTTTCATAGTGACGAGAGATTGACCTTTCTTGTGAACTTGCACCTAGCTTAATTATTGGACCAGTATTACTATGATTTGAGCCGTATGGTTGTATTAAATGAAAACCAATTTTTTAGGGAATATTTATAGCTTACCGTGAGAAAATCTCGATCAAGACTATTCTTCATCAAAGCAAAGTCGCTGCATGCTCAGCTGGGTGAACGAGGGAGTAATGGATTCAGTGGTTGTAGGTTTTTCTTCATTTGTAGGTATTGATCCTTTGATGAATTCGTAATTTTTTTTTATTGTTTTTCATATTTGTATAAGTTGGGGACTTCGTGGTTTTTTGCTTGGAGCCATGAGAATAGTGTTGCATGGCCCAGCTTTTCCATGGGGAAAGGAATTACTAAACCTAGGGACCGTACGCATGAAGATGGGTAGACCTAATCATAAATTTTTTTACAATTTGATGTCCACTGAGTCGTAGCAAAGTGATAGTGAGTTTTTCACTAGTTAAATTCTCGACTCGTGAAATAGTGTGGAGAAAAATGCCTCCTTCCCCGACTCTAAGGTGTTCACCTCGCAAGGGACCACCAAGTGGAACGACACAAAAGGGGATGAAGTTTGCGTATCACCCCACATGCTACTGATAGGGATATGACGCCGACCTTTCTTCGTTCCAGATATGCGACAAAGGAAAAAGATAGTTTCTTGCAAGCATTCGGGTGATGATTTCACAGCAGAGACACCTTCAAATATTCTTACATCAATAACCGATTGTCGCATATCACGTACAAGAGGTTCATCACCCGCAGCAAGGCGTGGTTCACTCTTGCATCAAGGCCTCAAAGTGAGGTCGGAAATAGATCAAGACAACATACCCCTGTTTCCTCAAAAGTTTTCTAGAAGTGTGAGCTCTTTGAAGAGCCATGATCGTGATCATTTCAGCCTCCCAAAGTAAGGGATCTCAGCTTTCATCTTGTGAGGATGAGATGGATTCCATTCAATCGCATTTTCAAGAAAAAAAATAACAAGCACCGTGAGCATGGTAAATCGGCAAGGAACAAGGAAACAGAAACATCTCCAAATAGCAGTAATTCACTCATTCTCCAAAAAACCCGAAGATCAACATCAAAAATTAATATTTCCCCAAGCTCGTGCCAAAGAGATCCTTTGACTCGCATTGCGCCAAATGGTATGCCTCCTATCTTGAGTATTGGTTTTTTAAGCTTGTAGTGATGTTGTTAGCTCTAATTGCATGGGTTTCCATTTTTCACTGCTTTGACATAGCAATATTTTGTTATCTCCTTTCATGTATTTGCATTCTACTTGATTCCTCGTAAAGTGAAAGCTTGAGGGTGTTATTCCTAACCGATAATATTGGGATATCATTGACATCAATCCTTGCATGGAAGCAAGGCATTGCCCGATTTAGGGTTGTTTTGAGTTTGCTTTTCCCATCTCGTTGATCTTGTTTTGAGGCTTCAAGTTCAAACATATGCACTAAAATGCAAAGCTTGACATCAAAACCGTGAGCCATCTCCAAATGTTCTAAATACAAAAAGGGATTGTTAGCTAAGCTAAAATTGTTGAATATGAGTTGTGCGCGAAACAAGAAAAAGTCATGATTTTATACCATATCTATGGTATTATGGCATCTACATACTCTATTTGACAAACATATGACCAACCAAAGACTTGTTGAGATACACATTAAAATAACATAAATGTTGAAAACATCCAATGCTCCGTAGTCCCAACTCAACTGATATCTGACATACATGTAATCTTGAAAAATTATGTTTTGAGAAAATAGTGGCGGGCTTTGCTTAGAAGTCAGATAGTTAATATAATACTAGTCTAAGTTATAGGATATCAATTTATGCACATCTTCTTGTGTTGAGGAGGTAAATCCCCTCTGCGGACAGAGGCGATCCCTACTAGCCCAGATTGGGTCTAGCAACAATCAAACACGCGTAAAGCGTGTGTTCCTAATTGCAAATAAACCGACTTGCGAGGAAGGCTTATTCCGGAATCCGACGCCATGCTGTTTGTAGAAGAGGTGGTGCTCCCTGTTCCTTTGCCCCGGCAGATCACAATCCTCACGATCTCCGTGATCTGGACACCTACACATGCAAGAAACAACACAAACACAAGCATAAAATCCAATACATACAACTATATGTCAGCTTAAGAGGACATAACTCATGAACATGATCAAGAACAAGAGTGGAACCATAACCGATAGTCGCTTTATCATTAAGAGTCAAAAGAAGAATACAACCATAGCTTTCGACTCAAGACTCTCCTTTAGCGGGTCGTCAAGCACAACATGTCTCGATAAAGCTCGTCACTGATGGGGACAAGCCCTCTCTCTGATACTTGGAAATAGTCTCCTTGCTTGGATTTGGCCTTATAGGGGAATCAAGAAGGCTCTTGCAAAGATAAGGATGTAAAAGCTCTTGGGAACTTGGAGATTCTGAGCTAGCTTGCAATGGAAATGGGCAAGCTTTTATAGAAGGAGGAAGGGGAGTTGTGATCCCTATAATTATGGGATTGGCCCTATCATCAAGGAAGCTTCCATGAGAGGTGGCAAACCACTTCCTCTCTATGGAAATCCGTAGCCAAACCTCCCAACTCAAGATAGAAATCACCCCAGAATTTGTTAGGATGAAACTTCGCCTTTTATTTTTAAAAAACACCTCTTAATATGGTTGGCGTGGGTGCGTGCTCTATGACAGAGCACCAATTGGCGCGCCCTCTTTGGAGGATTTTCCCCCTTGGCGCGAGGGCCGAATTGTGAAACCGCGCCAATGGAAAAAGAGCTATTTTTAGGGTTTTTTGCAGGGGAGATGTCTTCGTGGCAATTAAAGCTCATCTTTCGGAGGGATGCAATGAAAGTATTTTCAAGTCTTTTCTCTCGCTCACGAGTCACTTTGAATGAGCCCTCCAATGTGCGGGATGGGGATTGTAGGGACAGTGGACAAATTGTTGTGTAACGTATGCCCCCTAAAGCGTGAGGCCCGAGAGAGAGAGAGGGGTGAAACGCTTTATGAGAACATGCCGATCGAAAACACCTGCCATCGAAAAACCCTGCAGAGCGAAGTACAACTAATGTCTCGTATACATGATATATATGCGTGGTATGGGCGCAACCATCCATAACGAGAGTGTACAATAATCTAGATCCAAGGTATGGACGCAGCCCATCCCAGCTGAAGATCGATAAATAGACTCAGGTATGGTCGCAGCCATCCAATCATTGAGTCATGTAAATAATCATAATAATCCACAATATCGCAGCCTGGATTACAACAGACACAATCCAGGGTCTTGCGCTCCATCTCGAAGTTCAAGCATGCGAATATGTGAGCTGAAGTCGAACATGCAAGAACATTGTCTGATTACCAACCAATGATGAAAGCTATTAACAGACGCGAGAGGTACCACCAATAATGAAAATGGCCCTTAAGGTACTATAGGTACAATCTACGGCATGTGAACAGTGAGCTGACGTCGAACACCCGCAGAATCACTCGATCAGAGGCCAATAATGAAAACCTCACGTCGAATACGAAGAACCTGCCATTGAGGCATGCAGGCTCCAAGGTACTAGAAGGGAGTCTTTAGATCGCCCTTCCCGGATAATGAGTCGAAGTCGACGGAAGTGACCTTGATCGAAGGTGGCCATATTGTTTCCCACATCATCGACGCGAGACAGAGGAACATAATGTCTTTGTGAATCGTGATCGTACGAGAATCAGAGGAAGGTTGGTACTTGCAGAGGTCAACTTCTCTTGAACATATTGGCGTACGACAGTGGACTTGGAAGTATTTGACATCAAAAGATCGAGAGGTCATAGTGACGAGGCAAAGAGCGAGATGAGAGGTCAAAAGGGATCACCCAAACCCACGGAGGCAAGTGAAAAACGAGATGAGATGTCCCCAACCCGACACGAATGTAGACAAGTGCCATGTTCAAGAGCGACATACTACCGACACGACAATGATGTTGGTTCCATTTTCCCCACCATTTCAGTGAGTACCTCTTTATTTTTACACAAGCTTGAAGAGGATACCATATGCTTGTCATATAAGTCCATCCTTCGTGATGAACCCATCCTAGTACATTTAACGAGCCCTAGGAAGGAGCGACTCAAATATCATCATTTCGACCGAATCCGATGTCATCGTAGTTTAACGAGTCCGACAAAGGAAGAACTCGACGTCTTTTTCATGTTTAGAGAGTTTGAAAAGACAAACTGAAAAGTAAACTCCAATGGTCCCTTTTCGTAAATAGTTCCTCGGACTCGAAAAAGGTAGAAAACAATGTCCGAGGAAACCTCCTAGTCGCGATAGGCTAGGGTATTCCTTTTTCGTAAATAATCTATCCCGACTCGAAAAAGGGGTAAACGTATACCGGGTAGATGTCGTTTCGTAACCACTTTAACGAGATCGAAACGACAAGTGGCCTCGACGATCTTTTCATGTTTATAGGGTAAAAAAAAGAGCCGAAAGATGACTCCACCCTGGAGGAACGAGTGGTATAAAGGGTAGCGATCTAGTTCCGTAATGGTGGAACTACTCAAAAATATGATAAAAGTCAAGAGGCCAGCTAACAAGACCACTCATCGCAACGGTTCCTCGAGAACGGGTAAAAAACCAAGTGAAGGCATATGATCGGCCAAGAAAATAGTGACGATGGAATGAGAAGACCAAGGCTCATCCGGGAAAAAAATAGGCTGATAAAAATGGCAATCACAAGAGGTAATATGGGAAAGGTTTCATTTTTTACACAAGCTTGAAATCAGGGAAACTCTACTTGAAGTTAGTTTCATTTTTTACACAAGCTTGAAACAAAGATAAAATATGCTTGAAAACGGTTTCATTTTTTACACAAGCTTGAAAACGGAAACAAACTATGCTTGAAATAGTAAGCATGCCCCCCAAAGATGGTGACTCAATTCGAGGTACATGCCCCCCCCAAGCTTCAGTTCATATGAAAGGCAGATGGAGTGAAGGTTCAAATTACAAGACCAAGAAGACTCGATCGGGATTTTACGAGATCTTATCAAAGACTCGAATTGAACAGAACATATTTCATTGTTTTAACGAGGTTGACACATTAAAAGAACCCGTCCTCGTGACACCTTGTTTCATGGTTTAAGGAGCTTGGCACAAGACAAGGAACTATGCTTCGACAACCTTGTTTTATTTTTTTAAGGAGCTTGACACAAGACAAGGAACTTTGCTCCGACGACCTCATCATAATGAACAAGAAGTCATCGCTTCCAATATTTCGACTCCCGATGGAAGGAAAACATCCCGGGAAGTCGAGACCCAATGCCCCAAAGACTCGATGCACAACGGCATCATCAATGAGCACGTGCATGGGGGTAGGTAGCCACATAGTTGACTCGCGGTGTAGACACAACGGGTGGATAAAAACCGAGAAGGGATGATTGCGGGGCCGCTTGCCACATCGTGACCAAAGAAAAAAAGCCGATCAATGGTCACGATCCGTCCTTCATGCGGAAAACGAGACCACACGAAAAAGGGAGGAGACAAGCGCTCCCATGGCATAGGTGTAATCACGCCCCAAGCGCAGATTAAAATCCAAGGGGCCCGGAACAACCATCACGTCCCATATGGACGGTTTTACCTCCCAAAGTAACAGGGTAACCTTGGAAGGATTCCCTAAGGATTGACTCGTTCTTCCGTTAAATGCCAACATATTCACGCGTAACAGGGCAAGCTGCTGGCGAACCGAAAGCTTGCCAAGTAGTTGAAGATAAAATACTAACGTACGCGCCTTCATCTATAATGGTGTTGGGTACGACCGTACCAAAAGCCCGTATCGTGATCTTGAAAGGCACATAAGACTGAAGGCAGTATCCGCGAGTCGACTCCAATCAAAGGAAGCGACCAAACTACTCGTAGAGGGGCTACCATCGAACCGAGATCATCTTCCCCGGTGTTATGGAAGAAGAAGGAGCATCCTCCATAACCTCCATCTCGAAGGCGAAGGAGTATCCTCCGAGACCTCGATCACGGGAGGTGAAGGAGCTTCTTCTTGAGGTACGGGGGACGGAGAATCTTTCTCCAAGTCCAAGGAATCGAAGAAACAAGAAGAACTTGAGGGATGTGAGATCCACTCTCGACTGGAAAAGACCCGGTGTACCGTAGACGAGGCCAGCTCAACCGACCACGACCAATGGTTGGTCGGGAATGGATTCCTCGAATTTTAATTTCGAAGGAGCGGGATCGACCAAGGATGACTCTCGACCAATCGCAGGATCACTGGGTGGAGGACTCAAAGACAACCGCTTATAACCAACCGGAGGCATGGTGTAGAAACAACTGAGTTGTCCAAAACTCGCTGGCTTCATCCATGTATGGACAAAGGTGAATGGCATGGTGCTCTTCACACAACTTACGAGGGATCGTGATCTTACTCCCTACTTCTTAGGAGCCTTACCAAAGCACTCAGTTGAATATTTTCCCCCCAACCTCGACTCCCAAAAGCCAAAGGCAACGGCGGGCGACCGTTGGACCATACTTCGAGCACCTTGGGAATACCGGGGCAATCTCGAAGGAGATGGTCTCGAATGCACAACATGCAAGGGAACTTGACTTTCCGTGGAGGGTTGGAAGGTTTATCAAGAGGAGATGTTTCGAAGAAATAGTTGCAGCCTTAGCCTCTCTCTCGTCGTGACTTATTCTTCTTTGTCTTCTTCTTCTTCTTCTTAGCCACCCGGTTACTCGAATCCATACTTTCACCGAGGCGAAGTAGAAGAGGAGGATGCAGTAAAACGAGCGAAGAAGGGGAGAGGTCCACCTTGGAATCAACATGATGTTGTTCGAAAGCGAGGAACCGATTGAACAAGAGCCGAGACATTCGGGACCACAGAGGTTGAAAACAACCAAACAAGCAACCCAACAGTTAACCCAGGAAGGGACAACGTTTCCATATAAGGAGCACCAACATTTCCAAAAGGAGGAAAAGGACCAGGAGTCCCTTTGGAGGGGATTCCTTAGTTGGTGAACTCCGGAAAAGTTGCCATTAGAAACAATCTTCAAAACAACACCCTAAGGAAACTAACTTTAACCAGGAATATTTCGTGGGCAGTTAATTTTTAAAACATTGAAACAAAACTCTACCATTTCATGTTTTAAGAGTCGAGAAACAGGAAAAAGGTGACTTTATCACTTTCAGATTGGAAACAAGCGTGAAAGGACAAGCGCTTGATGACCTTTTCAAATTTAATGAGTCAGAAAAGATCGAAATGACTACTTAGGAATACTAGGCAAAGGGTGTACCAAATAACCGTGAACTGCAATATACACCTTGGTTTCAAAATGAAAGAGAAATCAACCAAGGACTTGACGTACGTGTAGGCAATCTCCCCGAATGCTGTGTCCAGTGTATCACGGGTATAAGGCGGCAGACTCAGCTCCCTACGGATAAAGGATAGCAACCTAGTGGGGTCTCCCTTTATATACGCGATGGTACGGGGAGCACAAGTCCGTACTAGTGCTGTCTAAAGCCAAGAGGCGAACGACAGCTACTAGGTTTAACGACGCCGGAACACGTCTCTAACCTAGACGTCTAAATGTTTCGTTAATGTTTCAATGCTTCCTTAGGTAAATTGAATAAATTTTATAGTTGATCTTCAATTATGTCTCGATTCAAGGCCCTACCGTATGTCATATGACAATCTCCTGTATGCAGCTACATGAGAAAAGAAAACTTTCAATTCGATGAATGCTATCTAGTTAAGGGAAGAACTTCAAACAACGATGCAACAAACAACAACAGTGCAAATGAAATTTTTCCAAACTAGATGACTTTCACTATCCAAAAGTAATTTCAAACATTCAACGATGCGAATAATGCAATGTAATCTATGCAGAATCCTCTTTTTTTCGAAAAACTATGCATTTGTAATCTATGCACAATTTCCTTTTTCTTTTCAAATGATAAGAATGCACTCAATGCATTTTTTCGATGAAATGAGAATCTACTTAATGCATGCTTTTAATGAAGGAGAATGCACTCAAAGCGATTTTTTAGCTTTCAATCATTAAACAATGTGATCTAAGTTCAATGATAAATCTCAAAACTACTTTTCAATGCAATGTGATCTAATGCATTCTAATGAAAAACAAACTATGAGACGAAAACTAAAAAAAACGCAAATCTCCTTAATTAAGGATGAAGGCAAAAGGGATGCAAACAAACACTAAGAATGCAATCGTTGCTTCAAAACACTTTGTAACGAAATCCCTCAAAAGGCGTACAAGACATATGAGGCCGAACACAAAAAAGGACTTCCAAAGCAAGAGATCAAAACAAGGCATTCATTCCCTTTTACATCAAACAATCATAGCAAGAAGACATCCCAAACAATGAGCAATGTAATCTATGCTCATACAAGGAAAAGACCTGAAGGGAAAGGCACACTCGGTGAAGGATTTAGGGAAAAAAATCTCAATTTTCACACCCTCGAAATTGGCTCGACTCAGTACATTGACAACTAACGCCAACTCGCGCGACTTGTACATTGACAACTAGTGCCAATGGCCAATTGGCGCGGGTTGCTAATCGACAACAAGCGCCAACGCCTAAAAATGAAAAAAAACAAAAGAATTTCTCCCAACCAAGACCGGACTCACCACTTCCACAGAATCTCCAAGACTCAAATGAACCATGTAATCTAGGCTCAAAGCGAGGCAAAGCTAAACACATAGACCAAGCTCGGAAAGCTCAAAACAGAGCAAAACCCAGAAGTCCCTCAAAGACGGCACAACTATCAAGCTGAAACTAGCACCATATCAAGATTGGCGCGGGTAATAAATGGACAACCCAGGCGCCAATTGGTGCGACTCGTCATGCTAAAAAGCGCGCCACCAAGTTTTCTATGCCAAAATAAAAAAATAAGCAATCTAAGATCGACCAGTTGATGTTCAAGCTATCAAAGACCCAAATTCACAAAAAGAACCAGCCCCAAAAGAGCCAATCAAGCAAGGAGGATCAAGAATTAATCGAAAAGACAAGACAATGCTCTAAGTGTTCAATTTACAAACTAAACCGGAGATTGATCGAAGCAGCTTTGATCTATTCCGCAATTGCGAGAAAAAGCTGCTTTCGAAGGCTAATGGCCAACTTCAAAGCTCCGTCCATAGCTTATAAAACGAACGATAACAAGCTAACGATCCCCACGGAGTCGCCAAATTGTTGAGGAGGTAAATCCCCTCTCGCGCACAGAGGCAATCCCTACTAGCCCCGGATCGGGTCTAGCAACAATAAAACACGCTACAGCTGGGTGTTCCTAATTGCAAATAAACCGACTTGCGAGGAAGGCTTACTCCGGAATCCGACGCCGTCGTTTGTAGAAGAGGTGGTGCTCCCGTTCCTTTGCCCTCGCAGATCACAATCCTCACAATCTCCGTGATCGGACACCTACACATGCAAGAAACAACACAAATGCAAGCATAAAATCTAGTACATACAACTATATGTCGGGCCGAAGAGGACATAACTCATGAACATGATCAAGAACAAGAGTGGAACCATAATCGATAGTCACTTATCATTAAGAGTCAAAAGAAGAATACAACCATAGCTTCGACGCATCACTCTCCTTTAGCGGGTTGTCAACACAACATGTCTCGATAAATCCTTACAGGGGATGGGACAAGCCTCTCTCTCCGGATACTTGGAAATAGTCTCCTTGCTTGGATTTGGCCTTAAGGGAATCAAGAAGGCTCTTGCGGCAAGATAAGGATGTAAAAGCTCTTGGGAACTTGGAGATTCTGGAGCTAGCTTGCAATGGAAATGGGCAAGCTTTTATAGAAGGAGGAAGGGGAGTTGGGATCCCTATAATTATGGGATTGGCCCTATCATCAAGGAAGCTTCCATGAGAGGTGGCAAACCACTTCCTCTCTATGGAAATCCGTAGCCAAACCTCCCAACTCAAGATAGAAATCAGCCAGGGAATTTGTTAGGATGAAACTTCCGCCTTTTATTTTTAAAAAAACACCTCTTAATATGGTTGGCACTGGGTGCGGCTCTATGACGAGTGCCAATTGGCGCGCCCTCTTTGGAGGATTTGCCCCCCTTGGCGCGAGGGTTGAACTCGTGAAACCACGCCAATGGAAAAAGAGCTATTTTTAGGGTTTTTTGCAGGGAGATGTCTTTAGGGCAATTAAAGCTCATCTTCGGAGGGACGCAATGAAAGTATTTTCAAGTCTTGTCTCTGCTCACAGTGTCACGGAATGAGCCCTCCAATGTGCGGGATGGGGATTGTAGGGACAAGTGACAAATTGTTGTGTAACAGCTTGTCATTTGGTGTAAATGTTACAACATTCTATAAGAATGGAAAATCGGATTCAAACACTTACCGAAGTAAAGCAAGAAAAACCTTCTCGGGAAACATTTTTTCTAGCTTGGAAATGTTTTGAATTACAAATATGTAACAAAAGAAAGGATCGTTTACCTTTTAGTTCCAACGAGAACTATTGGAACACCAGTGCAAAATGCCTCGCCTTAGGAAGCCATCTGCACGAAATCATTGTGGAACTTATGTTAGACAACCATTTTAGTAAACAAGACATCCTCACATCAAACTTTCAAGATATTATATTTGTTTGGGTGGAAAAAATGTGTCTTCTCACAAGTTACTTCAAATAGAACCCAAAATAAGATTGCATAAAGCACAATCCACATAAAACAAACCTTTTTGGTAATATTCTCATAGCTTGCCTTGCTAATAAGAGAAAATGCCGAATAAAAACATCTCGCTCCCGTAGCTTAGAGCTCTTAATCTATTGTAGTCCTCTTGACCTCGTTACACCAAATTTTCAGAGAGGGCCTAAAATCTAAACTCCTATAATGGTTACTCTTTGAAATAACTAGCAATGCACATAAAATGACTCGTTTAAGAACTTTAAACCCAAGAAAACACATTTAGGAAAATAAATGCATCCTACAGCATTTTAACATGAAATATAGAATGTCTTTAAACAGAGACTACCGAAGAACAAGCAAATCTTGGATAAGAACTCCGATTCCACCATTAGTACCTGTTGTACCCCTACGTACTAAGGTTCACCATGTTGCCATCCACCACAACATTTGCATCGAAGTTATAAAAAAAGTTGGTACATAGTCCCGAGATCCACCATAAAAAACATATAATTAATATTACGTACCTCAATTAATAAAGTAAATTAAGACCAATTCCAAATAACACCAAAAGTTGAAATATGCACAAATATTGTCACTTGTCGACTAATTTCTGCCATTATGTTCCTTAAAAATATCGCCCTGTAAACTCCTTTAAAACCCTTTCACCAACAAAAAACTATTAAAAGTACTTGTCTTTCTCTATTTTCAAAACATAGTGAAAAGGCTAGAAAATCTCCGGATCGAAATCCAGCAAAATTTTCCCTAACTTGGAAGCACTAACACTTAAATCAAGAGATCTATTAAGTAATCTCTCCACAATAAATTCGTACACTCGGCCGATAATGTCTTTAAAATCCTTTTTTGTTGACAAAAAACCATTAATTTATCTTGTTTTTCCCAAACGTGTCGATTGTATCGTGTCTGCTCGGCCACGCACGTTCCGAACGTGTGTTTTCCTTATAAAATGTGCCTCCCTCACAGAAAATCATCCAAAAGGCTAATTTGCTCCATGTTATCAACTCCATCTCTATACACCATTGGTATCCATTTAATTTTTTTTTTAAACGTTTCCCTTTACAATCTCCATTGAAGGAAACATCCCTTACAAGATGGTGACATTAAATTGCAAGGGGCTATGTTGTCGATTAGAAGCGCTGCACGACGTGCCTTATTCAAACAAACTGGCCACCTCTGTTTGCCAAACATACAAAATACCGAGACCGAACCAAATCCCATCTACTTGAAGTCCCTAAGCATCCTTAATAGAGGCGTTCAATTGGTGAAAATGTGCGAGAAAACCAACCCCTCTTAATACTCTCCGAAACCGAGATATACTTCAAATCCACCGACTAGAAAAGGACATCCATGACTTCGTTCCGCTACCGTATGCCCGACCTATTATCTCTTGAGTTGAACAATATCATATCGGAGTTCAAGTGTCTTCACCATTTGTACGAGTTAGAGGCAAATGGATGAGAGAAACCCGAATGAAACAATCATTCCTGTGCTCACCAATGATCCCGATGAGAATGCCATGATGTTACAACAAATTGGTTCACCTCGCTATTTTTGATGGAGCTTTTGACGAAGCTTCTTCTACTTCTAATTGTAGTGGCTCGGTGAAGTCTCGATTTTGTAGTGGGACTCGGAAAATAATATCCGGAATTTGAAGAGGATTCGTTCCGTAAAGAGGTGTCGCTTGTGGCGGTGCAAGGTATGGGGGCGTTGGAAAAAACAACTATGGCATTGTCCCTCTCGCAATGATCAAGAAGTTAAAGGTAATTGGGGATTTTATTTATTCAAACCATTTTCATCCCCCGAAAGGCTATATTTTTGCACTTAATTTATATTTCTGCTCAATTTATGGAATTTCAATCCTAACAAATTGATTTTTATGTATGGCAGGGTGTTTTTCAAAACAATGTGATTTTCATTACGGTTTCTCAATCCCCAAACCCGAGGGAAATTTTAGAGATCATGTGGGAGAAGATTGTTCGGAGGAAGAAACCCGATTTTCGTAATATCAAAGATGCACATAGATACAGCAGCAAGCAATGCTCAGTGAGCCAAGCGAACTCTTGTGGTGTTGGATGATGTCCGGTCTATGGCAATTTTGGAAAAAATTGTCATTTACGAGTGAAGGTTATAAGACCCTTGTGACAACCCGAGATCGTTCTATCATCCGCACAACAACCTCTACCGGGCTTTATGAATTGCCATTGCTAGATGATGCCGATGCTTCGCCCCTTTTTTCGCTTTTTGGGCTTTTGGATAGAAATATATTCCAAGTAATGCGGACAACCAACTAGTCAAGGTGTAATGCAATTTATATGCAATATATTATTTTACCAAGTACTAAGTTTGGTTCAATTTAATGATTGTGACACGGTGTTCTCCTAAATGTACCTAATTATAAGCAATTACTACAGTGGCATATCATATCAAGATATCATTATAGTTTTACATAATTCCATATTAATACTTACTATGCTCTTAACAATGGTATCGGTAATCCATTAAAATAGATTCTAGCCATATGTATATTCATCTTCATAAACAATCAAACAAAAACCCTCGTGAGTGAACTTTATACTTATCGAGAAAATATTCATGCTTTCAACAACTTTTTGTTTTTGGTATTTGATTGGTTTCCACCTACGTAATTTTCACTAGTGTTGCTAATGTATGAATCACAGTGCGAAGCGTAATGTAAAGGCCTCGCCACTTGCTCCAAGGTGATCGGAAGCTCTTTGTATGGTCAGCCTCATCCGGCCCCGGGAGGGTGCCAAGAACAAACTCTTAAAAAGGGGAATCAATATCGGATTATCACAAAGAAGGGCTTCTTAGATGCTTGGAGACCGAGTATTGATGCCCTAGATGAGGAAGCACGGGAGTGCTTCTTAGACTTGGGGTCATTTCCAGAGGATAGAAAGATATCGAGTGGATGCATTATTGGATATTTGGATTTATGTGCGAAATATGGAGTGGCACGATGCTTTTGTCATCTTGTTAGAGCTGTGCAAGCGAAATATGTTGAATTTAACAAGCAATCTCGTGTAAGTGCCTTCATTTCTAATTGTTGTGTGCTCAATATCATTTGATCATAGCTTCCTCTCGTCTTATACATTGTGTTTTCTTGGTAATTGGATGTAGTAGGAGCCAAGCAATCAATTATGGCAAAGTGCCTCCGAGCCGTACTTTTTCTCAACATGATGTAATGCGAGACTTGGCCCTATATTTGGCATCCCAAGGTAGCATAGTTGGTAGGAAGAGGTTGCTTATGCCTAAATAGGAGGATAGTAAGAACTTTAATAAATTTTCATATTTCGATAGACCATAGACCTTTAATGATATCTAGGTGTTGATCATTGATTCAAAAGTTCTTAGAAAATATATGCAATAACCTATAATGTTCTAATCTAGCTTTGCTTCTATGGTTCACCTATGTAGGTGCAATGGAAGACGATCGGTGGTGTGAGATGAATTTTGGTGAGTGCAGAGGCTTTGGTATTACTCTTTTTCGCAACCAAATACTTTCTTCCATCATTTTTTGAGTTACATGAAGAAACTAAAAGTCCTCATAGTGTTTAATTATGGGTACAAGAAAGCCACGATGAATGGTCTACCAACCCTATATTCACTTACTCGACTTAAGACTATTCATTTGGAGAAGTTGGATGTGCCTCCACTTCAAGAGCACAAGAAAGTATTGCAAAACTTGGAGAAGATATCTCCGACATTATGTGAAGGGCTTGGAAATATGTCCGAGTTCAACAGCTCCTGAGTCAAGCCCTAAAGCTTCCCATAATGCGAGATTTTATCTTGGACCACTTTTGTGATTTAGAGGAGTTACCCCCTGGTATCCGTGACACGTCTTCTCTTGAGAAGTGGTCTATCACTCGCTGCCACCTTCTTAGTGGTCTATCACTTAGCATAGTTCTTACTCGAAAATTTTCCTTTGGATTCGGTAAGAACTTCATGATCGAACACTCTCCCCGATCCTAGGTGTACGGATCCCGAGTCCCCGACAACCTGTCTCTAGGCTCATATTTAAACTCAAGGGCATTGAGATGGGTATTTAGAGATAGATTATGCACAACTTCATGCTCCCTAGGCTCCCGAGGGACTTTGGTTACGTCACAGCTTTGTCCCCGCAACCTCACATTCCATAAGCTCTTCGAGAACTCGTGGTTAGTTTACGCCTTGTCTCCTTAGCGTAGCTCGGACCAATCTTGGTCGACTTTAAAGATATTATCTCTCCGGGGCCGTCAAACAATTTCCTTTGTCTTCCCGTTCCTCGCATTTTCGTTCCGCCATTCTCTCGTGGATAACCGTGATCTCCGTTATCCTCTGTAATGTGAACAACAGTAATAAGGTGATAAATTTTCCCTAACTTTATTACTCGTTTTCACTTCGACATTTAATTTGCACCTCTCGTGCAAATGCTAGTTCTATTATTATTTATTGTTCGAGATCAATTAATATTTTGTATTAAAATTTTTAAATATCTCTTAAAAATTGTTGGAAGTGAAGTTATTATCGTTAAAGGGATATCTCTTAATAAGCCTCGCCATGCTCGCCATCAATTACAATGAAGTTCTTGTTACCATTTGTCTTGACTCCAACAACTCGACTCACAAGAACACCCGTAGTTTGCAACAAGAGATCTCCCTGTGCTCAACAATGAGTGTAAGATTTCCAGATAATACCAACTCTCTTACCCGAAGAAACGACCAATGGTGCAAATATACATCTTTAAAGTGTCTATATATATTCTCAAAATAGTCAGTAACAAGGCCAAAGACACAGAATCTTGGGCAGACGAAAGAGTGTAGGTTTGAATAAAAAGTAACTTAGTTTAAGCCAATGCTTAAAAGCTTTAAGGACTTACAGAATTTATAAGATCCTTAGGGGTAGGAAGCGCTTCACCCTTGTGATAGTAATCAATGCCTAAACCTCCTCCAATATTTGTGTGTTCTCTATATGGATTACTTCATAGAGTGTATTTGTATATGCGCTTTATTGAAGGTGGTTGTATGACATCTTTTAAAGTTGTTAGAAGGCGCTTTTGGACCAGATTTAAAACAGTCTTTGTAGAAGAATTGAAAGTTTTTTTAAAAAAACCTTTAAATACCCCTTTCTAGCACATTGAAAACCTTTTGATGATGGATTTAGAGTAGGTTTGAATATTTAGTTTCCACAGATTATTTGAATCATTTGAAGAGCTAGAATGGTAACAAGAACTTCATTGTAATTGATGGCAAAGCATGGCAGTAGCTTATTAGGCCTAGCCTTTATGGAGCTTACCAAGTAAGTACATAAATTTGACTTGGGGAAAAACCCAACTTTTTTTGATGATGCATGATTGAAGGGATGATCATTTCCAAATGAATATAGAAGGGATAATTTGTCCTACTTTTGTAGTCTCCTTGTTGACAGGAAATATTACCGGTATTGAGATTCCCGGATACTAAATAGACCATTCTTTCTCATGACAAGTACACAATGCTCGAAAGTTGTGATATGAATCATAAAATGATTTTGAGATTTTGAGATGTTTCTAACTAATATTCTTCTTGATACACATCACATTAAGCTAATTTCTCCACCTGCCCCAAAGGCAAAAAATTCAAAATTTTGATGTTGTTGGGTTTGTCTCACGAGTCTCGCAGCACTTTTTTAGGAAAGGACAGGGGAACTTCTAACTCCATAAATGGTGGTTAGTTACGGGACAATAATTATCACACCTAATATACTTGCATGATGAGAAGGAATTGATTTTCCAATATGATATTTAATTGTTTCTAGAATTATTTTGTGATGCTTCTTTGAAGGCATACACTTGTGGCTTAACTTTGAGTGGCCATCCTCTTTCGGAAAGTGAGAATGGTGGTCCATGATGCGGGAGCTTACTCGCATGAGTATGGCATCGACTTACAACTTAAGAATGAGGCCGTAGAATACCTGGGGTAAGTTGAGTTGTGAATACATATTTTTGTTTCTAGATTGGAGTGAATGCTATATTTTTTAAATCTTGACAATGTTGATTTTGACGATTGAGAGAATGCTAGATAGATTCAAGATGATGGATCAGCTTAAAAAGATAAGACATGCTGAAACAATTGTAGGTGCTTGCTATAATTCATGACATTGTTGACCATCTTGTCTTATAGCGTACAAGAACAATCAGTGGTGTTCTTGTCAAGTTTGCTAGAGTTGTTGGGAAGTTGGTGTTGAACTTAGGATCTTGAAAATTACAAAATTTTGGTTTGACATTAACATATTTTGATATGAATATTTTTTTAGAGTAAAATGTAACTGCAGATAAACTTTTCATTTTCCTCTTTCGGGATATTGGTGTGTTCTCTATATGGATTACTTCATAGAGTGTATTTGTATAGCAGTTTATTGAAGGTGGTTTTATGACATCTTTTAAAGTTGCTAGAAGGCGCTTTTGGACTAGCTTTAAAACAAGCCTTGTAGCAACAATTGAAAAGTTTTTTTTAAAAAACCTTTAAATACCCCTTTCTAGCACATTGAAAAACCCTTTTGATGATGGATTTAGAGCAGGTTTGAATACTTAGTTTCCACGCTTATTTGAATAATTTGAAGAGCTAGAATGGTAACAAGAACTTCATTGTAATTGATGGCAAGCATGGCAGTAGCTTATTAGGCCTAGCCTTTATGGAGCTTACCAAGTTAGTACATAAATTTGACTTGGGGCAAACCCAACTTTTTTTGATGATGCATGATTGAAGGGATGATCATTTCCAAATGAATATAGAAGGGATAATTTGTCCTACTTTTGTAGTCTCCTTGTTGACAGAAATATTACTCGGTATTGAGATTCCCAGATACTAAATAGACTATTCTTTCTCATGACAGGGCACACATTCTGAAAGTTGTGATATGAATCATAAAATGATTTTGAGATTTTGAGATGTTTCTAATTGATATTCTTCTTGATACACAACACATTGAGCTAATTTCTCCACCTTCCCCAAAGGAAAAAAATTCAAAATTTTGATGTTGTTGGGCTCTGTTTGCGAGTCTCAGACTTTTTAGGAAAGGACAGGGGAACTTCCAACTCCGGAAATGGTGGTTAGTTACAGGGACAATAATTATCACACCTAATATACTTGCATGATGAGAAGGAATTGATTTTCCAATATGATATTTAATTGTTTCTAGAATTATTTTGTGATGCTTCTTTGAAGGTATACACTTGTGGCTTAAATTTGAGTGGCCATCCTCTTTCAAAGGCGGTGAATGGTGGTCCATGACGCGGGAGCTTATCGCATGAGTATGGCATCAACTTACAACTTAAGAATGAGGCTGACAGAACACTCGGGTAAGTTGAGTTGTGAATGCTATATTTTTGTTTCTAGATTGGAGTGAATGCTATATTTTTAAAGCTTGACAATGCTGATTTTGATGATTGAGATAATGCTAGACAAATTCAAGACGATGGATCAGTTAAAAAGATAAGACATCGTCGAAACAATTGTAGGTGCTTGTTATAACTCATGACATTGTTGACCATCTTGTCTTATAGCGTACAAGAACAGATCAGTGGTCTTCTTGTCAAGTTTGCTAGGTCGTTGGGTAGTTGGTGTCGAACTTAGGATCTTGAAAATTACAAAATTTTGGTTTGACGTTACCGTATTTTGATATAAATATTTTTTAGAGTAAAATGTAACTCGCAGATAAACTTTTCATTTCCCTCTTCCCGGGCTATTGGTGTGTTCTCTATATGGATTACTTCCTAGAGTGTTTTTGTATAGCAGCTTTATTGAAGGTGTTTGTATGACATCTTTTAAAGTTGTTAGAAGGCGCTTTTGGACCAACTTTAAAACAGCTCTTGTAGCAACAATTGAAAGTTTTTTTTAAAAAACCTTTAAATACCCCTTTCTAGCACATTGAAAACCTTTTGATGATGGAATTAGAGCAGGTTTGAATATTTAGTTTCGATGCATTATTTGAATCATTTGAAGAGCTAGAGCAATCTCCTTGGAGCGACTATTGAAGGATCTTCGATACCATCATTACTATGCCATTATTCTGGGACAATTATATTAGTGTTCCTTTATGTTAGTGTAACTTTCTTTTTAAATTTAAACCTCCTATTACATTCTTTGAAAGATATATAGGAACTAAAAATTTCCATATATTTCACTTAATTATTGTTTTCCCTAGTCCCTCAGGCGTTACTTTGCACCTCTCGATGCAAATGCTAGTTACATTGTCATTACAAGGAAGACCTACCTAGTTACACTCTTCAAAATTATAACTATATATAATTTTGATGTTTCTAGGTTGGAGATTGTACTATTTTCATTGGAGGATGCTACTATTGATGCGCACTGTGGCTTTTGAGTTACTTGGTAGGATTCTTGCAAAAATGGTTGTTGAAGGGATATTATTTATTCAAGATATAGCAAGGGAAATAAAGGATGGAGGTACATAGATAGGAAGCTTATTAGAAACGAGGGGATTTTGAGGTATTTCTCAAGAAGAAAATTTCAAGGTAGTCTGATCACAATTTTAATGCTCGATCAATTTTGTGGTTTATTTGTGATCTCTCACGTTGACAAGTGAATGGTTGGTTAGTTTTTAGCTCGTGCTCACATTTTTTGGTTCTTGAAGCTTGAGCACTTTATAACAAAAATAGCAAAGTCAAACAACACAAATGGTCCACTAGCTCTCTTTTCATTTGCTAATATTATAATGAAGTTTTATTAGAGGCATTGTTTGTTTGTTTATTTTGGTTAGAAAAGGGTTTGCTCTTGGTTTTATGTGATTTTCAATTTATCGTATGTAGCATGTTGAGAAATGGGAAATAATAACGTGACATTTATTTTGCGTAAATTGATGTTGAAGGAAAATTGCTTTGACATTGTTGATGTTAAGGTATATGTTGTATAAAATATTTATAGTCTAATTTATATTATATTCTAGTGTTCATTGTTTTTTCATTTCTTACAAAGGTGCATTGTATTTTCTTTTTCTTTTTTTTTCGTAAAATGAAATCGGTATTGATGGTAAGAAGCATGAATTGAAAAAAAGAGAAGAGCAATAACATTGGAGCGACAAATGCAAAAAGAGAGAGGAGAACTGGTTTGGTGATACCCTTAGAACAAATATCTCGCATAAGACACACATATAAAGACCGATGATCAAGTCTTCGAGTTGGTGAATTCACCTGTAATGCCTTGACGACACAACGATAATGTTTTGAAGTGATAAAACATCATTTCATGTGTAAATTGTAGTCCAACTAATATAAAGTTGGAAACTCATATTGTAATATTTTAACATTTCATATAATATAATTTATGTGGTTGAAATTATTTATAGTTGCATTTGATGTTGTTTAGTATTGTAATTAAAATATGTGACTTTGTGTTTTCATATTAGATGAACATGCATATTGTATCACATTTTTTAAATCATACAAATTAATTTATGTCGATTAATAATGAACACAAATAAAATGAATATGCGACTAAATTAGTCATTTAGAATGATTATTAATGAAATGCATATAAACTACTAAATTAGTCGTTTATATAATGAATAAATGGCTATTGCAAATGATAAATTTGTGACCACAAATGATGACTAAATTTTGCATATATACGACTATTAGTAGCTAATTTACGATTGTCTTATAACACAACTAAAATTTAGTCATATTTCTTTGGTCATTAATTGATTTCAAACAATGACTAAAATTTGCATATATATGACTATTAGTAGCTAATTTACAGTATCTTATAACACGACCAACATGTTGGTCATAGTTCTTTGGTCATTAATTGGTTTTCTTGGGTGATCATATAGTAATATATTTTGTTGTGTATTTGGTCATTTATTGTGACATTTAATGACCAAATCAAAGACCAAATGAATGACTAAATGAATGACTAAATCGATGACCAAATGAATGACTAAATGAATGACTAAATCGATGACAAAATGAAAGACCAAATGAATGACTAAATGAATGACTAAATCAGTGACAAAATGAAAGACCAAATGAATGACTAAATTAGTGACCAAATCAATGACCAAATATAACAACTAGATAACAAAATTGAGATAACCAATTAATGACTAAGCTAAAAACAACCAAAAGTTGGTCGCGTTATAAGATACTGTAAATTAGCTATTATTGGTCACCGATGGAAAAATAGTCGTTTATATGCAAATTTTAGTCGTTTTTTTAGTAACAAATTAACCGTTTTGTACTAGTGATGGATTGGGCCCTATGTTGAGATTCAACAAGATTATGAGCTTAGTGAAAATCAGTCACATTCACTAAGTGGGCCTGCAAGCTATTTTTAGGTGCAAGTCTATTTTTAGATATGGTGATCATATTTCAGAAGTTGCAGGATGCTATTTGTGGATGGTTGGTCAAGTTGGAAAAATAGATGAGATTTTATTTTTAGAATATTGGGTGAAGTCTATTTATAGATCGTTGATCTAAAAATAGAAGTGTCGATTAGTATTAGCCTTTAATAATAATCAGACTCTAATATCAACTTATTCTCTTGGAGCACTTTATTTCAGTATACAGATTTGGCAAATTAGTGGGTTGAAGGAATTACGCAATTCCTAGGGTTTACTGGTGGTTCATGCATGGAGGACTCAGTTATAACTGAAGTGGCAAAGTTATGATAGAGTTGGAAGAGTAGTTACAGGAGTTGTTATTCAGTTTAACTCAATTATTGGAGTTAAACTCAGTTGAGCTAGTTGTATCTAGTCTAACTGAATGATACACTAGTGAGAGTGGAGTGAATTAATTCACAAATAATAACTCACCAATCAACTGAACAAATACAATAGTTAACTACAGTGCATGTCAGTTCCAGTGGAGACCCAGTGGAGAGGTAGGTGAAAGGGTGAGATGGACTATCTGTTGTGACTATAGTGATGCATTGATTGCATTACATACATATTGGATTTTCCAATGAGGATTGTGTAGTCAAGGCAAGGGTAATTCGAATTCATTCAGAGCTATTCTTCAGCAGGGATTGCGCAGTGGAGGCAGGCTATCAGGTGGCAAGAAATCAGTGCATGGATTTGCAGACTTCTTCATGTTAGTGTGTGATGATTGATTGTACTGAGAGCTTGATGTACTAAGCTTTGTATGAGATTGTTACATGATCTCCATGATACATAATATATGATAGTTGGGGTTTTTAGCTTCAAGATTTCCCATTAAACAACTATGTTATGTGCGATTGTTTTTATTGCTTCATGTGTTTGCAATTGAGTTTATAATTTCCGCAAAAGATTAACAGTGGAAGGATTATGTATTTAGCAAGAAAATAAATATTGTTAGATCAGGAGAATTTGGATATATAATGCATATGTTATATAATTTCTACATGGTATCAAAGAAGTGTTAATTCTTAAAGATTGCAATTGTGAAAAATTGTTGAGTTTGTGCTGGTGGACAATTTGAATTTGCTGCAGAAAATTCTTGGTGCGACAGTTGAGTATACATTGAAATGTCTTTAAATGGGTTGAGATTGGACTATGCCCTTGATGGCAGCTCAAATTACATAGCCTGGAAGGACAGGATGGAGGCGGTGCTGGAAGATAATGGACTAAAGAAGTTCATCGATAGCGATGTTCTTGAGCTGGATTCTAGTGATGCTGCAGGACTTGACGCATGGCAAAAGAAGGTAGCAAAGACAAGAAGAATTTTGTTGGAAGGTGTGAAGGACTATATTGTGTCTAGCCTTCACGGGAAAGCCACTCCATTTGCAATGTGGAAGGCTTTGACAGATTTTTTCCAAAGCAGAAGCGACCAGAGGAAGTTGGCGCTTAAAGATAAGCTCAAAAAAATAAAAATGGAGAAGGGCGACAATATTCCAAAATATCTTACGAAGTTTGTCCACTGCAAGGATGAACTGGGAAGTGTGGGGATTATTTTTGATGATGAAGACTTGGTGAGCTTGGCTCTCCTTGGGCTTCTGAAGAGTTGGCATAGCTACGAAGACTCTGTCAATGGACAGGAGAAACTGCCGAGATGGGAGCGACTTTGGTCTAATCTTGTGCAGGAGGAGATAAGGCGAAGTACCATGGATGGCTCTTCATCGAAGAATGAAGATGAAGAGAATTACACTTTGGATGACAAAGCAAGGAAAGGGAAGGGGAAGAAATTCCCTTCAAAATCCGAAGCTAAAGGCAAGAAGTAGGATTTGTCCAAGGTGAAGTGTTTTCACTGTCACGAAGATGGGCATTTTGCCACTAACTGCCCACAAAAGAAAAAGAAAAAGAAGGCTGCTGGAGCTGCAGTGGGTGAGGCCTTAGCCTCACAATTTGAACTTTATTTCTCTTTGATCGCATGCTTCGTTTCAAGCGTAATGGGATTGGTGTGGTATCTTGATAGTGGTGCGTATTTCCATATGATGGAAAACAAGGAGTTGTTTAGTGATCTGGAGGAGAAGGACCTCCAAATGCATATAGAGATGGGCGACGATGGTCGATACAGTGCGACCGGCATTGGGACCATTACCTTTGAGAGGGAGTCAGGTAATCCATTTATGTTGAAAGATGTTATACATGTTCCAGGTCTAAAGAAAAACTTGGTCTCGATTGCAATGTTGGAAGACAAAGGTTATGACGTTGTTTTCAGTGAGGGAAAAGCCTTCCTTTGACATAAAATAATGGGTCAAACCAAGAAGATGGGGATTCGAGTTAAGAATCTCTACAAGCAGGAGGTAGAGGGCTGCGCTGCAATGATGGGCAAAGCAGAAGAAGTGGTGAGCCAAGATGAGAGCGAATTATGGCACAGGAGATTGGGCCATCTGCACCATGGCACTTTGAATATTTAGCAGCAGATTTCTATTGGACTTCCCAAGGGTACTCTTGCGCAATCAAATCAGTGCAAGGGATGTACTATGGGTAAGTTTGTGAAGGCCACCTTTCATGAGAAGGAGAACCATGCTTCGGTGATCCTGGAGAGAATTCACACAGATGTGTGTGGACCTTTATTGGTTGCTTCAAAATAAAAACACAGGTATTATGTTATATTTGTTGATGACTCTTCTCGTAGATGTTGGATCTTGTTCATGTAGAAGAAGAGCGAAACATTCTCAAAGTTCTGTGAGTTTAAATCATTGGTGGAGAAGGAGTCCGGGAAGCAAGTGAAGGCTCTACGGAGTGATAATGGTGGTGAATATATCTCGAGCGAATTCAAAGACTTCTGGAAGGAATTCGAAGAGAACTAATAGCGCCTCATAACCCACAGCAGAATGGGGTCGCAGAGAGGAAAAAAAAAATGATCGTGGGTGCTGCACGAGTTATGTTACATTACCAGGGCCTGTCGATGCATTTTTGGGCGGAAGCATGCAACACTAAGGTTTATGTGCAAAACCGTTGTCCTCATAGAGTACTTGGCATGAGTACACCTGAAGAAGCTTTTACTGGTAAGAAGTCTGATATTTCTTATTTGAATATTTTTGGCTCATCTGTTTACATTCATGTGACTAAGGACGCCAGGAAGAAGCTGGAGCCAACTACAGAAGTTGGGATATTTGTGGGGTACACAGAAACACCCCATAATTATCGTATGTATTTTCAAATAGTTGAATGACTGTGGTGCAACGGGATATAAAATTCAATGAGGTGAAAGCCATGAAGTTGTCGCTTGAGAGGGAGCTACACTTGCATGCAGAGGAGGAACTTCTTGTTCCCAAATATGAGCCTCTAGATGTGGATCGGCCACGGGAGGAGATTCATGGAGTGGGAGTCCACTCCATGCAAAGACAAAACATGAGAATAGGGCGAGAGAAAGCATTACCATAGAAGTTGAGAGGCTGAAGCTTGATGTGGCACGGGGAATGTAAGGTCCTACATCACGGCGCAGTGAGAGACAATCACGACCGTTCTGCGGGATACATGGCTCTTATGAGCAAGTGTGTCGTGACAGAGCCATCTTCTTTTGAAGAAGCAGTGCAGGAGCCCACATGGGTAGATGCCATGGTGGAGGAGTATGACTCCATTGTCAGAAACAATGCTTGGGATATTGTTCCAAGGCCGGTGGATAAATCAATTGTAGGATCAAGATGGATCTACACGGTAAATCAAGCTGCTGATGGGAGCGTCGAGAAGTATAAGGAAATATTTGTTGCTCGGGGCTTCTCACAGATCGAGGGGATTGATTATGAAGAAACCTTTGCACCTGTCGCAGGGTATTCTTCCATAAGGACCATCCTCGCTTTCTTAGCACAGATAGGTTGGCACATTCATCAAATGGATGTGAAGACTGTGCTCCTTAATGGGATCATTGAGGAAGAGGTGTACATTGAGCAGCCTGAAGGATTTGAGATCTTCAGCAGCAAGTCGCATGTGTGCAGGCTCAAAAGAGTGTTGTATGGGCTGAAGCAAGCACCACGTGCTTGGTACACACGGATCGACAACTATTTCACTGGACTTGGCTTCACCAAGAGTGAGGTGGATGAAAACCTATATCAAATTGTGGTGGAGGGTAAGCTTTTAATCATTGTTCTTTATGTTGATGATTTAATACTAATGGGTGATGAACAGTTGATACACTCATGCAAGGCAGATCTTGCAAAGGAGTTCGAGATGAAAGATTTGGGCCTCCTTCATTATTTCCTTGGATTGGAAATATGGCAGCGGGAAGGTGAATTGTTTGTATCTCAAGGCAAGTATCCTTGGGAGATACTGGAGAAGTTTCACATGCAAGGCTGCAAGCCTATCGACACCTCTTCCAGGAAATTGGAGGAAAGAGGATGCTACATCGGCAGAGGTAGTGGATGCCACTGTTTATCGATAGTTTGTGGGTTCGCTCATGTATTTAGTTAATACAAGACCAGACATATGCTATGTGGTGAACTTGATTTCACAAGTGATGGTAAAGCCTACCAAGCTCTTTTGGAAGGAAAGCAAGCATGTCCTGAGGTATCTCAGGGGCACATCTTAGTATGGGTTATGGTACAGACAGACGTATGAGGTGAAGTTGCATGGCTTCACGGATGCAGATTGGGCAGGCAGCCCAATAGACAGAAAGAGCACATCAGGAGGGATTTTTAGTAATGGATCTACAACAGTTTCTTGGTACAGCAGGAAACAAATATCCATGGCACTCAATTCAGCGGAAGCAATACATGGCAGCAAGTCAAGCTGCATGTGAGGCTATCTGGATGAGGAATATCCCGGTCAGTTTTTTCGGTTACATTTAGATCCTACAGTGATAATCAAAGTTGCATTAAACTCTCAATTAATCCTGTGTTTCATGATAGATCTAAACATATTGATATCTGGTATCATCATATCAGAGATTGTGTGCAGCGGAAGATCATGTTGCTTTAGTACATTCCTACAGAAGATCAGGATGCAGATATTCTAACGAAGGCACTCACCAGGAGCAAATTCGAATACCATAGAGGCAGCATCAAGGTGAAGGATAATCCCTCTCTTGTTGAGAGGGAGTGTTGAGATTCAACAAGATGATGAGCTTCGTGAAAATCAGTCACCTTCACTAAGTGGGCCTGCAGGCTATTTTTAGGTGCAAGTCTATTTTTATACTATGTCTATTTTTAGACATGGTGATCATATTTCAGAAGTTGCAGGATGCTATTTGTGGATGGTTGGTGAAGTTGGAAATATAGATGAAATTCTATTTTTAGAATATTGGGCGAAGTCTATTTATAGATCGTCGATCTAAAAATGGAAGTGTCGATTATTATTAGCCCTTAATAATAATCAGACTCTAAATATCAACTTATTCTCTTGGAGCACTTTATTTCAGTATACAGATTTGGAAAATCAGTGGGCTGAAGGAATTACGCAATTCCTAGGGTTTACTGGTGGTTCATGCATGGAGGACTCAGTTAGAACTGAAGTGGCAAAGTTATGATAGAGTTGGAAGAGTAGTTACAGGAGTTGTTATTCAGTTTAACTTAGTTATTGGAGTTAAACTCAATTGAGCTAGTTGTATCTAGTCTAACTGAATGATACACTAGTGAGAGTGGAGTGAATTAATTAGTTAATTAATTCACAAATAATGACTCACTAATCAACTGAACAAATACAACAGTTAACTATAGTGCATTTCAAATCATCTACAAGAGTGAAATCATCATCTTTTCTTAATTTGCAAACTGTGGTCTGTTGGAAATACAAAGAGGTGGGTGAATCAATATTTCTTTTCAATTGTTATTTAACCAGTTAGATTCTTCACAATTAAAAAATGAGAATTGAATAATTTTGTTATAGAATGAAGGATAATGATCCTTTTACAAATGAATGAGTACAATTATGTTTAAGGGAACCAACCCTTCAACCTTCCAGGCTCCAACCTGTTTCCAAGCACCAACTTGGACTTTAGTGAAGCTCCAACCTCTAGGGCTTCGACCCTATCCTTCTCAAGGCTCCAACCTTGTGTTTAGAGGCACTAACCCCTAGGACACCAATCCTTTAGTCTTCTTTTGATAGAAAATGTGTGATGTATTTACTTGAATGTCCTTGACATATTCTTCATTGCATAATTACTTCCAAAAGTTATTCATTGTGCTTCACTGTTAACTTGTCTTCATCACTTGCCTTCAATTAATCCATCAGTGTTGATGTCTTCACTATCCAAGAGGAAAAATGTCACTACTCGAATCTACAAGAGATTTCACCACAGGTACACAAGCAAATGCAATTACTTTCACAATTTTCCCGATGACAGTCCACTACTGAGTATCTTCAACAAAAAAATTCTAGATTGTTCAATGCTTCAATTTTCTTCAAAAACTGTATTCAAGTGTCTCCAAAAAGGGGTACTAATAATTACCCAATCATAGATCCGGGCTCCTCAAATAACTATTAGTGTGAGCTACTAGTGATAATTATGCTCTAGGTTATTACTGGTCTTTAATCCGAGTCTCCACCAAGATAAGCTCCAGAGGCTTGTTGTCACTTCGAGCTTCATCATAGTTATGATCCTTCACAAGTATAGACAGAGATATAATTTTGATCCTCCACAGGTGACTAAGTTATTACAGATCCGATGTGAAGTCTGAGCTATTAGTTTTTGTCCATAGCAGGTCCGAACACTGAGCTTCACCACAAGATGTTGCCAAAGTCTGAGCTACAAATGGAGTCACAAGTCTGTCTGAGATGCAATGAAAGGAGGTTCTATAGCTATCACAGGTCCGAGGTGAAGACACTAGCTAATCCGAGCTTACTATTCTCACAAGCTGTCACAGGTCCAAGGCATAGACAAGTTCATAAATTTCTTACAGGCAACTATCATTCAAGGCTATCTTGAGGTTGCAATAACTTAATACTCTTGTAGCATGATCTGAGCCACTTTAATACAATAAAAATCCGAACTATTGTGATTTACATAGGTTCGAGGGTGATCATCTTGTAGGTTCATGTGTAGTCAGAGTTGTTTCAGATATCAAATGACCAAAAGAATCATTCTTTAACTCTACACTCCTTTATGTATTCAAGTTCACGAGATGTGAACTAAAATATCTTATTTTGTGATGGGTGACCGAAATTGATGATTTGAGAAATGAAATGGATCACTGATTTATAGTGGTTCAAACGTTGAACAGGAAGGCCAACTTAGGTAGGCTGGAACAGGTCGGTTCCAAGACCAAAAATTATGTATTAATTTAAAAATTCAATAACTCTCAAACCACTTGGAGTTTCAGATTGAGTAATAGCTCGTTGGAAAGCCAAAATTATGCTCTTTCAGATGGTGGAGGTCTTATGAAAGAATTTTGCCTCAATGTTATTAGAATATTATTTCTTAATATGAATGATTATTTGTGAGTGTAGAAATAGAATGAAGGACATCTTCATTGATTCCTTTGACTTTGCTTCGTCATGCTTGCCTTCATTATGCTTGTTGGTCATCATCTCATGGATATTGACATCAATTAAAATTAGACTAACAATCTTCCCCTTTGTCATTGGATGGAAATATTTTTCTTCTCTCCCCATTTGACATCAATGGAAAACGGGGTGCCAATATGCTCCCCATGTCATGTTGCTCCCATCGACATGCTACTTGTTTTAATGTGATGCAAGAGCAATGACCCCCATCTTTTGACGAAGATATTCAAATGCTTCTCTAGGAAGGGGTTTTGTAAAGATATTTGCAATCTGCTCCTTTGTATTGATGTATTCTAACTTGATATTTTGTTCAACAACTTGTTCACAAAGAAAATGATATTTGAATGGAATATGTTTGGTCCTTGAGTGCATCACCGGATTCTTTGAAAAACTGATGGTGCTAGTGTTGTCGCAAAAAATAGTGATTGGTTGCTTAGTTTCTATGTTGACATCCTTCAAGGCTTCCTTCAACCATAGTATTTGTGTAAAAAAATGTGCAGCAACTATGTATTTGGATTCATCTATAGAAAGAGATATAGATGATTGATTTTTGCTAAGCCAAGATACAAGACAATCTCCCATGAAGAATGCATTTCCACTGGTACTTTTTCGATCATCCATGCTTCCAGCCCAATCAACATCGGAGTAAGCTATTACAGTAAGAGTTGATCTCTTGGGATACCAAAGACCAAAATCACTAGTTCCTTTCAAATATCTAAGTATTCTCTCCACGTCTGCTAGATGAGACTGTTTAGGACTTGATTGAAATCTTGCCACCATTCCAACTGCTTGCATAATGTCTGGTCTTGTGGAAGATAAGTATAGAAGAGCTCCAATAATTGACCTATCAATAGTTGCATAGATGAGAGGGGAATCATCATCTTTGCTTTATTTGCAATCTGTGGTCATCGTTGTGCTCATAGGTGCACAATCTTCCATCCAATATATTTTGAGCATGTCTTTAAGATCTTTTTCCTGAGAGATAAACATTCCTACAATAGTTTGAGAAATTTGTAGTTCCAGAAAGTAAGATAGTTGACCGATCATTGACATCTCGAACTTTTTGGACACATTTAGAGCAAATTCATGGCTCATTTTGTCATCATTGCTGGCAAATATTAGATCATCAACATATACAAGAGTGATTAACAATTTATCCTTGTTTATCTTTATGTAAAGATTGCTTCCTACTACTCCCTTTTTGAAACCTTATTTTTGCAGATAGTGGTCCAACTTTTCATACCAGGTTCTAGGGGCTTGTTTTAACCCATACAAGGCCTTTTTCATCTTGCATACAAAGTCTTTCCCTTCGGTAATATCAACTCCTTCTGGTTGCTCCATGTAAACTTCTTCCTTGAGTTCTCCATTCAAAAATTTTGATTTTACATCCATTTGAAAAACCTTGAATCCTTTTGAGAAAGTAAATGCCAAAAATATTCTTATAGCTTCCAATCGTGCTACTGGTGCAAAGGTTTCTTCGAATTCAATTCCTTAAATTTTTTAATATCCTTTGCAAACAAGCCTAGCTTTATTTCTGATAGTTTGTCCATCCTCATTCATCTTGTTTTTGAATACCTATTTTTTTCCAATTATATTTTATCTTTTGGGTGAGGTACTAGCTCCCAAGTCTCGTTCTTTTCAATTTGAGACATTTCTTCTTCCATGGCCTTTTTCCAATGAGGAAATTTACTTGTTTGAGAAAAAATTTCAAGTTCTTTTAAAGATAAGAGAGAAACATCATCTTTTCTTGGAGTGTTTGTCATCCTTCTTCGAGTTTGAATTCCTTCATCTATATTCCCGATAATTTGTTCTTCCGGATGATGTTTTTGAAGGATTTTGAACATAGAAGGATTTTTTGAAGGTTCAATTTGAGGTTCTTCGTCCTTTTCTTCTTTTTAGGTTCTTCTTTGCTTTCTTCAAGGAAGGGCTCAACTTCATGATCTTCAATTCTCTTTTCTGGAAGGGCTTCATCAATTCTTTCCACTATTTTCATAGACGATTGTTGTAACATTTGTAAACTTTGATCCTTGTGGAATATCCAAGAAATATTCCTTCGTCAACCTGAGAATCAAATTTTCCTGGTGAGTCATCATTGATTTTTATGAATCATTTGCTTCCAAAAATCCTAAAATATTTTACTGAAGCAGGCCTTCCTTTCCATAATTCATAAGGATTATTTTCATTATTTGGTCTTAGTTGGGTTCGATTTAAGGTGTAAAATGTTGTCCCAACTACTTCTCTCCAAAATTTTGGTTGCAAATCAGCTGCTAGTAGCATTGTCCTTGCCATTTCTTGAATGGTTCGGTTCCTTCTTTAAACTAATCCATTTTTCTTGGGTGTCCTAGTAGCGAAGAGTTCTCTTTCGATTCCATGCACTTTACAGAATTCATCAAATTATTTTGAGGTGAATTATCATCCTCTATCTATTCTAAGACATTTAATATTAGAATCTTTCTCATTTTCAATGAGAGGTTTAAGCTTCTTAAAAAATTCAAATGCTTCATATTTATATTTTATGAAATATACCCACATTATTCTAGTATAGTCATCAAAAAATAAAGCAAAGTACCTTTCACCTTGAAGAGTTGGAGTTCTAGTTGGCCCACATAAATCTGCATGAATTATCTCCAGAGGTTTTGATGTTGAGAACTCCTTAGTTTTGTGGCTGGTTCTAGTTTTCTTTCCATGCTGGCATGGGCCACATACAACTTGATTTGGCTTGAATAGCTTTGGAATGTCCCTTACTGCATTAATATTTTTGGTATTGATCAAGTTATCAAAACTTGTATGCCCCAATCGCTTGTTCCATAACCAACTTTCATCTGTTTGACTCAAGAAACATTTATCTCCTTGGATTTTTCTTAGAATGTAAATGTTATCTAGTGTTCTTACTCCTTTTGCCATAATTTCTCCTGAGGATGAGTCTCTTATTTCACAATTTTTAGTACTAAAGATAACAGTATGTCCTTGGTCACAAATTTGGCTAAAACTTAAGAGATTGTGTTTGAGCCCTTATACTAGCAAAGTATTTTGAGAATTTCCTTGTCCATTAACGAGAGTAGCAGTTCCTTTGGAAGTGATATTAACAAATCCACTTCCAAAGGATACATTTCTGTTATTTTTCTTCAATGAGACAAACTTATTATAGTCACCTGTCATATGTCTTGAGCATCCACTATCCACGAACCAATGATTCTCATCACTATGAGCACATAGAGCTAGGTTACATTTATCTGTATTGAGATTCACCTTTTTAGCTTCCTCTCCTTTGAGTAGGAATTTTTTTTCATTATGATCATAATTATTACATAATAAGCAAGTCGAATCAAACTTAGCCAAAGGTTCAAAAGAATTGTATGTTTTGATTTGTGCTTGTTTTTTGGGACCACACAGTTTGTTTGCTTGATCTTTCAATCTTGGTGCTTCATTCTTATGAGCCTTGCAATGCTTATGTTGATGACCAAAGTTTTTAAAATAGTAACAATAACCAAGAAAGATAGTTTGGTACATGTTGTAATAGACATAACTTGAATCAAAATTCTTCCTTGGAGTTGTTCGTCCTTCATTTATTGGATTTGAGATGGGCCTTTGTTCTTGGCGAGATGATTTTTCTTCTTTTGGATGGCAAGAAAGTATGTCGACATAACTCCTTGCATTATCCTTGGTACTTGATGATTCTCCTTTGAAACCAATCCCAGATTTGTCATATTGAGGTTTTTAAGTATTAAGGATGTTATCAAGTGCTTGAGATCTTTTCCAAATCCATTTGAATTGCTCCAACTCCTTCCTTAGAGATACTATTTCAGTTTCACATTTTTCACAGATGTATTCCTTTTCTTGTAGCTTATTGTTCAAAAATTCTTCCCTTCTTTTTGCTTCCTCCTTTTCTACTTTGAGAGAAATGATATTCTTTCGTAAATTCTCATTTTCTTCAATGGAACTTATTAGTAATGCATCCACATTTCCTTCACCTTCTAGTTTTGAATCATCATCATTTTTGAATGCCATGAATAACACATCTTTGCTTCCAACATAGTCATTTCTTCATCTGATTCATCATCACATCCTTTGTGATGAGGGATATTTCTAGTTGATTTCTTCTTGATGACTATAAATTCATCTTCATCAGACTCATCTTGTTTGGAGAAGAATTTCTTCTTATTAAACCCTTTCCTTTTGTATGTCATCCTTTTAGAATCCTCCTCCTCATCACTATCATTTTTTTGAGGACATTTTTTAGCATAATGACCTATTCTTCCACATTTGAAACAAATAAGAGGGTACTTACCTTTTAGCTTGGATCCCTTCTTTAGTCTTTATACAAATTGTGATATTTCAGTTTCAGCATCGAAATCATCACTATTGTCATTCCATCATTTTCCCTTTTTTGTTGATTTTGAGGCTTTGAATGTTGCTTCTTGGGAAATTGGAATTCCTTTTCTCATCTCATAGGCAATGAGAATTCCATGAATTTCATCCATCTTGAGAGTATCTAGGTCCTTCATTTCTTCTATGGCACTTACTTTGGAGTCAAATCTGTCAGGAAGAGATCTCAGGATTTTTTGAACAACAGTGATTTCTTCAACATTTTCTCCTAATCCTTAAAGAGAGTTGACAACTTCAGCTACTTGAAGAAAGTATGATGCAATATATTCTTCGTCATCCATTTTCAGGATTTCAAATTGTCTTATATGAGTTTGAAGCTTTGCCTTCTTAAGTTTGGAGTCCTCATCATATAAGGCAACCAACTTATCCCATACTTCTTTGGCCGAGTCACAATTCATGACCTTTGTGATTTCAGAATCAAAGATTCCACTAGTAATGGAATTTAGAGATTTGGAATTAGAAATGTAGTCTTTTATTTCCTATGGATTAGTTGGAAGAGTGGAGGGATCTTTTTACACATTCAAAACATAATGCCACACTTCAGGTCCAAGGGACATTAAATAGTAGGACATCCTTTTCTTCCAAAAACCAAATTTTGTTCCATCGAACATGGGTATTTTCCCTGTCACTTCTATGTTCTTCATTGTGTCTAAGAATCCTTCTTCCAACTGTTAGGCTGATAATGAAGAAGTTGGCTCTGATACCAATTCTTGGAAATTTTAAGAGGGGGGTGAATCAGTATTTCTTTTCAATTGTTATTATAACCAGTTAGATTCTACACAAAAAAAGAAATGAATAATTTATTATAGAAAGAAGGATAATGATCCTTTTACAAATGAATGAGTACAATGATCACCAAGCACCAACTTGGTCTTAATGAGGCTCTGACCTCTAATGATCCAACCTCTAGGGCTTCGACCCTATCCTTATCAAGGCTCCAACATTTTTTTTAGAGGCACCAACCCCTAGGACACCAATCCTTTAGACTTCTTTAGATAGAAAATGTGTGATGTAATTACATAAGTGTCTTCAACAAGATGAATCATTGTTCAAATAATTTTCTCCAAAATTGTTCTTGACTATCCAATCAAATGTTTCCAAGAGCCCTATGTCATATGTGACTGTCCTTGTCTACAAATGCTTGACTGTCGTTACAATATTCCACCGGACTTCTTCAATCCAACCTTGTTTTCCTTACACAGTTCGAGTAGGTGACTATACCTCACAAATCTAAACCTCATTCATTGTCCAAGATGCACTTACAATAGATCCTAACTCACAACTTCTCCAAGGATGTTACAACACTGAGCCTTTCAAATACTAATCCGGAGTTATGAGCCTTTACACACTAATCTGAGATCTGCATCAAAACATATGTCCCTTAGACATAGATTTGAGATGTATAGGGTTGTTTTGAGTTCTTGTCTGCACCACAAGTCTGTGAATCAATCCGAGCCACTATCCAATCTGAATCTATGATATCCAAGTTTTTGAGATTCAACAAGAAAAATTCAGCACCCATGCCTAATGCATTAAGCACCTACACTAGGGTGGAGCCCGCAGTGCTATTTTTGGGTGCATGTCTATTTTAGTTATCCCTTAATTAAGATGGACAATAAACTGTAATCTATTCTCAATGATAACTTGAAATAGTTAACTGAGAGTGATAATAGCTAGTGGATTTCGAGTTAGAGGTAGTTGGTGAGGCATGAAGAGTAATTATAGTTGTAACAGAGTTTGAAGTGCAGTGGTGCATTAGTTAATGCAGGTTGTAATCAGTTTAACTCAGTTAAGTGAGTTAAACTCAGTTGTGTTAGTTGTAACTGAAGATACACTAGTGAGATATCAAGTGAATTAAATATTAATTAATTCACAATCAGTGATCTCACATGCAACTAAGGATTTACTATTATTAGTTGCATGCATGTTAGATCCAGTGGAGACCCAGTTGAGTTCTAGGTGAAAGGGAAGTTGACTATTAGTTGTAGGATTATTGGGTTGCACACATGCATCCAAGCACCCAATTGAGTGCCCATGATACTTTTACAGTCAAGGTAAGAAAGAATTCCTATCTTTTAGGGATTGCATTCATCAGGGATTGTGCAAGCAAGGCAGGTTGTCTGGAGGCAGTAAATTCACTAAGTATTGGTCAGTTTTTGTATGACAGTGTGAGACAATTAATTGAGTATTGGAGGGCTCTTGTTTGAATATTTTTGTATATAATTGTTTCATGATCCATGTTGAATATAAAATAGAAGATAGTGGGGTTTTGAGCAGTAATATTTCCCCGAGAAATTATCTGTGTTGTGTTTCATTTGATTCTTCTTTACTTCATGTGATTGGCGATTGTGTTTTTAATTCCGAAAAATATTTGTAGGAGCGATTCAGTATTTAACTTTAGTACATTGTTAGATTAGTTGAATCCAAGATATACATGCATGTTGTATAATTTCTACATGGTATGATAGCACAGGAAATTGCAGAAGTGAAGCAAGAGTTGAGTTTGTGACTGGATGGAATTCGAATTTGCAGAAAGAGTTTCTTAGTGCTACAGCTGATTCAAGATCAAAATGGCTTTCAATGGCTTGAGGTTGGAGTATGCACTCGAGGGAAGCTAAAACTATATTTCTTGGAAGGACGGGATGGAGGCAGTACTCGAAGACAATGGCTTGAAGGAATTCATTGACAATGATGTTCCTAAACCCGTTGTGGCAGATGATGCAAATCTTGATGCATGGAAAAAGAAAGTGGCAAAGGTGGGGAGGATCCTGTGGGAGGGAGTACGATACCACATTGTCTCAAGCATCCATGGGAAAGCCACACCATATGCAATGTGGAAGGATTTGACGGATCTATTCCAGAGCAAAAACGACCATAGGAAATTGGCGCTCAAAGATAAACTTAGGAATATCAATATGGAGAAGGGCGACTCCATGCCAAAATATCTAACAAATTTTTTCCAATGTCAGGATGAACTGGGGAGCGATGGTATAATAGTCGCTAATGATGATTTGGTGAGTTTGGCTCTCCTAGGATGTAGGAATTTATAGGGTAAGTTCCTTAGATCAACAAGCAAAGGTCACCGCTCACAAAAATATCAGAAATCAGTACACCAATATAATCACGTGGTTAAAACCCTCAAAGAAGGAAATAGTCCATGGCCTAAGCCAACGAGGCCCTTTCAGGAAATTTATTAATATAAAAAGAAAAGTTACATATGTTTCTCTCATAAATGGTTACCGGACAAATGACCCTCCATGATCTTTAAATAGAGATCATGGACCAATTGGGTGTTAAGCCATGGATCAAGTGTCTTTAATACCGAGGTGAGAGATAACCGTCATATCACTACAAATCGTGACCGTCAGATTATAAGTTACAAATGTACATGGTAAAGAAACACACTTTACCTAACTCTACACTAGACTAAGTTATTCTTAACTATTTCCTATGTGTCAGAATATCCTAACATCCCCCCTTAAGAACAACTTGGGATAGGATTGAAGGATTTATAAAGGTGACACAAAAGGAGCCTATTTCGTATGTGTTGAAATATCCTAACATCCCCCCTTAAGAACAAATTGGGATAGGATTGAAGGATTTACAAAAGTGACACAATAGGAGAAGGAAGGAGGCATTAGAGCCTATCCCCCCTTAATGAAAACTTTCCTGAACTCCAAGCATGGATCAAATTTTGGTAAACCTTGCTTCTGTGAGAGCCTTCGTAAAGATATCGGCTACTTGATCATTGGTTGGACAATACGGCACTTCAAGAACACGATCATGAATGAGCTTTCTAATGAAGTGTATGTGGATTTCAATGTGTTTCATACGTTGATGCTGAACTAGATATTTACATAGCTGAATGGCACTCTGATTATCACACAAAAGTGTAATTGGATGCTGCTGATGAAGACCAAATTCAGACAAAATCTGACGAAGCCACATGGCTTCCTTGTTGGCTTCAACTGCACCACGATACTCTGCTTCTGCTGAATAAAGAGAGATGGAACTTCGTTCCTTACAATGCTAAGTAATAGGTCCTGAACCATGAGTGAATACATATCCTGCAGTAGATTTTCGATCATCAGGGTCACCAGCCCAATCAGAATCAGTGAAACCAATCAACAATGGAGATGCTCCTACACTGTAATGAATCCTGAACGGAATTGTACCTAGAATATATCAAAGTATTCTTTTAGCTGATTTCCAGTGACTTTCATGAGGTTGGTGCATAAATCGAGTGACAAGACCAATGACAAAGGAAAGGTCAGGACGGGTGTGGGTTAGATATAGAAGTTTACCAAAAAGTTGATGATATAAGGTAGCATCAAATTCAGGGGTAGTACAAGTGACTGAAATCTTGACTCCACACTGAAAGGGAGAAGGGGTTGGCTTACAGTCTTCCATGTGAAAGTGGTGTAGAATATCTAGAAGATCACAGGCATACTTGGACTAAGAGTGGGTAATGCCTTCCTTGGATTGCAAGACTTGAAGACCAAGAAAATAATGCAAGTCTCCTAAGTCTGTCATTTCAAACTTCTTTTTGAGGCTAGACTTCACATGGTTTATATGGTTTGGATCACTAATAGTAAGGATAAGATCATCAACATAAAGAACAAGGATGGTGAAGGACTTACCCACTTTCTTGGTGTAGACAGTGTTGTCAGAATGACACCTAGAAAAGCCATTATCTAATATAAATCTATCCATTTTGGCATACCAAGCCCGAGGAGCTTGTTTGAGACCATAGAGAGACTTCCTAAGGCGAAAAACAAGGCTAGAGTCATTTTGGATAAAGCCAAGGGGTTGCTCCATGTAGATTTATTCATGTAAATCTCCATGTAAGAAGGCAGAGTTAACATCCATATGATGGACTTCCTATTTAAAGGAAGTAGCAAGGGAAAAAACAAGGCAGATAGAATTCATTTTGGCAACAGGGGAGAAGGTTTCAGTATAGTCAATGCCTTCAACTTGTGAAAATCCTTTAGTGACAAGACAAGCTTTACATCTATCCACTTTTCCATCTGGTCCAAACTTTGTCTTGTAAACCCATCTGCATCTGACAAGTTTTCTTCCTTTTGGAAGAGGAACAAGATCCCAAGTATCATTCACCAATAAGGAATGATATTCTTCATTCATAGCTTCATCCCAAGCTGGATGACCAGAGGCCTCTTCAAAGGTTTTTGGATCAATATTTTCTGGAACTTGAGCCAATAAGGAAGAAGCTCTTTCGAACTGAGAATGTGTGCGTCGTCGATCGGCAAGGTCACCTGTTACATCCTGAGTAGAGCAGAACCATATTGGAAGTGGTGGAGTATAAGGAAAAATTTCAAGAGTTGGAGGAGGATTTTCATCCTCTCTGTCATCATCTAAACTAGAAGGAATGCTATTAAAAATAGAAGAGAGAGAGAGAGGTGGCACATATGCCGAATCAGGCTCGCAGGCCAAAGGTGGCACACCCGCCGAACTAGGCTCACAGGCCAATATATTTTCATCAAACTTTACATCTTTTCTAATGATTATATTTTTGGTTTTTGGTTGAATAAGTCTATATCCTTTGACATCTTCAGAATATCCAAAAAAAATAAAATTTTCACTCTTAGGTTCTAAGGCTTTATGTTTCGCATCTGGAATATGGGCCCAAGCATCACTTCCAAAAACACAAAAGTGACTTACATCTGGTTTGATTGAGCTCCAAGCTTCTTCTGGAATTATATTCTTTAAAACCTTAGTAGGATTGTGATTTACTATGTAATTTTCACAGTTAATGGCTTCTGCCCAAAAATTGAGACTAAGTCCTTTAGATTGAAGCATACAATGAGCCATTTCTTTTAAGTTGTGATTCTTCCTTTCAGCTACACCATTTTTTTGTGGAGTATATGGAACAATATGTTGCAATTTAATTCCATGCTCAGTGCAGAAGTTGATAAATTTTTTGTTAACATATTCTCTGCCATTTTCTGATCTTAACTTGAGAATTTGATGTCCAGATTATTTCTCAACAAAGGCCTTAAAGGCCAAGAACATGTTAAAAAATTCACTCTAGAGTTTTAAGAAATATACCCAAGTGTGTCTAGAAAAATCATCAATAAAAGTTAAGAAGTACTTGCAACCAGAGAAAGAAACAACAGGAAGTGGACCACATAAATCATTGTGCACAAGCTGCAAAGGGGTTGAAGCGTGCCAAGAGGCACGTTTGTCAAAACTATCCCGATCATGTTTTTCGAGTACACATCTGAAGAAAACACCATCTCGGCAAGATACCATAGGAAGGACCGTCACCATATTTTCTTTACATAGAGTTTGAAGAGAGCGATATTTTAAGTGACCAAATTGCTCATGCAAAAGTTTGCTCACATCATCATTATGAGCAAAAAAAATAGAGGGAAGACATGATGACCCAAAGTTGTCAAACTTATACAACCTTGTGGAATCAGCAGCAGTGCCAGTAGCTAAAATATGTTTAGGATATTTGAGGTCCTTGATTACAACATCATGAGGTGAGAATTTACTATTTTCCCTTCACCTGAATGAGTTATCTTATAAATAGATAGAAGGTTGCATGAAAAGGTAGGAACACATAGTACATCATTAAACTGACCATTATCTAGATGAATGGTTCCAGATCCTACAACACTAAGATATCTATCATCACCAACATAAATATGTTTGGTGTTACAATCATTTAAAGAAGAAAACATGGATTTATTTTTAGCCATGTGGTAAGAAGCTCGAGAATCAATGAGCCACTCATGAGAAGGAGAAGAAGAAGATACATTTAATGCATAACCAAATCTGGATGCTTAACAACCACAAGCAGAAATTTCCATGCCTGAAGATGAAGGTGAAGAGTGCTCCAAATTGATGTTGTGCTTCTTCATTGCTGCTTCTAAGGCTTCCATCTTATTAGAATATTTGGACTCTATATGGCTATCCTGATTGCAAAAGTTGCAATATTTATCTGTCTTCTTCCCTTTGTTTTGATTTTCCTTATTATTTTGGTGATTTTATTTTTCAGTTTGCGGCTGAAATTTCTTAGGGCCCTTGTTTGGTTTAGGACCATATTTTTTAGGATACTGCTTCTTAGGATTCTTTTTATATGGTTGTTGTTTAGCTTCTAAGGCTTTCTTAGAAGTGTTTCCAGCAGAGATAAGACCAAGGTGTAAATTTTTTTCTTGTTCTCTTATCAAAGAATCACAAAAGGAATCAAAAGAGGGATTCTTGTAGGTGGTTCCTAAAGAAATGATGGCTTCTCTAGTGGAATGGAAAGCGGAAACAAATACAGAGTATGCAGGGCCAAGCTTAGCAAGAATGCAATAGATGAGGCTACCATTGTCCTTTTTGATCTTACAACCTTCTAAAATAATTTTGAGGGTCTTAAATTTGGACAAAAAATCTTCAATGGAGGATAAATTATTGGGGTCCAAAGTAAGCAACTCATTTTCAAGCTGGTGGGCCCTGATTTGATTTTGAATGCCAATTTTTTTTTTAGCTTTTCCAGGGCTTCATCAGGGTTGTCAATGTCAAGGATATGAAATCAAAGATCTTGAGCAATGGACATTCCTATCAACCCTCGTGCTTGATCTTGTTTATTTTCCCATTTAGCAGCTTTATCATCATTAGAAGGTTTAGTTTCTTGTCCAGTGGCTATTCTATAAAGCCCTTTACTTCTAAGTATATCTACCATGTGAGGTATCCATTGGAAATAATTGGTGCTGTTAAGAATAACTGGGCATGCACTTTCCATTTTTTTTTAAATGAAGCTTAGAAAAGCTAAAACTAACTACTCCAATGGAAAGATCTCGAAAAATTAGGCAATTTAAAAAAATGGCTTCCGGATGAAGAAGTTATGCCTTTTGAAAAATCTGAGTTGTAGATGTTGAATTTTTTTTTACAAAAGAAGCTTGAGAAGGAGACTTGAACCCAAGATCTCTATTCTCATAAACTAACCCCTCACCAAGTGAGATAGTAAAAGGATCATGTTATTGTATGAAAGGAGGAAGGGTTTTTTTTTTTAACTCTTTGGTGTGCATGCTTTTTCCTGCACAAAAAAACACAAAAACTGAGCAAAAAAAAAAAAATGCAAAGCCTTATGATAGAATGTTAGATTTTCGGTTAGCCTTACCGGCAACTATCACTTTTTTCACTATTTCTGATTTCCCGAGATCGCACAAAGACACGAGGAAAGAGCATACGTAGCAAAACAAATCCCTTTTTCCTGTTTCTGATTTGTCGAGATCGCACGCAGTGCACAGCAAAGAGCATACACAAAGAAGAGGGTATAGATCCGGCAAATAAATAAAACCTAAAAACTGAAAATGAAAAGAGGGAACCGAAATAACAAGAACTATTAACAAATATAACTGCAAAACAGATGCTTTATACCTCCAGATCTAAACTGTCATAACTTGGGCAGCCAGAAACATTTTCGCATGAAATGAAAGGCGTTCCTCACTGTAACAGATGCTCTGGACACAACCGAGTAGTTCTCCAAGCTCAAAAATGTTTATAAATAGTATATCTACAAAACGAAATTCACATGCAGTCAAACCGGCTTCAGATTTTGATCAACAACGGACGCGGCCCTCAAAATAGCTCTGATACCATGTAGGAATTTATAGGGTAAGTTCCTTAGATCAAAAACCAAAGGTCACTGCTCACAAATAGATCAAGAATTAGTACACGAGTATAATCACATGGTTAAAACCCTCAAAGAGGGAAACAGTCCACGACCTGAGCCAACGTGGCCACTTCAGGAAATTTATTAATATAAAAAGAAAAGTTACATATGTTTCTCTCATAAATGGTTACCGGAAAAATTACCCTCCATTCTCTTTAAATAGATATCATGGACCATTCAGGTGTTAATCCACGGATCAAGCGTCGTTAATACCGAGGTGAGAGATAACTGTCGGATCACTACAAATTGTGACTGTCGAATTATAAGTTACAAATGTACATGGTAAAGAAACACACTTTACCTAACTCTACACTAGAATAAGTTATTCTTAACTATTTCCTATGTGTCAGAATATCCTAACATAGGACTTCCCAAGAGTTGGCACATTTATCAAGACTTTTTCAATGGAAGGGAAAAACTACCAGATTGGGAATGACTGTGGTCAGATTTGGTGCAGGAGGAGTTCAGACGAAACACCAGAGATGGATCTTCATCTAAGAGAAGATGAAGGGGATTGTGCTTTGGCTGCCAAGGTGAAGAAGGGGAAGGGGAAGAAATTCCATTCCAAATTCGAGTCCAAGAATGGCAAGAAGCAGGACATGTCCAAGGTGAAGTGTTTTCACTGTCACAAGCATGGGAATTTTGCTACTAACTGTCCACAAAAGAAGAAGAACAAGAAGGTTGGAGGATCTGCAATTGGGGAGGCTCTTGCCTCGCAATTTTAGCTTGAATTCTCATTGATCACATGCATGGTGTCAAGTGCATTGGGATTTGTGTGGTATTTGGATAGTGGTGCTTCCTTTCAGATGACGGGAGACAAGGAACTTTTCAGTGACTTGGAGGAGAAGGATCTCCAGATGCATATTGAAATGGGAAATGACGGGCGGTATAGTGCTACCAGGATAGGTACCATTACATTCCATAGGCATTCAGGTAAACCCTTTCAATTAAAATATGTAATGCATGTACTAGGTGTTAGCCACCTATGAAATTTTTTCAAAGAAAAAAGGTGGCTAAATTGCTTTAGGAGCCTTCAAGAGATAAATTTCCCATGAAAATCTCTCATCCTTGAAGCCTCTATGCGTCCATGGCCTTTAAAAATATCTTCACTACTATTCCAATCCAAAAGGTCTCATTTTCTGGAAAAAAATTGTGCTTTGAAAGGCCCTCATTTGCCCCTTATATCCCTGCAAAATTTCCTATATTAACCTTTTTTCCCATTTTTAAAATTTCCCCTTTGGACTCCCAAAATCCCTCCTAAGTCTTCCAAAATTCCCATTTCATCCTTAGAACCAAGTGAAAATCTTTCATTTGATTTTAAATCCCTCTCTTACCTCTACCGAAAGCCTCCTTTTAGCCTTAAAACACTGTCCCTAAGGCTAAAAAACCCATTTTTCTTTATAACAGGCTAGCCCCCTTCGGCCCAGCCCCAAAACCATTTCCCCACATAACCCAAGCGCCAAGGCTAGGCGCCAAAGCATAAGGCGCTTATTGCAATTGGAGAAATGGTCTGGAGCGCATTCCTGTGTTAAAACCAAAAACTCTGATGCGATGGCGTTTTGATCTATGAGTCTCGGGAGTGATATCCACCGTCGATCTTATTTAGATCTAACGGCTAGCATCGATCGCAATCGCAACTCTTAAACCATGCCACCTGCTACACTCCTCGATTTCGATTCGCCGATTGCACACCCACTTTCGATTCACTCTAAATCCGACGGCCCTCGCATCCCCGCTCCGATCGCAGTTGCAAATTTCAAATGGAGCCACCTTCTGTTCCTCTCGATTGCTACCCTCCAACGTGATCCCGACCGTTGATCTCACATAAGATCTAACGGTCATAAGCCAATCGCACCATCGCTCATCGGAGGTGTTAACCCTCCCATCACTCCCCTCCTATTAGATCGCAGTCGTCGATCTCCTCCTGAGATTCGACTTTCCTGGTTGAATCGCCCTCCACCCATGTCCGGGTCCCACCTTTCAAACTCATTCCATATGTTTTTCATCACATTTTCATCCATTTTCCATGTATTTCATTCCAAGTTCTAAAACCTATGTTTTTCATTAAACATTAGATCATTCCGCCCTAACATTTAAATTTTAATGTTTTCATTAAAGATCATTTCATTTCGCCCAACCTTTATGATTCATGTCGTTAGTCAATATCCGTCGTCGATCATCACTTCCAGTTATGATCGGATGATCCATTTTCCATTTGCATTCACCATTCTCATCATGTTGCACTGTCATTCTCACAGTCCTCCACAACATTCGACTCCCCTGCATGGATTTCTTAATAGACTTGTGTGTTTTGCAAGTGTACAGGCAGTGAACATCGCCATTGCTCACAGTCACTGTTATAGTGGCGTAGAGTGCAGATGAATTTTTTTCTTTCAGAGCTTGAAAGTACAAAGAAGAGTCTGGGAGGGTGTTAGAGCGTAATTTTCATTAAAGGTGCAGGGTTTAACTGTGAAAAACCTTCCTAGTGCCATCAAAGCTCAGATCTCACAAGCAGAGACAGTCATGAAGTGACAGAGAATATCAGTACAGAGTTAAGGAGTTATAATGCACATTATTGAAGATGTTAAGCCTTAATTCAATGTTTTAAAGGAAAAATACCAGATACAAGACCTCATGACTCACACAGAAGGCTTAATAAGGTCCAATGCGCAGAAAAAAATATCATCAAGGTTTCACATCAGCAGAATGTCTCCTCCTGAGAAAGGACACAGTACTCATACTATTTTAATCTACATTGTGTCCATGAGAAGTTTTCCTCCCTGACAACAGTCCTAATGCTACTAGAGCATTAGTTACACGGTATAGCAAACCTCACAGTCACTTATCTGCCTTTGCATTTATTCACCAGAGTATTGTAGAGGTACTACAGAAAAGTGCATCAAGAACATACCTGGAGTAAATTTCAGCCTGTCGAAGACCACTCTTTCTCCCAAAAGAGTACTGAAAATTAATGCTCTGATATTAAAACAGAATGGGTTTCGGCCCACCTCTTCTACTCTATTTGTAATGTTTCATTTATTATTTCATCTACCTCCTCTGCCTCTCTTTCAGATATAAAACTCATGAAGAAACTCATAGTAGGGGTTGTTGATCGAATATCTGTGAATTGTAAGTGTTGTGTAACCAACTCCAAAAATAGAAGAAAAGAGATATCAACGCCTTAGAAATGAGCCACTTCGAGGGGGAAACCTCCAATACATTACATAAATGAACAATTCTTGGATGATACAATTTACAAAACCTCCTTTCTATATATAGGAGTCCATGGGGCCATAATGTAATCCTAGTGGGCCTCAATGTAATCCTAGCCGACCTAACAATAATAATTTAAGGGCACAATAATAACAAAATGGGGGTTACAAGGGTACAATAATAACAATAAGGGGGTTACACTAACAACAATAAGGGACTATACTAGTAATAAAGGGACCTAACATGCCCCTCTCCTTCAAAAAAGTGTTGTCCTCAACGCTTGAGTAGCTCTGGGTGCTTCTGTATAAAATTCTCATCCTCACATGTAGAATCTTCAGTGGGTAAGTTCTTCCACTTGATGAGATACTCTGAAATTGATCGATTCCGTAGTTGTCGAGTTCTTGTTTCCATGACCGCTTCTGGTTCCAATATGATTTTTCCTTCCTCATCGAGTTCTGGCAATATTGTTTGAACTGGAAGATTTTCTCCTATAACCTTCTTTAAGCATGAAACATGGAAAACTGGATGTACTCGCGAAGAAGCAGGAAGCTCCAATTTGTATGCCATAGTACCAATCTTTTACAACACCTTGTAAGGACCATAGTACTTTGGCGATAATTTATTATCCTTCTTAGCTTGCTTGAGGGACATTTGTTTGTATGGTTGTAGTCGTAAAAGTACCCAATCTCCTACATCAAAAATTCTGTCACTGTGATGTTGATTTGCCTGTTGTTTCATTCGATTTTGTGCCAAATTCAGGTTATCCTTTAAGAGTTGGAGAACTTCTTGCTGATGCTCGATGTGATCTTCCACTGCTTGAACCTTCGAATTTTTCCTTAAAGATGATGTGATGGATGGTGGATGATATCCATAAAGTGCCATAAATGGGGTCATTTTTGCTGCAGTATGGAAGGAAGTGTTATACCACCATTCGGCGAGAGGTAACCACTTGACCCATTGTGTTTGTTTATCAGATACAAAACAACGAAGATATCCTTCCAAACATTTATTTACTATCTCAGTTTGACCATCAGGTTGAGGATGATAAGATGAGCTATGAGCTAATTGAGTACCCAAACAAGAAAATAACTCCGTCCAAAAATTTCCAGTAAAAATGGGATCTCTGTCGCTCACAATAACCCTTGGGCTTCCATGTAGCTTTTGAATTATGTCCATAAATGTGGTAGCAACTGTACTTGCTTTAAATGGATGAGATAATGCACAAAAGTGTGCATACTTGGTAAGTCTATCAACTACCACCATGATGACATTCTTTCCTTTAGACTTAGGTAAACCTGTGATAAAATCCATTGAAATCTCCTCCCAACGTTGACTTGGAATGGATAAAGGTTGTAGAAGTCCCGGGGTCTTAATTGTCTCCACTTTATTATGCTGGAAAACCAAACATTCCGCCACAAACTTTTGAATATCAGATTTAAGGCCATCCCAAAAAAAATCTTTCTTCACCCTGTGGTAAGTTTTTAAAAATCCTGAGTGTCCTCCTAAAGGAGAAGTGTGAAATTCCAGAAGAATCTTTTGTTTATTTGGGAATTATTACAAAGATATAAGCGATCTTTGTACCATAAAGAATAATTTTTCCAACTAAATGTATCGATGTACTAGGATCTTGCTGCAACTTTTGAATGAGTGTCCATACATCTTTTTCCTTCTTCCATTCATCTCTTGCTTCAGTTATCCAATCTGGTTGGATAATAGAAATGGCACAAAGCAATGCTTCCACCTCTTCATTCTTTCTTGAGAGTGCATCTGCAATCACATTAAGCTTTCCTTTTTTGTAGATTATTTCAAAGTCATAACCCAACATCTTTGTGACCCATTTTTGCTGCTCTTCTGAAGATAGTCTTTGTTCCAAAAAGTGTTTAAGACTATCATGATCAGTTTTTACCTTGAAGTGTCTTCCCATTAGGTAAGTTCATCATTTCTTTAGTGCATGCAATATTTCTAACATTTCCTTCTCATAAATAGGTTTCTGTAAATACTTTACTTTGATTGGATGACTTTCAAAAGCAATGGGTCTTCCTTCCTATATTAAAAATGCACCAATTCCATTTCCTGAGGCATCACATTCCACAATAAAGGTTTTTGTGAAGTCTGGCATAGATAAGACCGGTGCTAGGCACATTGCCTCTTTAAGATGTTCAAAGGCCTTAGTTGCTTCAGGAGTCCATGAAAATGCATCTTTCTTCAATAATGTTGTTAGAGGTGCTGCTATTCTTCCATAATTCTTAACAAACTTATGATAATAGCCTGTTAACCCGAGAAATCCTCGCAATTGCTTTATTGTCTTAGGGACTTTCCATTCCTTAATGGCTTTAATTTTGTTAGGGTCTACTTTAACACCCTCGTGGGATATAATATGACCCAGATATTCCACCTCTTGTACTCCAAAGAAACATTTGGATGCTTTTGCATATAATTGTTTCTCCTGCAATAGTTTGAGCACCATGTCAACATGTTCAACATGATCCTTCCAAGACCTGCTGTAGATTAGTATATCATCAAAAAATACTAGCACAAATTTTCTAAGGAAGGGTTTGAAAATGGAATTCATCAACCCTTGAAATGTAGAAGGTGCATTGGTAAGGCCAAAAGATATGACCAAAAATTCATAATGACCCTCATGAGTTCGAAATGTTGTTTTTGGAATATCTTCAGTCTTCATTCTAATTTGATGATATCCTGAACGAAGATCCAACTTGGTAAAATAAATTGCTCCATGTAATTCATCCAATAATTCATCAATCACAAGAATGGGGAATTTGTCTTTAATGGTGAGCTTATTGAGCTCCCTATAATCTGGACACATTCGCCATGATCCATCCTTCTTGTGTACCAATACTACAGGAGCAGAGAAAGAACTTTGACTAGGTTGAATTATACCTGCCTCTAACATTTCTGCAATCATACGTTCAATTTCGCTCTTTTGAAAGTAAGGATATCTATAAGGCCTGATGTTAGGGGGAACACTTCCTGGAATCAAATGAATAGCATGATCATTATCATGAATAGGTGGGATTCCTTTGGGAGTTTCAAACACCTTGGAATGATTGTCCAAGACTTGTTGGAGATCTGCAGAAATAGATGATTTTGATGTCGGAACTTCTAGTGAGCATAATTGTGCAATTATGCCTCGTTGTTCTTTCTTTAGAAGCTTTTTCATGACATTAGAGCTTATTATCCTTCACGGATTCCCTTCAATACCCTGTAATTCTACTTCCTTTCCTTCTGAAAAAAAATTCAAGAAAAGTTCTTGAAAATTAAAAGCTACCGTCCCCAAAGATTGTAACCATTGTACTCCTAGTACAACATCAACACCTCCCATAGGAATGGAAAGCATTGGACTAGTCATTACATATTCCCCCATGGTTAGCTTGATATTATGGCATTTTCCAGAGCAATTTATAGTTCCTCCATTTGCAACCATCACTTGACATTCTGGTGCTGGGTATAGGAAACAATTTAATTCCTTGGCTACCTTATAATGAATAAAATTATGGGTGCTACATGAATCAATCAACACTATTACCCTTTTCTTCTTGATATGTCCTTCTATCTTGAGAGTTTGAGGAGTGGTAATTCCTGCCAGTGCATTACACGATATGGTCGGATTCATTTATTCCTCTTCTAGGGTTGGTTCCTGGTGTATATCCTCTTCTTGTTCATTTTCTTCTTCTTCTTCACAATCTATGTAAATAATTTCTTCTCAGCACACTTATGACCTTTAGTGTATTTTCTATCACAACTGTAGCAAAGCCCTTTTGCTCTTTTTTCTTCCAATTTTTGTGGTGTCAGCCTTGTAGGTTGTGGAAATCTAGGCGTAGCCACACTTCCTTCTTTATAGAATTGAGTGGTAGGCTTCCTTGTTGCCATAATTTTACATTCAAATTTTCTTGCCAACCTGAATGCCTTCTCCAATGAATCAGGTTCCAGAACGCAAACTTCATGTTGAATGTTATCCTTTAAAGTGCCTATGAAGAGATCAATCCTGTGTTCCTCTGGAATATCGGTTACCCTTATATTCAATTTTTGGAAGTCCTCAATGTGCTGCCCCACTAAACCCTTTTGTTTGAGATTTATCAATTGGCTAAAGAAGGTGTTGCTCTTTGTATCCTCATAATGTGCTGTCATTTCCTTCGTAAAAATTGACCAAGTGACAATTTTTTTTACGGGAGCAAAGCCATCGATACCATACAAATGTATTTTGTTCTAAATGTAAAGTTGCAATGCGTACCTTTTGTGTGTTTTGCACGTTGTGGAGATCAAAATATTGCTCCATCTGTAGTATCCATGTTACAGGATCCTTTCCATCAAACTTCCTCATATCCATTTTTGGAATATGGTGGTTCTTCCCACCAACATTACAGTTTATGAAATCACGATTAACATTGATTTTGTTCTCATCATGAGGTTCTTCTACTATCTTTTCACCATTAGGAAACATTTCTTGTATCAACTTTGTCAAACCTTTGATGTCTGTTTTTAGATCATTCTTCATGTTTTCGATGTTGTATTTCATGTCATCCATCTTAGCTTCCATGCCAGCTTCCATGCCATCCATCTTAGCTTCCACGCCATCCATCTTAGCTTCCACGCCTTTCTTCAAAACTTCCATTTCATTTTTTGTTGCTCTTTGCAATAGTGAAATTTGTTGCACTTGCTCTTGTAATTTTGATAGATCATATTGCAATTATTCATCTTCATGAGTCATAGTAGAGCCTTCTGAAGGCTTAATGGGTGTTGAATTATTTTTATGGGGCATCTTTTAGAACCCAATACTGATATCTATTCTACAATATGTCCTTGGAATCAATTCAAATTGATTCTTCAAACAAGACTTATGCAATTCAGAAAAAAAAAAATACACACCTTTTTCTTGCTTTTGAGGAGCTCGATATTGAAATTGGATTATCTTTTTTATTGCAGCACTTCGATATTTGATTTTTGGTACCAACGTACCCCTCTGAATTATCTTTCGAATGCCACATGTCTGGCCTGATTTGGATTCTCCAAGACAAAGTTGTGTCCAATCTCCCACAGTGACCTAATTATGGACTGGTTCAGTAGAGCGAACTTGTATGACTTGCCACGTGTCACTGTTTCACCCTTCGTCTCTAAAATTGATAGCCAAAAAACTACAGTCCGTGTACTTGTGACCAATTTTTATGGCGCTTCAATCCGATGCCTAGAGAGAGAGTTATTGAAATTTTCCCACGATCACCTCTTTGAGATGAAATTCAGGAGCTTGAAAAAGCACTACCTTCCACAGATCATATCTCCAAAAATATTGCAAACCAAGCTCTGAAAGTTTTTGACGAATTTCTTCAGGATTTAGAATTCGCACCATAAGAATTTCAGATTCTGAACCTTCGTATAAAAAAAGTTATAACGCAAATTCCACGATGACCTTTTTAGGAGTCTAAAAAAAGACCTAACTTACACAGATCATATCTCTGAAAATATTACGAAACAAGCTCTAAAATTTTTAGAAGTTATTCCTAGGATTTCAGCTTCGTACCTTAAAAATTTCAGCTTCTGAAACTTCGTAGAAAAAAAGTTATAGCAAAAATGCCACGATGACCTGTTTGGAGCAGCGAAACCCTAGAATCCAAAGCTCTGATACCAAATGTTGTGTAACCAGCTCCAAAAAGAGAAGAAAAGAGATATCAACGCCTTAGAAATGAGCCACTTCGAGGGGGAAACCTCCAATACATTACATAAATGAACAATTCTTGGATGATACAATTTACAAAACCTCCTTTCTATATATAGGAGTCCATGGGGCCCTAATGTAATCCTAGTGGGCCACAATGTAATCCTAGCCGACCTAACAATAATAATTTAAGGGCACAATAATAACAAAATGGGGGTTACAAGGGTACAATAATAAAAATAAGGGGGTTACACTAACAATAATAAGGGACTATACTAGTAATATAGGGACCTAACAGTAAGTTGTTTCTCTTGGGACATAGTCTCTGTGTAAAGTTGTAACATAGGCTGAGGAAGATGTTTTCAGACTGAATATCAAGCTGTTGGCAATGTTGTACATGACTGGTGTTGCTCTTTAATATGACAAGCACATTTCTTTGGATCCTGATTTAAAGCAGCGATGATTTTTTTCTTACTTTGTCTCTGTTTTCCTTTGTGATTCATCACATTTCATTTCTCTGGTAGGCATCAGAAATCTGGTTTAGGATATACCCTTGCATGGTACCCTAAGCTTTTGCTCTCCCTACCTTTAATGTTTTATGCTATATGTGTTATATGAGCACTGATTCAAGTTAATTTAACTAGTGTAGTGGCTGATATTTACTGCTAGCTGATGTATGAATTAATGAATCTGTTCTTAGATGTTCTTGTTAGGCTTTAATTGAATGAATTGGGATACTGGGAGTTTAGAACTTGGTCTCTGTCTCACTAGGGTCCTTTTTCAATTAATTGAACCTTACTAAGTCCCCTTAATCTGGATTCCAAGACATTGAGAGTTCAAAGTCTCTCTCTGATCTCAGGTTTTCACCTTTGTGTTGAAATCTTTAATGTTCCCTTGTCTGAAGAGTTAACCTTTTGGGTTTTTTGGATCACAAGTTGTCCAATGGCATGCCCTGTCCCTGGATCTGATTCTTGAAAGGTCACCTTGGAGGTTTCCTTGCCTTTCACCTTCTTTCTTACCATTTCAAGCCACACTATAATCTTTAAGATCCAATGCTTTAGATGACTAGCCCAACTGAAAGCCTGCATATTGAATAGCAATTAAACCCTCGCCTGACTCCATTTCCCAATGGTCTTGAGTGTTCCCTGAAATCTTTCCTCCTTTGCCTAAATTCCTCTTTATTTAGCCTTGTCTCATAGTGAACCCTTCCTTCCTGTTTCCTAACAACCAAACAAAAATCAAACAAACAAACCCATGCCTATAACTAGCCTAATATCTTAACCCAGATCTTCAAAGACACAAAACCTTTGCCTATATAGAGAGATCCCTCTCTGGACCTAGGAGGGTTGGATCCTAAGGTCTGAAAGTGGTTCTGATGTTGTCTCATCTTTTGGTATTTCCAAACTTTCCAAAACATGGGAACCCCAACACCAGGTTTGAAGAAAAAATTAGTCTCAGTCGCAATGTTGGAGGATAGAGGCTATGATGTTGTTTTTAGTGAAGGAAAATCCTTCTTGTGACACAAAACAATAGGACAAGCCAAGAGGATAGGGATTCGAGTTAATAATCTCTACAAGCTGGAGGTATATGGCTACGCAGCAATGATGGGCAAGGTAGATCAAGTGGTGAGCAAGGATGTGTTGAGATTGCAACAAGATGATGAGCTTAGTGAAAAGAGTCGCCTTCACTAAGTGGGCTCGCAAACTATTTTTGGCGCAAAGTCTATTTTTAGACTATGTCTATTTTTAGACATATGGATCATGTTCTATGAGTTGCAGGATGATATTTGTGGATGGTTGGTCAAGTCGGGAAAAATAGATGGACTTCTATTTTTAGACATATTGGAACAGATCTATTTTTAGATTGCAGTCTAAAAAAATAGATATGTCGAATATTATTAGCTCTTAATAATATTTGGACTACCAAAGCATTATCTTATTCTCTTGGAGCACTTCGAGTTAAGTGCACGAATGTGGCACGGAGGCTGACAGAAGAATTACGCTATTCTTAGGGTTAAGTGGGCTGTGCACAGAGACTTCGATTTAAAACTCACTTGGCAGAAAGTTTGGTGAAGTTGATGAAGTTAACTCAGGTTGTGATTTCAGTTTTATTAATACAACACCAATTTAGAGAATTGTATTTTAATTCGCATTGGTTGCACTAGTAGAAGTGATTGTCTAATTAATTATTAATTAATTCACTAATTATAAACTCATTAATCAACTAAAGAATACATCAGTTAACTTTAGTGCATGGATAGTTTCAGTGGAGACCAGTGTAGAGATAGGTGAAAGAGCGGGTTAACTATCATTTGTGACTATACTGTTGCATATTTGCAACTACCAGTGATTGGAGGAGCCCATGAGGATTGCGCAGTACAAGCCAGGTGGTTTATGTTATTTAATGAGCCATCCTATAGCATTGATTATGCAATATAGGCTGGCTATTAGGTGGCAGAGATTGGAGCATGTGTTTTGCTAGATCTAGCTTGATTAGTGTGTAGCAATTGTAGGTTGTGCTGAGAGCTTGTGAGGAGCTTTGTACAATGATTGTTACATGATATCTATGACATATAATATACAAATATTTGGGGTTTTCAGCTTTAAGCTTTCCCATGAAATGTTGTGTTCATATGTGTGAATTTTTATGGTTTTAATGTGTGCATGCAATTGATTTTATTTCTGCATGTAATGATCAATGGTAGAAGATATTTTGTATTATGCATGAAGCTAAAATAGTGTGTGATCAGGAGAATCTCGGTGAATAATATATTAGTTATTCAAATTTTCTACAGGATGAGGGAGAATTATGGCACAGGAGATTGGGCCATCTTCACCATGGAGACTTGAAAGTCATGCAGCAGATTTATATTGGTCTTCCTGGGGGTTCACTTGCACAGTCAGACACATGCAAGGGATGTACAATGGGAAAATATGTAAAGGCCATCTTTCATGAGAAGGATAACCAAGCTTCGGGGATCCTTGAGAGAGTTCATATAGACATGTGTGGACCATTCTTGTTGCTTCGATAGCAAAACATAAGTACTATGTAATATTTGATGATGACTTTTCTTGTAAGTGCTGGATCTTCTTCATGCAGAAGAAATATCAGACATTCTCTAATTTTCTTGAGTTTAAGGCACTGGTGGAGAAAGAGTCGGGGAAGTAAGTGAAGGCTCTTAGGAGAAATAATGGTGGAGAATACATCTCTAACGAATTCAAGAAATTCTGCAGCAAAGAAGGAATTCAAAGATAACTCATAGTGCCTCATAACCCACAGTAGAATGGGGTCACAGAGAGAAAGAACAGAACGACCGTGGGTGCAGCAAGAGCGATGTTGATCAAGGCCTACCGATGCATCTGTGGGCGAAAGCATGCAAAATTGTGGTATTTGTGCAAAATGGTTGTCCTCATAGGATACTTGGCATGAGTACACCTAAAGAGGCTTTCACTGGTAAGAAACTTGATGTTTCACACTTTAATATTTTTGGCTCATATTTTTATCTGCATGTGACCAAGGATGCCAGGAAGAAGCTGGAACCGACATTTGAGATCAGGATTTTTGTGGGGTACACTGAAGCACCCCATAATTATCGTGTGTTTTTTCCAAACAACAGAATGAATGTTGTGCGACAGGATATAAAATTTGACGAGGAGAAAGCCATGCAGTTGTCCCTTGAGAGGGAGCTAGACTTGCATGCAGAGGAGGAACTGTTGGTTCCTAGGGATGAGCTTCAAGATGTGGATTAGCCACATGAGGAGGTTCATGGAGTGGAGGAAACACTCATGCAGATCCATCCATCAGAAATGGTAGAAGGCACACCACGGAAGCTGATAGATTAATACTTGATGTTGTGGAGAATGTAGGAGCCCCTACTTCACAGCGCAGACAGAAATAGTCTCCTGATTGATTTACTTGATACATGGCTCTTATGAGAAAATTTATTATGACTGAACCATCTTCCTTTCAGGAAGTAGTGTAGCAACCAACTTGGGTTGATGCAATGGTGGAGGAGTATGACTCCATTGTCAAGAACAGTGCATGGGAGATAGTCCCAAGACCGGTCGACAAATTAGCGATTGGATTGAGATGGATCTACAAGGTAAAGATAGTTGCTGATGGGAGTGTGGATTTAAGATGGATCAGACTTAATAATTTGGAGTTAAGATGGATCATACTAGATTATACTAGTTTCCCAATGTGTAAGTATGTCGGAAGCCAAAATAACAAAAACTAAAGAAAATTTTAAAAATAAAATCCCAGTAGGATTCTCAAGATGGATCATACTGGATCTTAACCCCTGATGGGAGTGTGGATCCAACTTGAGATACCTGAGGGGCACATCAGAGTATGTTCTATCGTACATGTTAGCACTGGTATTTTCATCCCACCCAACCCACCTTATTTTACTCTTCTTTCACCTCATCTTCGTCATTATCATTTACCCCGCTTCGTTTTTTAACCATTTTTCCCAAGGGCGCCGAAGTCATCATTTTTCACAAGCACTAAACCCTAATTTCCTCTCCCACTGAGCTAGGGTTTTCTATGGAAACAAAAATTTGAGCAAAGGAGGCATAAGGTAGGTCATATCAGTAATTATGAGGTCATTTCAGCTCATAAACATCATGTCTCGATCATTTTTTAAGAAGTCATTTCAAGATTCAAGCCATTTTCCACTCATAGGGCCAGTTTTACTTAAAACTATGTTTCTAACCAAACAAAGATAAATTAACAAAATTTAGAGAGTTTTTTTTCCATCATAGATCAAGGAAGAAAAACCTCCTTCAGTTTTTACACAGGTGTCATGGTTTTGAATAAATGTCCAAACTATAGGTGCTACAAGAGGTTTTCTGCACTTCTAGAGTGACCTTGGGAAAATCAATTTTTATCCTAGTTGGAGTGTCCAAATCACTTGCTTGATAAGTAAAATGATAAATAGACAGAGAGATATTTTCGGTGAGATATCATAATCTCAATTTTGAGTTTAGGAAGGCTTCCAAAAGTTGCCTACAACAACACTCTACATTTCTACACCCTCATTCTGCACTTTTTTACCAGTCTTGGGAGAATCAATTTTTGACAAGGAAAATGAGCTTCATTTTGCCAAATAAAGGCATATTTAGAAATTATATAGGATAATATTTCCAACGAGCTATCCTGGGCCTAATTTAGACACCGATAAACCTCAAAAAGTGGTTTGCAAGTTGGAGGGCGTGTTTGCTTAAGGGAGGGTGTGTTTCCTTTTGGCAGTGCACGTTTAGTAGTCTTGGGAGAAATGAATTTTGACAGGGAAAATGACCTTAATTTTTAAAACTTAAGCCATATCTGGAAACCGTACTTGAAGGGATTTCCAACAAGCTATCTTGGAGCCAATTTTGACACCTGCAACACAGGCAAACACAACCTGCAAGTTGGTGGTAAAACGACGCTGCGTATAGGAAAAATTTTATGAGTTTGCTAATATTTTCCAATTTTCTCAATTCTTTTTTATAGTTTGACCATTTTCAATGGGATTTTTACCAATGTAAATCATGAATTTAAAATGAAATATGATGTGTTTGACTTACCTAGGGTAAATACATTAGGTTAAAACTTATGATGAGGTGTAATGAATCATTTTGCAAAAATTTAGGGTTAAGTCACTTTGACCACCCTACACTCTAGGTTTCAGTTCAGACTTTGGTGGATCAGCTCCTCCTCTCATGGATTCGACCCTTGAGGTTGGGAGAGGTTGGGAGAGGCCTATATATTGTACTTTTTGACTCATTTTCAAAGGTTGGAATCAGTTTTATGTTTGCTAGTTGATCAAGGAAACTTTGTACTCAGTTTGGCCAAGCTAATAAAGAGGTGTTGCAGCTACTTTTATGGGATACTTGTGGTATTGAATGTCTATCATAGTTTCTTCTTTAGTGTCATATGTTTAAAAGTATTGTGTTCATGTTGGTGGATCAGCTCCTCCTCTCATGGATTCGACCCTTGAGGTTGGGAGAGGTTGGGAGAGGCCTATATATTGTACTTTTTGACTCATTTTCAAAGGTTGGAATCAGTTTTATGTTTGCTAGTTGATCAAGGAAACTTTGTACTCAGTTTGGCCAAGCTAATAAAGAGGTGTTGCAGCTACTTTTATGGGATACTTGTGGTATTGAATGTCTATCATAGTTTCTTCTTTAGTGTCATATGTTTAAAAGTATTGTGTTCATGTTCACTTTCATTTCTATGTTATGATCTTTTACAAGTTAGATAATCAGAATACATGTTTGCACATGCTCTGTTTTGGGTAACTGATCATATTTTGTTCATCTTATTTTGTATGAGAAAAATGCGTCTCCTATGCTTTTCTTAGCCTTCTTACAGCTTCAACACCATTCCATAAAAATCCTCTTCAAGTGATAATCATATACCTACCTTTCCCCATTGATCCCTGCAACCCTAACTCATTTTCCCTGACCTAACATTCCTTGACCTAATTTCTTCATGCAGTGATTTCCCAACCAAATCAAATTCAAACAACCCCCTACACTCTATATCTAGCCTAAAAACCATAATTTATCCAGCCCTCCTAGCTGTGAGCCTTTTGGAGAGAGCCCTCTCTGGCTTGATATGGCTAGTTATCAAGTCAAAAGCTTGGTTTGTGGTTACCTTTGTTGGGATTCCTTCCTCAGCCTTGGGAACTGATGGAGTGATAACAGTATAGACAGACAGAGGGAATGAAACTTTAAGGCTTCACAGATGCAGATTGGGAGGACAGTCCATCAGATAGAAAGAGCACATCAGGGGGGATCTTTAGCATAGGATCGACATCAGTTTCCTGTTACAGTAGGAAAAAACGATCTGTGGCACTCAGTTTAGCGGAAGCAGAATACATGGAAGCAAGTCAAAATGCATGTGAGGGTATCTGGATGAGAAAGATCTTGGTTGGTTTGTTTGGTCCTTAGATGGATCCGACAGTGAATCCGTTGACTTCTAAGGTTTTTTCATCTCCAAGGATGGAATCTATATAGATCCTCTAAAAGTCAAGGCTATTCTCAACTTACCCCCTCCTTCCTCCTTACATCAACTACAGAGCTTACAAGGGAAAGACAATTTCGTTCGTCATTTTGTACCTAACTATGTTGAGCTAGCTAAATTTTTTACATGGTTTCTTAAGAAAGGTATCCCATTTCTATGGGATGAGGTCGCTCAAAAGTCCTTTGATGCTTTCAAGACTGTTCTTATCAACGGTCCTTTACTGCATCCCCCAAATTACCATCGTGATTATTCCTCTACTTAGCAGTTGCTTTCAATACTATTGGTATGGTATTGGTTGAATATGACAATGATGCCACTGAACATGTTGTTTACTACCTTAGCCGCAATCTCATGGATGTTGAGACTCAATATGCCCATGTCAAAAAATTAGCTTTAGTTCTGGTTCACGTTGTTCAATGTTTTCACCATTACATTTTACTTCGCATGACTACTGCGATCTTTGATTGCAACCCCTTGACCTACATTTTTACTCGTCAATCACTGGGGGGGGAGTATTCTAAATGGATTTTCATCCTACAAGAATTTGATTTGGAATTTACTACTGCCAAATATAAAAAATCACTGGTCTTCTAAGTTAATATGCTCCCTTCCTCTACATTTGTCTCTTCTAGTTTTAACGAGCAGATTCTGGATGATACTCTCTTTCTTATCATCACTATTGGCCCTTGGTACAGTGATATCATCGTGTATCTCCAAACTCAAAATTTTCGATATGATTTGACTAAAGATAATCGTCAATGCATTTGACATCACTCTCAACCCTATCGCATCATAAGAGATACTTTGTACTGTGTCGGCGTCAACTCGATTCTTTGTCAATGTTTAACTCTCGAAGAGGCTGAGAGAGTACTCAATGATTGCCACTCTGGGATGATGTGGTGGTCAAATGTCTGGATATGGCACTTCTCAAAAGATCCTTCGCATTGGGTATTTCTGGCCTTCCATCTTCAAGGATTGTATTCTTGTTGTCCGAAAATGTCATGCCTGCCAGATTTATCAACGGAAAATGCGTGCCCCACCCACACCCTTACACCCAGTTGTTACTGTCGGCCATTTTGCTAAATGGGGCATTGATTTTATGACATGTAACCCTTGCTAGATCGGGGGGCATGGCTATATTATCGCCGATGTCAATTTCTTTACCAAATGGGTCAAGGCAATGTCTACACATGTCGCTGATGATAAAATTGTTGCTTAGTTTCTCTTCAATCACATTATTTCCCAGTTTAGAGTTCCTCAAGCCATCATCACCGACCATGGATCCCATTTCTGCCATTACATGATGCCTGAGCTGATCACACAGTTGGGTCTGTGACACAATAGTTCAAATCCTTACTACTCTCAAGACAGTGGCCAATTTGAAGCGGTCATCAAAGTTTTAGTTACCGTGCTTCAATGCACCTTTGGGATTCACAAGTCAAACTAGCATCTCATGCTTTTTCATCTCTTTGGGCTTACCGAACCTTGACCAAAAATGCTACCAGATTTACTCCTTTTCAGTTAGTATATGGTCTGGAAGCAAATTTACCGACTGAATGCGAAATCCCTTCACTCAAATTAATCATCGAATTACTCCCAAATACCTCACCAGAAGAGGAACATATTCTATATCTGGAAAGGCTTGACGAAACTCGCCGCTTTAGTCACTGAAGCTCAGAAGAAATAGGTCAAAGCCCATTTCGATCAGATTGTTTCTCCATGTGCCTTCTCTGAAGGAGACTTGGTTCTTCTATATGACCAAACTCACGATAAACTAGGGACAGGAAAATTCGAATCTATGTGGAATTGGCCATACATTGTCAAACGTGTTTTGCAAAAAGGGGCCTATGAATTAATTGAATATAAAGGAAACCCTCTAGACAAGCCCTGGAATGGGCTTTACCTAAAAAAGTATTATGTGTAATTTCTTTCATATAATTACTTTTGTACATTAGTGTGTTTTTATTTTTGTACAGTTTGGTTTTGGTGTGCTTTTTGTGAGCATTTTTCTTGCTTATATTGTTTTACTTGGTTTGTAGGTGTCTTTAACTCCTTATATCCGTTTTGTTGATGGTGCTAGTCGTAGTACTCGAAACTTATCCTTTGTGGCATGGTAAATATATGATCCCAATGGTAAGTTAGTGGATCTACAATGTATCTGTTTAGGTCATACAACCAACAATATTTCATAGTATAGTGCAGTCATTGAACTTCTATCATAAGCTATTACTTTTTCCATTAGGGATCTGGTTGTAAACCTTGATTCACAGCTTGTTTTCCTTCAAATCAATGGGCAATATTCCGTCAGAAATACTGAAATTTTGATGATGTACTTATGTTTTTGTCTCTTAGAAATATATTTTGATTATATTACGTATCATCATACTCCAATACAAATTAATACATTAACAGATGCATTAACTAATTATGTTCTAGATATACATTTGCGAAATTTTTAAAACCATGATCATCATCACATCATACATTAAACAGGAAAACATAGCATATATATATATATATATATATATATATCGATAATGTTTGCAAAAAATTTCAGTACATCATGATCCAAAAAATATGTGTTTTGATACATGAGTGACTCTCAAGTCTCAAAAAATAATAACTACAAAAATAAAACTAAAGTAGACTAGTCAGCATGATGTTGATGATAACAAGTCACTGCTCGGATAACTCGAGTCAACAACCAATTAATACGGTCTGAGACCCCCACAGTGTGCCTCTCGTAATGACGAGGGATATCATGAACATGGGTGTACTCTGGAATCCCACTGGTCAATGCATCCATATTCTGGGCTATCTCCTCCTCATTACCAGCTCCTTCTTCATAAGGATCGACCTCAAACTTCCTCATCACTCTTCTTGCTATGGGGGACATCCCAGTAGGTCTTTGCAGTCCAATGTCTGCGGCATATAAGTTTAAAAATTATAACACATATACCAAAAAATTATAAACATACAAAACTTTAAAAAAAAAAATTTTTTTTACCTCCATCATCCCAATGATCGCCTTTTGGAAGAGGAAGATTTGGGTCGCCTCTAAAATCAGTCCCAAAATATGGCCATTCCTCCACCACAATGAGTTGACGCCTCAACCATATAAAGAAAGTTGGTTTTTACAACATATGTTGACCACCTCCTGAGTGAGGCATCAACTCACTCCATCGAATCATCCGAGGATCTCATGGTGCTAGTACGACCACTTCCACCCATTGAAACTAGAATAATGGTACTCGTTCCAAGAAGAATGATGCTAGGATCGAACCATACCCAAACTGTTTAAGTTAGCCATTTTTTCATTTTGTTAATTGTTTCTTCATGTTGCTCAAAACCGCTTCTAACCAATTGAAGATAGTGGGTTCCATTAAGTCTATGGCATGACGAATTTAAGCCTTGGTAGCCTCATGTGGAGCTTGTGCCCTAACAACACATGTTATGGTATGCAACACTACCTTTAAAGGTGGATTATTGATTGTCCTTATGTCAACCTTGCCGCTTGATGACTTGTTTGCTTTTGGGTAGTGTCTCCCTAACAACATGTCCATGCTCTCACCTAGAATTCGACTTCCTACCAATCGGGCTCGTTCCCCCCTTTGCGACAAGGCAGTGATGAAATAGATATCATAGATCTCGATCTCTATCTCTTAGTCACTGATTATGAATATTTCTCGACCAATGTCCCATATGCTTACTAGATATTGTAGCAAATCGAGTTGAGATCTTAAGCCCGGGGTTAGGAAGAACTTGAGGAGCCAAAAATTCCTCAAGGCAACTAGACAATCCAGATCTTCCAAGACCTCTCTATCCTCCTCCTCATACTCTCTCTCCCTCCATTCAATAGCCATTTTGATTGCTGATTTCTTCCTTCCAATATCAATTATTCAACCCATTGTTAAAAAATCGAGCTTAAAAATCCATATTCAATGGTGTTTTTTGGGAAATTTTTCTCTTTTTTTTTTTCAATCTCTGCATCTGGCGCGCAACCTATGCAAAAAAACAAGGATCGGCGTGAGCCTGAAGGCGGTACTCGTGTTGATCCTTGATGAAAACATGTTTTAAAACTCTTCCCAAAATTCAAAATAAACCTTTAACATTGCTGGGAAAAGGTATAAAATAGAAGGAAACAGACATAGCTCTCACTTGGAATAGACAATTTGATGGATGGATTCCTCGATTAGCCATAGTCAGCTCCTGAAGATCAAGGTAAAAACAGGGTAAAAACTCCTCCAATGGCTTGTGAAAGTAAAAAGTAAAAGATGTTTTTACTTTATTATTTTTATAAATATTTAAGTCATTGTTAGGGATTTTGTCAATATTTTAATTAATTTTCCTCAGAAACAGATGATATGTTCACTTTTGTGTAGCGACAGAGTAAAATGATGCAAGTACGGGTTTTAGTTTATTACTTTTTCAGACTCGGTAAAAACAAATGAAAAATTCACCTCCTTGGAGTCATCTTTAAGCTCTTTTTTGACTCTCGAAATATGAAAATATTTCCGATTATTTCTCATTTTGAACTGGTTAAAGTAAACGAAATGTTGTTTACCCAGTATACATTTACCCCTTTTTTGGGTTGGGATAAACTATTTACAAAAAAGGAATACCTTAGTCAATCATGACTAAGAGGTTCTCTCGGACTTTGTTTTCTACCTTTACGGATTCAGAGGGACTATCTATGAAAAGGGCCCCATGGAGTTTTCTTTTCATCCTCTTTTCAAACTCTCTAAACATGAAAAGGCGTTAAGTTTCACCTTTGTCGGACTCGTTAAAATTTAACGACATTGGACTCGTCATCATGAAGATATCGAGCTCCTCCTTCCTAGGGCCCGTAAAATGTACTAGGATGGATTTTTCCGAAGGAAAAAATTATAGGACAAGCATATTCTATCCCCTTCAAGCTTGTATTAAAAAATAGCTTTGGTACTCGCCAGAAATGGTGGGGGGGGGGAATGAAAATATTTATCAGTTGTGTTGGCAGTATGTCACTCTTGAACATGACACTTATCTGCAGTTCGTGTCAGGTTGGGGATATCCTACATTCATTAATTTTCCTCCATGGGTTTGGGAAATCCGTTTGCCTCTCATTCAATTACAAATTTTGTCAACATGACCTCTGATCCTACTTGAGTCAAATTCTGTCATACTCAAGAGTCATGTCACTGATATGTTCAAGAGCAGTTCCTTCTGCAGTTTGTTCATTACCTGATTCTATGTTCAATATTTATTCACAACCATTTTGTTTCCTCTGTCTCGCATTTGATGACGTAGGATACATCAAGGGCCTCCTTCGATGGATCGCTTCCTATCGACTTCATCTCATTATCCAGGAATTTGATCTAGAGACTCCTTTCTAGTACCTTAGAGCTTGCATGCCCTAATGGGAGGTTTTTCACATTCTATGACAGGTTCACATCATTGGCCTTTGATCAAGTGATTTCATGAGTGTTCAACTTTGGTTCCTTTTCACATCTCATGAATTGTACTTCTAGTACCTTGAGGTCCATTATCATTATTGGTGGTCTCTCTCACGCCTGTTAACAATTTACATCACTGACTGGTAATCAGGTGATTTTATTCCATGTTTGACTTCAGTTCAGTCATTCACATTCCTAAATTTGTACTTGATTAGGTCATGACGGAGCACAAGACCCTAGATTATGTCTTATAAAGTCCAGGTTGTGAGGCGATATGAGTTATTCATGATTGTATACATGACTCTTTTCGATGGATGGTTGCGACCATACCTGAGTCCATATTTGTGATCCTTCTTATTATTGGATGGTTGTGTCCATACCATGGATCTTGTTACATGATCTCTTTTACGAATGGTTGTGTCCATGCCTTATGCTCATGTATTTATATCAAATATTTTAGTTATGTATATATGTACTTGATTCACAGGTTTTTCGATGACAGCGTCCTAGTCCTACCACATACTCGTAAAGCATTTCAATCCTCACTCGTGTTCTGCCTTCATGCTTTAGGGGGAATCTATTACACAGAATTTTGTCACTATCCCTATACTCTCTATTCCCAGATCTTGGCGAACCCCTACAGCGACCCCTGTGTACTTTTCCCATCATGAAAACATGCCTTTGGATCCCATACAATCTAAATATCAATCCCTCTTTTAGTCATTCCTGGAGTAGCTCCCTAAAAACCAATTTTTTTGGAGCAGCATGACCCTTCAGTGTATCACCATCACTTATGGAAAATCCTTAGCCTGTGACTAGCGTCAATTGGCACTTGTATGAACCACATACTTGCGTCGATCTACTTCTGGAAGTTTTTTAAAAATAGAAACAAAGCTTCATGGCCTAGAAGCTTCGACAGCAGAAAGATGGATGTTTTTTTATCAGGATATGGATTAGCTTCCTCCTTTGGGCCTCTCATTCCTACAAAAGAGGAACCACCCAAGGAGATAAGCCTTTCTCCCATCTTAAGTGGATCCATGTCCCCTCCTCCATCACTATAAATTGATCACCTTCTAATTCCTCTTCTAGCTAGAACAAAATAGAATAGAAGAACATTAGAGAAGGGTTTGAATATTTTCTTAGGCATATAAGGAGAGAGTTTATACCCTTAAATTTCCCATATTGAGTTTATAAAGAGTGCTTTGGAGATGTGCTCGGATTCGAACCCGTTGAAGGAGATCTCCGACATCAAGGTGTAGGTTGTAACTTCCCTTTTTTTATTAATAATATAATGCAACGATACTTGCTTTCCATTCTTGTCTGTGGTTGTGATAAGAAGTCTAGCACTCCTTGATTAGTTAGATAGATTAATTTTGATATATGTTTGTTGCACCTTTACATTTGTTGTTGTGGTTTGGTCATTTATACAGGTAGTCGAACACTGGTAGCAACGAAGATCAATATTGGAAGAGCGGAAGACCAAAAGGCTTCAACGAGGAGCAACATCAGAGCATCAGGCCAAGGAAGGTCATCTTCTTTATTCTATGTTTCAATTGTAACCTAGGAAAGTAGATATTATTTTTCCCTTCGTAGCTAGACCCACTCTAGGGCTAGAGGGATCGTAAAGCCCATTCCATTGCAATGCTATAATGGAGGATATTAAGGCATCATTGTAACACGTTGGATGCACTGTGATGTCGAATGGTTGGACTAATCAGAAGGGTAGAACACTTCTTAATCTCTTGGTTAGTTATCCTAAAGGGACAACGTTTATGAAATTTGTTGATGCATCTACAGATATTAAAGATGCACAATAATTATGTGAGTTGTTGTTCATCATCATTCAAGATATAGGTTCAAAAAATGTTGTACAAGTTAGAACGAACAATGCTACAAATTACATTGTCGTTTGTAGGTCACTTATGGAAAGGTTTCCTAACTTGTTTTGGACACCTTATGTTGCATATTATATTGAATTGATGTTAGAGGATAAAAGGAATATTCCTTTTGTGAGGGATATTGTTGGATAATCCAAGAGAATAATAAATTTTATATTTAACATGTATCTATGCTTACCTTAATGATAAGTTTCACTAATAACAAGGAGTTGGTGCATCTTACCATTAAATAATTTTCCACTAGTTTCATATCTCTTGAATCTATTTTGAATTGTTTGTGGGATGTGAGGACCATGTTTCTTTCACTGAAGTGGCGTTATTTATCTTTTATCTACAAATTGGAGGGAGAGAGAATCTCATGATGGGATACTTGTATGAAGCCATTGATAGGGAAAAATAATAGATTCATGTGTATTATGAGAATAACGGTGATGACGAGTTTGAGAAACAACAATTGATATGGAGAGTGATTTATCAATGGTGGAACAATACCCTCTATCACCCCATTCATGTTGCAGGGATCTACCTCAACCACTTATTCTCTTACTCCTATAGTTTCATATTTGCTATCAAGGTGATAGATGGATTCTTCACTTGTGTTGAGAAAATTGTGCCATCTAAGTGAGAACGTGCATATATTTCTAAATAAATCAAGATATATAGGTTGGAAATTGGCACATTTAACTTTAGCATGAATATTAAGGATAAGAAGAGTAAAATTACAAGTAAGCTTCAATTTATTTCAAATTTCGTTGTGTCTTCATAATTTTCTTCAAGTTTCAAGTTTCAATTTTTTTTCTTATGTTTCTCTTATTTTTTTAACTTTTAGGTCCTTAGTGGATAAGATATGGTGGAAAAGTACCCAATCTCCAAAATATTTCCATTTGAGTGCTCAAATAAACATTTATTTCCTTTGGACGTGTACGCAAGTGGATTCTATTTGAAAAAATACAAAAAAAGACGCACAACATGTTAAAAAATTTCAAATTAAGATTTTGAATTCATTTTAAATTATAATTTATTATTTCTAATATTTAAAAATTTAAAATTATTATTTTACAATTTATGACCTTAATGACATGGTCTGCATGGTCTACATCTACCTCAATCTCCAATTGTGGGTGAGGCAAATTTAGGGAACCCCTATCATGGATGCCATCTCATTGGATCATATTGACACCACTGCTACATGGAAGGTTGAGACCAAGAGGCTTGTCATGGAATTGGTCCTTGATTGGTTAAAGGAGGAGGCACCATAGGAGGTAGTAGTGCAAGGGGGAGAGAGGTAGAGGAGGAGTAGGAGAAGGAGGTGGAGGAGGATAAATAGGAGGAGGAGGAGGAGGAGGCGACACCACCTAGCATCATCACTAGCAAAGGGCATTAGAGGCTACCTCCTATTTCTTCTTCTAGAGGATTTGAGAGTCCACAATCATAAAGACTTCTTCCTCAAAAGGAAAATAAATTACCTTTTGTTATAGGTCAATTTGGGCACCATTCCCAATGACCTATTTAACTGGACATCATCTCCAGAACCAATGATCAAGGGTCTATCATTCCCTATCATTTCGATTGCTATATGCCCTAAGAAAAGAAAAAAGACAAATCAAGCAAGGCTTTCATAAAGCAAAGGTTTCCAAGGTTTGAAGCTTATTATATAACATATGAGAGCTCACCAATGCAGGCTCTAAGGGGCCTAAGTGAATTGCATATGCAAGTAGCCCCATGCAAGGCTGCTATGCAAAGCACTTCCTGACACTCACAGGTGCGTTGGTCACATTGGGAGCGAAATTCTCATTGTTCCGAAATCTCCACTTGGCCAGTGCCTTCTAGAAGAGTTCACATGTGTCAAGCTTCGGATCCAAGTGTCCATTTGACATCTACATGACTGGAAACATGTCTTGCCTATTATTGGAAAGTCATTGATTGAAGAACAACCTACAGTTCATCTATAAATTGAGCACAGATCTGAGTGCTTGAGAGGGAGGAATTTGAGTAGAGAAATGCTGGAGGATTTTCAATTGAGAGCTAGATTTGTGTAGCTGCTGCTGGAGAGATTTATATTGTGATGAGGCTTGGGGACATTGCTAGAAGGGTCACTTGAAATCAGTTACTTGGTTGTAACCTCTCCTTCTATCATCAATAAAGAATACAACTTATTTTTCCCTATATGCATCTGTATTGGCTTTGATTTTCCATATTGCAAGATCTTAGTTGATGTATATGGTTTATGCTTCATTGATTTAGCAAACTAACTTGAATAGATATCTATTTTATTGCATCTTCTGCTATTTCAGTGTTCTTTCTTGCAGGAAACATTCCACACAAACCGCTTGAATTTGAAGCTGCAACGGAAACGACAGAAGGAACCATTTGGAATTGACTGATCAAGTAAGCATTCAATCCTCTCTGTGTATCTGTTTTGAGTTAGGAAAAATAGTCGTATAGTATTTCACCTATTGTTCTAGACTAGAACCTGTCTAGGGAAGCGTGATTTATCTGTAATTCACAATTCTGGCCCAACAAATTGGCGACTCCGCTGAGGAGAATTTATCTTAGTTCTAGGTGTTTAAGCCTCTAATTTTCTTTGTTTATCCACCCAGTAGTTGTTATTCACAAATATTTAACTTTTTGAAATCTTAATTTGCAAAAGAAGTGTGTTAAACTGCTGTGTTTTTCTTTATACACTATGCCCAATGCACTCTTGGACATGACACAGTGCTTTAAATAACATTGTCTCCCTTTCAGGCTTGCGTTGCAAAGCACTCTCTCCCATTCAGGGGTGCATTGCAGAGCACTTTCTCCCTTTCAAGGCTGCGTTGCAGAGCATTGTCTCCCATTCAGGGGTGCTTTACAGAGCACTGTCTCCCATTCAGGGGTGCTTTGCAATGCATTTTCTCCACTTAGAGACTGCGTTGCCTCCTGAAACCATCCAAATTCCCTTGAATTTTTCTTTGCAAATTTGATTCAGTTTGTTTTATGTTGTGTTTTGAAAATTTTGACTCTCATATTGACCAGTGAATCTATCTACTTCTTCCTCCTTTAAAAGAAAATTTGTTCAATGTTTGTTTAAAATGTTTTCCTTTATCATTGACAAATTCATTTCAAGTATTTTTATTGTCACATTAATTCCATTTTATTTTGAAATAGGAAATTGTCGTAAATTATTCATTTCCTAACACGAGAAATTGTTGTTAAATTCATCATTTTTCCTTGAAAAGAGAAATTGTTGTTTGCATTCCTCATTTCTCAAAAGTAAAAGGCATTTGATTTGTTGATTTAGTGCACTTAGTTTCTTTTCTTCATTCATAACATTAAAGGAACTAAAAATAAAAACTTGCATTTGCATGTAGAGTTTTGTGTGTTTTGAAAAAGGAACAATTAGGAAATCTACATTTAGTTTGTGCTCATTGATTTGTTTGCCCACAAATTGTTTGCTCTTTCCCTCTAGTAGCTAGGTTTTTCATTGAAGAAACTAAAAGTGAAAGATTGTTTATCATTCTTAGCTTGCATTTTAGGAATTTCATACACATCATTGCGGTGAACCTTTGAAAGGCAAATTGTTAAGCAAGATCAACATAAAATTAATCTCAATTTACTTAACAATGCATTGGAACCATTACGATAACATTTAGAAGGTCTAGGCTAGAGACGTGTTCCGGCACCGTAAAACATAGCAGCTGTCATTAACTTGTCTGTGATACATTCCGAGTGTGATACCTCACTCCATGTACATAAGTATATCGTAGCTCGTCCACGTAATTTTGAGTATATTAGGCGGTGTTACAGTACGATAAGTATAAAGGGGTGCTCTCACTGTGCAGTTTTGCATCAGAAAACGCTAATACAGACTTGGGCCTCCATGTACCTTCGGGTATATTTGGGAGGACAACTTTAGGTTTCTATCCACCCATAGTGAACCAAGTCAGCCACCTTGTAAATTGTGATACACCGATCACAGCATTCGGGGAGATTATCTACCCGTACTTCTTGGTTCGCCAGGAGGTATTCTGCAGTTCACAGTTTCTTGGTAAACCCTTTTGCCTAGCATTACCCTTTTTTTTTTTTTTTTTTTTTTGGTTAAAATAAATCAGTAATCGTGGAAGAAAAAAATCCTTTTCCCCCGTCATTCGTGTAGATAAGCATTAAAACCACCTTTACCACTAGAAATTACTTCTGGTAGGTAAAGGCGATTACTCTATCAAAACCAGTACTATCAATACCTCTGGTGAAGCATCATCTTCCCATATACCAGAGTTGGCACAAGTTTTTTGTACTCATCCTGGTTCGTCTATTGTTGTCGAGACGGAGTCCTCACAGCTACCCATGGTCACGATTCATCCAATCTGTGAGACCATACCTCCTGAACCCGACGTTGTTCAACTGGAATTTGATCTAGATCCCATTGTGCTTTAGGGGGCAGTTGTTATTGGTAAAATTGGACATCATCCCCAGGACCAATGAAATAGGGTCTACCATCCCCTTATATTTCAGTTGCTATATTCCCTAAGTGGAGAAAATCTTGATCCCGAAGTCGAATAACTAGAATTTGTTCATGTATTGGTCACTCCAAAATCTATTGTAGCCATTGAGTCTCCCATATTGTGCAGTCAACCACCTAAAATATACTTTGGGCCTAACGACGAAGTTATTCCACCTAGTTTGATTTCGATTGAAGAAATATCACAAGATGAGACACCTTTAACTCCAACTCATTTTCAGTGGGAGCTTTACCTGTACGAGTCTTTTCCTCAATCACCTTCCTCTACTTTTGCTGATCCTATTTCACTTCGAGTTACCGTAGATTTTATAGGGTATACATTGGGTCATTTGACCATGGCTGAGATAACATCCCAGACTAAACCATCTATTTCAGCTGCGACAACATCTACTGTTGCTTCATCTTTGATGTTTTTTCCATTGAATCCACCCATGTCATCATCTAGAATCCTATCTGGTTCCTCCTTTATGAGTATTGAACGGATTGATCCTTTATTCACATCTTCAGTGAAATATCAAGCTGATCCCATTAGTTATTCTCCTTGGTGGCCGGTGATACCACATAAATTACCCTCAGAAATTCCAAAATTCAATGGAAACCCTAGAGAAGACCCGTCAACGCATGTTATAACTTATCATTTGTATTTTTCATCAAACTCTTTAAATGATGACTCTGTTAGACTACGACTTTTCCAGCACACACTCACTAGTCCAACTGCACAATGAGGATGGTTCTTTTACTGTGTCAACCTCGTTAAAAAATGAAACAAGTGTTGAGGATAGTTTTTTCCCTGTGTCAACCTCGATAAATGAAACAGGTCCCTATGAGGATAGTTCTTTTTTCTTGTTTCAACCTCGTTGAAATTTGAAACAAGTGCCTATGAGGATAGTTATTTTTTCTTGTGTCAACCTCATTTAAAAATGAAACAAGTGCCTTTGAGGATGGTTCTTTTCTTGTGTCAACCTCATTAAAAAATGAATCAAGTTAAAATGAATCAGGTTCTGAGGACAATTCTTTTTTCTTGTGTCAACCTCGTTAAAAAAATGAAATAAGTACCCATGAGCATAGTTCCTTGTCTTGTGTCAAGCTCGTTAAAAAATGAAACAAGGTTCCATGAGCATAGTTCTTTTCCTGTGTCAAGCTCGTTAAAAAATGAAACAAATCCTCTCCTAATTACGACGATTATTCCATATGATCTCATAAATGAACCTTCATTCCATCCAGCTATTAGTAACCAATAGTTTACTTAAGTGAATGAAATGAAGCTTGGGGGGCATCTTCTCTTTCAAGGGGAATTCAAAACATTCTTACCAATTGCACACAATCGATCGTTGAAGTTCGGGGGAAAATTAGGTTCAGAGCTCTAAAATGCAAATGGTAACTATGGAATGGTAAAAATGAATAGTAAAACTACTTTTAATAGTCATTTAATTATTTGCAAATCGTATTTATTGCTATGACTATAGTTTTATTATGTTTTTATCATGAAACAGGTATTTTTAATCCATTTAATGTTGCTCTGAATAGGAAATACAACTTATGAACAGATTAGTCGTGTAGATTTATTCAAAGAATGACTTGACCACAAAGCATACTTTTTCTCCTTATTTTTTCGAGCTTCTATAAAAATGAAAAAGGAACCTCTGGAGTCTTCTTTCAGCTCTTTTCAGACTCCGATAATGTGAAAATATTGCTAAGCACTTGTCTTTTCGAGCTCGTTAAAGTAAATGAATTGATATCTACTCAGTATCAGTTTAACCCTTTTCCGGACTAAGATGGATTATTTACGAAAAATGAATACCTTGGTTAAACATGACCAAAGAGGTTCTCTTAGATATTATTTTACACATTTTCGGGTCTGAGTGAAAAATTTACAAAAAATTACTTATGGAGTTCTCTTTTGTCCTCTTTTTCAGACTCTCTAAATATGAAAAAGGACTGGGCTATTGCTGTCGTTAAGATCATTAAAACATAAAATAGCAACGGGCTTGTCGATCATGGCAAGGATCGAGTTTCATTCATCACTAGACTCGTTAAATTATTAAATAGTAATACTTTATTCACCCGAAGGGTTGAATTATAGATCAAGAAAATGTTATCCTCCTCAAGCTTGTTAAAAAAATAAAGAGGTACTAGTTGACAAATGACTGGGGAAAATTTGGGAAAAATGAGCAAGAATTTCTTTATGGTAGCAAGTTCCTCTTGAACATGACACTTCTTTCACTCCATGTCCATGACTTTTTGGGTTGGGTAATCATCTTGACGGTTCATTCACACCTATGGTTCATCATACCTTCACTTCGGTTTTGGGTCAATGATGCCAAATCATCACATTGTCGCCAATATGTTCAAGGGAAGTCATCCAGTGATTAAAAATTCATCCTTATGCAATACTCATAAACCTTCATTCTCATGACCATCATCCCTGAAAATTGCTATATCAAGTCATACCCTTGTCTCCGAAATCAATAACTCCAGTTTTGCAATAAGTTGACTTCGTGTCGACAACAAATCAATATCCAGGGAGTTCACTTAGAAACATCAGATTCCAGTACCATGAGGCTTGTTACAGCATTGACAAGATCCTCACTCTCAAACCTTTGACCGAAATATTTTGTTTGGTTTTCGACATCAAATCATCTATTCACGCCTTAAGAAATGTACTGCAGTACCTTGATGACCATTTTCATTAATGGTGGTTCTCTCACATTTGTTAATAGAACACATCATTGGCTGGTAATCAAACAATGTCTTTCCATGTTCAACTACAAATCATATATTCGCATGGCTAGAATTGTACCCGAATGATCGAGTGAACGAGATAAGAAGACCCCGGATCTAGTTTCAGCGATTCGGGCTGTGTTTTCAGGATTTTTGTACACGTCATCTGTACGGTGACCTTACATACAGATTGTCATCCAAACATGGGCCTATATCTGTAGGCATATCTGCATTGGGCAACATTCCAATGAAGACGAATCTCTGAATTATGTACATGTTATTAGATTGTTTTATGTGCTGAATATGGGAATGCCTACCCTCAGAAATTATGATCAAAAGAGGATATATCATGATGTAATGTATTGTAAGATTGATGCAGGTGACCATTCTTCTTCATCTCCAACCCATCACAGTGTAAAGCATCTCAATAAAATGTTCTTATTATTTGGATCTCATGCTTTAGGGGGAAATTTTTATAGGTCAATTTTGGCACCATTCCCAATGACCTTGTTAAATAGACATCATCTCCAAAACCAATGATTAAGGGTCTATCATTCCCTATCATTTCAATTGCTATATTCCCTAAGACAAGAAACAAGAAAAATCAAGCAAAGGTTTCCAAGGTTTGAAGCTTATTATATAGCATATGAGAGCTCACTAATGCAGGCTCTAAGGGGCCTAAGTGTGTTGCATATACAGGTAGCCCCATGCAAGGCTACTCTTCAAAGCACTTCCTGACGCTCACAGGTGCGTTGGTCACATTGGGAGCGAAATTCTCATTTTTCCGAAATCTCCATTTGGCCAGTGCCTTCTAGAAGAGTTCACATGTGTCAAGATTTAGGTCCAAGTGTCCATTTGACATCTACATGACTGGAAACATGTCTTTCCTATTATTGGAAAGTCATTTATTGCAAAAAAACCTACAGTTCATCTATAAATTGAGCACAGATTTGAGTGCTTGAGAGGGAGGAATTTGAGTAGAGAAATGCTGGAGGATTTTCAATTGAGAGATAGATTTGTGTAGCTATTGCTGGAGAGATTTATATGGTGATGAGGCTTGGGGACATTGCTGGAAGGTTCACTTCAAATCAGTCACTTGGTTGTAACCTCTCGTTTTATCATCAATAAAGAATACAACTTATTTTTCCCTATATGCATCTGTATTGGCTTTGATTTTCCATATTGCAAGATCTTAGTTGATGTATATGGTTTATGCTTTACTGATTTAGCAAACTAACTTGCATAGATATATATATTATTGCATCTTCTGTTGTTTCAGTGTTCTTTCTTGCAGGAAGCATTCCGCACAAACCGCTTGAATTTGAAGCTGCAACAGAAGTGATAGAAGGAACCATTTGGAAGTGACTATTCAAGTAAGCATCCAATCCTATCTGTTTATCTATTTTGAGTTAGGAAAAATAGTCGTATAGTCTTTCACTTGTTGTTATAGACTAGCACCTGTCTAGGGAAGCGTGATTTATCCATAATTCACAATTCTGGCCCAACACCTTTACTCGTAAAATGGATAGAGGAACTCACTAATTGATGTACCCAGTCTTATTGTAGATGACTCATGATGATGAGATATACTTATCATATTATTTCTTGATATTTTGACTCTAAGTCATAACTCCTTTTTGACATGTGATGTAGTTCTATACTATTGAACAATGTGTAACTAGGTTCACTCTTCATAAATATGAATTGTACTTTTGATTCTTGTACATTATAAAATTAAATTAAAATTATTATTGTTATTTTGTAGCATGGGTTTCATGCTCAAGATATTTTATTTTAGAGGTCAAACACCCATTGAGTGCTTCTAGGGTTTTTATTAGGGTCAATAAGTCAAAAGAGTCATTTTCATATGAAGAAGACCACATTTGGAACATTGTAATTTGTAAAAAAAAATTGTATTTAAACTGTCAAAATAACCTCCAAGACCAAGTCGGCCTGGTAGCTAAGAAGTCGGCCTCAATTAGGGAATTGTGTCCACATTTAAATCCTAGATATAGGAGGGAACTCGAACTCCTATGGATATCATTCATCCTCTCATCATTCAAGAAAAGAAGAAGAAGAAGAAGGTCAATGAAGAAGGAATAATGATTAAGGACAAGTGTTTGGGTTATTTCTCTCTCTCCTTTCACACGTGCAAAGGAAGGAAGTTAGGGTTTTGTTGATGCAAGATTGAACTTGGAGAAATTGCAGAAAGAAGGTCAAAGGAAGATCTATTAGGTCATCATCAAGCCCTAGAAAAAATAGAAACTCAAGCGAAGGTAAAACAAAGGTCAAATGAATCCTTAGAAGCCATAGATTTTCTCACACATGTGTAGTTAGTAGTTGTTGCAAGGGCTAAAAATTTCGTACCTACAGTAGAGGCCAAAATTTTGTAGTTGGGGGTCGAAGTTATGTTACTAGAATAGATTTGAATGGATTTGACTTGAAAAAGAGAAGCACATAATCAAGAAGGTCGGACTTGGTCTTGGAATGGTATTGGTATTGGTCTAGAGGTATTGGAATTTGTGATTTGAATAATCTATAAGAAGAGAGGAGATTTGTGGGTTTTCCTCTCAAGTGAAGAGATTTTGGCCCTAACTTGCAGCCTATATCCCGTGTTCTTGTGTACTATTGATATTGTTTTTTTGGTAAGTTTTTGATGATAAGAATAACATAATAATAAAATAAGCTAATAAGTAAGAAAAATTAAAAATAAATCACAAGCAGTTATCAAGTTTAGAGAAATTTTGATGATGAACCACAGAGGATTGGTTCGAAACGTCGATTACATAAAAAATGGATGTGATTAATTCGGAAGAATCTACAAACAACAATACAAATCGCAGAAGCCTCAAATCAAAAAGTTTAGAGAAATCATCCTAACAATAGCCCTATAGATTTTTCAACCATGGAAAATTTTAGGGGCTAATATTCGCAGGTGGGCTAATTGTTTATGCTTAAAAAAAAAAACGATTCGTGAATTTCCATTTTTTTAGAATATGATTCGCCTAAATTTTATAGCATAATATAATTTTAGCTTCTAAGTTGCCAAAATGTTATAGGGATTATACAAAATCATTAGAAATATGAATATTTCTATAAAAGTATCGTCAATCCTTTTACAATTTTCATAGTAGGGACTAGTAATATTCGTCGAGCTTTCTAAACTTTAAGATAAATTTATATTCTTAAAATTTTCCTTATTTTCAACATGGTGTTAGAGCTTTAGTTGGTGAAGGGCATGATGAATATCACTACATCCTTGAAGAAGTCTTTGAAGAGGTTTCATATGGTAGCAATTCATCTCAAGAAAAGTATCAAGTCATTATGGAATCTCCTATTATCTATCAAGAAAAGTATGACCAAGGATTATACAATGGACAAAGGGTTATTCTTAGCACTTACAGGCACATTTCAAGATGATAATATTTTGGTAATCGATAGTGGAGCATCAAGACACATGACAGGTGAGCACAAGCAACTAAATTCCTTATCAAGAGGAAAATTTTCCTACTCTATTGAACTTGGTGACAAGAAGAGCTATCCTGTAAGAGGAATTGGATCAACCTCGCCTAAGCTAGAGCATGGAGGAAATATTCATATCGACAACATACTATTTTTTCTAGGTTTGAAAAATAATATACTTTCTATTTAATGTGTATAATATAAAGGAGATAGAGTCTCTTTTATATATGGAAATGTTGTAGTATGGGATAAAATCTCTAGCATTGAAAATGCAAATATCGTTGGAATTCAAGAAAGAAGACTCTATAGATTGTTGAATCCTCTCTCACAAGATTTAATTCACATTGAAGTAAGTCCATATGAACCTTGGAATATAAGGTTTAGTCACCTTCACTACCAAATATTACCAACTCTAAATTCAATGGTGAACAACATCCCTGAACTCAAGGAGGATCATGAAGGAGTACGCAAGGGATGTGCATTAGGTAAAAATGTTAAGAGACCATTTGGAAATAGTGCTTCAAGGTCAAAAGAAGTCATAGATATCATTAATTTTGATGTTTATGGCAATATGTCTACAAATTCTCTTGGAGGTAATCTATATTATATAACATTCATTGATGACCACTAAAGGAAAACTTGGATCTATTTGCTGAAGTCGAATGATGAAGTATTCAAAAAATTTCAAGAATTCAAAGTTGAATTAGAGAAGCTTTCAAAAAGGATTATAAACATACTAAGATCTAAAAATGGAGGAGAATAAGCCTTAAAGGAACTTATAGCTTTTTGTAAGTAGGTTGGGATTAAGAGGGAGTTGATAGTCCCATATAATCCCGAACAAAATGGAGCTACTGAATGAAATAATCAATCAATTGAGGAAAGTGTTAGCGCCATGTTACATGATCAAGACTTGCCAAAACTTTTGTGGGGTGAAGCAACAAATACTTCTGTGTATATTCAAAATTTAAGCCCTCACATATCACTAGACAATGTGACTCCCAAGGAAGCCTTAACTAGGAAGAAACCAAGCGTGGAGACCATCTCTGAATATTTGGTTGTCCTATCTATATTCACATTTTGAAGGATAAGAGAAATAATTTGGATCCTACAAGAATGGAGGGAATATTTGTTGGCTATAGTAATACTTCAAAGGCATATGGGATCTACATAAAGGAAGGACATTGAATATAAGTAAGTTGAGATGCGATTTTTGATGAAAGTGTTGCATTCAAGAAATCAAAGGATCTCCTAAATGACTGTAATGATGAAGATATTCCAATATTTGAAGAAGAGTGCACAAGGGAGGAAGAACATTAAAATCATGAAGAGATAGGTCCCAGGGAACTGTGCAAAAATTCATCTTCTCTGAAAGTATAAAGAGACCTAATTGGTTAAAGACTACTTTACTAAATTTCGAGGAACATGGAGATGACAAAGGCACATTAAGGGAAAGTAAGAAGCCCAAAACATATTCAAGATATGAAACCTATATGACAAAGTTAATAGAATCAGAACCATCCACCTTTGAAGTGGTCTTCAAACATCAAGAATGGAAAGATTCCAGGAATAAAGAGTATCAATAATTATAAAAATTAGAGTTTTGGAGATTGTACCTAGGCTGAAAGAAAATTTTGTGATAACTTGCAATTGGCTCTACAAGATTAAACATGTAGTAGATAGAAGTATTGATAAATATAAGACAATATTTGTGGCTATGGGCTTCTCCCAATAGGAAGGCATCGATTATGAAGAGACAATTGCACCTACATCAAGGTATACAATTATATGTTCGTTGGTCTCTTTGGTAGCATCAATGGGATGAAACATCCATCAAATGGATTTCAAGACAATGTTCCTGATTGGTACTATTGATGAATAGGTCTATATAGAACAACCCTTGGGATTCTAGGTAAAAAGAGAGATACTTATGTTTGTGGATTGAAGAAGGCATTGTATAGCCTCAAGAAAGCACCAAGGGCATGGTATGTAAGAATGGATGCATACCTACAAAGATTGGGCTTCTTGAAGATTTTTTCTAATTTGAATCTCGACATCAAGGTTGTGAAGGATGAGCCCATAATCATTCTTCTATATGTGGATGATATTCTTATGAAATGTATGGAAGGTCGAATTCAAGAGTGTAAGAAGCAACTGGAAGCATAATTTGATATGAATAATCTAGTGATGGTGCACTATTATTTGCGGTTGGAAGTGATTGAAAACCTATGACAACCCCTATGATCAGAAACTTGAAAAGCATAATAATTATTGAATCAAGCTTGGTAGATCTGAAAAGGTATATATTATTGATTAGCTCACTGGTATATTTGGTAAATACTCGACCATACATTTCTTTTTCAGTGAATTTTCTCAGTCAATTCCAGGTATAGCCCAAGCATGATCACTGGATAGCAACCAAGAATATATTGGGATAAATACAAGGAATAATCCACTAATTCCTGAAGTATGATAAGAGGAATGATGACCACTTGATTGGATATACAGATTCCAACTAGGGAGGCAGTGATATGGATGGGAGAAGAATTATGGGAGGATGCTTTAGTTTGGTATCCTTCATGATATTTTTACTTTTTCTTACTTATTAGCTTATTTTATTATTATGTTATTCTTATCATCAAACACTTACCAAAAAAATAATATCAATAGTACACAGGAATACAGGATATAAGCTGCAAGTTAGGGCCAAAATCTCTCCACTTGAGAGGAAAACCCACAAATATCCTCTCTTCTTATAGATTCTTCAAATCACAAATTCCAATACCTCTAGACCAATACCAATACCCTTCCAAGACCAAGTCCGACCTTCTTGATTATGTGCTTCCCTTTTTCAAGTCAAATCCATTCAAATCTATTCCAGTAACATAACTTCGACCCCAAACTACAAAATTTTGGTCTCTACTGCAGGGCTAAAATTTTCAGCCCTTGCAATAACTACTAACTACACATGTGTGAGAAAACTTATGGCTTCTAAGGATTCATTTGACCTTTGTTTGACCTTCGCTTGAGTTTCTATTTTTTCTAGGGCTTGATGATGACCTAATAGACCTTCCTTTGACCTCATTTCTGCAATTTCTCCAAGTTCGATCTTGCAGCAACAAAACCCTAGCTTCCTTCCTTTTCACGTGTGAAAAGAGAGAGAGAAATAACCCAAACACTTGTCCTTAATCCTTATTCCATCTTCATTGGCCTTCTTCTTCTTCTTTGCTTGACTGATGAGAGGATGAATGAAATCCATAGGAGTTCAAGTTCCCTCTTATATATAGGCTTTAAAGGTGGACGCAATTCCCTAATTGAGGCTGACTTTTTAGCTGCCAGGCTGACTTGGTCTTGGAGGGTTTTTTGACACTTTATATACAATTTTTTTTTACAAGTTACAATGTTCCAAATGTGGTCTTCTTCATATGAAAATGACTCTTTTGACTTATTGACCCTAGGAAAAACCCTAGAAGCACTCAATGGGTGCTTGACCTCTAAAATAAAATATCTTGAGCATTAAACCCATGCTACAAAAATAACAATAATAATTTTTATTAAATTTTATAATATACAAGAATCAAAAGTATAATTCATATTTATGAAGAGTGAACCTAGTTACACATTGTTCAACAGTCTAGAACTACATCACATGTCAAAAACGAGTTATGAATCAGAGTTAAGAGTCAAAATATCAAAAAATAATATGATAAATATATCTCATCATCATGAGTCATCTACAATAAGATTGGTTTATTTGAGTAGTGTTGAGTAGCATTGAAGCAGAGAAGTTTTATGCTTGAGGAAATTATTTTCCTACTTGGTTGAAGGAACAATGGACCCTACAATGATACATTGTGACAACAAGAGTTGTATAAGGTTGTCTGAAGACCCAATGTTTCATGGAAATACAAAGCACATAAATAACAAGTATCACTACATTCGAAAGTTAGTGCGGGATGAAGTGTTGTAGCTACGATATATCTCCATTGATGAATAGGTAGTTGGCATCTTGAAAAAATATCTTCCTAATAAGAAGCTTGTGTATTTTATAGGCATGCTTGGACTGGTTGATATATCATCCCTAGTTGATAGGGATAGATAGACACATCATTCTTGTTTTCACTTCGTGAAGAAATAATGAAGGATTAGGTAAGCCTCTAGCATCTGATAATATTTAAGGATGAGGTAGGGAATCCAAGATAAGCGTATTTGAAGAGGAAATTCCTTGAGTGTGTGTTATTCCAAGATAGTAATTGTCTTGTAAGGACATACCCTGTGAACACCTAGTTGGGGTATGTGATTTGAGAGACAATGATGATGGTGTCTATCACTCATTGGTCTCGCTAGCATTGTGCTCTCATATTGTGGAGAGATAGAGTTGTTATTCAAGGCCTTGCTATGTGACAATGTTGGTTGGTATGATGCAAATAGATATATTACTTGCTATGTGACAATGTTGGTTGGTATGATGCAAATAGATATATTGCCAAATCGACTCTTCTTATGAGATATTTTCAGTTTGATAATTTCCATGTACCATTTATGAATACCTCCCTAGTTAAGAGGGAGTGTTAAAAAATGTGTAACTAGGTTCGGTATTCATAAATATTAAATGTACTTTTGATTCTTGTATATTGTTAAATGAAAGAAAAATTATTATTGTTATTTTTGTAGCATGGGTTTTTTATGCTCAATATATTTTATTTTAGAGGTCAATCACTAGGGTTTGTCCTAGGGTCAAGAAGTCAAAAGAGTCATTTTCATATTAATAAGACCCCATAAAGCACATTGTAACTTGTAAAAAGAATTATTTTTGTATTTAAAAGTGTCAAAATACCCTCCAAGACCAAGTCAGCCTGACAGTTAAGAATTCGGCCTCAACTAGGGCATTTTTTCCACCTTGGAAGCCTATAGATAGGAGGGAACTCAACCTCCTATGGATATCATTCATCCTTTCATTATTAAAGTGATTAAGAATAAGAATAAGGCCAATGAATAAGGAAGAAGGACAAAGGGAAAATTTTTGTGTTTTTTCTCTCTATTTTCAAATGTGCGAAGAAGGAAGCTAGGGTTTTGCTGCTACAAGATTGAATTTGGAGAAATTGCATAAATAAGGTTGAAGGAAGTTCTATTAGGTCATAATCAAGCTCTATAAGAAGAAGAAACTTAAGTGAAGGTCAAATGAAGCCTTGGAAGCCCTATATTTTCTCATACGTGTGGAAGCAGTTGTTTTTGCAAGGGCCAAAAATTCTAGACCTGCAGTAGAGACCAAAATTTTGTAGCTGGGGGTCGAAGTTGTGTTGTTGGAAGAGACTTGACTGGGTTTTACTTGGACAAAGAAAGCACATCATCAAGAAGGTCAGACTTGGTCTTGCAAGGGTATTGGTATTGGTCTAAAGGTCTTGAAATTCTTAATTTGAATAATCTATAATAAGAGGAGATTTGTGGGTTTTTGTCTCAAGTGGAGAGGTTTTGGCCCTGGCTTGCAACCTATATTTGTTGTTCCTGTGTATTGTTGATGTTATTGTTTTGGTAGTTGTTTGATGATAAGAATAAAATAATAATAAAAGAAGCTAATAAGTAAGAAAAACGTAACAATACATCACAAGCAGTTATACCAAGCTTAGAGAAATCATCCTAACTATAGTCGTATATATTTTTCAACATATATTTCTTATACAACTTATATATTAGTTTTATTTTCATATTTATGTGATGATGCATTTATCTGATGTTGTGGATACTTTAGATGCTAGAAAAATTGAAAAACACTGAATGTTTTTGTATTTTCTAAATTTTTCTGATGTTTTGTATGTTTTACTAATTTTTTCCCAACTTTTACAATCTTTTTGTTTTTCATGCCCTTGTCGATTTATTCCCAATGTTTACCTTTTCAACATTAGTTATTATACACCTGAACATATTTCAAACGATGCAAGGAATATTTCAATTGGATTTCATATGAAAAAGTTACACTTCTTGAAACTTGACCTTCCGATTTGACGACCAAGACTTGAGAGGATGCCATTATAGCCTTTGTTACTCATGAAAATGGGCTTACCACATGTGGAATATGAATAATACTCTACAAGATGGATCAAATTTGTAACTCTAGTTGAAATATGGAGTAAAATATTACACCTAATTAGCTATCGTGGTATGTCATAACCGAGCCACTAGGAGGTGTATGAGTTCCATTTGATGTTATTATATCTTGTTCTAGAGTAGATTAGAAGCTCTCGCAATTTATTTTATGGGAAATTTCTTTACGTATGTTTATGGAAATTTTCAACATATGGATTTTACTTTTATAAATTCTGTAGAAGATGGTGGTTTAACCCATATTTTTATAATTATAATTAAGTAAATATGGTTGTAATATAATATGGGGTAATTTATTATGGGGTTTAGATGCTATGGAACCATATATATTGTATTGTAAACACTAAAATTGATTGATGATAAAAATTTGAGGTTTAGTTCTAAAAGGTTAGTTGGTTTTGCAGGTTTCAGCTTCTGTTAACAGTGCTGGAAATCCATCAACCAAGGGGGTATCCCGATGTGAAGTCCAAATTATACCTCACACCATTTGTAGTATGAGCCCCATCCATATTATCGGCCTTGTTATCACTCCACCAGATCTCTAAGGCCAAGAAAGAGTCCAAACAGAGGTAACCACAGACCAATATTTTAGCTTGGTAACTAGACCTACCAAACTGGAGAGGGATCTCTCCACAAAATCACAGCCAAGAGGACTGGATGAAACAGGGTTTTAGGCTAGGTATGAGTACATGTGTTTGTTTTTTTGAATTGGTTTGCTGGATTAGTGAATTAGGTCAAAGAGGCTAGGTCAGGCCAAATAAGATTAGAATTGCAGTATATTCAATGGGGAAAGGTAGGTATGAAGGCTAACACTTTAGGTTTTCAGGGTGATATGGATCAGACTGATGAGGATCTAGACAGAGCAAGACAAAGCATGTATTCTTTCTAAACTGAAGAAATTGAAAAAACTATGAATATTTTCCCAAAACAGAGCATAAAAGATGTATTCTGCTTATCAACTTGAAAATCAACATATAATAGAAATGAAATGGATCATGGAGAATACAAAACATTCATACATATGCAATAGAAGAAGAAAAAAATGTTAAATTTCCATACCACAGCTATCCCAAAGAAATAGCTGCAACTCTTTCATTAATTTCCTGCCAAATACTAATTACAATAGAGTCTCTAATCAATGCAAAAACATCCAAAAATTTCCATCCTATGAAATAAGTAAATAAGTGAAAGATATAGGCATGAAAAAAATTATCCCAACCTTAGGGTCGAATCCCTAAGTTCAAGAGTTGTTCCACCAAAAACTGAACTGCATACCTAGAGTGTAGGGAGGTCAAATTGACTCATCCCTCACTTTTTTGAAATTGATTCATTACATCTCATAAAAAGATTTTACCTAATGTATTTACCCCTAGGTAACTTAAAAACATGAGTTTTACATTTAAATCATTGAATTATATTGGTAAAAACATCATTTTCCAAGGTGAAACTGAGAAAAATGAGAAATTTTGCAAATTTCAAGAAACACAAAAAATTGGTAAAAAGTGCAGCGTCAGTGTAAAAAGTGCAATGCCAACTTCATCTCCATTTGTGAAGGGGTTCCCAATGTCAAAATTGAGCTCAAGAAAGCTCATTGGAAATCCTATCCTGTCTAGTTTCCAAAATTGTCCTTGGGTTTTAAAAATGACTTTATCTGACCCTCCAAAAGGTCAATCTACCAAGATTGGTCAAAAGTGCAGCGCTAGCCTCGAAAATAGGGCAGAAATATGTTTTTTGAGGTGTTTCTTGACTTTTTGACTGACCAGTTGGCCAAAAAAAGCTTAGAAAAGTTTATAGGGTGAATTTATTTGGCCTTATGAATCCAATGGTGCCTTTATTTTTGTCATTGGAGGTCCCTAGAAAAAGCGCAATGCCTAAGGCGCTGCGCTTTTGACAGTGCAACCATGTAAAAAATCTGAATTTTCTTGAAACCGTGGCCTCCACTATGGAGCGATATCTCACTAACCATGCAGTTTTTTTCAAACATGAGAGAGGTTATTTTCTTTGGAATGTTATTAACTAACACCTCCTCCAGTTTCTCAAACTTCATTTTTTGTTTTCCACAATATTCTCTGCAAAAAGGTGTCTCAAACAGGATTTTGCACAGACAAAACAAAAGGTTGTGAAGATGTGAATGGATCTCTCATTATGTAATACCTGTGTAAAAATTGAGATAGGTTTTTGTAATTTGATATATTAGGAACAAAAACCTCCTCCAGTGTCCCAAAATGAATTTTTTTGGGACACATTCTTCTCTACAAAAAGGTGACCAGACAGGACATTTTTGAAAAATGTGCCTTCGAAGCGTTTTTCAACTTTTCCCAAATTTTCTTCAAATTTCCTCAAAATTGCTTCAGAATTACTTCATGGAGACCTGATATGGTATTCTATGCTATCATGGATGCATCAATGACCGAATCCAACTTCCCCTTCTCTTTCTGCTTGATTAGGGTTTGTAGTTCCGGACCAATTCACAGAAATCAAAGCAGCCCACATGTTTGAAGCAAGTGACTGCCATAGGTGAGGCCATTAATTATCTTGTGTGGGTAGGCTCAAACCTAATAATTTTTCCTCCCTTGTGTGGCCTTCTTTCTTCTTTGTCTTCCTCCTCCATGAAATCTCTATCTTCCTCCTCCATGATGTTTTTAGTCTTGAAACCCTAAGGATGAGGAAATGGGTGTGGGGATAGGTCTAAGGAGTGAGGATAGGTATAGGAAAAATTATGGATATGGGGGAAGGGGTTATTGAACTTTGGGAGGTGATAGAGGGTTAAAATTATTATGGAATTAGAAATGATAATTTTATTACAGGTTTTGGGTATGGGTGCCTAGGAAATTTGAAATACCTAGGACTTAGGGTTTAGGGGAAAAGGGATTTAGGGAAAAGGATATAGTGTTGTAGGGGTAGGGATAGGGTTTATAGTGATGTAGGAAGGGAATTCAGGGTTTATGGGCATGAAATTGGGAATGAGGAGATGGGATTAGGGTTTTCAACTAGACAAACTGCCAATTTTTAGCATGAAAAAAAACACACCATGAATTGATACTTAGGAATGCAAGGAGGAGGAAAATGTGTCTTACTTACTTGTTAATAGGTGGTAATAAAATTTCTTGGAGGCTAGGAGAAATTTGCATGAGTTTTTGAGCTTATTGGGCAAACTGGGAAAAAGCGCAGCGCCTTACCCAAAAGTGCAGTGCCCTTCAGCAAAAAACGCAGTGTTGTTGTCCAAAAGTGTAGCGCATTTTCAAAAAATGCAGCGCCACCCTCTAGAAATGTAGTGCCACCCAAAAAATCAAATTTTGACCCTGCAAATTGGTTTTTTAAGTTGAGGAAGTATGAGCTTGATGGTTGTAATAGAAAATGAGCTTCTTCTTTGTCTTATGGTGGTCTTTATACTTGATGAATTTGATGTTTTGGGCCTTGGGACCCACTTTCTCTTTTCTTCTCTTTCACTTTTCACTTTGAAACTATACCTTTTCTCTTTTTGACTTCATTATTTACACATTGATCATTTGATTATTGAAAACTCTTTACATTTTGAATTTTGATGCTTTGTTGGCATGTGGAACTCAGAGTTGGGAGCTTGGGAACCGTGAACTTATTACAAATTGAGTGACATGAAATTGCATAATGGAAACTAAAAATTACATTTTGAAATAAAAATTACATCTTCGAATAATAATTACTCCTTAAAAATCATCTTTACATGGTAAAGAGAGGTTATTTGATCACTCTCTTGTTTCTCTTATGCAATGGAAATGGTTTATTATTGGACCTTGAAAAACCCTAGAAACCTAATGAAAACTTGAAAAACCCTAAATACCTAATGAGAGCATTGACTGAATGAAATTCACGGTGACATGACTAAACAAGTGATAAAAACTCATGAATGATGGTCATTCAAAAAATTATGAAAATGGGCCAGCAAGTAATGGAAATTTAGGAAAAAGTGAAATTTTTTTATTTTAGGGCTACCATGAGTGAGTAAATTTTGGAATGATGACCTAGTGGAATGACAAAAAATTCTGAATGAGTCCCTAATATGATATGAAAATAGGATTTTTGATCACTGATGGCAGGATGAAAATACTAACACTAACATTGGCCTTATTGGGGATGACAACTCTAAAAGAGTTGTCAAGAACACCGTAGACTAGAAAGCCTTATCCATTGGGCCAATACGATCAAAAAATGAAACTAATAAACATGGCTGAAAACTGATAACTCAGATGAAAAATACTGACTCAAATACAAACTCAAAATTGATTGAAAATTGACTCAATACTGACTCAAAACTGACTAAAATAAAAAACTTACTAGAGTTATTGATGGAAAGGTATCACCGAGACTTGAGGACTTCAAATCCTGATGACAACCACCTGCCTGCTGAAGACATATGTGCAGTCATGTGAAGTGATCCTTCCAATGTAACCAATCCAACATATGGCTACTTACTAAATTTTTGCTCTCATTTTCCTCGAGCAGGGAGAAAAAACAAAAACTAGGCCACTCCAAGTGTCCAATGAACATGTGCTTCTAGTCCATGAAAACAAGAAAATACATCTTCCCTGCTAACTATAAAAAATCAATAAAAGGATCTTCAAAAATATGAAATGATACCTTGTCTTGAGATCCAGCAAAAACACAAGCACACTCTTCATTCTGATATGAAATAACACTTGGTTGTTGATCCATATGAGAGCATATGGAAGTATGGCTTTCTGCTGTCTGAATATTGGTTGTAAATTCCTCAAGCATGGGAAACTCCGACTCTATCTCCTGCACACTGTCTCTCTTAGGATCATACTCCTCAAATTCATATTCTAAATCATCCTTGAACATAAAACATTCTTCAATATTGTCAAACATGACAGCCCTATCCTCTTCATGAAAGACAACAATCTATGTTAGTTGATCTCCTTACAGGAAGTCATCATCACAAATTGGCTTACACTCAAAAACTTCATGTATAGTTTCATCAATCTCATGAATGTCATCATTTCAACTCAGATTTTCATTTTCAATGATGGAAGAAGTTTCACTAACACATTCTTGACTATGTGAACACTGCAAACCTACATTAGCTTGAGCTATAATATGACTTTTCAGGAGCTGATCTATGTCATCTTCAAACAGAGGAGAAAGTAATATTTGTTTTCTTTAGATGAAACAATAATTGTCTTCTTTCCCTCCTAAATATTCACAAGGATGTTGAATATCTACTTTAATCTCAAGAAAAGGAGCATACAAAGTTTCATCAGACTGCTAATTTATTTCATGTGGTTTATTTTGACTATCAAGATGCAAAATTCTTTCATCTTCAAGAAAATGGGAAGCTACTGTATGTTGAATATGATCTTGTGTATCAAAGTGACTAGATTCTTAAGATTTTTGTTGAAGGGAGAAATCATAAAAGGCTTCAATGATCTCTTCATCATTAATGCATTCGATATCATCAATACTCTCAAGATATGCAATAAAACCTTCACTATAATCACAACAGCTTTGTAAGAGAGATAAAGAAATATTAGACTTCACATACTGTCTGGAGAACATCTTATGGAAATATTTAAGAGAACATAAACTTCCTTCTAGTAACCCTTCGTACCATACACTAGATTTATCTTCAAGAGTACCCATAAAAACCTTCATGAGACAGTCTTCAGGAAACTAAACTCTCAGTCTACATAAATGTACATGAAAATTTACTAAACGCAAATTAGTGTTATCTTTCTCTTCATCTTTGAATATGGGAAGATGTGTAAACCATTCAACATAAGGCATAGGATTTGGAAATCTATGGATTTGAGATCGATCCATAGGAGCATACCTAGGATTTTTTATTGCAGTATAACTCATCTCGACAACAATGAAGTCACCAAGAAGTTATTCAAATTACCGGTTCTTGAAAAGTAGACTCGCCATGAAAATTATGAACCTTTGGATTTTTCGACACTGGAGTCGCCACGTGAATGATGCAAAGCCTTACTGTGCCTGATCGTTGTTCACTATCAGTAATAAAATCTGATCTTTGTCGCTCTTTCCCAGGGAAGATTTTTCTTTTCGCCTCCCTGGCAACGACGCTAGTATGTTATCACTCCACCAGATCTCTAAGGCTGAGAAAGAGTCCAAATAGAGGTAACCACAAACCAATATTTTAGCTTAGTAGCTAGGCATACCAAACCAGAGAGGGTTCTCTCCACAAAATCACAGCCAAGAGGGCTGGATGAATTAGGGTTTTAGGCTAGGTATGAGTACAGGGGTTTGTTTGTTTGAATTGGTTTGTTGGATGGGTGAATTAGGTCAAAGAGGCTAGGTCAGGGAAAATAACATTAGGATTGCAGTCCATTCAATGAAGCAAGGTAGGTAGGAAGGCTAACACTTTATGGTTTCAGGGTGAGATGGATCATACTGATGAGGATCTAGAAAGAGTAAGACAATGAATGTATTATTTCTAAACTAAATAAATTGAACAAACTATGAATATTTTCCCAAAACAGAGCATAGAAGATGTATTCTGATTATCAACTTGAAAATAAACATATAATAGAAATGAAATGGATCATGGAGAGTAAAAAACATTCATGCATATGAAACAGAAGAAGAAACAATGTTAAATTTCCATACCACAAGTATCCCAAAGAAATAACTGCAACTCTTTCATTAATTTCCTGCCAAATACTAATTACACTAGAGTCTTTGATCGATGCAACAACATCCAACAATGTCCATCCTGTGAAATGAGTCAAGAAGTGAAAGATGTAGGCATGAAACAACTTCTCCCAACCTCAAGGGTCGAATCCCTAAGTTGAGGAGTTGTTCCACCAAAACCTGAACTGCATACCTAGAGTGTAGGGAGGTCAAACTGACTCATCCCTCACTTTTTGGAAACTAATTCATTACAACTCATCAAATTTTTTTACTTAATGTATTTACCCCTAGGTAACTTAAAAACATGATTATTACATTTACATCCTTGAATTACATTGGTAAAAACATCATTTGTCAAGGTGAAACTGAGAAAACTGAGAAAATTTTCAAATTTCAGGGAACACAGAAAATTGGTGAAAAGCACAGCGCCAGTGTAAAAAGTGCAGCACCAACTTTAGCTCCAGTTTTGAAGGGATTCCCAGTGTCCAAATTGAGCTCAGGATATTTCATTGGAAATATTGTCTTGTTTGATTTCCGAAACTGTCCTTGTTTTTCAAAAATGACTTGATTTGACCCTCCAAAAGGTCAATCTCCCAACACTGGTCAAAAGCGCAACACCTGCCTCAAAAAGAAAAAATATGTTTTTTGAGGTGTTTTTTGACTTTTTGACTGATAAGTTGGCCCAAAAAAAACTTAGAAAAGTTTCTAGGGTGACTATATTTTTCCTTATGAATCCAATGGTGCCTTTAGTTTTGTCATTGGAGGTACCTAGAAAAAGCGCAGTGCCTAGGGCATTGCGCTTTTGACAGTGCAACTGTGTAAAAATTTTGAATTTTCTGGAAACATTGGCCCCCAATATGGAGAGATATCTCACTAACCATGCCATGTTTTGAAAAAATGAGAGTGTTTTGTTTTCTTTGGCATGTTCTGAGAAAAAACCTCCTCTAGTTTCTCAATTTTTTTTTTTTGCCACCATCTTCTATGCAAAAAGGTGTCTCAAACGGGATTTTGCATAGGCAGAAAAATAGGTTGTGAAGATGTGAATTTATCTCTCATTATGTAACACATCTGTAAAAAGTGAGATATTTTTTTGTACTTTGATATCTGAGAAACAAAAATCTCCTTCAGTTTCCCAAAATGTGTTCTTGTTTGGCCACAATCTTCTATGCAAAACGATGACCAAACAGGACATTTCTGGAAAATGTACCTTCGAAGAGTTTTTCAAATTTTCCCAAATTTTCTTCAGATTTCCACAAAATTGCTTCAAAATTACTTCATGGAGATGTGATATGGTATGCTATGCTATCGTGGATGCATCAATGAGAAAATCCAACTTACCCTTCTCTTTCTTCTTGATTAAGGGTTGTAGTTCTCGACCAATTTATAGAAATCAAAGAAGCCCACATGTTTGAAGCAAGTGACTACCATGGGTGAGGCCATTAATTAGGTGTGGGTAGGCTCAAACCTCAGAATTACTCCTCCCTAGTGTGGCCTTCTTTCTTCTCTGTCTTCCTCCTCCATGAAATCTCTATCTTCCTCCTCCATGATGTTTTTAGTCTCGAAACCCTAGGGATGAGGAAATGGGAGTGGGGATAGGTCTAGGGAGTGAGGATAGGTCTAGGAAAAATTAGGGAGATGGAGGAAGGGGTTAATGAACTTTGGGTGGTGATAGAGGGTTAAAATTCTTAGGGAATTAGAAATGATAATTTTATTATAGGTTTTGGGTATGGGTGCCTAGAAAATTTGAAATACCTAGGACTTACAGTTTAGGGGAAATGGATTTAGGGAAAGGGATATAGTGTTGTAGGATTAGGGATAGGGTTTATAGTGATGTAGGAAGGGAATACAGGGTTTATGGGCATGAAATTGGGAATGAGGAGATGGGATTAGGGTTTTCAACTAGACAAATTGCCAATTTTTAGCATGAAAACAAAAACACCATGAAATTGATATTTAGGAATGCAAGGAGGAGGCAAATGTGTCTTACTTACTTGTTAAGAGGTGGTAATAAAATTTGTTGTAGGTTATTGGGAAAACTGGGCAAAAGCACAACGCCTTACCCAAAAGCGCATTACCCTTCAGCCAAAAACGCAGTGATGTTGTCCAAAAGCACAACGCTTGTTCAAAAAATGCAGCGCCTATTCAAAAAACGCAGCGCCACCCTACAAAAACGCAGTTCCATCCAAAAACTCAAATTTTAACCTTGAAAATAGGTTTTTTGAGCTGAGGAAGTGCGAGCTCAATGGTTCCAATAGAAAATGAGCTTCTTCTTTGTCTTATGGTGGTCTTTATACTTGATGAATTTGATGTTTTGGGCCTTGGGACCCACTTTCTCTTTTCTTCTCTTTAACTTTACACTTTGAAACTATACCTTTTCTCTTTTTGACTTCATTATTTACACATTGATAATTTCATGATCGAGAACTCTTTACAAGTTGACTTTTGATGCTTTTTTGGCATGTGGAACTCTGAGTTGGCAAATTTGGGAACCGTGAACTTATTACAAATTGAGTGACATGAAATTACATAATGGAAAATAAAAATTACATTTTGAAATAAAAATTACATCTTGGAATAAGAATTACTCCTTACAAATCATCTTTACATGGTAAAGAGAGGTTATTTGGTCACTTTCTTACTTATTTTAACTTTCTTGGTAGAAATGGTTGTGTTGGACTGTGAAAAATCCTAAAGACCTAATGAGAGCCTTGACTGAATGAAATTCATGGTGACATGACTAAACAAGTGATAAAAACTCATGAATGATGGTCATTCAGAAAATAATGAAACTGAGCCAGCAAGTAATGGAAATTTAGGAAAAAGTGAATTTTTTTATATTTTAGGGCTACCATCAGTGAGTAAATTTTGGAATGATGACCTAGTGGAATGACAAAAATTTCTGAATGAGACCCTAATATGATATGAAAAGAGGATTTTTGATCACTGATGGCAGGATGAAAATATTGACACTAATAGGCTTGATCACCATAACTTAAAGCTTTGCCTCAAATTCAATTAATAACATTAGAGAGTACACATATAACCTTTGAAATCAACAAAAAAATTGACACTGTGAAACACCAATTGTAATGTGTAAAAGGTTATTTTCATGAGGGAAGAGAGCGGAGTGAGTCTTTGAAGGGAAGTAATAGTAGTAACTAAGAGATACATAAGAGCATGAAAATATTCATTAGTTATCTAGAGAAGTAGTTCACATATACACAACAATTATTAAAGAAAAAAAAACACACATTCAACAATATAAGTACCAAATCCACCGAAATATTTCAATTTCCTTAGTACATGTGAATGAAACACATACTAAAAACATATAGAGAATAGTCTTACTACATTCACGATACATGCATGAAAATTTGTTGGCTCATCGAGCTTTTGATTATTAGGTGAAAGATCCAAGTAAATAGTTACAAGGACAAGCCACTAGATCTAATAGTGGAACATTAAGTCACTTCCTTCTTCTCTGAAGAATTATCTTCTCTCTTATGCTAAGCTAGAGAAGCCAAGGCTAAGCCTCCAAAAAGCCATTTTCTTGAGTCATGAGGTTTCTTTTATAACAAGAGGAATGACCTTTCATATCCCTTATGACTCTTGAGTTACCCCATAACTCTTGGACTTCTAATGTGGGCTTTGGACTTCTATATGAATTTTGGGTGTTTCCTAATGACTCTTTTGTCCATATATGACTCTATGACTTTTCATATTCCACATTTGACCATTGGAATTCCACAGATTATATTTTTTCATTTAATTTTTATAATTACATCATTATATCCACAAATTATGTGGGAAGACAAATGGGCACACATGACACTGTGATGACACTTTCATAAGTCACAACTTTACAATGATGACATGGACTTCATCATGAGGTGGAAATGCCAAGTTTTTCTTCTTGTCGATTTTTATTTAATCTTCATGAGAGGTATGCTCAATAATTTGTCTTCATGAAATATCAGCTTTGTTCTTCATCTTCACCCTCCACAAGGTTGAATGATATGGAGTCTTTATGTGGTCATGATCTTTGGTATTCTCTCGTAAACTAGTGCCCCTTCATCTTCTTACTTGATGATTTCTTCATGGTTCTCGCTTATAAAGTGTATTCTAGCATAGCTTCTTCCTCCTTTCTGAGAATAATTTTTTCATGTCAAAGTACAATACCTGCAAATGAAATTCACTCATGGAAGGACAAAATAAGAACAAAATTATTCTATTCTAACCTTCTTTATGAAATTCATTGGCTGATCTAAAACAACATACTGGGCTGAAGAGGAGGCTCATGGATTGCACAGTGTGTAGTTCCAAGAGGTAACAGTGAGGCTCTGATGACTGTGACTATGCAATGTGTAGTATATGGGGTAAGAGAAGTTGGATTGCATAGCTGGGGGAGTCATAGAGATAGTGGTGAGGGATTTCTTACTGAAGCTATGCATTGCGCAGTTCTAGGAGACAAAGGCACAAAACTACGTAATTACGAAACTAATGAGATAATGAGAGGCTTTCTCACTATGATTGTGAAATGCATGGTGTAGGGAGTCTAGTGACTGAAGGTTGCACAATTGAGAAAGTAAAAGAGGAAAAAATGAAGGGCTTACTCACTGAGAGTGTGGAATGTGTAATTACAAAGAGAGACTCAGCCACTGTATTGCACATTTCCGTAGTTCAGAGATAAAAAGAGACATGTTGTTGACTAAAATTGTGCAATGCATAGTGAAATACTAATTGGAAGGAAATATTGCACAATTATGAGGGGCAAGAGGAAATAGTTGAGCATTATGACTGTGAAATGCATAGTCCTTAGAGGTAGTAATTGCACATTGTGTTCCAAGAGGAAGGGGTGCATGACTAAAGCTTAAAACTGCACGATGCACATTTTAGAGGGGCTAAGAGGGTCTAGTTTGGTCAGGAATAAAATATTTCGAATTTGACTAACTATGGGACCACTGAGGAAAAGGTGAAAACAAGGTAGGATTTGAACATGATCGCACACTTAGAAAAATAAATGACTCAAAATTGAACACTCAACACTCAGAATCAACATGATCCCCTTAATGTGATGACAAAACAACACCCTCGTCCAAGTGCGCCACTTAGGATACACTTTGCGATGAAAATGATGACACCAATAAAATAGTGCATAAAACTAGGGGAATGTGTCTAATGCTTGTTATTATGATATATGGAACACAATAGTGCAAGAGAATGCATCATATCTTCCCTTCAAGAATTTACAAATTACTTAATTTTACTAGATGCAACACTTCCTCAACCACAAGACGGCACTTACGAAACTAAGAGAAAATTGAAAATGAAACTTGCAAAGTCTTAAGGAAAATGAAAGTGATATATGTAAGAATGAAGATATCATGATACAACACTTTTTAGAGTGAAATAAAGAAAAAATGACAGTCACAAATGTGAAAGTGACACTTACAAAAAAAAAGGTACACCAAAGCGATAGTGTAGAAAACTCAATGAAATGGAAGTATAATTTAAATCCAAGTGAGGAAGAATGTCAAAGGAGAGTGTGCACTGACTATCATCATTGTTGCATAGTGAATTATGCTTATGGATTTCACAATCACTACACTATTGATTGCACAAGCTTTACCTTCAAGAGTTGTGTAATGTCTATCTAAGCTTGCATAGAAATTAGTGTTTGTGAATTAATTGAAAATAGAACATGTGCGAGAAAGTGACTTTGACACTTAGAAGAAGCATTAATACTTTTAAAAAAATATATATGACCATGAATTTTCCATGGGAAAAAAAATCACAAGATCCCCAATAGGCTCCAAAATTGAAGTGCAAGAAAAATTTTGGAGCATGTTTATTGCAGCGACAACACTTGCAGACACATTGGTAGAACTCCAACTTATTTTCTTAGGTTTCAAATTTAAGTGAAAGGTCTCAATATTTCAGGAAGTATTGGTTCACCATATGTATTTCCTCGGCTTTTCCACTTATCCCAATTATATATATAGTCCCTTATATTCCTTTCTCATTTTTAAACACATCAACATAAAACTAGTCATACTTCAACCTTTCAATAGTGGAGAAGGATAATAAGTATATCGAGCTTTTTGAAGTAGATTCCCTAGTTTTGCTACACTTCCATCAAGCCTGGAAAGTACCTCGTTGGAGTCACGTCAAGGAGACACAAGCATTGCTTCGCTTCCAGGAAGCATGTTCAATACCCCCACGAAGTTTCTTGCTTCACCTCTTTGTGCAGGAAGCCTTTCTCTTATTCACCCGTTATTTTATTTTCTTAAAGATATGTTTAAATAATTTATTGAATATTTTTAGTACAGGTGGAATAGGGATATGAACTTATTGGGAGCAGGAGAGGTAGTTCCTTGTTTAAGGGATTTGAAATAAAACTGAAGTTAATATGCTTGTTTTAAAGTTTTTCTCATTTCCCTTCTCTACTCAGTTGAGTCAACATGAAAAAAAACCATTCAATACAAGCTTGAATTATAATGAAGGTCCTAATAAATGTATTATATTCATAATACAACCAAAGGCTTTCCATCTGGAACAAATCACATCTTTTGTTTAGACATCATCAACTTTAAAGATATGTAAACCCAAATAGAGAATAGGTAACATATTAGCTGAGCATTTTTCGCCATCATAGTTCCCTTTTTAAATTTACCCACATTGTCTTTTGAGACAAAAGAAGCATCTTTCATGCAAATTATTATTAGACAAACATAAAATAAAAGACATGAAAAACTCAGAAAACAAGATCAAAAGAACAAATCAGATGGAGGATTGAACTAAAACAACATGCACGAAAAAAATAAGAAAATAAAACAAATATGGAGACTAGATGGAGACCGGGTGCATGATGAGTATGCAAGGGAACTAGAATGAAACTACACCTACTCCTAACCTAAAAACTAGAAGATCGGGGCTAAGTATATTGAAATTTCCAATGTAGCCAGCTCAACTACTCTTGACTTGCAATCACAAAGATATGAGAAATTAAAGCTTATATAAAGCAATGTGAAACATAAAAGGTAAGGGATTGAAAAATTTTCACAACAAATTGAAGCTATTTCCTGTTAACAGAAATATGTGTCACTACAACTACCTCTAACCAACTTGCAATATTACGTTTTCGATGAAAACCATAATCAAACAAACCTTTAAATATTCTTATGAATGCACCTTCATATGTGTTGTTCTTCTTGGAAAGCAGCAAGAAAGATAGATATTTGTTATTATCAAAAGATCTTGCTAAGTACGATGCTTCCAATTGATGTAGACTGGATCATGAAATTCAAAACAATCCTCTTGAAAACCCTAAAATCCTTGAAAAGATGATTTTTCAATTAAAATCATGGAATCAACATGAGAATGTTTTAAGGGAAAATAAATTTGATCATGTTCAAAAGGCTTGTCAAGATAGTGAGGACCTAAAATAACCATCAGTGAAGGATGAAGTGCCTCAACTACTTGACAAGCATATAAATAGTGAGATAAACCATAAATATTAATCAATGTAAAACAACTGTCATCAGATATATTTTGGGGAAAGACAATTTGAATGAAAATTACTCAAATAAGCATTATGATTAGATGAACCTATTATGGTATGAGATTCTTGGTTAGTATACAATAACGAAAAATCAATTTGAATATATTTACAAATGCTTTGAACAATAGAATCATCTCCCTTGCACGATAAATATGAAAAACCATTTCCTTGTACCTGGTTACAAACTACACTAGCATCATAATCGTCAAAATAAGTGAAAATGAATGACAGTATAGGAAACACGTGAAACTAACCAAGATACAATGAGTGAAGAGGAATTTTATTCACCAAATAACTCATGCATTCACTAGAACTAAAGAGGATTTCAAGTGTGATGAATAAAAATATTAAAAGTATAACAATCACAAGAAAAATTAGGAGCTGACTTTCTCAAATGTATTTGATAGGAATGATTCCTTCAGCCAAGATAATCTTTGAAATGATGATCTTCATAGATCCATGCTTCATGAGAGATATACACTCCAAAACAAAGTTTAGGTACAAGAGCCTTGCATGGAGATGAATCAGCTAAAATATAATCTTTAATTCGATCATAAACTAGTTCTTGAAAGTTATAAAGGCTATTTTTGAAATACCAAACATCTTTCATGAAGGAATTTACATCTAGTGAAACCATACAAAGAAAAGAATTTTGCGAGAAAACCTGAGATCTGACTTAGTTTAAGGATCTTACTAGAGTCACAAGATCCTGACATAATCATCAATGGAAGTTGAAGTTCCTTGAATTCCTTGACAATTCTCAAAACTTTCAAGGATTATAAAATTTCATTTTGAATATTGAATCAGATCATGCATGGTGTGTGGATAACTACTACTAGTAATTTCAATATGACCACTACTATTCGGATGGCAACCATCCACATCACTGATTTGATCAGATTTTCCAACTTCAACAAAAGGATTACCAAAGTCACAAATTTCTTTTAATTTAACATATAAGTATGGATACATTGGATCAATCCCATGAGTATCCCAAACAAAATAATTTTCTTGATGCAAGACTGGAAATGACAAGGGATAGAATGGATACTCAATGATTTGATTGTTTCATTTTTCATCGTGGATAAACGCACTACCTTATGTCAATTCAATATTTAGCTTATTAGATGATTAACTTGAAGATCATGGAGTATCTTCTTCACAATTTAATGCATTATAAATAGTAGGGCACAAGGGATAGCGAGATGAAGAAGAAGTTTCCATAAGAATGTATTCTTTGACTGAATCAGATTTTAGATCTAATTTTTTCAAATAAAAATATTCTCAAGAGACTGAAAGGTCAATTGGTTCACTTGGGAATTCATCATCATATACATCAACATATTCATCACCATCAAAATGATGGTTTCCCAAGACTATAGATTGATTAATAAAATTAACTTCATCTGATTAACTAGCGACATTACTAGATTTAAAATCATCCAATACTAAAGGAACATAATCTTGACATAGATGGTTTTGAAAGAGGGAAGAGAGATCAAGACTTTATTCACCTTTCTACTCCTCTACTTGTGTAATATGACCACCAGCAACTTGAAAATTAAGAGAGTCCAAAGAAATAGTTAGTGGAGCAGATCAAGATACAAAGATTCATGGCATGTAGATGATATAGGATGGCATGTTTCCCTTGAATAAGTAATACTTTCAGTGGAAACATATTCAAGATTGAGGTTAAGAGTGCCAATATCATCTTGAGGAATGGAAGGAATAACCTTCACCCTAGGCTCCATGAACCATTCCAAGGTTCCCTCCAATGGATGTAAATCATGAGAAGTGGATGAAGGTTGAAGAGATGGAGCAACCATTAGATTTCAATATTTCTGACCTTCAAAATCATCACTAGGTGAAACCCAAATTGGTACTTACAAAGGATGAGGAAAAGTAACAAAAGGAATAATAGGTTCCTCCTCTAAAATTATAGGTGTCTTATGGTTTGCAAAAGTTTGGAGAGAAGGATGGTTTGGGGGTTCATATTCACATAACTTTAAAGAGATATGAACCAAATGCTTAAAATTTTGTTTAAAAAAATCCTAATTTGTATCTTCTTCCTGAAATCCATAACGTAAGTGAAGTAATCGATTATAAAATTCCTTAATTGATCCATTAGGCTCAATTCTAAGTTGATCGATTCTCTTAAAAACATCTAAATAATCATACCTATCAAATGTTTGTTGAAGCTTCTTGAGAAATTGATCAAATGAATGGATGGAAGAAGATGGTAATGTATGACACCACCGGTTAACTCAACCTTCAAGTGTGAGGAAGAAAAGAACACAAGCCACATCTTCACAATCAATTTCATAAAATTCACGAAAATAGGGAAAATTAGAGATGTGCTCGATTATGGATATTTCACCCTCTTCGTCGAAATTTAATTGAGAAAAGTGATAAAGAGGCTCATCGAGGATTAGAAGTTTACCTTTGTATTTATTAGTGAAACCCCCTGGTAGTATGATTTGGGAAAGAGCCATTTAAGATGAGAGAATCAAAACATACTTAACAGGCACAAATTGTCATCTAGCACCCCTTATAGCACCAACTATTGACGGTGCTAGAAATTCGTCAACCAATGGGATCTCCCAACATGAAGTACCAATTATAACTCACATTGTTTGGAGTAGGAGCCCCATATGGAGTAGGAGACCAACCACCATAATTTAAAGGTTTAACTCAAATGCAATGAATAACATAAGAGAGTATGCACATAACCTTTGAAATTTGTAAGAAGTTTGACACTATTAAACATAAATTGCAATGTGTAAAAGGAGACTTTCACAAGGGAAAAGAGAGGAGTGAATCTCCAAAAGGAAGTAATAGTACTAACCTAAGAGAGAGACACGAGAGTATGAAAATATATGTTAGTTATCTAGTGAAGTATTTCACATATACACAATGATCATTAAAGAAAATACAACACACATTCAATAAGATAAGTACCAAATCCATTTAAATAGTTCAATTTTCTTAGTATATATGAACAAAACACATACCACAAACATATAGATAATAGTCTTACTACATTCATATTACATGCATAAAAAGGTGTTGTCTCATCAGGCTTCTAATTACTAGGTGAAAGATCCAAGTACATAGTTACAATGGCGAGCCACTAGCTCCAACAGTGGAACATTAAGTCACTTCTTGCTTCTCCAAAGAATTATATTCTCTCCTATTATGCTAAGCTAGAGAAGCCAAGGCTAGCTCTCTAAAGGCTAAGCCTACCAAAATCCATTTTCTTGAGTCATGAGGTTTCTTTTATAACAAGAGGAATTAACATTCATATCCCCTATGACTCTTGAGCTACCCTCATTACCCTTGGACTTCTAATGTGACCTTTGGATTTCTATATGACTTTTGGACTTTTCCTAAAGATTCTTTTGTCCATATATGACTATGTGACTTTTCATATTCCACATATGAATCATGGACTTCCACACATTACATTTTGTCCTTTCATTTTGATAATTACATCAACAAATGATGTGGCAAGACACATGGGCACACATGACACTATGATGACACTTGCATAAGTCACAACTTGAAAATGATGACATGGACTTCATGCTGAGGTGGCAATGCCAAGTTGTTATTCTTGTTGCTTTGTCTTTAATCTTCATGGGAGGTTTTCCCATTAATTCATCTTCAAGAAAGGTTTTCTTTGTTCCTCATCTTCACCCTCCAAGTGGTTGAATGATATGTGTTATCACTCTGCCAAATCTCTAAGGCTGGAAAATAAATCCCAACAGAGGTCACCACAGACCAATATTTTAGCTTGGTATCTAGCCCTACCAAGCTGGAGAGGGCTCTCTCCACAATGTCACAGCCAAGAGGGCTGGATGAATTAGGGTTTTAGGCTAGGTATGAGTTCAGGGGTTTTGATTTGATTTGATTGGGTTGTTGGATGAAGATATTAGGTCAAAGAGGCTAGGCCAGAGCAAATAATATTAGGGTTACAGTCCATTCAATGGGGAAAGGTAGGTAGGAAGGCTAACACATTAGGGTTCTTGGGATGGAATGATTTCAGACAGGTGAGGAGCTAGGAAGAGCATGAAAGATGAATTATTCCTAAACTAAAGAAAAATGAACAGACTATGAAAACTCTCCCAAAACAGAGCATGTGAGATGAATTTTGTTTCTCTAACTTGAAAGTGATCGTACAATAGACATGAAATGGAAAATGGACCAAAAAAACATTCATACAAATGAAAAAAGAGAAGAAAAAATGTTAGACAACCATACCACAAGTGTCCCAAAGAAATAGCTGCAACACTTGTATTAAGCTCCTGCCAAAATGATTATAATAGAGTCTCGGATCAATATGCCAACATCCAATTGATTCCAACCTATGAAATGACTGAAAAATTACATGATATAGGCCTCAAAAAAACTCCTCCCAGCCTCAGGGGTCGAATCCATGAGAGGAGGAGTAGTTCCACCAAAAACTGAGTTGAATACCTAGAGTATAGGGTGGTCAAACTGACTCATCCCTCACTTTTTGCAAAATTATTCATTACATCTCATCATAAGTTTTCATCTAATGTATTTACCCTAGGTTACAGTAAAAGCATGAAAATTACATTTAAATCATCAATTACATAAGTAAAATCTTGATTTCCAGGGATGAAAATCAAATTTGCAAAAAAAACATAGAAAAATCAGAAAAATTCAGGTGCGCCCTCCCAGTGCTAGGTGCGCCCTCCAACTTGCAGTTGATTTTGGATGGGCTCCTGGTGTCCAAATTGAGCTCAGGATAGCTCATTGGAAATTGTATCATGTACACTTTCCATATTTATTCTTGGTTTTTATAATGGACTTGATTTTACCCCTCAAAACTTCATTCTCCCAAGACTGCTCAGTGTGCAGCGCAAAGGTTAAAAATGAGGCAAAACTCTGATTTTTAGGGTGTTTTTTTCACTTTTTCACCTACCAGTTGTCCAAAACAAGTTTAGAAAAGTTTTTTTCTTGTATTTATTCATCATTATGAATCTAATGGTGGTCTCCTTTTGGCCAAAAAATTCCTCAAACAAAAGCACAACGCCAAGGGCGTTGCGCACTTGGCTTTCCAATTGTCACAAAATTGTCTTGGAATGCACAAAATTTCCAAAATTTGCAAAAATTTCCCAAAACCTGTCAAAATGTGTTGAATGATGAATGATTAATAAGGTTATGCATGGAGTGAGGCTTCAACAAGAATATCAAGCCTCCCTTCCTCTTTTTTCATGGTTAGGGTTTCAATTTTTACATTTTCCCTCTTAAGTTTTGACCTTGCAATCATGTTTCTTTTGGTATAATGTTTTTCCATCCTTCTCGGACTATCATTTTCTTTCCTTGCCTTTTCTAGGAGCTTCTCAAGATGTTGGTTGGCCCTTTCAATCCAATTCCCTCGGTCTTCATTGATCATGATGGAAAAATTTTCATTCAGTGTCAATTGATTTTCAAGTTGAACTTCTATTTTCTTCTCTAGTTATAGAGCTCTTCTCGGCCCTCTAGTCCTAGGCCTTTGTCTTGGTACATATTATTTTGTTTCATCTATCACACCATATGTTTCTAGTGTCTTTTCAATCAAGACTTTAGATTTTTCTGCCTCTCTTTGAGCTTTGTTGAATTTCACTTCATCAATGAGATGTTTGGTCTGTAGCTGTTGATTCTCCTGCTCAAGAAAGGTAATGAAAAATTTAGCTCTCTCAAGATTAGTTTGTAGTTCTCTAATCTATTGGCATGGGATAAATTTTAAATTTACACTTTGTCCTACATATTTTTAAATTCATTAATAAAGGTGGGGTAAATTTTAAATGGCCCTATTAAATTTTATTTCAAAAGAAAATTACTTTATTTAAAATATAGAATTAAATTAATTCTATATTTTTTCTAATATTTTGTTAAAATTTACCCATATTCTGCTTATAAGGGATGATATTTGGTTAAGATAGATGGTTCACATCAATTTGGAACCCCTTATGTTTTTCGAGGTTTAATAGAGGAGGGGGGGTCCGAAAAGGGGCAGTTTTCACAAACAGGGTTCGACGACCTGGAAAACGGAGGTTACTTCGCACCCCCTCCATCTTATACCACAAACCAGATAGGCCCCCCTCCGAAATCCGGTTTTAGGTTTTTGCAGAACAAACGCAGAAGCGGTGGAGTTGGCCTTCAGGGTTGAAATTGAATTGGCCTCCACTTTAATTTATTCATAGCAGAGGATGGCATGATGGGGGAATGGCACATTGATCTCAGGAACGAATTGTCTTATGATGCTGCAGTGCTTACTTATGCCTCAACGTGTGAGCAGATTCCACTGTGCTCTCTACAGAGGTGCCCGGAGCGGTATCAGTCAAGTTCTAGTATTAAGACTTGCCGCCTTGTTACTACGAAGTCTTGCTGATGCAACAGCTTGAAGAAACAGATTCTAAGCTATCAAGATTTAGTTTGTGAAATAAAATGTCAAAAAATATATGATTATGTGTGCCATGCTTGAAAACTGTAATTTCTCGCTGAAGTAAAGCCATGCTTGCCTGTCTCTAGTTTATTTGATTGTTCATTCACTAAAATCAATCCAGTCTCGCCAATATCCCATGTTGGTTTGTGTACAAATTTCTAGAAATGGCAGTAATCTCAAATTATGAAGAATAAGTGAAAGTCCAGGAGCAACCCTCTCCAAACCCGAAAACCTTTTGATAAAACTGAGTCTTCCCCTAGATTTGATTATGAATCTTTATGGCTTTCCAAGTCGAATGACAATTGGGAAGATGATTGAATTACTTGGTGGGAAAGCCAGTGTTTTGTGTGGGAAATTTCATTATGGTAGTGCTTTTGGAGAACCAAGCGGTCATGCTGACAGAGTTGAAACTATCAGTGCCACTCTTGTGAAACCAATATTGTGTCGCTCAGACCATAATTTTTTAAAGGGTCTCTAGTTGCTACCGTCTTTCATTAACCATTCTTGTTTGTCGAATTCAACCCGTCTGGAAATGGGAAGTGCAATGTTTATTCACGCGTCCAAGCCCATCCAGAAAGGAGAAAAGATAACCATTTCTTACTTTGATACTCTTTTCCCCTTGCCACAGCGCCAAGCTAAGTGCGAGTGTTGGGGTTTCAAATGCAAGTGCAATAGATGAAAATTGGAGGAATTTCTAAGGCCACTTATGGAGCCCATAACCAGATAATTTGGAAAAATGCTTGGCAAAGAAATGGAGGAAATCAAAACTGTAATTACTCTTCAATTTATTATGGTTTTGACATTGATCTTAGTGCATGCCATAAAAGTGTAGGGCTTTTTGTAGAGGTGGAAGACATTATTAGGAGTTTCCACGAGTTGGAAATCGAAGAAAATAATTGGGTTCGTGTGTATTTTGTGTGTGCCTATTTTGTAGGAATGCCATCGAACGTGTTCTTCTCCACAACGTTGGAGGACTGTGTTCCTTTCGGAATGGAAATCATGAAAACAATTCAAAACATTGTGCCAAGGGACATTAGAACTCTGATCATGGTAGGAAAAAATTTAAAAAATGTTAACCGTAGGATAAGGGATGAAAATCAAGCATCTATTACAAGATCTCTATTAGAACAAGCCAGGGAGGCATGCATCAAAGTGTTTACTCGACATAGTGAACATGTTTTTGAGGAAGTCGTGCTTCAGGTTTCAAACTTCCATATGTTCTAGTAAGAGTTCGACTGACATTTCCATGATCCGATAATATTCAATGTAGAATATATAGGACAGGGTGCCATTTTGGAGGGTTAATTTCTTTGAAGTGGGAGCATGGGTTTGAAAATAGTGGTAAATATTTTATGATTGTAAGCGAGAGAAGGAACCTGCAAAAGATAATTTTGAAGCAATTGAGGGCACTAGTCGGAGGGGCAATGCAACTGATCCTGAAACAAATTATGAAAATCCTGATCTCATGCAAAAAAGGTTCCCCATCTTCTCCACCCAGGGATCAACAAGTTGTGAGAAGTGTGAATGAGGATGGTATTGTTGATGATGCTAATGTTGTTTCTATTGGTGCTATTGATGCTTGTGTGTAAGATATTAACACCACCAGTGAAAATCTTGGAAGCCCCGGGCTTGGATTAGAAAAGAAATCTACAGAGGATGCCACAGAAATTGCCTATGGTGGTGACTCTCAGTTTGATGGGTACGACAATGAATATGAACTTATTTCTGATACTGAAAATAAGTTTTTTGAATAGGTTGAAAATGAGCATCAAGTCGAAGAATGAGAATACAGAGAAACATGGCTCATAATTGGGATAAAGAAGATACATGGGAAGAACTGGAAGATGAATATGTTGATTATGTTGCTTATACCAACAGTGTTGGTCTCAAAGGATATGAGAATGGAGTAATTCAAGCATCAGAATTTTGTACATGTCATACACCCTTAAACAAGCAGAGAGATTTTTTAAATGCAATGGAGGCTGCAAGGGAGTTTGTTGCAAGAGTTTCAGGCACCAAATTAACAGTCTTAGAAGTGTATGACGGACAAATGGAAAATTCGAAATATTTGTTGCAGTAATATTCCAGCTGTCCCACCACTTACTCGACCTAAATATATCACAGAGATCAACCAACGAATGCAAATCCTTATTCATATATGTTGTCCATCTCTCGAATGGCAAATAATATCTTGTTGATAACAGCATCCTGAGAAGTAGGAGGAAGTTTTACACATGTCACCCCTATTGAAATCACTTCCTTAAAGGCTAATGATTAGTTATACATGTGTCATTAGTTTTATAACAGTTTTTCTATTTTTAGAAAGAAGATGGGAGATTCGATCAAATTGAGCATTTCAATGGAATCAAAGCAGTGTCGGGTGTCAAATAAAAAAGTGCCAGAAGTCTAGATGTCCTTAATGACTCCAGCTTTTTTATTTACACATGTCAAATAATTTTAGTCCTTTTCTGTTATGTAGTTAATAAGAAAGTGACTATTAGTTACGACATTTATTGTAATCATTTAGTATTATTAGCATATATACTTCATTTCAGTTGAAGTAGGGAGGGGGGATATTGTAATGAGAAAGAGTCATATTCTGGAAAGTGGTTCACTGAGTTTCAAGTGACTATTTGCAAAGTAATACAAGACCAGTCGTTTGGGATTCATGTGGTGTCTGACTGGTGAAGTTTTATCTTGTTTATATGTGTTTTTCCATTATCTTCCTTTCCTAGTATTTTTGAATTCTTATTGTAAAGTAGAAAATGAAGAATAGGATTTGTTATCTAGAGCACCCTATTCTGGTTGTGTTTACAATATTCTATGTTTTCTACTGATGCCAAATAAAGGAATTCTTAATTGCTCCTCAATTTCAACTGAATTCCACTCTTCTTTTATCTTCCCAGTCCATTTAATCCTCAAATATCCAAAGTAGTACACATACATTGCCCTGTTTCACTCATGTTGTTACTTCTGTAAATTCATCACCTAAGCCTTTTGACTCCATTCCCTAATGGCATTTTCCCTTGCTTTCCTCACCAAACCAATTCAAAAATACAAACTCTGAACCCATTAACTAGCCTAAAATGCCCAAACCAACAAAGTTATATCTAACAGAGAGATCCCTCTCTGGGTCTAGGAGGGCTAGATCCTAGGTCCGAAGCAGTTTTGATGTTGCCTCTGGGATTCTGTCTTCAGCCTCAGAATTACGGGGCGATAACATAGTGGTGACCATACTGGGGAATGAGTTTTATCTTCCTCAGTAACACTTATCAAGTTCAGATCTAGCTGATGATGGTGGAAAAACAACCAGACACAAGAAGGTTGAAAGCATCCACCTAGCAACTCCAATCCAGATCAATTTCATTTAAAGACTCCACTGGAGAAAGAACCTGAAGCATGACAAAGCAATCTAGAAATTCTGGGAATTCATGTTCCAATTGTATTCGAGACATTTTTGGCTTTATCTATAATTACTTTCTATCTTATCATGATCATGTTCAAGAGTATACTGCTGAAACATATAGTGATCAGTTTCAACCTGAAGAGCCTCAAAATATTAAGCCCATCCCTAGAGCTTTGGTACTCACTCCAATACCTATAAAGAGCCCAATTAGACAAAAGCCTCATCCTTTATCTCCTATTCTTGTTGAAACACCAGATATTCATGAGCCCCTTTCTTTGCCCCCATACCTGTAAAATTCTCAGACAGATACAAGAGTTTGGTTTTTCCTCATATTCTCCATAACGTCCCTACGAATTATAGCAATAATCTACCAAGATTTGATGGATAAAATACAAAGATCACTGTCAAAAATAACATTCAAATTCTTGAGGATTTTCTCGATTTGTTTGAGGTGGAATAATATGATGTCTGTATCAGAATGTTTGCCTTATCATTGCAAGGTAAAGTTAAAAATTGGTTTAAAAATATTCCAGTTGCAAGCATTAGCAATTTTCATCAATTTGTGCAAGTTTTCCTGGAGATATGGGTGATCATGGGAAATGTTTTCCTCATCTTAGAAGAGTAAAACCATTTAAAAATATAGCCAAGGGAGACAATACAAATTTTTTTAGCCGGGTTCAATAAAGTGTATCATTCAATGCCTGCTATTATAAGGTCACCTCCAGGGTTAGCTCTCTGGCACTACCCAGATGCATTTGACCCAGAGATGGCATTCCAATTAAGAGAAACGAACACTGCAACCCTTAAAGAAATGAAAAATATGGTAGTTGATGTGGAAGAAAACCTTCTGAATAGAGAGGAAAAGTTAAAAGAAGTAGAGAAGGATAAAATAGAAAAAGTGAAATTGATATCTTCAGAGATTAAACTAGATATCTTGACAAATGCAGTTAATGAAATGATGCATAAGATTAGCAGGGAAGAGGAAATTTCAATTCAAATACCTCATGTTTCATTATTTCCAGAAAATAAAAGGATCAAAGTACCCAAGCAATGTGCAACTCATCCTTGGTATCCAAAGGAAGAAAATGATTATTTCATGTACTCTATTCACAACATAGCCAAATATTAAGCTCAAAATGAGATGATGGTGGAAAAATCTTTTGAGGGGATGTGCATGTTTGATGACCTTGCATATGTAGATTATTTTCCCAGATATGATCATCAGAATGATGATTATGTGGTTGAGGTTGAGGCTAATTCTTCAAAGCAACCAGCACCATCCTCTTGGGAAGAAAAAACTCGGTTATCACAATACAAATATGGAAATCAAACTTTGCATGCTAAGCCAGAGGGTAAGGAGGAAAATGCAGAAAGTGTTCAAGTAAGTACAAAGTGCCTGCCCATGTGTTTTGCCTCACTCTTGAGAGGAAATTACAAGCAGATTGTAAATAGTAAAGATGAGGAAATCATGGATGATAAAAAATTGTTTTAGATCCAGAGGTTCAACCCCTGAATCATCTTGAATGTCAAGTCTCAAATGAAGTCGTAGAGTCTGAAGTAGATGATGAATTGACCAAGTTTGGTTCCCTACCTCTATAATTTAATTCATTTCAAGTTGTGAAAAGGAATCTGGATCACATTTTGGTTGATAATCATATGAGAAATTGTGAGGTCTCTATTATTCATCAGTAACTTTTTGCCTTTGAAGATGACTAAATGTTTATCCCAGATTTCTAAAACAAAATTCATGAATATTGTGAGTTCTAGAAATCTCACTGCCTTCATTATCCTTAGGATAAATTTTTCACTATTCTACTACTCTATCAAGGCATGGCCAACCTATCATTCCCAAAAGACCAAATCATGGACTTATGCCACTCATTCTCACTATGTTTTCCACCTTTGACCTTACCACTCTGTTTCTATTTTGCCTAACCCTTCTACTTACACCTTGGTCTGCCAAGTGGCCTAACATTTTTCCCCTATTCACCAAATGCCTCAAGGATTGGTGGTTTAAAACTACCTTTCTAGGCTCTTTAGATAAATCAAAGTCATCATTTTCTAGGATTGCAATGCATAAAGGTTTTTCAATGCTCCGTTTTACACCTACAAACCCTAGGTTAAGTTTTCAGCCAAAGACTAAGTCCAAAAGGCCTCCCAATAGGTCATGTAGGGTCTCCTAGGTTATTCATTGTTTTGATTTTCTAAACTCGCTATTTTACATGTGCCCAAATATGAAATCAAATGAAAAGGAGGGCGAGCTTATGATGTTCCAAAAGGTATCAAAAAACCTTTAAGAGAAACCTCCTTTGATCAGAGCATAAATTCTGCAAAAGAACAGTTGCCCATATTAAAACATTTCTGCAGGAATGGTTTATGATGGTTATCAGCAGAAGAGAGACAAGGTGAGAAGCCAAAATCCTCAAGGACATTCACAACAAAGAAGAACAACATGCCTAGGTTCACGGAGAATCAGGGTTTTTTATGGCTAATTGGAAAAACAGGTGTTGCCCAAAAATGAGTCCATGAAAAGGATCACAAGGATAGAGGTACATAAGCGCCACTGAGCATAAATTGAATATTTATTGAGACAAGAAATGAAGGTGAGAGACATCCTTGAAGACAGCAGGCAGAAGTTGAAAAATTATGTCAAAGAATAACTTACATGGTTTATCAAGACAACACTATTTCACTGCACCAAAAGGAGCCTTAAAAATTTGTGTCATGGCACTTGCATGAGCAACACAGAAGTGGCCAAAAGAAGATATGGTAGGCATGATTTATAGTCTTGGAAAAAATTTAGATGTCATTATCAAATTCATTAAGAGGGAGAAGAAAGTTATATTTTCAAAATCACCCACCAAATAATCATTTTTATTCTTAAATCACCTCCTGCAAAAAAGGTGAAAGAAATATCAGTAAAGGGATAAAAAGGTTAAAAGAAAACATTATTAAAGTGGGTTTAGTTTTAATTTTTTGATGCCAAGGGTATAAAGGCACCACATTAATCACTCAACTCATTTGTCATATGCCAAAGAGGAGAGAAAGCTTTCAAGTAAAAAATCAGGGTTTCTAGCAAGTTTCGGGCAGGAGAAGCCCTATGCTATGCTCCTGTAAAGTTGCGCTACGTGTCTGTGGTTTCTCTCTATGTAAAATATAATTGGGCTTTACGCTCCTATAGCAGCGTGCTATGCATTTACCGTGTGGAGGACCACCTGACCGACTCGCCCAACACTGTTCAGTGCAGGATCGCCCGACTGACTCGCCCGACAGCCATTCAGGCTCTGTTGCACTACGCACTAGGCTGTTCAGGCCTCTGCCCAGGAGAGACCCAACACTATGCAGGTCTGCCCACGCTACGAGCTGGCTCGTTCAAGTGTTTCACGAAGACCCTCCGCCTGTGCTACGCTCTCGTGCTGCGTTCACGGCCAACCTAAAAGCTCATGCAAGGCCAACCCGACTGGCCCGAGTGTTGCACTCCTGTGCTATGCGTTCATCTAGGAAGCCTCTCAATCTAGTGCAAGCTCCAAATTTGCTCAAAACTCCTAATTTTCTCTGCTTGGAACTTTCAGAGCTTTTATAAGAGCTATTTTGATCTATTTCCCCCTTTCATATTGTTTTAAAGGGTGAACTTAAAGAGAAAGTTAGAAACCCTAAAGGAAGAGATAAGTTTGGTCTCCATGCTAAGAATTGGCTCCTCTACGAAATAAACCTATCCATTTGCACAACTAACCTTCACACTGCCAAGCCTTTACACTACTGTCTCCTCACCATCCCACTCACCTTCTTCATATCATTTCACAAGCAGCTTCAAGTTTTTTATTTCAAAAGCAAGAGTAAAGGATAAAATGCCTAGAGAAGGTAGTGATGACAATGGCGAGGGAGCCCAAAGGCCTAGAGGACAATAGAGAAAGGGTGGGAGAGCAAACAAGTTTGAGCCTTTGAGCACCAAGGAGTTGACAGCCTCCCCTAACACAGTTGCATATTTCCAAGAGGTAGGATGTTTTGATTTCTATGAAAAGGTACAAAGAGTCAAAAGTCACCCTGAGTTGACTAGAATTTTCATCCTCAACCTCCATGACCATCAAGTGCATCTAGTGTGAGTGAATTTTGAGTTTTCAACTAATACCATTTCTATGGCCACTAGGATACCTTGCATGGGAGAAAAATGGTTCAAACAGGTGAATTTCGACTTAAGCCATTACTAGCCTTTCTTGAAACCAAGATACCAAGCTGATTGCAAGAATATTTTTCCCTTTTCCCATCTGTTGGAAAGATATGCCCCTTTAATGAAAGTCATCATGAAATACTTCACCTGTGAGGGTAGGTTTTCTAGGCTCTATTCCTACCATATAAGACTGCCCATGCATTTCACTAAGACCAAGCTACTGCATCTGCCTTATTACCTTTATAGAAGTATTGATAAGATGTCATACATTGTGAAAAAGAGGCCTCCTTCACAATAAATGCAGAGTCTTTTCCACCATTCTCTTATCAATATGATTGTGTTGCATCAATTAGAGCAACATGGTATCCCATGGGAAGTGTTCATCGCCCATGATGTTTTCACAAATCCACAACCACTTCCTCTAGAAATTTTACCCTCATCATCTCATCCACCTTCCTCCACTCCTCCATCACCCCCCATTGACCATGATTCATCATCTCCACCTAAATCCTCTCCCCAATAGACCCTCCCTCTTTCACCTTCCCCTAAAGCATCAAAACAAGAAGAAAGTGATGAAGAACAAGATGAAAATAGTGACAAAGAGGAAAATGATAGCCAAGAAGAATATGACAGTCAAGAGGAGGAAACAAGTGATGAGGGAGAGGAAAATGAAAATGAAGAAAGTGGTGATAGTGAAGAAGAAACAAAGGACAGTGAGGAAGAAAATGAAAATGATAAAGAGGACAATTTAGAACAAGAAGATCATGAAGAGGCAGAGAATGAAGAGGCAGATTTTGAAGACAGAGGCAGTGATCCCAATAATTAAGAAGAAACAGATGCAAGAAATTAACAAGAAGATGACATGGCAGGAGATATAGAAGGGGATGACAGTGGTAAAAATGAAAACAATGAGGACATTACAGGGGACAACAAAGAGTTTGAGGAAAATGAGGAAACTAATGAAGGTACCTCTAAAAGTGACCCCATAGAAAATATCAATGACGAAAAGACGGAGGCAGATTTTGAGGACAAAGGAAATGAGAAGAATAGTGAAGAAGAAGAAGAAGGTAGTGAACCGAATGAGGAGGAAGAAAAAAATGATAGTCAGGATACAAAAGTAGAATTTGAAGAAGAGACAGAGGCAGAACTAGAAGAATATGGCAGTAAACATGACAGTGGTAAATATGAAAACAGTGAGCATGAAAGTGGGAAAAACATTTACACTAATGAAGAAGGGACAGATTATGAAGACAAAGGTAGTGAATAGTGCAATAGTGAAGGGAAAAGTGATAAAGAGGCCATCCATGAAGATGAAAATGCACAAGACAGTGATGAAAGCACATATAAAAACACCTCTAATAGTGACAACATAGAGAATGATAATGTTGCAAACATAGAGGATAACAATGCAGAAGGTATGGAAGAGGATGACAATGATGAAGATCATGATAGTGATGTTAGCATGAAGGAAAATGAAAATACCTCTCAAGAGAGTAGTCAAGAACAAAATGAAGAAGACATGAATGTAGAGATCATTAATGAAAGGAGAGGCAATCTTGAGATCAGTCATGGTAAGAGCATTCTAAGTAAACAAATTTAAGTTTCTTCCTCTCACATATCAAAGGGGATCAAGGCAAGTGTTTGCTACCTCCAAAAGGAAAGGGACCTTGCCATCTACATCATTTCAAAGGCTTGAAAAGGGAAAAGGAAAGATGAAAAAGGATAAGAAAGGTAAGGGAGGCTGGAAAACTACTCAAAATCCACAATTCATTGACCTAGACAGTGATAATGAAGATGAGGAGGTGGCCACTAGACTACTTCTCCAAAGCAAAGATGCACAAGTCAGGGAGTGAGAGAGGGTATTTGGAATGGTACAATATATCATCAAGTATTACAAGAATGAACAAAAGTACTTTAAGAAGATAAAAAGGGGCCTTGCTCTCCAGAAAAAGATGACCAAACATTATGCCATGAAAAACAAACTTGCTTGTGCCAAACTGAAGGAAGCCCTCAATGAAATTCAAGCACTAAAATAAGAAAAAGGCCAATAAAGGCTTAGAAACTTGGCAAAAGCTTCTCTACAGGTCTCCCAAAACCCATGAGGCATACTTCCACCAAATTTGGGATAATTTTGACAAGTTTTGGTTTTTTTCTAATTTAAGGGCCAAGGGGGTAGCACACATGGTGCTATGCTCTTTTTCAAAGCATCTTCAAGAGGAAAAGCTTACATTTTTGGGATCCTCATCACAGATTTAGCATGCTCACAAAATTCCAGATCAATTGGAGTTGTTTTGGTCCTCCAAAAGGGTCAAAAACACCCTAATTTTCACCATTCTACCTGCTTTTTAGGACATGTGATGCGCCCTTACCAGTCTTGAAATTTTTTATTTTTGAATAGGTTACAGAGGTCCAATCAGAGAACAAGGGTAGATATGTAAATTAGACTCAAAGGGATTTCCAACAAGCCTTCACGGAGCCTATTCCGACATCAGTAAAGCCTTCAAAACATTGCTACAAATGACCCATGTTTCATGTTCCTACGCTACGCCCTTGGCATGGAAGTTCATCTTAAAACACAGTGCTATGCTCCTGAAGTTGAAAAGTAAAAAATGTACGCTTGGAAAGTTTAAAGAGGCTTTTCAGAGCCTAAAGGTCAATTTCTTTGCTAAAAATTCCCGAAAAGATATTTATTTTAGATATTTTTTGCCTTGGGCCTTGCAAGGCCTCAAGGAAAATAGTGACACTTCTAATTAGCCAATAGACTTCTAGAGAATCTATTAGGTTTTCCTCCTCCTTGCTTGTTATATAGAGCATGAGGATTCATTTTAAATGTTGGCATTTGATGAGTTTTGAGAGAAACACATGGTTCTTTGAGGTTAAAGGGAAATTTGGTGTTGTGGAGCTTGTGGATGATTTGCATTGATTGATGATGATGAAGGCTGCTTGCAAGATCCCTGAGCTTGGTTTATGGTGATGTGTCTCTTATTTGTTCTTTTTTTCTTGTTTATCATTCTCCATCCTTCTATATTGCAGTAGATCAAAAAAGTATAGGCTAAGAATTGTTGTTTGAGGCACCTTAGTCCTTCCTGTTTACTAATGTCTTTATGTTTTCCTCTGCTAGGACATTCTAAGGAATTCTTGATTGCTCCCTAGATCCCATATGCTTGTTTGTTTCATCAATGGATTAATATGATAGTTTAAAAATACGATTCATGGTAAGCCTTGCTTATTTGATGCTATCTAAAATCTGTCTTGAAATATCTCTTTGAAGTATTACTTGTTAGGTTAAGCCAAGGAGGTCTTGTTTCAATCTTTCCCTTTGTCCATACCTATCAGTTTGCCTCAAAGTTCTTTGTATCTTGATCAATAATGTTTAGGAGTTCCCTCTTTTTTTATTAAAGTTATTTTTTTATCTTAAATGTTTTCTAAAGCTTGAAGGTGGAATCACTAGAAGTTAAATGAGTTTCTCGCCTTCTATATTTCATTGGAATGTTTTTCTAGTATTCTTATTAGCTTAAGTTGAATCAAAGAGTTATTGGTTTTCCCTGTCTATTGATTGCTTCATAATGTTAATGGTGTTTTAGACCTTATTTTTTATGGGTACATGACAAAGGATTCTTAATTGCCCTTTGCCCTACCTTGTTTCCCCAAATTAATGTCCATTTCACTTCACACATAACCTTAAAGATCCATTGAACACACTAGATTTTCCCTGTGATGTACCGTAACTCATTATTGAGATGTCAATTACTTTCATAGACTCCACAGCCCAATGATTTGATGACCTCTCACTTCACCTATCCTACTTGATCATCTTACCCAACCAAACAAACAACAAACCCTACACTTAACAACTAGCCTAAAATCAACCATCCAAAGCAAACAAGTTCACATCCTTTGCATAACAATAGAGAGAGCCCTCTCTGAGTCTAGGAAGGCTAGGTCCTAGGACTCCAAAGACTGGTATGATGTTACTCTGTGCATTTGGTCTACCAATCTGCTAAATCACGAGACCCTAACAAGTAGAACCAATAGTACATCCATCTAAAGCACCACATGATCCAATAACTGATACGTTGGATGGTTTTTGTTTCCAAAGGTAGTCTTCATGTATTTGTAATGCTCTCAAAAGCTACTATGATATGGATATGATTAGACAGTTTGCCCCATTGTTTTATTCAGCAGAAGTAGTGGCACAAAACTGATCAGGAAAAATGCAAGCATGTTCCGAGTCGTTTGAAGACACATAGAGCACATCTGCAATACCAGGATATGAAGCTGAATTGGCTGAGTAAAAATACCCAGAAATAAGTCAAGTGTATCTTGATTCAGTGGCTGTCTATACGAAGAAAATTGTTCTTTACAAAGCCAACACATATTTCTAGCATGTCAGTTTTTTTTCGAGTGTACCAAGAGCCATGTAAACAAGATCATGCTGGGAATTTCTGTCAAATACCATTATCAGGTTTGTTTCTAAACATGGTGAAAGACAGTGAAAGATAGTGAAAGAACATATATATTAGATCAATTTCTTGACTTGCTACACTGGAATTATTTCATCATTTATAAGGGCAGTAATTTTAGTAGATTAGGGTAGGTAGGGGTGCAAATAAGCTCAATACTCTGAGCATATTTCCAGTTTTAGTTTCATATTTCTTTTCAGTTTCCATAACAAGTGTTTCAGACTTTAGTTTCAGCGCAGTTCTGATTTCAGCATTCAAATTTTCAACGTGTGGCAGTGATTTTTTCAGATAGTTTGCAATGCATATTTTAGTGGTAGTTTTAGTTCAGATTTACAGTATGAAAATAATTTGGTTGGGAAAGCATGTGGTCTATTTTTATCAGTCAAAGTCAGAAGGAATAATCAGCTAGTTTCTAGTCACTGAGTTGCATGACAGATCAAGATACAAGTTGTGGGATCAACCCAATGGATAAGGCACTAATTTACGAATCCATATATCTGAGATTTGTGACACCTCCTCTGAAGCTACCATCCCCAGAAGGAGCTGATGTTGGCATGGGATAAATTTTAAATTTACACTCTGTCCTGCATATTTTAAAATTCATTAATAAAGGTGGGGTAAATTTGAAATGGCCCTATTAAAGTTTATCTCAAAAGAAAATTACTTTATTTAAAATATAGAATTAAATTAATTCTATATTTTTTCCAATATTATGCTAAACTTTACCCATATTCCGCTTATAAGGGATGATATTTGGTTAAGATAGATGGTTCACATCAATTTCAAACCCCTTATTTTTTTCAAGTTTTAACAGAGGAGGGAGGGTCTAAAAAGGGTATTTTTTCACAAACAAGGTTCGACGACCTGGAAAATGGAGGTTAATTCGCACCCCCTCCATCTGATACCACATACCAAATAGGCCCCCCTTCGAAATTCGGTTTCGGGTTTTCACAGAAAAAACACAACAGTGGTGGAGTTGGTCTTCAGGGTTGAAATTGAATTGGCCTCCACTTTAATTTATTCATAGCAGAGGTTGGCACAATGGGCAAGTAGCACGCTAATCTAAGGAACATATTGGCTTGTGATGCTGCGGTGCTGACTTATGGCTCAACGTGCAAGAAGATGTCGATGTGCTCTCTTCACAGGTGTTTAGAGTGGTATCAGTCAGGTTCTGGTGTTAAGACTTGCCGCCTTGTTACTATGAAGTCTTGCTGATGCAGCAGCTTCAAGAAAAAAATTATGAGCTATCAAGATTTAGTTTGTGAAATAAAATGTCAGCAAATACATGATTATGTATGTCATGCTTGCAAACTGCAATCTCGCACTGAAGTAAAGCCATGCTTGCCCATCTTTAATTTATTTTATTGTTCATTCACTGAAATCAATCTAGTCTCGCCAATCTCTCGTGTTGGTTTGTGTACAAATTTCTAGAAATGGAAGTAATCTCATATTATGAAGAAGAAGTGAAAGTCCAGGAGCAACCCTCTCCAAACCCAGAGACCTTCTCATAAAACTGAGTCTTCCCCCAGATTTGATTATGAATCTTTACGGCTTTCCAATTTGAATGACAATTGGGAAGATGAGTGAATTACTTGGTGGGAAAGTCAATGTTTTGTGTGGGAAATTTCATTATGGTAGTGCTTTTGGAGAACCAAGAGGTCATCCTCACAGAGTTGAAACTATCAGTGACACTCTTGTGAAATCGAGTCTACGTCACTCAGGCCATAATTGTTTAAGAGGTCTCTAGTTGTTGTCGTCTTTCATTAGCCATTCCTGTTTGCCAAATTCAACCCATCTGGAAATGGGAAGCGGAATGTTTATTTACGCGTCCAAGCCCATCCAGAAACGAGAATAGATAACCAGTTCTTACTTCGATACTCTTGTCCCCTTGCCACAGCGCCAAGCTAAGTGCGAGGGTTGGGGTTTCAAATGAAAGTGCAACAGATGCAAATTGGAGGAATTTGTGAGGCCACTTCTGGAGCCCATAACCAAAGAATTTGGAAAATTTCTTGGCAAAGCAACAAAGGAAATCAAAACTGCAATTACTCTTCAATTGCATTATTATTTTGACGATGATCTTAGTGCATGCCATAAAAGTGCAGAGCTTTTTGTAGAGGTGGAAGACATTATTAGGGGTTTCCCCGGCTTGGAAACTGAAGAAAAGAATTGGGTTCGTGCGTCCTTTGTGTGTGCCTATTTTGTAGGAGTGCCATCGAATGTGTTCTTCTCCACAACGTTGGAGGACTGTGTTCCTTCCGGAATGGAATCATGAAAACAATTCAAAACACTATGTCGAGGGACATTCAAACTCTGATCATGGTAGGCAAACATTTAAAAGATGATAACCGTAGGATGAGGGATTAAAATCAAGCATCTATTACAAGATGTCTATCATAACAAGCCAGGGAGGCATGCATCAGAGTGTTTGGTTGAAATAGTGAACATGTTTTTGAGGATCTCGTGCTTCAAGTTTCGAACTGCCATATGTTCTAGTAAGATTTCGATTGGCATTTCCATAATCCGATAATATTCAATGTAGAAGATATAGGGCAAGGTGCCATTTTGGAGGGTTAATTTCTTTGAAGTGGGAACATGGGTTCGACTATAGTGGAAAATATTTTATGATTGTAAGCGAGAGAAGGAACCCACATAAGATAATTTTGAAGAAATTGAGGGCACTAGTTGGAGGGGTAACGCAAGTGATCCTGAAACAAATTATGAAAATCTTGATCTCGCGCAAAAAAAGTTCCCCATCTTCTCCACCCACGGATAAACATGTTGTGAGAACTGTGAATGAGGATGATATTTTTGATGATGAGAATGTTGTTTCTATTGGTGTTGTTGATGTTTGTGCGGAAGATATTAACACCACTAGTGAAAATTTTGGAAGCCCTGGGCTTGGATTAGACATGAAATCTACAGAGGATGCCATATAAATTGCCTATGGTGGTGACTCTGAGTTTTATGGGTACGATGATGAATATGAACTTATTTCTGATACTGAAAAGAAGTTTTTTGAATAGCTTGAAAATGAGCATCAAGTTGAAGAATGAGAATACAGAGAAGCATGGCTTCATAATTGGGATAAAGAAGATACAGGGGAAGAACTGGAAGATGAATATGTTGATTATGGTGCTTATACCAACGGTGTTGGTATTAAAGGATATGAGAATGGAGTAATTCAAGCATAATAATTCCATACATATCATACACCCTTAAACAAACAAAGATATTTTGTAAATGTAATGTAGGTTGTAAGGGAGTTTGCTGCAAGAGTTTCAGGCACCAAATCAACAGTCTTAGAAGTGTATGAGGGACAAATGGAAAATTCGAAATCTTTGCTGCAGTAATCTTCCGGCTGTCACAACACTTACTTGACCTCAAGATATCATAGATATCAACCACCGAATGCAAATCCTTATTCATATATGTTGTCAATCTCTCAAATGGCAAAGAAGATTTTGTTGATAACAACATCCTAAGAAGTAGGAGGAAGTTTTACACATGTCACCCCTATTGCAATCACTTCCTTAAATACAGATGATTAGTTATACATGTGTCATTAGTTTTATAACAATTTTTCTATTTTTAGAAATAAGATGGGAGATTCGATCAAATTGAGCATTTCAAGGGAATAAAAGAATGCCAGGTGTCCAAAAAAAAGTGCCAGATGTCTAGATGTCCTTAATGACTTCAACTGTTTTATTTACACATGTCAAATAATGTTAGTCCTTCTCTGTTATGTAGTGAATAAGAAAGTGATTGTTAGTTATGGAATTTATTGTAATCAGTTAGTAGGATTAGCATATATACTTCATTTCAGTTGAAGTAGGGAGGGGGGAAATTGTAATGAGAAAGAGTCTTATTCTGGAAAGTGGTTCACTAAGTTTCAAGTGACTATTTGCAAATTAATACAAGACTAGTTGTTTAGGATTCATGTGGTGTTTAAAATGGTGATTTTTTATCCTGTTTATATGTGTTTTTCCATTATCTTCCTTTCCCAGTGTCTCTGAATTCTTATTGTAAAGTAGAAAATGAAGAATAGGATTTATTATCTACAACACCCTATTCTGGTTGTGTTTAAAATATTCTATGTTTTTTACTGATGCCAAATCGAGGAATTCTTAATTGCTCCTCAATTTCTATTGAATTCCACTCTTCTTTTATCTTCCCATTCCATTTAATCCTCAAAGATCCAAAGTATTAGACATAGCTTTCCCTATTTCACTCATGTTTGATACTTCTGTAAATTGATCACCCAAGCCTTTTGAATCCATTTCCCAATGGACATTTCCCTTGCTTTACTCAGAAAACGAATTCAAAAATCCAAACTCTGAACCCATTAACTAGCCTAAAATGCCAAAATCAACAAAGCTATATCTAACAGAGAGATCCCTCTCTAGGTCTAGGAGGGCTAGATCCTAGGCCCAGAGCGGTTTTGATGTTGCCTATGGGATTCTGTCTTCAACCTCAGAATTACGAGGCGATAACATAATCTTGGCTTCTTTTTCTTTTATGGTTGTGCTAGTGATCTTAGAATCATATTGCTGACTCAAATCAACAAGGTCAAATTCCATGTCTATCTCATGAAGATTTTCCTCCTCATGCTTGATCTCTTCTTGAATATCTGCCTCTATCACCTTTTGTTTTCCTTTGTCTACCTGCTTTACCGATGAAGAAGGCAAGGCCCCACCCACAATCTGCGGGGAAAACACTTGCCTATGACTTCTCTGGTATGTTTTTTCCAATATGCTCAAATCAGCCCTCTTAGGCTTGCTAATCTCAACTCTGCTTGGTCATCCATTGTGCATATGAAATGGTGATGGTGGTGGTGAAATGGGTGGATTAGTTTGAGTTGATGATAAAGTAGGTATTGTGGGATGAGATGGAGGAATGGATGTGGAAGGATGAGATGGTGGAGGCACAACTTGAGCATGTTGAACTGGTGGAGCAGTGAAGATGTCATTTGCTATGAAAGTACTCCATGAGATGTTCAATTGATCAAGGTGGTGGAGTATTATGATCTTGATGAGGGAGTGGTGAAAAATACTTTTCATCTTGTGATCATAATCTCTCTTTTGAACAAGGTAAGACATTTTTTCAATGCTCCTAAAGAGAAAATAAGGTATGTTGAGCATTTTGACCCTTGTGAAGTGAATTAATAACTGGAAATGATAGGTGTAGAGTCTCAAGAACATTTCTTCACAAGTAAAGTACTTCATGATGATTTTCATCATGGGGGCATACCTATTTAAGAGGTAAGAGAAAGGAAATACCCTCTTTCCTTCATTTTTGTACCTTGGCTTAATGTAGGCCTCATAGTAATGATACTCCAAGTATTTTTGTTTGTACCATTTTTCACCAACATTCGGAATTCCAGTGGCAGCTGCTATCATGGTTGTGGATACTATTAATGTGACACCAGCAAGGGTTGCTTGGTTTCCATGAAGATTAGAAATGAATAGCCTGGTCAAAACAGGGTGATATTGGACCCTTTGTATTTTTTCACAGTAGTCAAAGCATCCTACATGCTTGAAACATGTCACAATCATGGGAGAGGCCATGAGTTCTTTGGTATTTGGAGATTCAGTTCTAAGAATCCTCCCTCCTTTATGTGGCCTCCTCTCTTCCCTTTCTTCTTCCTCACTAATTTCTCTGCTTTCTTATTCCATAGTGTCTTGGCTAAAAACCCTAGGAAGATTATGGGACTGAAATGTAGCTTTAGGGAGTGGGGAATGGGATGAGAAAATTTAAGGAGATAGGGGAAGGGGTTTATGAAATGAGGGAGGTGACAGGGAGTAGAAATGATAAGCGAATTGTGAATGGGAATTTAATTATAGGTTTAGGGATTTTTGGAGCCTAGGGAATTGAAGCACCTAGGTCTTAGGGTTTGGGGAAAAAGGGCTTTGAGAAATGGAGATAGTGATATAGGGGGTAGAGATAGGGTCAATTGCAATGTAGGAAAGGAATGTGAGGTGGCAGGAAATGGAAATTGGGGATTTGATAGTGATACTAGGGTTTTAAGCTCAAGAAAACAACAAATCTTGCATACAATATAAAACACCACACAAATTGATTTCAGGAGAAGAGGAATGGTGTAATTGTGGCTTACTTGCTTGTTGGAGAGCATGGGAAATGATTTGATGAATTTTGAGAGAAATGCAATCGATTTGGAGGCTCATTGAGTGTTTTTGGGCAGGTGTGCCCTCCATTTTCCAGGTATGCAACACCTAAAGGCAATGCGCAGTGCGAGCTACAGGTGCGCCCTCCTGATGTCCAGGTGCACATTGCCACACAAAAAAACTCAAATTTTCACCATTCAAACTGGAATTTCATGTTATGGAGGTGGTGACTCAATGCTGCAAGGGAGAAATGAAGATGAATTTGATTTATTGAGGGCCTTTATACTTGGTGCATTGATGATTTGGGCCTTGGGACCCACTTTCTTCCTCTATCACTCACTTAATATTTTGAAACATTGTCCTTTCACTTGACTCTTTCTTTCTGAAAATTTTATCATTTGGTGTGATTTGAGAACTCTAGGATTTGATTTTTTGGTGCTTTGGCATGCTTGGAACATTGTGTTAGTAGCTTGGGAACTTTGTATTTATTACATATAAATGACATAAAATTACAAAATTAAAATTAAAATTTACATCTTTTTGGAATAAGAATTACAATTTAGAATAAAAATCACAACTTTGAAATGATAATTACATCTTTGCAAATAATCTCTTTACATAGTAAAGAGATGCTTATTTTGTTCACTCTTTCACTTGTTGACCTTATGCAATGGAATGGAGTTTTTATTGAGACCTTGGAAACCCTACTGACCTAATGAAACCTTGAAAAACCTTAAAAGGCCTAATGAAACCTTGAAGGACTGAATTTCGAGATGACATGACTGATATTGATTTTATGGATGATGTATAGTTAGCAAGGTATGGAGATATGCTAGCAAGTAATAAAATTTGTGGAAGAGTGATGATTTTTGGACTTGGGGCTACCATCAGTGACTAATTTTTTGCATGACCTAATGGAATGATAAAAAATTTATGAGTGGGACTCCTAAAATGATATGAAAAGAGGACTTTGATCACTGATGGCAGTATGAAAATACTAACACTAACAATATGGATTCTTTATGTGGTCTTCATATTTGGTCTTTTATCGTAAAATATTCCCCCTTAATATTCTTTCTTGATGAATTCTTCATGGTTCCCACTTCACAAGTGTCTTCTAGCATAGTCTCCTTATCCTCCTTTCTGAGCATAATTTTTCATGTCAAAGTACAGTACCTACAGATGAAATTCACTCATGACAAGACGACATTAGCCTGGAAATCTCATAGTCTAACCTTCTTCATGAAATGCATGGGATGATCTAGAACAAGGTACTGGGATGAGGAGGAGGCTCAGGGATTTCACATTTTGCAATTCCAATAGGAAAGAGTGAGGCTCTATTGAATGTGGTTTTGCAATGCATAGCATCTAGGAGTCAGAGAACGAAGATTGCGCAGTTGAGAGATTCATGGAGACAGTAGTGAGGGATTTCTTACTGAAACTACACAATGTACAGTTTTGGGAGACAGAGGCAAATGCCTGCACAGTTTGGCAACTCAGTGAGATAGTGATGAAGGCTTGCTCATTGTGATTGTGAAATTTCCAGTGTAGGGAAGCCAATGACTAAAGATTTCACAATTGAGCAAGTCAAAGAGGAAAACAGAAAGGGATTTCTCACTGAGATTGTGCAATGCACAATTAAAAGGAGAGACTAAGGCACTCGATTGTGCAGCTTTGCAGTTAAGAGAGACTAAGAGATAGACTATTAACTAAAATTGTGCAATACACAGTGAAATACTGACTGGAAGGAAAGATTGCGCAATTCTAAGGGGCATGAGGCAACAGTTGAGCATTGTGACTATACAATGTGTATTCCTTGGAGGTAGTGACTATCCATTATGTAGTTCCAAGAGGTAAGGATGCATAAATAGAGCTTAAAACTGCGCAATGCACAGTTTAGAGGGGCTGAGAGGGTCCAAGTTGGTCGGGCAGGAAATCTTCTGGAATTTTACTAAGTATGGGACTAGTGAGGAAAAGGTGAAACCAAGGAAGGAATTTAGCATGATCACACACTCAAAATAATCGATGACACAACATTGAACACTCATCACACAGAATCAACATGATCCCCTTAATGTGATGGAAAAACAACATCCTCCTCCAAGTGGGACACTTAGGAAACACTTTGTGGTGACAATGAAGACACCAATAAAAAAGTGCATAAAACTTGCAAAATGTGTTTAATGCATGTAATTATGATAGATGGAAAACAATAGTGCAGAAGAATGCATCAAAACCGCCATTCAAGAATGTAAAAATGACTCCCTTCAAGATGACACACTTCCTCAACCACAAGATGACACTTGTGAAAGTAAGTGAAAAGTGAAAATGACTCTTGAAAAGGCTTAAAGAAAATGAAAGTGACACATTCCAGAATGAATATATCATGAAATGACACTTGTCAGAGTGAAATCAAGCAAAAAAGACAATTGCGAACGTGAAAGTGACACTTATGAAAACAGAGGTGCGCAAAGCGACAGTTGAGAAAACTCACAGAAATAGAAGTATAATTGTAATCAAAGTGAGGAAGGATCTCAATGGAGAGTGCACATTGATTGTCATCATGTGTTGCGCAATGCACTGTTCTTATGGATTGTGCAGTCACTGTCACTAGTGATTGCTCAAGCTTTACCTTAAATAGTTATGCAATGCCTATCTAAGATTGCATAGAAATATTTGTGTTTGTGAATTCATCGAAAATTGAAAATGTGTGAGCAAATGATTTTGAAACTTAGAAGAATACTTAATACTTTTCAAAAAAATAGACGACTATTAAGTGGCCATGGGACGACAGATCACAAGATCCTCAATAGGCTCCAAAATTCAAGTGCAAGTAAAATTTTGGAGGGTGTTTTTCGTACTGATGACAGTTTCCAAGGTAAATCTCTATGTAATATGTGATTCCCTTTACTAACAATCTATGTACGTGTTGCATCACTATATAAGGTATAAATATTACGTTTTGTTCCATTTTGTTTGATAGGCTGCAAAATTATGTTCTTTTGTTATGAAATCACCCTGCTTTATTTTTACCAATTCACCTTTTTTCACCCTATAATTATCATAAAACCATGTGCATACCTTGGGAAACTCAAGGTATGATTATATTGTAGCTGTTACAACACCACCCAAAATTTTCAACTTATATATCTAAATTTTGGGTCCCCTTGTGCTTTTAAAGGTCTTAACAAAGCCAAAATCCTTTCATTGAGGCTACAAGCGCTAGTATGACCATAAGGCCCACTGCATATGCTTGTTTGTATGAATTCAACCTTGACATTAGGGTTTATTACATTTTTCGTTCACTTTTTTTACAGACAATGTTTCAACACTACTCCAATTTTTTTAAGTATATTAAAGAAATTTGGGGTTTTAAGAATTTTCCAAAACTATGTTCATGTGTGTCTTTTGTATTCCCAGGGGTTGGATCAAATTGTGGCATTAGAAGTATCTATTAATGGAAAAACGATACATCATATATCAATTATCGTAAGATTTATCCTTGTGGTTGAAAGGGTCCGGTTCCATTTTATGCAAATTTATAAGTACTATGTGGCATTCCAGTTGGTTGCAATATTTCTTAGGAGTCACATATGGTGATCTCACGCAAGGTCACATTCTCAAAGTTACCATTGTTTTCAAAGTTTGGTCAATTACAGAAACTAGATGTTGAATCTCATGAATCCAAGAATGACAAGGTGTCCCTTAATGATATTCCAGGAGGTGCGGAGGCATTTGAGTTTATGTCAAGTTTTGCTATAGGATCATAGTTCTGATAATTTCGTCAAAACACAATTGACAAGATTAATTGGGTTGCAGTTGGAAGATGCAGAATTGAATGACCTCCTTATTCCTTCCATGGCTTCCTCCAATGAGACTATTTATGATGTGGATGTTGTACAAACAATATTGGAGCATTTCATGAGAAAGAGCATGAGTCCTCCCACCAACCCTCTCTGGTCAAGCATACAAACATGAAGCATAGAACAAGGTCAGTTGAATATGTTCATTTTGTGGAGAAAGAAAGGTATATGCAAATTTTTAGGTGAATATCATTTCAATGAAGTGGTCTTGGGTAAGAAAAACTTGGTTATAAGACTATCATTTTATTGTGAGGATTATGTGCAATGGCCATGGGTAGTGGGTGATGTTTTTAGAGATGTAGTTTACATTTCAGAATGAATCGACTCAAGGAAAGCTTTAACTAGGGTCACTTATTTAGTCAATCAACAAAACACGGTTACCTTATGACAACATCAAGACAAAAGTACAATGCAACCAACTTATTACTATTTTTACACCGGGTTGTGGAGGTTTTCAAGCACTATTTTGAAGTGTTGGAGGAAGAATCTTTGAGATATAATTTTGTTTTGGTGTATGAACTATTGGATGAAATAATGGATTTGGGATACCCTCAATATACAGAGGCAAAGATTATTATTGAATTCATTAAAACAAATGCTTATATAATGGAAGTCACCCAACATCCTCCAATGCTTGTTACAAATGCAGTTTCATGGCGGAGTAAAGGAATACAACACAAGGAAAATGAGGTATTATTGGATGTAGTGGAAAGTGTCAATATGCTCGTGAACAGCAATGGAAAAATAATACAAACAGTTGTAGTTTGCGCTTTGAAGATGAGATCCTACTTGAGTGGAATGTTAGAATGCAAGCTTGGACTTAATGATAGTGTGCTCAAGGTCGAGCAGCAAAGTGACTCATTATTCCTTTATAATCAAAAAATACTTTGTTTCTTCTGAAAGGATGATCAAAATTGGAAAAGAAATGGGAAAACTATTCAAGAAACAAATGAACGGTTGAAGGTTGGAATTGTGGGTGATTTTCATTGTTATTATGCATATGGGGAAGATAATCCAAACCTACAATGACAAATCTATTGGATTCTTGATGATTCTTATGATGATCCGAGTAAATAATGGTGGCCACCCACCTATTCCACTTGGACCCCCAACATTAATTCTTTTTAGTTTCCTAATTTCCAAAATAGTTTCTATTTCAGCAATTTTCTATTTTTTGCAGTTTTTCAAGTCATGAACTTCTAGAGACGTTTTGAGGTCCTAAATGGAGTTTTCTTAAGAAACGAACAAACAAGAGACCAACAACCCTCCCATTTGCAATTTAATGTTATTTTACTCTGATAGATCTTTCTAACAAGGTATCATGCATGTCAATCAGAGATCGTATGCCAAAGTTACGACCCTAGGAAGTTGACGTTCCAACTAACCCCAGCGGGGCCCACAAGCTTTTGTCGCTTTATCTCCTAGGGTTAGGTTTTTGAATTTTTAGGGTTTTCCATTGTTTCTCGATGATAAAAAGGTCGTTGAACATCATTGTAACACAGTTCAGAAGGCATGTGTCTGACACATCTCTCCTCAAAGATAAGCTACCATTGCCTGAGCTAGCGCCAATTTGTTTCTTTTCTACATGTAAACAATTTTCAACATTTTCTATTTAATAAATGAAGTTGTGTTTTGTTGTATCTTTGTGTTTTTGTTTAAATCTATATTTCATTTCATTCCTTCATAAATTTAAATCATAAACATATTATAAGACAAATTCAATTTTGATGATCCTTTAGTTTTTCAAACCCACCACTCCGCTTTGACCCAAGCGTAGAGTCAAGTGATGCAACTAGAAGCAAAGAAATGCATTCATCATCTTGCATTCACAGTCCAAGAATTCTAGGGGAAGTAAATTCTAATATGGTTGTCATAAATAATGACTAAGGGACCAATCACATTCTTTTTACCTAAAACGTGTGTTCATTTGCGACCCTCATTCGATCTCATTTATAGATGTGATTGAATGCAATTAAATTTCGTTTCACTAAAGTGGCATCCTCAAATGTGACTGACCTCCACCGCATTCCCCAATGTGACTACCCTCTATCGCAAATGGCCATTGCATTTCACAGCCAGACCCATAGCCACTGTCTCTACAATTTGTCCATGCAATTTGCGACTTAGCCGATCACAATATTACTATGCCAATCTCATTTCCATTTTGTGACCTCCCTTTACTTTATCATGGGCGATAAATCCAGTACGCACTTCCAAACTGCGACACCTCACACGGCATTATCATATTTTTTTCTTATTCATCGACTTCCAAATTGATGTGTTCCCACAGTGATGCGTATTTACAGTCTCTAATGCACACCTTCCTCCCTATCACTTATGCGCTCAACCTGGACATGCGCTCTTCCTCTGGGTTTTTCCCTTGCACAAGAGCCCAAATTCTCACTTGGGTTTCAGCCTCAACTTCTATCCTTTCAAACTCTTGCATATATCTCCTCTTGCAGCGGTGTATTCTCATATCTAATTCACAAGTCCAGCATTTCAATTCCCTATTTCATGGAATTGTATTGATATGATGGCATGAGCCCATTTTCTTGGAATCTGTTATGCTCATTGGTCGAATTTCATGGTTTATTAGTTACAATCACATTGCTTAAATTTATATAGATCCATTGGTTCTATTCACAGGTGTATGACTCATTACATAGTTCCCATATCTCCCATTCACCCTTTTATCCCATCGCAGATTGTACTTTCTATCACCAGTGTCATAGAGGAATGGAATCATGATAATTTTGGGAAACTCCCACCTTTAGGTTGATAACTATGACTGGACTCGGCCTTTATCTCATCTCAAATCACACTTCTTATCCACAGAGGCACTATGACTAAAATCTGCAATTTACGTTGTAAACAGTAACTGTAGATAGAGATCTACGACTACATCTCTTCTCATTAGTCGCAAGTCACATTAGTAGGTCCCATCTAGTCTGAAGCCCTGATTTGTGATTAGACCAAACCCATGATATGTGACTTGTTCCAGAACTTATAAATACGATTAGCCTATTATAGCATCTGCATCAATTGAAACCTTATATACATAGGCTTCAGCATCACTTACACTACTGCAATCTAGGGTCATTGCAAAGATTCCTATACAATTCAGAAATAAATAGCAGAAAGAATATCGTGGAGTAAATGAATCCACTACAGAGATGGCATCCGCATGAGATGAAGGTACGCAATGTGGAAAGTTCAATTAAAGGAGTGTTTAGAAAAAGATTCGGATTTACTATAGTATAATTTGAATCTTGTCGACCTCTCAAATCCCAAAGGGAAAAGAGTGTTATTTTTCATGGATTAGGTTCACTGTAAGCAAGGCTATTGGAAACAATATTCCATTGCAAGGGTGTTTTTTTGGCTTGATGTGGTCTTATATTAGAGAATAGTGGTGTCTGTCGAGAATATCCTTCTTGTGTTAATGTTTCTTGGGGATAGATTGTTCTTTGTTTTAGATAATTGCATTTCATTATTTACATATTGAATTTAACCTACAACGTCATAACATTATTCAACAATATATACAATTATATAGAAAGAAAAATAGCACCATCAATGCAGTGAAACATAAAGGAACAATAGAAGAAAAGCATTCACACATAGAGACATCAAGATTGGTCAGAGACCAGGGAAAAACCCCACAAGGGGAGAAACCCTTTCAAATCCTTCTTCTTATTAGATTTTCATTGAATGTTTCAGCAAAGAGAGAGTACAACAATTTAGATCTTCAATCACAAAATTATCTAGCGAAACAATCCAATAATGTTCAAAAATATGAGCTCGAAAACAATGTTGATCAACGATAGCATCCTAGCATGTGGTCAACTGCATTCAACTATAAAAATAAAACCCTAATTTCTAGCCCACAGAGAGAGTGTACGTGTTTGCGATTGAAACACTCCAACTGCACTGATAAGCTTGCGGTTGCAACCAAAAATTCCTTGGGCAACCTTGCGGCTACAAATCAAAACCCTAGAGCATGTGTGCGAGTTTCAAACCCTGCAATTTTGGACTTGTACGAACCAATCTCCGTGAACCACTTCAAACCTGTGTGAGCCAAATCAAAGAAAGAAGAATGATTGATAATCTCCAACTGAGGGTCACTTGACTTGTATTTATAGCCATCCAAGGGTGTCCAATTTCATTTTAGGTTGACTTGTCCTTTTTGTGCACATGCGGTTTTCCATATTAAAATATATGTTTCCTTAACCAAATTAAATTCTTCCAGAGGCTAGGAGGGGTCTTTCCTAATGAGGAAGACTATCGAAAGGAGGAAATTTTTCCCTAATCTGCCAAAAATTAACATCTTATGCTAAAAATCAAAGTACACATGGGATGCCACAATACATAGTAATGTTTGGATCCATAAGGATTATTGCACCTATAGCTATTTTTTACTTTCACTGTAAAGGCTTATTAATTTGAAGGTGGACATAACAGTAGCTATGGAATTAGAGGGAAAATGTATTCACTCCCAATTTCCATATATATATTTCTATTAAAAAAAACTAATTGATTAAAAGTGAAGGAAGACTAAGGATGATTTTAAGTTGGTGGAGCGTGGAGTTGTGCATAATGATTTTTATTTCAATGCACTATAAAGCAGGGGAGTTGTGTTGAGAATTTGGAGGGCTAGTGATTAATTCAAAATTATCTTCTTGATAATTACTTGTGATATTACTTGAGTTACTTATGTCTTCCCTTTGTTAGCTTATTAAATATTTCATCAAGTCAATTATCAAAAGACACGAGACACAAGAATTAGGCTCCTAGAGCCAGGGCAAAACCTCTCCCTCTTGGAGAGGAAAACCCACGAGAAATTCTTCCTATAGATTTCATATGACAAGTAACATGACCTAGACTTAGAACCTTGACCTATTTATGCATCCAAGACCTTGTCCTTACTTATTTGATGTCCTCCAATGCTAGTCCTTCTTCTCTTCACCAAGTTGCATTGTTATGCACTAATACTTCCTTTGAACCTTGAGTTGAATCTTCAGTTGCTTGAGATATATATAAGTTGTGATGAGGAAAGTAAATCATAGATTTACTTTCCTTCTTTCTTATACTTTCCTATATCTCCTTCTCTTTGTAGACCACTGTCTTAATCATACATGAACTTGAGTTGGATGCCAATATCAGACTTTATCAACAACTTCACTTTAGAATAGTCTACAAGCTATCTTTGAACAGATCCACACTTGAATACTTCTCTTATACTTGGACAGTCCCGCACTTCATAATGATCACATGATCATGCTTATACCCTTAGACAAATTCGCACTTCAGGATGCTCATGTTCATGCATATAGATAGATCCGCACTTCAGTAATGTGTTGTAGCTTCAGGATGATCCGAACAGCAACTCCTTATGATCCGCACTTCAACATTGTTTTATGTAATGTAATCAGTTCTCAAACACTTCAAACTTTGCATTGAAATCCCATCCAATAAATCCGCACTGAACCTTACCACGGGAATCCACAAACCGTTTCAGAGATGACTGAATTTTTGTCACTCAAATGGCCGCAGAATAGAGGTATATATAGGAGCAGATCCATGGACTTTAGGCTGACCATACTTCTTTATTGTAGGCCGACTTGACATACTGTTGGAAGGCCGACTTGACACATCTTGTAGCTGATCTTTCATCGTAGATTGAGGGTTGATAATAGCCATTCTTCCATGGTTTCTGGATTAGGGCTTGGAGCATTCTTTGAGACTAGATCCTTCATATATATAGCACTTAATTACATTTATACTTAGAAGACAAAACCCTAGATAGACATCAAGAAGAAATCTATTAACCTATAATAATCTCTTTCTCATGAAACCCATGAAGCAAGTACAAAATACATTTTATTATCTTTGTCTTCTACTTTACATAAATCCATAATTACATAGTCAATATGAAGGCAGACCTAGTTACACTTTTCAACACTCCCTCTTAACTAGGGAGGTATTCATATAGGTACATGGTCACTTTCAAACTGAAGAACCTCATAAGAAGAATCAGATTGGTTATCGCATCTGTATAGCATCATATCAACCAACATTTTCCTAGTGAAAGGCCTTTACTAACAGCCCCATCTCTCACCGAGACAATGGGCTTCAATGCTGGCGAGACACATGACTTATAGACACCATAGTCATTTTCTATCCAAGGTACATACCCCACCCAGGTCTTCCCATAGTATGACCTTCTTGGACTATTCTTCTATTGGGTAGCCAACCCTCAAAGAATATCGGTCCTCGAATGCCAAATGATTACCCAATCCTCCATTATGTATTACAGGTGAAGACCAGAATTATGTGTTTATCCATTCTCTCCACATGGCCTTCACTAAGACTTACTGTTGTTATTCCTAGTCTAGTGCACAACACATGTATTAGAGAATCACATATGTCACTCCCTCTTGGCTCAGGAATTACATACTTCAAGCTTCTTCCAAGTAAGAAACTTACCACCAGGCTCCCTCTCAACCAGGATCCTGCAGCAACAATCTAGCTACTCATGAAGAATTCCTCCCCTCGATGTCATGGATTTCGATATTGAGGAATCTTCAACTTTTGGCTTCATAGGGCATAGATCATCCATCACTTTCATTCACGAGTCATGTCCACTATCAGAAAGTGATTCATCAGTCTTTTTCATTTGGTCCATCGTTACACCACGCTGCTTTCCTTCAAATCATCTCGAAGGATCATACATCCTTTATCATGATTAGCAGCCCTGCACAAATTCATCTAGATAAACATATACATATGAAATTTTAAAACAAAAGTTACCTCAGTGATGATCTTTCTCCACAACATCTTCCTGTAAGCATCGACATCCTTTATTCAGATTGACACATATCCTAATGATATGTTTTGTCAAGGGTCTTCTTATTTACCAAACTTTTGTTAGAGTCTACATATCCTCCCAGGAGATCTCCTAGTCACATCTTCTTGGCTTCCGGATGATAACTGCCTCTTGACATGATTTCATTTCATGATCTCTTCCTTTCTGCACATTCTTCATTCCCAGGAACTTACAAGTTTTCCAGCTCCTCGTTCATATACACCCACCTCATATTCCATGAGGATATATTATGTTGATATCATATGTCAATGCACCGAGAGTTCCTCCTTCATAGATCATACTTCTAAATATGGAAGTCTATTACCTGCAACCATATGACATGACTTCGCAGCATCCAATGCAGCATATAAATATATACACACCTCATACCTTTATCATTTGAGTCATCCTATAGCAGATTTACTAGAATGACAAGCTTCATTCCCTTGACCTACTTTATTCATATGTCATCACATCCCAGAAGCATGTTTCCATGATGACCCTTGATCTTGATGACTGCCTTCCATCAGTATTGTTATCATATAGGTTTTCCCTGGAGCTACTACACCAAGAGCGCCTACCATGATTTTATCACGATTCTATAATATACATTGCTTCCTATCATACTATTTCACAACCAATAGAAATCACTTAAAGGAGAAGATGATCCTAATCACAGTTTAGATCCCCTGCTTCTTCTTTCTTAGATTTCTTTGCATCAGGTTCTTCTCTTATATTTGAGACATGGGCTTCTTCCTTTTTCCTCGTGTGCTTTCTAAATTTAGGAAAATCTCATTTATAATGCCGAAGATCATTACATCCAAAGCATCGTGCTTTGTCCACATTTCTCTTCTTATTCTGAGGACCAGATTTACCGAATCTTCTTTTCTTCCCGGACATGGCGGAAAAGGCTTGATTCTCTACACTTGATCCTCCTTTCAATATTGATTCTTCTATATTACCTAGAATTTGGAATGGCGTGGCTTCTTCTCTCCTATATATGCTGGAAGTGGAACATCTCCATTCTTTCAGTAAGACATTTTGTACCATAGTGATTATTTCTCTTTCAGACATTACTTCTCCCAACTTTAGTAATTGTTCTTGTATTGCGAAAATCTCCATCATATATGGAATTATTCCTTCCTTTGACATTCTCAATTTGTATAGTTTTGTCTCAGGGATATTATATCCTTTGTAGAACCTTTCGAGAACAATTCCACCAATTTATCATATATTTCTTTTCAGGATTATAGCTTTGATACATAGGGAGTAATAGAGTCTTTTATGGATTCTATAAGAATCCTTCGAGCTCTTATGTCTCCCTGCATGTACTTGATATATGCTAGAATGTCTTCTTTTGGAGGTTGAATTGTAGATCCTTCTATGAAACCCATAACTTCATTTTCAATTAGCTTCAGATCTATCATTTTCTTCCATGCATTAAAGTTTTATAACCCAACCAATTTTTTTCTCTCTGTATAATGAGCCATTTTGATAGATTTAGATAAATTCATAGATACTTACTTGAGTAAGTGACTTTATCCTTTAGCAGCTTCCTTGATGAAGAATTTAGGAGCTTCTTCTTAGATAGAAAACTTCAAACTAGGCGATCTTGGATCCTTGATCGTAAAGGATGTCTTCAAAAGATGGTGTCCTCTTCTACCACTGTCTTGAATGTAAATATTTGATGACCAAGATTATTTCTTGAAAATATGACCATTTGAATGAGATGAAGATCTTGAGAGATTCCTTGCAAATTTATTTTACTCTTCACCCAAACTTTGATTTTTTCTTCCTGGAGTGTCTCTTTGTCAAGCAGCCCTTGAGTTCAGCACCTTAGCTCTGATCCCATGTTGATAATTTGGAGGGCTAGCGATTAATTCAAAAATCTCTTCTTGATAATTACTTGTGAGATTACTTGAGTACTTATGTCTTACCTTTGTTAGCTTATTAAATATTTCATCAATTCAATTATCAAAAGACACGAGACACAAGAATTAGGCTCTTAGAGCTAGGGAAAACCTCTCCCTCTTGGAGAGGAAAACCCACGAGAAATTATTCTTGTAGATTTTAGATGACAAGTACCTTGACCCAGACTTAGACCCTCGACCTATTTATGAATCCAAGACCTTGTCCCTACTTCTTTGATGTCCTTCAATGTTGGTCCTTCTTCTCTTCACCAAGTTTCATTGTTCTACACTAGTACTTCCTTTGAACCTTCAATTGAATCTTTAGTTGCTTGATATATATATAATCTATAATGAGGAAAGTAAATCACATATTTACTCTCCTTCTTTCTTCTACTTTCCAATAACTCCTTCTCTTTGTAGACCACTGTCTCAATCATACATGAACTTGAGTTGGATGCCAATATCACACTTTATCAACAACTTCACTTTAGAATAGTCTGCAAGCTACCTTTGAACAAATTCGTACTTGAATACTTCTCGTATACTTGGACAGGCCCACACTTCAGAATTATCACATGATCATGCTTATACCCTTAGACATATCCGCACTTCAGGATGCTCATGTTCATGCATATAGATAGATCCACACTTCAGGAATGTGTTGTAGCTTCAGGATGATCCGAACAAAAACACCTTATTATCCACACTTCAGAACTGTTTTATGTAATGTAATCAGTTCTCAAGCACTTCAAACTTTACACTGAAAGCTCATCCAATAAATCCACACTGAACCTTACCACAGGAATCTGCAAACCATTTCAGAGATGACCGAATTGATGTCACTCAAATGGCCGCAGAACATAGGTATATATAGGAGCATATTCATGGACATTAGGACGACCATACTTCTTGATTGTAGGCCAACTTGACATATTGTTGGAAGGCTGACTTGACACATCTTGTAGCTGATCTTTAATCGTAGATTGAGGATTTATAATAGCCATTCTTCCATGGTTTCTGGACTAGGTCTTGGAGCATTCTTTGAGACTAGATCCTTCATATATATAGCACTTTATTAAATTTATACTTATAAGACAAAACCCTAGATAGACATCAAGAAGAAGTCTATTAACCTATAATAATATCTTTCTCATGAAACCCATGAAGCAAGTACAAAATAAATTTTATAATCTTTGTGTTCTACTTTACATAAATCCATAATTACACAGTCAATATGAAGACCGACCTAGTTACAGTTTTCAACAAGTTGGAGGAGGAAAGACTTTCGTTGAAGAAAATGGGAAAGGGGACTTTGCACCTAATGATGTTACAATATTTTGATTGATAGAATCTATGAGGCAACACATTTAAGAGAAAGTTTTTACTTTCGAGATGACATGTTGAAGAGAGGTATTGCTCCAAACATTGACATTGCAATTATCAGTGGTCTTTGTCGGGAAAATAAGATGGTCGGGGAAAATAATTTTTTTAATGAAATGGGGAAACAAGGCTTGTTACCAAATTTAGTTACCTACAATGCAATAATTGATGGTCATTGCAAGGAAGGTAATATAGTAAAAGCTTTTGAACTACGAAATGAACTAGTGGATAAGGTCATGGTTATGGATGTCTATACAAAAAAATGCACTTATTAATGGGCTATGCAAGGTAGGAAGAATGTAGGAAGTTAGGGATCTAATGAAGGAAATGATTTCCAAGCGTGTGATGCCCAGAAAATTTTGTGACATCTCCATTATTAATGGATATTGTAATGGAGGAAACACAAAAGAAGCTTTTGGCATTTTAAATGAAACCATATAGAAAAGAATTGAGCCAAATATTATAACCTAAAATTAATTTTTTCATGGTTTGTGTAAGGAAATAAATATGTAGGCTTCACATGCACTTCTGAAGTGCTAAATAAGGGATTGATCGCTAACAATGTTACACATACCATTCTGATTTATGGATACTGCAAGCAAGGAAACAACTCAAAAGCATTTAAGTTGTATTATCAAATTGTTGAGAAAGGTTGTACCCCAAATGTTATGACCTATACCTCACTTATAAATGACAGGTGTAGTAGCAAGAAAATATACTTTCACTACAACAAATGAACAACACAAACCTACCCATTAGCTCATGCAAGTTTCCATTCTCCAGGATTCTGAAACAACGTTGGAAACAAGTGCTCTAGGGTTCTAGATAACCATATCTTTTATCCTCATAACTTATATTCTATCATAATGTAAAGATATATTTGAGCATGTAATAACCATTAGACATCAGAGAGCCATGAGGAAGGTTAAAAGTCACGACGGTAGATGAAACGGCACGAGAGAAGGTGAAAGGTCACCCTCCTTACTTCTATAAATCTAACCTCATGCTTCATTTGGAGGGGGACTTTAGCACTTGAGCTAGGATTAGCACTAGATAGTTAGTTTGTGCTTAAGGAGCTAGAGGCACTCAACTCTTGGTAGCTAGTAGAGTGTTTTGTGGTGAGGCTAGGGTTTTTTCTTTGAATATGGTATGAGCATCCCATGTTCCACTATTGGGATTTGATGGACCTACTAAATATGTACTTGAATTTTTAGCATGGATAATGAGAATTTCTTCACTTTTGGCATTGATTCTTGTGCATATTTACAGTGGTTGTATTGGCTATCTTGTATTTCCATTTGCGTTTGCTTGTATACTTTCATGTGGGTGATATGTTAATGAACTCATTCGTGGCTTATGGATTGCATGTCACCGTTTGAATCTATGCTTAATTATTTCATGTAATGCTGGTAACTTATTGTGAATTGATTTGAAATTTACCTTTGACACTTTCCTGTTCATGTATGTCTGAGAGGGTTTTAGCTCACTGGTCCTTCTTGTGGCATGCTTCTTGTTGTTGTTTTGTTGTTATATTCTTGTATCTTGTTTTATTGATAACCTGCAAAACAAGATACAAGAATATAACCACAAAACAAAGTTCATTCTTATATTCTTGTATCTTGCTTAGTTACACTTTTTGTTGGAAAGTGTAACTAATTTCAGTCTTCATAATGACATTTAATTGTGATTTTTGTAAATGATGAAAAGAAGAGAATAAACGTATTTCTGTAATGCCTTGCTTCATGGGTTTCATGAGCAAGATTTTTTCATTTAGATGGCTACCATTGAGAGCCTTAGGATTTATCATTACTATCAAATGAATTAATGTCATGTATAAATAGTTCTTCTTGAGAATGTGTCATATGTATAGAAGTCTATAAATCCCTTCAAATACAAGCACTAGTCCTTCTCTTGAATTCGGCCTCAAAACTAAGAACAAACTCATGTCGACTCACCTCAAATGGACACAACGATTCACCCTCTCATGTCATATTATTTATGAATGGAAAACCACTATATATACTAGTGTGAACTTCACGGAAAATACAGTCAAGCAATTCAGATCAAACTCTAAAATTAGGATGGACAATTATAGTCAACAGTTCGGATGTCATTTTAGGAAGAGGCTCGAATAAGGGTAAGAAAAATCTTATTGTAACTGCAGATATTATATTGTAGACTGGAGCCACAATTTCCGTGATTCCACAGTGACATTCCCTCATTTTCTATCACAGTAAGGATCTCAATGTAATTCAATGTCACCACAGTTCGTTGATATCACAGTTTGGCGATTATCTCAGTTATGATGATTCTATAGTATTGGTACTATGTTACACTCTCGATCCTGCTACAGTCAAAGGTTTGTTGTCATCTAAAAGATAAGATCTTGATGTCATAATAAGAACTTAGTGTTATGACTATTATGAGACCTCAAAGGTAACAACACAATGAAGAGGATCACAGTAATTACAGTAATGGAAGAGGATTCAAGAAGAAGAAAGGAGTTGAATATAGTCAAGAGAACTAGTGTCCCCGTCTTGGAGTGGCTAATACGTCAAGGGTCTTGGTCTTGGTATTAATCAATTGGAATCTCTATAATAATGATTTGTGTGGGTTTTCCTCTCAAAGAGTGAGAGGTTTTGGCTTTGGCTCATATCCTACATTTTTTGTCTCTTGTCTATTTTGTTTATGCATTAGTATTTGTTTGATGAATAAGAACAATAATAATCTAAGTGAGAAGAAGATCCTAATCTAAATAAATGAAAAAGCACTCACAAGCAGTTACTAATCAAGGAGAAATCACCTAATTTTAATACCCTATATTTTTGAACATGGTATCAGAGTTAAATTGACAGTTAAGGAATGGAATCTAATTAAAGAGACACTCAAGGATCAAGTTTCAAGGAAGCCATCAAAGAAATTTGAAGGATATCAAAGTAGAGTCGAGATATAAAAATAAAGTCTACTTAAAAAGGAAGTCTTGGGATCATCAATCAAATCAAGGTAACTAGAAGTCTACACTAGAAAAAGTGTTGGATCCTCTAGTCGTCATCAAAAGACCACAAACACCCTCATCAAGTTGAAGATATCTACAATGCAAGGTAGCACAAAGCGTATAAATATAAGAGAAGGATTTCTGATATGCACTCATTCACCAACTAGAAATTTGAATTATCTTGAAAGCTAGAAGGAATTATCTTCATCTTCAAAAAGATATAAGTAAAGTCCCTCTAATTGAAGGTTGTTCATCCATAAAAGACTTGATCTAAAGGCGTTATAAAAGGAGCAATATCCTTTCATTGAATAAGGGATTTTCATTTGGAAGAAGATCATCCAAAAGTGGCACTAATGCATCTTCTCCAATCACCATCAAAGTGATCAAGTTGAATATTTCATATTCACTTGTAAAGTAAGTATCTTTCATTATATAATCTAATATACTAAAATGACTTCGTTTTGCAAGGAGATCTATAAGCTGGTTGGGTCATTGAACTTCCTTTCATGAAAAAGGAGGATAGACATAGTCCTTGAAGAAAGTGAATTCATTTCAATGAAAAAGTATCCAAACCATATGAAGTCAAGCATGATATGAATGCATGGAAAGTGATCAAGGGGCTCAAGGGATTCTTATGAAATCAGCCACAAGTCCCCTCATTCCCTATATAGCAGGATTGGAGACATCAAAAAGATATATGATAAGTTGGTAAAACTATTCTTTGAAGATGCGATAAAGAAGTTCATATCAATTGGATCTGATCTACACAAATTGAAGGTATCAAAGGATAAAATGTTATCTTCATAAGATATCAACTGCAAGGATATGGTAGATGTGATAAGGAGATAATCCTCATTATTCTAAATGAACTAATTAATGAACAAGGTAACAAATTTCTATGAGGATAAGAAGGCTATCCCATTCAATAACTTGTGGTTTCTATGCAGAATAGAAGAAAACAGGTCGAGGGAAAAAGTGTTCAGACATTTTTCGAAAGGAAAGAATAACATAGCTAAGATTCAATACTATGAACATTACAAGAAATATTGTCCTAAGTTCAAGAAGGGAAATAACAAGGAAGATAGAAAAGTATTCCATTTCATCGAAGAAGTGGAGGAAGCTAAAAGAGGAAAAGAATTAGAAGCAAGAGCTCATGACATCACTAGAGGGAATCATGAAGGACAACTGGAACAAAATACATGGCAGTCAAATATGAAGGATATAGCTCTTGGGAACCTCATTGGAAACTTAAGGAAATGAATAAGTCATCTAGGACAAGTCTCATCATACATCAAGTCAAAAGGAAACATTTTTTGAATAGGGATATGAAATATCCTTAATATTATCTGATGGAATCCTCATTGGAGGGTTCACCTATCTAGAGAGGAAGCAAGTGTTTCATTAGGAACTCTAACTTGTGGAATTCATGGGATGATGGTATAATGACATAAGATATGAAGCAGATCAAGGGATTGAAGATGTTTTCAATAAAAGAAGTTGTTGAAAGAAATATGACCTAAAGGTAAATGAGGTATGTATGCTTGTATTCGATATTATAAATTCATGTTGTATGGTAGCAGGTAACAGGGATCATTGCTCTAAGAAGCATGCTCAAACGAAATGAATCTCCTCCTATGAAAGGATGTCGGAAGCCATGGGTCACACTAGATGAAATCAACAGAATATGTACTCATATGGAATATGAGGTGATTGAAAAAAAAATCTTATTGGAAGTTCTTGGGAATGTAATGTGTGAAGAAAGAAAGGAAGATATCATAGATTGTGCAACCATGGAAGAAGGCATTCAACATTTGAGGCCAAGAATATTTGACTAGGAAATCTCTCGAAAATATATGAAGACTTTGATGGAAGTCTGGAAAAAGATGCAGACCCTTGACAATAAATATCTTTGGGAGATATGTCAACATGTATGCAAGATGTTGATGCTAACTAGAAGATGTCATGATGAAATACCATCACAAAGGTAGTTTTTTTATTTAAGTGTTCATTTCTTATTTTTGAACAAATATCTGGATGGGATTATGCAGGACTTACAAGGGAAGAACTGTGGATGTATTCCTAGAAGGACCATATAGAAGGATTTAAGATCCCTCTAAAAGAAGACAACATGAAGAAGGCAGCATGATATGAAGTAAGGCCAGATATAGATTGATGGATCACTTTCTAATGAAAGGAATGATGACATGAATAGCTCATGGATGAAAGTTATGGATGGTATGTTCTCTATGAAGAAGTCCCAAAAGATAAAGACTCCATAAATTCATGACATCAAAGGAAGGAGTTCTTATAGAATCTAGTTGTCCCATAATCTCCACCTAAGGAGTTGTTGTAGGTCCCTAATTAAGAGGGAGACTAGAAACAAGTTTCTTACTTGGAAATTCCTAAGCCAATAGGGAGCTTAGGTACATTCCTTGTATAGGAATGAGTACATTCCTTTATTGGAATATGTCCTCCCTAATTGAGAGGGAGAGATAGACACATCATTCGAGTCTTCACTTGGGAAGACAGAATGGAGGATTGGGTGATATGATCTGGTGTCTGATTATCTATGAGGATGAGATAGGACATCAAAGATAAGAGTAGTTGTAGAGGACCGATATTATTTGAGGACTAGGAATCCAAGATAAGAATAGTCCTGGTGGAACACACCCTGAGAACTCGGGTGGGGTATGTTCTAGGAGAGAAAATGATTAGGGTGTCTATAAATCATTGGTCTCGCCAGCATTGAGATTAGATCTTGTGGAGAGATATACCTATTAGTCAAGGCCTTGCTATGTGACAATGTTGGTTGATATAATGTTATACAAATGGGTTACCAATCTGATTCTTCTTATGAGAAATTATTCATATTTAGAATGACCAAGTACCATTATGAAGACCTCCCTAGTTAAGAGGGATTTTTGGAAAGTGTAACTAGGATCGGTATTCATAATGACATGTAATTGTGATTTTTTTAAATGATGAAAAGAATAGAATAAAAATATTTTTGTAATGTCGTGCTTCATGGGTTTCATGAGGAAGAGTTTTTCATTTAGATGCCTACCATTGAGATCCTTAGGATTTATCATTATTTTCAAAATAATTAATTTCATGTATAAATAGATCTTATTGAGCATGTGTCAAATGTATATAAGTCTATAAATCCCTCCAACGACAAGCACTAGTCCTTCTCTTGAATTCGACCTCAAAATAGAGAATAAAATCATGTCAGATCACCTCAAATGGGCACAACGGTTCACCCTATCATGTCGGATTATTTAAGAAGGGAAAAACACTATATATACGAGTGTGAACTTCACATAAAATATAGTCAAGAAATTTGGATCACACTCTAAAATTGGGATGGACATTTACATTCAACAGTTCATATGTCATTTCAGGAAGAGGCTCGGATAAGGGTACATAGAATATTGGTGTAACTGCAGATATTACAGTGGATACTAGAGCCACAGTTTCATTGATTCTATAGTGGCATTCCCTCACTATCTTGGTACTATATCACAGTTAGGATCTTGGTGTAATTCGGTGTCACTACAGTTAGTTGATATCACAATTTGGTGACTATCTCAGTCATGATATACCACGTGTGAAATTCCTCATCCTACTCCTGCTTCATTTCCTAATGAAAATTATATCATTAATAATTTAGGTGATGAAGTGTGTTTGCAGGAAAAGGAACCAAGTTTTATTTATTTTTAAACTCTCATACATCTTGTGTAAATGATACAACCTAGAAATCAAGTTGTTAAAACACCTCCCCCTATTGATGAGATCCAACTTGAGCTCGTGAAAAATCTTCCAGAATCTATTTCTGAATCTCTTCAGAATATGCTCCTGCATTCACCTATTTTCAATGACCTAGGTCTTGTCTCATATAATCATGAATTTCCTATCAACTCCATGGAGCATATCATGCGTGTTGATCGGTTTCTTCCTCAAGTTGACACTAATGTGAAAAAATCGAGTCTTGAATCAATTTGGGTTCAAATTGATGCCTCTTCACTTGAGTCTTTTAATTTTCCATGCCATGATTTATTTAATGAGTCTGCTACACCAAAAGTTTATCCAAACCCTTTAAATTATTATCCCACTAATTTTGATTGCAATCAGGTGCATAATAGTGTTTCCTCTCAATCATAAAATGGAAATATTGAATCCATTGTTCATGATATTTTCCGTCTACCATTTGTAACAAGTGAATAGGAAGAATCTACATCTTGAAAAGCTCAAGGAAGCCCTTTGGGTTGTTGGGAAAAATGCGAGGGGTGAATCGGTATTTAGTGCGACAAATAAATTTTTACTTTTGTCTTCAAAAGCCCTCTGCTTTCTTTCACCGAAGCCAACTCGCGTATATACGCGTATATCCTTTGCAGAACTCGCGTATGTCCAGAGATCTAATTATGCATTTAATTCTTAACTTAGATCATTGCATTATTCATTCATAGGATGTTTTAGAAACAGTAAACAGGTGCAGAAAGAACAGAATAATCATCACACATAAGAAACACACATGAACACCAGGATTTTAGGTGGAAACCCAATTCGGGAGAAAACCACCGCTGCCGTCGTCTCAGTCTTCAATATTTATTATAAAGAAAACTTCTTACAACCATGTATTGGCGCAGACTCATACCAGCACGCAGGAACCCACCTGCAGAAGGCTAAAACCTTCTCTTGTTTACCAGCCTCTCCTGGAAGGGAGCTACAACCCCCTGTACTCGTTTACCATCCTCTCCTGAAAGGGAGCTACGACCCCCTGCTCTCGTTTACCAGTCTCTCCTGGAAGAGAGATACAACCCCCTAACTGAAGGCTTTGACCCTCAGCACCACTGCAGACCACGTTTCATCAATTTTCAAACTGGATCAAACAGCTTCAACACAATCCTTCACTTATCAACAAACATCCTTTTCCCATTGCATCAAACAAAACAATGAAACCACTGTAACCAGAATATCAGAGATAGCCCAGACTTCAGAATAGATATGGAGAAACTCAATCAGCTTTGAGCAACCATCAGTTCAGATACCATACGCGCTTTTCTTTAAACAGATCCGAGTATACACGCGCTTTTAATGTAGCGAACCCGCGTATACATCTGTGCACTTTTCAGAAAAACCCTAACAGTCCATACGCGCCTTTGTTTAAACAGATACGCGTATACACGCGCTTTCCATGAAACGAACCTGCGTATAGATCTATAAAAGATAAACTTTGCATAACAGACCAGATCTATGAACTTACCCATATTTCTTCAATTTCTTCAATAGATTTGCGCCAGGTCTTCATTACTTCTTTTCAGATCATCCTAGAGATTCATCATTTCCAGATCTAGAGGATTTGAATCTTCATCACATTCATAGGTGCATCATAGATTCAGATCTATCGATTAAGAACAGAGTTAAACCATACAGATAAACTTCAGAGTGAAGTATTCATTAATGCCCAGACACTTGCACACCCTAGCACACTGATCTTCTTCTCCTTATATGGATTATCCTTTTTTTTTTTTAATACCATGAGCCAAAACCACATCTCTTCCGATGGTATTCCTGGACGGGATCAAATAGACAATCCAGCGCTCAATACAATGGGTCAATACCATGTAAAGTCCCCTGGTTTTACAAATTTAGAGCGCAATTAGGCATACGCGACTTGGCACGTACTTTTTCGCGTGCATACGCTACTTCTCCTAAGCAAACCCACGTATGCTTTGTGATACACACTTTACATCATTGTTCTGACCCTCACTGATATTTCTTTCTCTGGTACTTATGAGCTGCTTGTAGAACATCAGATTTACATCATTAATAAACTCATCAAGCATCAAAGACAACTTCATCAAGTAGGTTGCCATCATCTTCATCAAGTGGGTTGCCATCAAGGACAACACATTGCATCATATTGCCAACAATCTCCCCCTTTGGACTTGATGGCAACCATGATGGTGTTTGATCACCACAACAGATAGATACATTGATTATAACCATTATACAAACACAATGATGCTCTCCCCCTATTCAAACACCATGTTACTCTCCCCCTTTGACATCAAGGGCAAAGGGCGGATCAAAACTAAAGCAAGGTTTTTCTTCTCTTGTAGAAAGAAGAGCTCTGTAGATCTGATGTGCACTGAAGTTACCATGCTCCCCCTGAGTTCATGCTGAATTTTCAAACATATTTTTCAATGAAGTACATGACTCTATGACCTTTCCTATCACCAAGGACTCATACTTACATCAAATATCCAACCAAGTGGATTTACATATGCGACTCAAGTACCCAACCAAGTGGGTTTACACATTTTGACTCAATTACCCAATCAAGTGGGTTTACAAATTTGACAAAGTCCTTACATGATTGAATATTACAATTTTTACATCATTAAAAATATGACCTTTTATAACCAATACCAAAAAGACCTCAAGAAAGAGATCATATTTTAGAATCATCATAATGCCAACAATGCATTACGCTCAGCAAGAATAATGCTCCCCCTTAGCTTGTGCATCCTGAACACTTTCAACAGCAAATCATCAAGGCATCTTTACCCAATATCAGAGAATAAAACAGAAATATAAGAACTGGAACACCACCAGAGACACCAAACATCATCAGAGATACCAAACATCACCAAAGTTTGTGCTGAAGAATGCTGACCCAAACAAAATTTGTCAGCTACCAACCATACGTGGTTTTTTGTGTATGAACTCATGTATATATGCCACTGTCTTCCAGGAAACCCACGTATCCAATTTAATCTTCTGAATTTTAATCAGATCTGATCCTCTGCATGGCAGAGACTACTCCCAAATTTTGTCTGAGATATTCGAATGCTTCCCTGGGCAGAGGTTTGGTAAATATATCAGCAACTTGTTCTTTGGAGGGAACATACTCCAACTTCACCTTTTGTTCAAGCACTTGTTCACGTAAGAAGTGATACTTGATGGGAATGTGATTGGTCTTGGAATGCATAACAGGATTCTTTGAGATACTGATGGCACTTGTATTATCACACATAATGGAGATAGGAGGTGAACATTTGATTTGAAAGTCTTGTAAAGTTTGCATCATCCAAAGAAGTTGAGTGCAACATGATGCGGCAGCTACATATTCTGCTTCTGCTGTAGATAAAGCAATAGAGTTTTGCTTCTTGCGGAACCAAGATACCAACCGAGGCCCCATATAGAATGCACCACCACTAGTGCTTTTCCGATCATCAACATTTCCAGCCCAATCTGCATCAGTGTAAGCATGAAGAGTAAGATCAACATTCTTTGGATACCATAGTCCAAAGTCTTTAGTTCCTTGTAGATATTTGAATATTCTTTTGACAGCCTGAAGGTGAGACTCTTTTGGATTAGCTTGGAATCGTCCAACAATCCCAACTGCATGCATAATGTCCGGTCTAGTCCCGGTGAGATAAAGTAGACTTCCTATCATAGATCTGTATTCTGGTTGATTCACCGTGGGAGAATCATCATGAGAACTGAGATTACATCTGGTTATCATTGGTGTACTTACAGGTTTGCACTCTTCCATGCCATACTTCTTCAGAATTTGCTTAAGTTATTTTTCTTGTGATAAGAATATACCATCTGCAGTTTGATGCACTTGCAAGCCAAGAAAGAATGTTAGTTCCCCAAGTAAAGACATTTCAAATTCTTGCTGCATGACAGAAGCAAATTTCTGACTCATAGATTCTTCATTACTTCCAAAAATGATATCATCGACATATACAACCACAATCAATAGTTTATCCTTTTCAATTTTTGTGTATAAGTTACTATCATCAGACCCCTTTGAAAATCCTTGTTGATGAAGATATTTGTCAAGACGATAATACCATGCCCTTGGAGCTTGTTTGAGACCATATAGAGCCTTTTTAAGTCTACAAACAAGATTTTCATCATTTCCCAAATTGAATCCTTCTGGTTGTTCTATATAAACTTCTTCTTCTAGATCACCATTGAGAAATGCAGATTTAACATCCATTTGATAAACTTTGATTTGTTGAAAACTTGAAAAGGCAAGAAACATTCTTATTGCTTCAAGTCTAGCTACAGGAGCAAAAGTTTCTTCAAAGTCTATACCTTCTTGTTGAGTGTACCCCTTGCAAACAAGTCTATCTTTGTTTCTTACAACATCCCCATTCTCATTTAACTTGTTTTTGAATATCCATTTAGTTCCAATGACATTTTTGTTATGAGGTCTTGGTACTAATTCCCAAGTGTGATTCTTTTCAATTTGATCAAGTTCTTCATTCATGGCTTGAACCCAGCATTCATCTTTGCTAGCTTGATTGACATTGTGTGGTTCAATAGTGGATAGAAATTCCAGATAGGTAGAAGATCCCACAAGAGTCCTTCTTGTTTGTACACCTGATCCCTTATCTCCCAAAATTTGAGATTCTGGATGATTCTTTTGAACAAATCTGGATGGAGCTTTTTCAGATAAATCATCTTCAGGTGGTTCACTGTCTATATCATTGCTATTTGATGTAGAAGGATATAAGTCACCATCGTCTTCATTTGTTGTTTGTTTTTCTTCTTTTGGGGCTGCAGGAGACTCATCAATAACAACATCAATACATTCAACAATATTCCAAAGTCTTTTATTGTAACATTTATATGCTCTACTCGTAGAGGAGTAACCAAGAAGTATTCCTTCATCTGCTCTAGGTTCAAACTTGCCAAGTTTTTCATCATTATTTTTGATAAATCATTTACTTCCAAAAACTCTAAAATGCTTCACAGAGGGAGAATTACCATACCAGAGTTCATATGGAGTTTTTTCACTATTTACCCGAACATGTGCCTTGTTGAGAATGTTTACTGCTGTATGTGCTGCTTCTCCCCAGAATGTGTCAAGTGTTCCAGAATCATCAAGAATAGCTCTAGCCATTTGTTGAACTGTTCTATTCATTCTTTCTGCTACGCCATTTTGTTGTGGAGTTCTAGCTACAGAGAACTGTCTTTTTATGCCATGTTGTTCACAAAATTCAAGAAATTCATTTGATGTATATTCTCCTCCTCGATCAGATCTAAGACACTTGATTTTTAGATCTAATTCATTTTCAACCAGTGCTTTGAAGATCTGAAATTTCTCAAATGCTTCATCCTTGTGTTTAATCAACCCAATCCAACACATTCTAGAGAAATCATCAATAAATAAGATATAGTATTCTTCACCACGTGGTGACTTTTTCCTCATAGGTCCACATATGTCAGTATGAATGAGTTCAAGAGGCTTGCTTGATGATCCTTCCTTGGCATTAAATTGCACTCTGGTTTGCTTACCGAATTGACAGGATTTGCATATGATACTTTCAGGTAGAGTAATATTGGGAAGACCACGAACAACATTAAGTCTGCTTGATTTGTTGATTTGAGAGAAGCTTAGATGCCCCAGCCTTCTATGCCATAGCCAATTTTCTGAAGATTGACTCAAGTAACATTGTTCTTTGCAGTTCTTCAATACATACAGGTTTCTTGGAGTTCTTTTTCCTTTTATAATTGTTTTACCTGTATCAAGATCACGAACCACACATTCTTTTGAACTAAAGACAACTTCAGTTCCTTGATCACACATTTGACTTACACTTAACAGATTATGCCTTAATCCATCCATATACATGACATCATTAGCCTTCACCTTTTCTTTTAGAAACACAGACCCTTTTCCTTTAATTACAGCAGGAGTATCATTTCCAAAAGTAACTTTCTTTTCCTTTTCTAGAGCACTATATGCAAGAAGTTTGTGTTTGTCATCTGTCATGTGTCTTGAGCATCCACTATCAATGTACCATTGATTTTCTTCACCTTCTGCGAATAATGCTATGCCACAATTTTCAACCTGTAATTCCTTCTTTTTCCATACTTTGGATCTTGAAGGAAAATGCTCTTTTGGTTGAACTTTGCTCCTGCATTCAGATTCTTCATGCCCAAAGTTATTGCAATAAGCACATTCAACTTCATTTAGAAGAGGAGAAAAGTTGTTATAGGTATTCTTCTCAAATTCAATCCTTTTCTTTCTTGCTTCTCTAGTCATGATGGTTTTATATGCAACACATTGAACATCTTTATGACCAAAATTGTGACATGAGAAACATTGTCCATTGAAGAAGAAATTTCTGCGATCATGAAATCTTCTACTTGGATTTACCTGTTGATTGGTGTTTCTTTGAGAGATATTCCTGTTAGTATTCTTTGAATTGAGATGATCATGCTTTACCTGCAATGATTCTTTATTCTTTTGCTGAGTGGCAGAATTTTGTAAACCAGCTGTAACTGCTTTTAGATAATTTGGTGCTGAAGCTTGAGAGGATTCTCTGGTATATCCAAGACCTGTTTTTATAAGAGGAGAACGTTGTACCTTGATAATCTCATCTAAGGTTTCAGATCCTTTAGCAAATCTAAGATTCAGAGTTTTTACTTTCTCAGAATCTTTTCTTAGACTTACCACTTCACATTCTAATTTCTCAATGTGTTTCTTTGCTTCTTCAACCTGCTTTTCCAGAGTTTCTATGGTTATTTTCCTTTCTTCTAAGAGTATTTTACTTTCTTTTAAGCGTATTTTGAGTTGATTGTTTTCTTCAAGAAAGTCATTTTCCTCTAGAGCATCCACAAAAATATCCTTTTCTTCTCTAGATTCAAATGCCATGAGAAGTCTAAGATCTTGTTCACATTCTTCTTCACTATCAGATAGCCCATCACTGTCTTCATGAATATAATAACTTTTTCTAGTGTTAAACCGATTCTTATTCCTTCTTGCTACTTCCTTCCCTTTTGCAGGTGTTTCTTTATGAGGACACTTAGCAACATAATGACCAATTCTTCCACACTCAAAACATTTGAAAGGAAGCTTACCTCTGAATCGTCCTGTGCCAAGTTGGAGTTTCTTTACAAAATTTGCCTCATCTTCTTCTAAGATATATCATGATCCTTCTGGTTCTTGTATTTCTTTCCCTTTTGTAGAAGCTCTGAAGACAGCCTCTTTGACTTTAGATGGTCCTCCTCTTCTCATTTCATATGCGGTTAGTATGCCATGAAGTTGTACCATAGTAAGATTTTGAAGATCCTGTTTTTCTTCAAGAGCAGAAACTTTTGACTCAAATTTTGTTGTTAGTGATCTTAAAATTTTCTCAACCAGAGTAGATTCGGTTATTGTTTCTCCCATATTTTTCATACGATTTACAACATCATCAACACGTAAAAAGAAACTGGCAATACTCTCATCACTATGCATCTTCAAATTTTCATATTCAATTCTGAGAGTTTGGAGTTTTGCACTTTTTACCTTTGCATCACCTTCATAACTTAGAATGATTTTGTCCCACATTTCCTTTGTTGTATTTAGCTGCATAACTTTGACAAATTCAGATTCAGTCAAACTTCCTGTTATAGCATTGACTGCCTTTGCATTTGATTCATAATTCTTCTTTTCATTCGGATCTGTTGGTATTGTAGCTGGATATTGATATCCTTGTACAACAATGGCCCATACATCTGTTCTTATAGACTGAAGATAGGACCTCATCCTTGTTTTCCAGAAGATTAAATTGCTTCCATTAAAGACCAGAGGCTTGATAGATGCTATTCCATCTTGATTGCTCATCTTGCTTGATCTTCCTTCTAGCGGCTAAGATTTTTCAGAAGGACCTGCTCTGAAACCAATTGTTGGGAAGAAATATTGAGAGGGGGGGTGAATCAGTATTTAGTGCAGACAATAAAAAATTTTACTTTTTCCTTTCTAAAAACCCATACGCTACTTTCTTGAAGCCAACTCATGTATATACGCGGATATCCTTTGCAGAACTCGCGTATGTCCAGAGATCTAATTATGAATTTAATTCTTAACTTAGATCATTGCATTATTCATTCATCGGATGTTTTTGAAAACGATAACGGTGCGGAAAGAACGGAATAATCATCACACATAAGCAACACACATGAACACCGAGTTTTAAGAGTTTTGGGTGGAAACCCAATTCGGGGAGAAAACCACCAGCTGCCCTATAAGATTCACACTGCTGCCGTCGTCTAGGTCTTCAATGTTGACCAACTTCTTCTGACCATGTACGGCGCGGACTCATACCGACATGCAAGCACCCACTGAGGAAGGCTACAACCTTCTCTCGTTTACCGACCTCTCCTGGAAGGGGAGCTACAACCCCACAGTACTCGTTTACCGGACTCTCCTGGCACGGAAGGCTGCGACCCCCTGTCTCGTTTACCGGCCTCTCTCACGGAAGGGAGCTCACCGACCCCCTAGCCGAAGCCGACCCTCGGCGGCTGCCTAGGACCACGTTTCATCAATTTTCAAACTGGATCAAACAGCTACAACACAATCCTTCACTTATCATCAAACAACCTTTTCTCATTGCATCAAACAGAACAGTGAAACCACTGTACCCAGAATATCAAAGATAGCCCAAACTTCAGAAAAGATATGCATAAACTCAATCAACTTTGAGCAACCATCAGTTCAAATACCATACGCGCTTTTCTTTAAACATACCCGCGTATATACGCGCTTTTAATAAAGACAACCCACGTATACATCTGTGCACTTTTCAGAAAAACCCTAACAATCCATACACGCCTTTGTTTAAACATATCCGCGTATATACGCGCTTTTCATGAAATGAACCTGCGTATAGATCTATATAAGATAAATTTTGCAGAACAGACCAGGTCTATGGACTTACCCAGATTTCTTCAATATCTTCAATAGATTTGCGTCAGGTCTTCATTACTTCTTTTCAGATCATCCTAGAGATTCATCATTTCTAGAACTAGAGATTTTGAACCTTCATCATATTCATGGGTGCATCATAGATTTAGATCTATCGATTAAGAATAGATTTTAACCATACAGATAAACTTCAGAGTGAAGTATTCATTTGAAGCCTAGACACTTGCACCACCTTGCACAATGATCTTCTTCTCCTTATATAGATTATCATTTTTCAATACCATGAGCCAAAACCACACAACTTCCGATGGTATTCCTAGACGGGATCAAATAGATAATCTAGCGCTCAATACAATGGGTCAATACCATGGTAATGTCCCCTGGTTTTATTAATTTAGAGCGCAATTATGCATACGCGACTTGGCACGTAATTTCACGCATTATACGCTACTTCTCTAAGCAAACCGCATGTAAATGTGATACCTTTTACATCATTTTTACATCTTTCTTGATATTTCTTTCTGGTACTTGGTAGCATAAGACATCGGTTACATCATAATAAACTCATCAAGCATCGAAAAGACGACTTCATAAAGTAAGTTGTCATCATCTTCATCAAGTAGGTTGCCATCGGACAACACATGCTGACAATTTGCCAACATTGGGTCGATTTATCAACATTCCTAATCCTTAAAGAATCTCATGGGTTAGATTCCAAATGTGATCAAATTAGTGGCTTTAACGATTGTTATCCTATAAATAATGTCTTCACTGGTACTATTGATGATAAATGTTTATTTTCACTTATTGATTTCACTAAGCCACCAAAATTTGATGATCTACCGTTTGAAGGTTCAGAGACTTATTAGGAAGTTGAGGCACTTCAACTTCCACTGATGGTAGTATCATGCTTTCACGATCCTGATGAGATCCCTGAAACAAGTCGGATTAGGGTTTCCTCACAATATCCTCCTATCAACACCATCTCACCAGATGAAAGCTCATTTTTGAAATATTTTGATCCAAGAAAAGTTTCTTCAAGGAAATATTTTCATATTCTATAATCCATCATGCACCACTCCTTGTACTCGGATTTTTTGCTGAAAAGAGTACGTCGGAAATTGTTTCAAACCCTTAATATTATCTCCTAGCTGGTACAAATTTTGATCAGGTACCAATTGGTGCTATCTTACATTTCGAAGAAGAAAATAAAAATATTGTTGCCTATCTTTCTTCCAAACAGAAATCCATTGTATGTAAGGGAATAAATCACATGACTCATATGTTTCATGAGACTCATCTAGTTGATTCATCTCCATCTTGGAAACAAAAAAAAATGATCTTTGGAATAGTCAGTCTATCAATATTCGAAAATTTTATCAAACCAACGACATGGTCAATAATTATTTTGTTGTCACAACCGATGATCACCACATGCAGTCATCTATTGATCTTATGAAACCACCAATATTCGAAAAACCACCATTTGAGGGTTCAGAGGTTTGTAAGGATGGTGAAGCACCTCAGCTCTCTCTAATGGTTATGTCAGGTCCTCGCGTCCTTAATAAAATCCATCAACATGCTTAAATTAGGGTTTTTGATAAATTTTGAGAAATTTTCAGGGTTTTCAAGTTGGTCATTTTGAGTACCATGATAGGATTGTTGACTAGCTTGAAGAATCTTATTTGGCGAATTCCTCTACAAGCAGGAAACATCCCATCTCTCTTATGATCGATTTAGGGTTAAGAACAAATTAATTCATACTATGAAGAAATGATCAGGGTTTTCAAGTTTATCATTCTATTTATCAAGATAGAGTTGCAACATGGTTGGAACAATCTTTTCTTACATGCTTTCTCATTAGTAGGCATGACCTTATTTCTCTTATGCATATTTTACAGGTAAGCATTTTTGTTTTGTAAAAACACTTTGTATTGGGTCTAATCGTTGACACCATTGTTTTTACAGGTCGAGAACAACTATGGTGGCTACATTGGACTTTTGAATTCAAATGAAACGATATTATTTTGATTAAATTAGGGTTTTAGGTTCAGAATAGTTACGTTCAGTATTTTAATGTGTTTTTCATGGTTTATTTGTAGGGTTTTCTTATTAAAGTTTTCTTGTTATTGTTTTAAGTTTAGGCTAGTTATGGTTTAGACAAGATTTTTTTGTATTTTTTTATTACAGGTAGTTTAGTTTTCTTCTTGATATTATGCATTTTTCTTATATTCATTTCCTTCATTTCTCACGACTGCATTACATCTAGGAATTATCTAGATAAGCATTGCATTTCTTAGTTGTAATAAGATAATTTTTCTTGCATTGCACTACATGGATTTTCTTCATTACACGTAGTTTTTTTTACTGCATTGCACCATGCATTCATTTTGTGCTTAACACCATCCTCTCTTTTGTTGAAATTTGATAGCTCAGGGAGAAATTACCTCCACTGGGAAGCCTTCCTCATCCAGTGAAGACCATACTAGCCCTTGGAAGAATTTAATTTGGTGAAGGAGAAATATTTGTTTAGATATGAAACACATATGTGCTCAAAAGTACAAGTCGGCCTAGGAAAGAAAATTCAACCCCCTAAGACACATATAAATACATATCATGTTAAATCATTTCGAGGCACCATAACATAAATCATTTCTTCTCTTGTGTGGTTTGACTACTTCTAAAATTGCAGGTTCATTCTCACATGTATGAAGGAGAGAGATTATTTTTTGTTGGCCAAATTTGTCTTATTTTTTGGGCCTTTGACCAGCATTGACTTTTGGGACTTAGAGCATGGTTTGACTTGGTTTGAATTTGAATTTATAATTTTTTTGGAGGTCCAAGTTGACTATAAGTTTAACCAAACATTTTTAGCGCAATTTGACTAGCGTTGACTTTAGATTCTAGGATAGGGTTTCCAAAGGTCAACACCTTGACTTTGACCAAAATTTGTGGGAGATTTTTTACTGTTTTGACTAGATTTTGACCGAGCTTGGAAGACTGAGTTGACTGCTACTATGACTGAATTATTTGGAGGATAATTTGACCATTGACCATTGACTGGTTAGGGATTCCTTTTTTGTTGTTGACTTTGACTAGAATTGACAAATTTGAATTTGGACCAGATTTGACTACTTTTCTCATTTTGGATTGGATATTGGATAGTTGAATTGGTTAGTCAAGGGCTTGACACTTTGACTCGGTGTGGATGTACTTGAACATTGCATCTCTTTGCTGAAAATTTGATGGGAATCTAATAGAAGAATAATTTGGAAAGGGTTTTCCCCCTTGTGGGGTTTTCCCCTGGTCTTTGATGTTATAAAGCTCCAATAAGTGGTATGGGTGTCATTTCATTATGGTTGTCATTTTGTTATGATATCATGTTGGTTTGCTTCTCAACAGGTTGATCATTGTAAATATTGCATCGAGCTAAGTTATAAAGCACCATGGGCATTATGTTTTTCTTTCATCAGTCTTGTTGGTTGTAGGTGTCAATGAACACTGAGGATGGTGTTCCCCCAAGGATGAGGGTTCTGTAACAACCCTAGTGAAAATTCCATGTAATAAAATTTGATTAAGGAAAAATAATAACCATGCTTATGGGACACTTATTCCATTATGTTGGGAAAAACATCCTAATGCGAGTGTTCACTTGCTTTATTATGGCTAAGGAAATTGGCAAAGGCGATGGCAAAGGGTTTCGAAAGGCAAAATGGAATTTTTGGAAATTTTTTTATGGAAATAATGAAAAATAGGAGAAAAGGAAGGTGAAAGCTTGCATGTGAGGAGGAAAATGAAGGAAAATAATAAAAAATTGAATAAAATAGAGGCCTCATTAGTAAAAAGGATTTTGAGGATCAGTTGGTGTGTTTTGCCACTATAACCTTTTGTCAATTCAGTTTTGGAGTTATCTCTCTATTCTCTCTCTCTCTTTCACTCTTGGACACTTCGATTTTTCTTGGATCACTTTAGCATCAGCTTAAGAAAATCAAAGAAGGAAAAGAGGAAGCAAATTTCGAGCAGCTATAGTGGAATTATTTGCAGGTATCGAGTTGCATGTATGGTTTCCTTTCTAGTTTTGGCATGCATGGTTATGCATGTGTGTTCTTAGTTCTCTTGTTGTCATGGGCATGGGTTTTTCCAGGTGTGACAGTGTTTTTCATCCTAGCCTTTCCATTTTTGGATAACCATGGTGTGATTTGGTTCTCATGTTTTGGTTGAGCTGTATTTTTGGATGGATTTGAAATTTAGTGAGGTGGTCTCTGAAATAATGAACACATGGCTAGTGATCCCTGAATATTACTGTGGATTGTGGTAAATAATTTACCTAGTGACCCCTGAACCAGACTGTGGGTTGTAGTAAAGTCAGATATTTTTGTGTTACCTCTGCGGGCCTAGGAATCCTTGACCAGTTAATCGCGGGATATACGGTAGAGCCTAGAGGTGGGTGCCCTCAATAAAGCCTACGAATCCTTTTGCAGTGAATGGTGGGGTATACGGTAAAGCCTAGATACTGGGAGACAGGAAAATTCCTCACGGTGTAGGTGGAGAAATACGGTGGCATCCATGCTTTTTTAGGGGCTAGTGATGCAGTAAATCCTGGCTCTATTGATGTGGGTAAGATGGTTTAGCCTCGGGAAGCTCTGGTTAATTTTTGGTTGAGTCCCGCATTCATGCTTGGAATATGGCATGGGGGTGATTGGATGAAAGAAAGATTTGGTTAAACCAATCTATGGTTGGGTCGTATGTGGAAGTCCCAAACATGGTTTGATTTTGCATTCATTAATAAGACTTCCTTTCCTTATTATTTTATGTGCAAATATATTGGTTCATGTGTGGCATTTATGGTTGTTGTATCATTGTCATTTTTTTTGTTTATATGTTGTTTATGAGTATGTTTTATGAGCTTGATGATGTATTGCTCGCATCATGTTTTGTATTTGTAAATGAATGAAAAATGAATATATGACCTAATAGACGATAATTCAGCTAATGTGATAAGGCATCAATGCTTCTTAGTGATTCCCAAATAAGTATGAGACCCATATGCTCAGATCTGTTGTTAAGACCTGTACAATGCATATTTGTGACATGTTTGGTGAAATGCCTATCATGGATAGTAGGGGTCCATTCAATTCATTGATCAATTGTTTGCATTAGTACCTTTGTCTTAGTGTTATTTATCATTCTTGAATTTTTCATGAAGTTCTGAGCAATGCCCTGAGTCCTGGCCCTGAAAAAGTGGCACATAATTTGGGGTTGTTGGCACAGAACTATTTGAAAAATTACACAATCGTTGGCTTACCCTTGTTATGGGAACGACTGCAGGCATAAATTCACATTCATAGCTTATCAAGTGTGCCAATTTCAATGCAGAATCAATATTGAATACCAATATTAATCACTATGCCCATATTGTCCTGCCACATCAAGGAAAGTTACCATTTTCAAGTACCAAATATGATAAAAACCCTAATTTTTTATTACTATATATTCAATCAATCCATAAGACAAAATATATCTATGAATTTTCAAGCATTATATCAAAATTCCAAAATTTCTCATCTATATTTAAGTCAAGCGAATAAGCCAAATTTTTCCAAACCCTTGCAAATGTTACCAAATATTGTCATATACTAGTTCCAATGATCAAATCAAGACAAATAACATATTTATATGCATATTAAAATCCCTTGCAAACATAAAATTAGTTAGGACATTCCCATTCTTTGTAATAAGACAAACATTCAAACTTCTCTGCTCATAGAAATCTTTATTATCTTCTCCATATTGTTAGTTTTTGTAGCATCGGATTTGTTCTAGCCGCAGAATTTTGTGGAGAGGCTAGAATATAGGATATCTCCAAAACCCAGAAATCGTTTCTAGAAATTCCACCTAGAAGTAACTTAATTATATTATTAGTCAGTTTTGAAATATTTCCTAAGTCTAGACTTAGGGAATATGGTTAATTAATTCAAGGTGAAAATGATCTAGAAACTCACACGAATCGACTTGAATTTAATCCTAGACATCTATTAAAACTTAATCTTGGTCTTTTGAGTCCCAACAGAGGATTATAAGAAGAAGTCGATGGGAACTTCGAGAATACACATGTAAGGTTCAATTTCATGAGCAAATCTATTTCCAGAGTAGTAGCAATTAGTTTCCGAAGAGAGAGCTAGTGAGATCGAAGCAGTGAGGAAGAGGAGCAGAGACAGTGAAGTCAGAGGAAGTATTTTAGATCTAGTGAGTGCCTTTGCAGAGAGGTAGAAGAGACACATAGAGACTGATGCAGAGGCAACCCGGTAGCCTCTAAAGGAAGTTTTGATTCTACTAGGGAAAGAAAATTTTCAGTGCCACGAGAGACATTTTCCCAGACAGAAAAAAACCAAACAACTTGAGGAGAATTTGGTTCAATATGAGTGCAAAAGTGACTGTACTATTGTGACGCAGTAGCTACGTAGAGCCAGTTTGGAAGGCTCACTTGGAGCTGAGATCAGAGCCTGGATTTTCCTGTGGAGTGAGGAAATTTCCTCACTATATTTTTCTTACTAGTATTTCTCTGTAGGATTTCCAGTCTCGGTATCTAGCTGTACTCATATTATTTTCATTATTGCTTAATATTAAAACCCTTATCTGTTACACCAGTTTTCCCATGTTGGGTTTTTCTAGGGACTTTTGTCCAAAAATAGATGTTATTTTATGTGTGTTTGCTAGCATTTCTTCCAATTAATTTTCTTCTGGAGTTTTTATTTTTCAAGGTTGCAGTGTATTTATTTCAATATTTGTCCCAGAAAACTGTAGATAAATTGTTAAATTAAATTAACAATTAGGAGAAATAATATTAGTTGTTTCAATAGGATTCTGATTTGGAATAAGTTCACATAGTATGAGAGCGCAGATGATTAGCCGGAGAGCTCAATAGCGAACATAGAAGGAGTTTCGTTGTTCATTGTGGGAAACATATCGAAACCCAAAGGTAGCGCAATCACTTTTCCAAGAGACCAAGTCACTTGAGGAGAATCCGATTTTTCTAATTAAGGAACAGAAAAATTTGATCTCTCCAAATCAGGGGATTCCAGAGGCAAAGGGAGCAGCCCAGTATTTTCAGAGAGAATATCTCTAGCTGGATGCAGTAATTTTGCATCAATTTTCTAGAGCAGAACTGGCGCCGAGTGAAAGGAAGAAGATCACACACTGAGGGAAATTTTTCCTCGGGGAACTTCTAATATCAAGAAGTTTTATTTCCCTTGCTAATCAGCAGTCGTTGTGAGAAAATTCTCTCTCTCCATAAGGGAATGTGAATAGTTGAGCAGAAGGGAAGAGGAGATTTTCGACATTTATTGAGATGGCCACTGTTGGGCTTCGTGATTAGGAAAAGTTAGATGGGGATTCTAACTATGTCATTTGGAAGGCAAGGATGTTGTAATATTCCCAATTTTCCATCAGATAATTGGAATATTAGAGTTCTTAATTTTATTAATTAATTAAGTAAATAAGAGGGTGGAGGGACCCAAAAGCCCCATATATGAATAAAATACACTTTTTATGTGTGAATGTGGATAATCTAGATGTAGATCTACATTATGGAGTAGTGGAGCAGCTTCTTAAATGAAGGAAGAGTGGATATCATGCCACATTAATGATAGATCATGGAGATCATGGAGGAAGTCAATTGAGATAATGGTGCATTCAAAGTACGATCATAGAGAACTAATGATGAGAAAGTGGAGGAAGTACTGCATCTAATGCACACATGATGGAGAGAGTGGGAATTAAATGCAGAGATGGTGGAGAACATGGAGAGACAGCGTAGTCTTCATGAAGGCTAGGGCCACATGTGCAGCGTAGTTATGAAGTGGGCCAGGGCTATGGAAGGCTTACAAAGCATATAAGGGAGATGAAGGAAGCAATAGAATGCAGAATTTATATTATTATTTATGATTTGTTTAGATCTAGATTTTTCATATGACATTTCTATGCACGCTTACGTTGTTTAGCTAAGTCTATAGTTCTATTTAGCGCATGGGTGTTCCCGAGTGGGAATTCCACCCTTACACACGGGGGACTTCAGGTGCCTACTCTGGGAAGGTTCAGGCATTGGTGCCACATTGAGCCACTCTCATATGCACATTTAGTCACATGAATAACACATTCCTGCTTGAGGTTTTGAGAGGTGGAGGTTGTTTCTAGCACTTTAGCTATGAAATCGGTGGAGGATTCATCCTTTCACCTTGTTCTTCAAGTTTAACCTTTCAGGAGAAGAAGATCTATATCTGCCATTTAGACCAACATTTCATACCTCCATGCAACAACATCCCCCTCAAGGATTGCATAGTCCAGTCTTGTAGATCTAAAGGAGGAGGGAAGTTTCCAATATTTCAGCTATAAATCCTATGAGGGACCATCTCCTCACCTTGTATTCATTGTTTCCATCATTCAGGAGATGATTTGCATCATCTAGTAGTAGGCTTGAGACTCTCCCTCCTTGACAGCACAGTTTACTTTAGTTGTTGAGTATTCAGCAGCTGCATTCAGTGGAGGAGGATAGAGAGGCTAGATCTTGAGCTTCTAGCTTGAGAAACTAGTCAAGGGATCAACCCTTCAAGCATAGATATGATTGTACATCATATTGCAGCCATCTTTGATCATATTATGATTCAGATTTGCATACCCAACAATTATATGTGCAAGCCCTAAGAGGGTGATTTTCCTAGATTGCTAGATCTAGAAATCCATTTTGGGGTTATCTTGGGTATTCATCATAGAGCCCAGATATAAAGTTTCAGCATCATTGGAGCTCTGGAACTTCCCGATCTACACTTTTATATTTTGTCGGCAGTTGTAGTCCCGACATTTGTCGCATGGAAAGTGCAGTATTCCTTTCAGCAGTCCAACAGTCACGCAGTCCCTCTTGTGGGAGAATTTCAAGGTCATTCTAGGTCATCTCTTTGGCTTGAGCGTCTCATATTTTGAGCACTATTGTACTTGTATTCCACCTCCTATATAATAAAATGGCTCAAATATTTTGTACATTTGTATGGTGTTTTTATATTACTTGTTTGCATTGTTGCAATTCTTATATTTTGTTTTTGTATTACTGAATTCTCCCTTTGGGATATTACGATGGTATCAGAGCATGATCTTTGGCTCAACTTGTGGGCACTTCATATTTTTCATTAAAAGAAGAAGCATATAGTAGAGATCTATCGTGAAGGAGGATTGTAGTTTTGCCACTCTTCTCTTTAGATCCATGCAATATCTCTCCAAGGAGGTCAAAAAAATGAAGAGAGAAAGACAAAAGGAAGTTCCAAGAAGATTTCAAGAAGAGGAAGGTCCAAGTACTTCCTATTAGGAGGAGAAGCAACTAGAGAAGAAAAGAGCTTCACATCATTCTAATAGATCCACTTTCTTTGATAAGAGAGGGGAATGGTGTGAATATAAAGGAGACTTGGGGTATGAGACCCTAAATAAATATATGTCCAAGTACAAAGCACAACCTAGAGCCCTGAAGGAGAATCTCTCTCTCTAACAATTTTTGCAACTCAAAGAAGAGAGGAGATCTCGCAACAGCAATAGAAGAAAGAGGCATAGATTCTTCTTGCCTACATTTGATGTATCTTCCAAAAGCACATTGAGGGCTTGGAGGGAAGAATTAACTGCATTCTTTCTACTATATCCTGTATCAAAAAGAGAGGTTGTGGAGATTGTATCGTTGCACCTAGAGGGTGAAGTGGGAGATTGGTGGTTCAATCATTTGTCACATATGAAAGTGTCTGCTTATGCAGATTTTATTCAAAGACTGAAGAAGAATATTGGTAGAAAGAAACCAGAGACATCTCACATAGAGACATCTATGATCATTGAGGAGATAGTATATGAAGATCCCAAGGAATATGTCCTCATTATCACTCAGGAGGATGAGCCTCTACCACCACCATTAGCGGTAGATGTACTTACATTAGGAGGAGGAGCCTCTACCACCACCATCAGCTGCAAATGTAATTACATTAGGAGGAGGATCCTCTACCACCACCATCAGCTGCAAATGTACTTACATCAGGAGGAGGAACACTTGAATATTTGCAAGATGGTCTTGATCTCTTAACATTTGGAGCCCCATGCATGATTCATGAGATGCATGTGGAGGAGGAGGCAGATAGAAGTTATGGTGCAGTTGAAGAAGAGCAGCCATCATCATTACCAACAGTTGGAGATACCATTGCACCAGTTGGAGGAACTCTTGTAGATGTGCAAGATGTTCCCAAGATTCAACTTATCCAAGGTTTTCATATACTTTCATCTCACATTATTTTAGTACCTCATATTGAGATTTGTGAGACCATGCCATCATGGCAAGTGCATAACCAAGGATTAGAGCACCTTGCTGATTTGAAGCAACAAATTATCACTGCACAAAGGACCCTTGACTTGATCAAGGAGAAGATGTATTTCTATCCCAGTTTGTCATGGTTGAGCTACACCCAAAACTTTATGTTGGAGCATGTAGTTTTAGAAGATGGGAGGAGCATAATCCTATTCAGTACAATGTCGGACTATGAGTTTAGCATTGTATATGGCCATGAGATAGCACATGTATCAACAGCCATATCTACAACATTTTCAGTAAGCATAAGTGATGAGAAGAGGGCCCCATTATTCTTGGAGCATCCCGAAGACAACTTCACTCATGAAGCACAGGAGGGACAGATGATAGATGGTATACATCTTGTGATGGATATCACCTTCCATTGTCAAGATGAAGTTTTCTTGATGAGCTCCTCACAACAAAAAGAGTAAATTCTACCTACAACATGTATGGAGCCTTATGGGTTCTATTGGGCCATTGATGAGAGGATCTCATGGAGAGACCTCAAAGGAGGTGAAGTTCAATTTTTCATGGAGTGAAAAGCTATTCAGATGGAGGATGTTAGTATTCTACCTTGGATGGATACCGAGATTGAGCTTGGCATGATTCATCATCCACATTGGTATGAGTGGATCCAGATGAGGAGTAGGAGGTTTCCAACCTTCTTTCAGATCTATGATATTGGGCAACAATAAGCATGGTTGTGCTGGTTTCTTTTGGGTGAGTATGGATACTACCCAACAACTCACATTTGTGTGGTCCAAGCCATGTATATCACTGATGACATGCATTAGCATGAGGCATGGTTGTGCTGGTTATTGATGAGAGAGTTTGGACATCTCATGATGTATCTTATGTCCTTGTATTTTTTTTTGTTTGGGATATGTCTCATGTCTTTCAGTGTACTTCTATTTGGGATGTATCTTATGTTCATGTATGTACTTGGGTTTGGGACATGGAATAAATCTCACATGATGTGGAATGTGGAAGGAGAGAGCTTATTTGTATTGTTCTGATGTGACATACCACATGTCAATCAGTATGTTGTTGCTCCATGACTTGCATCATGATGATGTAAGATGGCAGCAAGAATCCTTGTTGCTTTGGTTACTATTGGGAGAGTATGGACTGATTTCTCCCCTTAAATTGCATGATATTGATGGAGGATGGAAACAGGATGCCTTACAGTGTTGTCTTTTGTTGGGGGATTATGGTCATTGTACTTGGTATAATGATGATGTGATGGGGTGGCAAGAATCATTGTTGCGGTGGTTGATTCTTGAGAGATTATGGCCACTACATTTTGTACAATGATGATGTGGTATGGCAGCAAGAGGCATTGCTACGGTGGCTTATTTTGAGAGAGTATGGCTCTCATATTTATATTGATGCTAATTTGGCATGGCAAAAAGAGGCATTGCTGTGATGGCTTCTATTGAGAGAGTATGGCTCTCTTACTTGTTTTCATGATGATCGAGCATGGCAGCAGAAGGCTTTGCTATGGTGGTTGTTATTGGGAGAATATGGTTTGACATTGTACATGTTCACTCATATGTCTCTACTTCTTGTTTTCCACTATGTTGATGTGATGCTTGGATGCTACAAGGCCAATTGGGCTAATGATGAAAGCATTGAGAGATGCAATCTAATCTATGTAACATGGGTTGGAGAGATAGTTCATGAGTTGGGACTTTCCACTTTGGGAAGAAACCACTTCATTTCATGTACCTCATGTATAGAGGAGATCTTTGGACATATATGGTTGACACTTGGAGATTCATTGATGAGGAGAGGCATCTAAAATTTCAGTTGGAGGCCATTCTAGACATTCTAGAGAGGCAACTTTGGAGTTGGGCATGCATTACACATTGCGGTAGATGGGGAGGCATTTGATATGAGGATGCCATTTGGAGGGAGGATGTTTGTTGTAACATCCACTTTAGAAGTTGCTTGAGGACAAGCAACATTTTGGCGAGGAGGACTATAATATTCCCAATTTTCCATCAGATAATTGGAATATTAGAGTTCTTAATATTCTTAATTAATTAAGTAAATAAGAGGGTTGAGGGACCCAAAAACCCCATAGATGAATAAAATCCACTTTTGATGTGTGAATGTGGATAATCTAGATGTAGATATACATTATGGAGTAGTGGATCAGCTTCTTAAATGAAGGAAGAGTGGATATCATGCCACATTAATGATAGATCATGGAGATCATGGAGGAAGTCAACTGAGATCATGGTGCATTCAAAGTAAGATCATAGATCACTAATGATGAGATAGTGGAGGAAGTAGTGCATCTAATCCACACATGATGGAGAGAGTGGGAATTAAATTCATAGATGGTGGAGAACATGGAGAGACATCACAGATGGTGGGCCTCTAAATTAGACATAAAATAAGGCCCATATAACCTTTCTTAATCCCATATTCATTCATTATGCACGCACACACACACACACACATATATAATCTCTCCTTCTGCACTTAATAATGTTTTCTTATGCTTCAATATTTTCTTAGGAAGGTTTAAAGGTAATTGCATATTTGTGCTTAATATTGGTTATTTTTGTAGAATATTGTGAGAATATTTGGAAAATTATGTAGATTTGGAGAAGGAGATGATTTAGGGACTTGATCCTTGCCACTGAAAAATTAATATTGGAGAATAAATGAGCACAATATCAAAAAATTAGGGAGAAATCTTGGAGATATTCAAGGGGGTTGTCCACCATCCTTAACTCTCAAAGGCAACCAAAGGATCCTCATGAGATCCCCTCCAAAAATTCGAATTCCAGAGGTAGCCAAGTGAATCAAGACCAAGTGCACTCAAGCCATACTTCACTTGGAGTCAAGTGGACTCATTACCTATTTTTTAGGGAGTTGTTGGTAGCTACCCTTGAGGATAAATAAATCTAACCAAGAACTAATTAGGGTCGATTCTTCCATTCCATTCTTCGATTCCATTCTGGTCCATTCGATGTAGTCCATTCCATTCCATTTTCATTCCATTCCATCCTATGCCATTCATTTTCCATTCTATTAGGATTTTTTTGTTTAAGACCTTTCGGATGTAATAAGATTTCATTTTTAATGCAATGAGTAGACAAACTCCATTTTACTGATTTAATTCCAAAGATTTGGGCTCATGGGTTAGGGCCCAACCCATGTGCCTTAGCTTCTCTGTTGTTTTCATTCTTTCCTTTATGTCATTTAGTTAGTTTTGTTTCTACCATTTATTTAGTTTTATTCTTGAATAGTTAGCTAGTTTCTAATAGTTTCACTGCTGCTTAGTTTTGCTTTCAGTGTGCTTCTGTAGTTTTCCATTTTCTTATGAGAGAAATAGAATAGAGGAAGACCAAAAAAGTTGTGGATCAAGATCTCCTTCTCATCTCTGTAAATAGAGATCGAGGAGGGTAAACCTTCCCACGGACCCAAAAACTGATTTCCGTTCAGTGTTTTTATCGCGCATTTTGTATGTTTTCTGTGCACGGATCCGCAGGTTTGTTTGCAGGAACGAGCATCGAAAGTTCCGGAGAAGTTCATTACGCCGTTCTGCTTCATCTTCCAATTTCCCCATCTCTATGTTACACTTTTGAACCTTGTTGTTATGCCTTCATTTCCCTCCTTTGTCTCTTCTTATCAGTTGTCGCACTTTTTTTCACAGAAATCTATTAAAATTTTGACCTCTGCCTATTCTCTTTGAAATTCACGCTATCGTACTTCGCATCTCACATGACCCTTCTCTCCTTCCTTTGTTGTTCTTCAACGTTTTTATGATTTTCCCTTTTACCTTATCTTTACCGATCATTACGAAAATATTCGAAAAACCTCTGGAAATCAACCTCTCCCCATTCCTTCGTAAGTTACCACAATTCCCATTCGCAAATCGAAAATCACACTCCCATGTGATTCTCGTTAACACTTACTGCTTCCAAACGTCGATTGTAATAAACTCCGTTGCATCGCAATCACACTTCACACCCCTTTTCTTTTTCCTTTTAAGACTTACCACACGTCTTTTTTCCGATTGCGATATCGCGATATTGCATATCATAGGTCGCAATCGTTTCCATTTTTCCTTTAGACTTACCGCAAATTCCCTTTTTTCTCTTTCCCAAATCTCTTTTTCCATGGATCCCCTGTTAATACTCCCTCCTATAAAACTCTGATTGTGATGATATATTCCACCACCCGATAACCTTTCCGCCTTACCTTTGCCATTTATCATTGAAAAGTCTCCAAAAACGTTAAAGTCTGACCCTTCTTCTCAATCATTCCATTTATGCATTTCGCAATCATCGTATTATCGCTCATTCCCACTTCAAAAACTACATTCATCGGATTATTGTTCATCTCATTTTCACATTATCCACCCAACAGCCCATTCACGACTCCGCTACCCTTGCAATATTGTGAACTGCGATATCACATATCGCATATCGCATCACAGTACTCCAATCGCACTTCCGCCATCGCATATTTGAAAGCCTCCAACTCCAAAGGAATTTTGCAATGTAATAAGGTTTTAATAAAGCATAAACCCTGTTAGTCACCTATAAAATTTGTTATATCAAAAGGTGGCTAAATAATTTTTGGAGCCTTCAAGAAACAAGTTTTATTGCTAAAAATGTTATCTCTTGAAGACTCATGAAGACATCATGCCCTTTGTTTAAATCTTCACTGTTGTTTCCATTGTAAACTCTGAAAATCTATTGTTTTCCACGAAGAAAAGATTGCTGCAAAACTCCATTTTTCCCCTCCCTCCACTCAAAACTAACCTTCATTTTATTCCCTTTATTCCCCATGGAAGTCCTCTATTTTCCGTTTGTTTCCCATTTCCCCTTCATAAAATCATGTTTACAAAGTTTAAAACCCATTTTTAAACTTTGCCGAAACCCCCAAACCCATCAAAAACTTTGAAAAATTTCATAAAAAATAAGTTTTTTCACTATGGAATTAAGCCCCTTTGGGCTAAGTCCTAACCACTTCCCCACCATATGCCTTGGTGCTAGAACCAAGCACTAAACCCTTTCGGCGCTTATCGCATTGGAGAAAATCGGAGTGTGCAAGTATTTTTGTCATATTAAAACTTCCGATGTGATTAGCCCTTTGTATGTAAACCCCCGATCTTATTACAACTTTATATAACCACAAGGCCCACAATTGGGCGCTTAGCACCTCATATAAATCCTTCCCGATCACTTTTTCCCTTTGTAAATACATAAAAACCCCTTTTTCTATGGTTTTAACTAAGTGCATCGGTGCGATGTTTTTAATGAAAAAAAGACCGTTGATTTGTTTTCCCGATCAACGATCCATATATTCTCGCATCGGAAATTTAGTTGAATGGGTAGATTGAAAATCCCGCACCCTCGTTCCTATGCCGATTGGCACCCTTATATATAGCTCTGGTCCCTTTGCCTTTCATATAAACCATCGGCCCCGCAATCGGGCACCAAATTTCATGTATATAACCCGCCCGACTTCATAAAAACCTTTGTATTTCATAAATTTTTGATTTTTATATATTACAAAGGGTCCCGCTTGTTCATTGCTCGAAGCCCTTATCCGCCGTTGATCTTGGGCCAATCCGATGGCCAGCACTGTATCGCATCGGAGATTTTCATCGGCGCGTTAAATATTTTACTATGCCATCCCCGATTGGTCACCTTCCGATATGTTCTCCATCGTCGATCTGATCTGCAAATCGACAGCTCACATTCAATTGCTTCGGCACACCCATGTCCATTGCCCCACTGATTGCGAAGCTCCGATTGCATCTGGACTGTCCACGTGTCCAGATCGGATGGTCCAGATTGCATCTCCTGACTTTGGTTTAAAATCATATACCCCTTTTGTAAATGTTTTATGACCAATCTCAGCCGTTGATCTCTGCAGATAAATGGCCCATATTAACCCCTTTCTCTGCATTTGTATTATTTCATTTAACCCAGATCAAATCTCCACCATTGATCCTGTACATCTAACGGTTCATAATAACTTCGACAGGCCCAACCCCTGTGGGTCCTGCCTCCCTCCAGAATTGATCTAAGCCGTCCAAATCTCTGATCGGATGGTCCATAATAAAACCACCCTGCCTTTTATCCACTGCGCATCTGGTCGATATCGCGCTCAGTCCCCACCTTCAGATCTGAGACCCTAGATCTAACGGCTGGTATGCAGTTTTGCGTAACTTAAAGCACGGGTGATAATTTCCCAAAATCATGCGATATGGGTGGTATTCGAAATCCACGTGTCAGCCTTTGACGCATATCGCGTCCAAAAAGCTAAAACTTCTTTTCTACCCGTGGTTTTTTCCTCTGAAACCACTTTTCCCCTTTTCATTGTGTTTTATCACGTTATGTTTCCTGCCGTTGATCTCTGCAGATCAATGGCTCAGATCTAATTTGGCCATATACTATCACCCTCTGCCCACTCACCAAGGACCTTCGTAGATCATTCTCCACCATTAATCTCGTGGGCCGATCTCATCCGACGGCCCACGATCATCCGTGAAACCCCGATTTTCATTACAGCATATTTCCCCCTCCAAAGGGATTTTTCGCCTATTTTCCTTATATTTCGTCCATTTCTTTATAAAGCGGCCTTTCTCCATTATATTTCCCGGGTCACTCCCGACCGTTGATCTCTGCAAGATCAACGGCTCTGATATAATTTTCCACCGCTTATTCATCAACCACTCTCCTTTTGACTTCTACACACGATCTCCACCATTGGATGCTGTCATCCAACGACCATGATCCTAACCACGACCTCCAAAGCAGTTTTTACTAAATACACAAGATTTCTTAATCATTTCTTGTTCTGTGTAGGACTTTAAAAGTTTTTCAAATATTTTAAAAGAAATGGAAGGCCGAGAGTGACGACTCTCCAGGCCTTTGATTATCAAAGAAATATTTTGGCAAAGGTTCCCATCAAGGTTTATCAGAGCATCATGAGCAATGATAATATTATGAACCCTCTACGACACCTGCACATCAACAAGACACAGTAAGATTAAATCAAATCAAAGAGTATCAGTGTTGAAGACCTAGCCACAGTAGAACAGAAGATTAAAAATTAATTCCACAGTTTAATGGATTACGGCTAAGATCGAAAATCAAAATCCTAATCCACTAAATTAACCATGTTTAAAGAAAATCAATAATATATATTAGACAGAGGATGCCTCCACTTCCACATAAGAGGCTAATTGATTCCTCTCAGCTACCTAATGCCACCTGTAGCCTCAAAGCATTCAACAAACAACCGAGTAATGACCAGAACAGAGCATATATGCCCCAATGCAGCCGAATAGTTAATTCAGCCAAAGGAACTTAATGCAAAAAATATCAGCAGAGTTATTACAACATGACACAGAGCCTTAAAGTCAACAAAAGCTCCCACCGAGCTTAATTCTTTATGTAAAAAATTTAATACAAAGGGCATGTCTGTAAACTTCTCCATCGAGCCCCTCAAAGGCCGAGAAGTATTAAATCTGTATTAATTGAACCTTGAAGATCTTTTATCAGATCCCACCTCCTCATTTCTTCTATAAATACTTCTGTAGAAGATGAGACAATGTTGGTTGCAGAACTTTGAAATATACTTGTGCTCGAATTTTCTACCTGTAAATAGTGTTCAAAGGCTCTTGAAGCTCTGTTTGTGATAGAATAGTTAGGCTGAGAAGTGAAGATTATTGCTGAACTGAAACATTGGACCTGAAGACTGTAACTGGTTTTACATCAATAACAAGCTATTTCTTGGGATCCTGGTCTACATAACTTGTGAAGTTCTCCTTTTTGTGTAATTGTTTTCCTTTTGTGTATGTCATATTGTCCATTTATTCTCTGATAAAGAACAGCAAGCATAGAGTTAGGACCTACTGTTTACAGTACCCTTCTCTGACTGATAAGCTTTATCTCAATGTTTTCCTCCAATTTGTTTATTTAAGAATGATTCAATACAGTATAAGCAAGTAGGAATGCTGGCGTTCCCTCGTCCTACTGTTTGCTTTAAACATTATTCTTGAATGTTATTTTCATTATCTGCTTAGTAAAGTTAGACTAGAAAAGTGATGGTGTGCCCTTTTTTCTAGTTTCTTTCTCCAAAGGTAACTTCTGAAAGTTTCCCTTAGTGTTTGCTGAACGCAGACTAGGTTTAAAAGTACCTTATCTGATCTTAAGTTGCACTTTGTTTCTCTTATGTGTTTTCATACTTTCTGAAGGTAATCATGTGGATTACTGGATTGTTTGTCAATTGAGTTTCTTTAATACAAACTTGCCTAAGAAATTTATGGTGAGCCCTGTTCTTTGTTGGTTTTAAACAATTACTTAAGAGGATTTTCTTGTTTGGACTGACTATAAATCCTTGTTGAAGTTATTATCAGTTTCCACCCCTCCAACACTTTATTGTTTCCATTCCATATTTTTAATCTCAATGATCTTGTGATATAGATGACTTGCCCCTTGGATCATTCTTGATTTTTTTGCTCAATTAAAGCCCTGTTATTACTCCATAGCCCAATGGACTAAAAACCAGCGTTATATCTATCTTTTTAGCCAAAGCTTGTTCTGATTGCTTGCAACTTCACACCTTTGAAACTCTTTCCATTTAGGACTTTCCACTCAAATAATAATCGTGCTCAACCATCCAAAACAAACAAAAACCCTCGGACTTCATAACTAGCCTAATATCATTACCCAAAAGCTTTAAATATAAATCCATATTTGCACTTATTGGAGAGATCCCTCTCCGGAAGCAGAAGGGCTAGATCCTAGAATCCCAAAGTGGTTGAAATAGTGTTCTCTCTGCAGTTTGACTTTGCCAATATTGCAAATTATGGGGAGCTAACATTTCTGGTGACTCCGCTGGGGAAGGTGAGTAAATATTCATTCCAAAAAAACCCTTGAGTACAAGCATCCCTTTCAATCACTACCAAGCAGATGGTAATCATGGTAAAACTTGTTTGAATCAGTGAAAAACTAGGCAAACCCTAGGATTCTCATAAAACTTTATCAAACCTTGAAGAATCAGCCAGCTTAAGCCATAAGAGTACACTTTCTTTGTCTCATAACCATAGCTAAGTTTTGAAACAGATTTAGGACACTCTTAGAACCAATAGGACTGAAAAATAACTCATAAAACCCAAAAATATTTCAGATTGGTATTTAATAAACATGGTGGTGGACCATAAAACCTTTTACCTCCAAAAGAGCTAAAAAATTCCACTTGGCGACTCCACAATCCTAAACAGACCTTAAGACTCCACTGGGAAGAACCATTATCTTTATAACATCATTTAAACTCAATTAGAGGACTGTAGGATTAAAATTTGTGTAAAACAGATTAGTTAACCTCTTAAAGACTGTCATATTTGGTTGAACTTTTCTTGTTTATTTGGGTCTGAAAAACACAACATAGTGGCTTATAGAAAGATTCATACTAGAGCCTATCTTGACCCAGACCCACCTGAGATAGTTGATAACCCCGAAAGTATCCTTAGGAAGTCTCCTAAGATTAAATCTTCAACTGTTTTCAGATCACCCTGGAGAGCTAATTCAGTTCCTAAAAATCTTGCAGCTCTGCAACAATCACAAGTTGACTTAAGAAATCCATTTAGAACTAGGTCGCTTGATGATTTAGATAAGCTAGATTCCGAGTCTTCACTTTCATCTCCTGAAACAAGTGAAAATCCTGGTAGTAGAGAAACAACACCACCTGATTTACATTTCCTTCACAATTTAGGTGTCTCTCATCCAAGATCAACTCAACAATCTATTCCTGGTCCATCCACATCTTTTCATCCTACATCCATTGTCCAAACCACTCCACTTCAGCCCACTTTTTCTCTTGTTAATCCGCCTCTTGTAAATCCACCTCCACCTTCTACCATGGCAGCATGGTATGCTCCCTTAGTCCTTCCTGTACCATTAGTCAATCTTCCACAGGACTATCAATCCAAAATAGCATTGTATGATGATAGTAATGCTACTACTGCATCATAACATGTGGATAAGATGAACGACTACTTTGACAGAAATGAAATTGATGATGAATCTGTCAAACTAAGACTATTTTCTCAGAGTCTGGGGGGAGAAGTAAGAAAATGGTTTAAAGTCTTAGCCCCCCACAGTATCAATGATCTCCAAGCCTTCCATAAGACATTATTAAACAAATGGGAAGTGAAGAAGAATCCTCTCCAAATACTTTCTGATTACAAGAACCTCCACAGAAACACTGGGGAAAGTGTACAAGCTTATTGTACCAGATTTAACAGTGTGTATAATGCACTTCCCCCATATATAAAACCTCCACAAGGCTCAGTTCTAAACAATTTTCCTGAAGGGTTTAACCCTGAGATGGCTTATCAGCTGAGAGAAAGAGATCCTTTAACCCTTGAAGATATGAAAAAATGAGCTCTTGCTGCGGAAGTTAACTTGATGGAGAAAATAACAAGAATGAAGAATGAGAAGAAAGTGTCCTTCAGAGAGGAATCCACACCTTACACTTCCAACTCAAAGATGGAAATAATTATGGAGGAGATGATGAAGAAAATGAGCATTCTTGAGAGAGCACAAGAAAGTCAAAACCAAACTGCTCCTCAAAACAGAAACCAGAACCAGAATCAGAATTTTAGAAGAAATCAACCCTAAAACAGATCTAGGGAAGATGATCAAAAGATCACTCCTCCCTTTCATCAAAACTATGTGAGTGAGGTTGAAGAAACAGATGAGAAAACAAAGGAAGATGATATCAACATGTTTGGAGTAGATAATTATGACTTTGAGGTTCATTATGATAGAAAACAAGGTCCTTACACACCCTATGATGACAAAAGAGATGAGGATGAAAGCTATTATCAAGACATGGAGAATGTCATCATAGAGTCTCAAAAAGAGTATGACCTTCGAAGTAAAACCAATCAAGAAACTCCCAAAACCAAATCCTCTGAAAAATCTTCACAAAACAACACTGTAAACAAACCTAAAGTTGTCAATCAAAAGGACAAAACAGTGGCTGGAAATTATAATAAAGGTAAAGAGAGAGACACTCAAAACAATCAAAAACAGAATGCAGACCCTAGTAGTGTTAGCACCACAGCTAATACTCATGTTAAAACAATTTTGTCAAATATAAATAGAACAAGTCAACAAATAGATTTTGCTGACAGAGTGGCAGTTAATAAGGATGAGACAAACATTTCAAAGAATCAAATTCCTTTTAGTTTGGAGCAGGAAATTTTGAAAATTAAAATCTCTGTTCCCCTTACTAAGTTAGCTGCTCAGAATGTATATAGATCTCAAATTTTGAAGGTTTTTAACATAGAGGAGAATAATGATACAATCAATCTTAACGATGACCAGCCTGAGCTTATTTTTGGTCCAAAGATTGAAGTTAGATATCAAGAGGGACATATTCCTCCTTTTTATGTAAGTTTAAATGTTCATGACAAGATTTTTCACAACGCTATGCATGATTCAGGGGCCTCTCATAATTTAATGCCCAAAGCTGTAATGGAGAGCTTGGGTCTAGAAATCACCAGACCTTATAAAGACCTTTACTCCTTTGACTCAAGAAAAGTGAAATGTTTAGGATTAATAAAAGACCTCTGTGTTAACTTAGCATAGATTCCAGCCAAATGCTTAGTCATGGATATTGTTGTGGCTGATGTGCCCCCAAAGTATGATATGCTATTATATAGGCCTTGGGGGGCTAAGTTACAAGGGACTATGCAGATGGAAATGACATATGTGACCATTCCTATTTTCAATCAGACCAGAATACTTTACAGGGAGTCACATATGCAGTACATGGTTACTAGCCAGGACAGACCATGAAACTCTCCTCTGTATTCTGTAAATATAGGCCTTGATTATTTTATCTTGTTTAACGATGAAACATTCATTGAACAGGTGACTTTAACTGAACTGATGGCTGATAGAGAAGAGGAGGTAGATACCGCAGACGTGTCAAAACGGTTTGCTGAACCACAAAACTACAGCAAACCAAATACAGGGCTTGAGCTACAGGTTGTGCACCCATTTCTTTTAAACCTTAACAGTCAAGAAAGTAACCCTCAACGCAGTGAAAAACCTGAGGAGTTAAAACAAATTCAACCAAGTGCTGATACTCAAGAACAATAAGAAAGCACATTAGTTGAAGAGGACAGTAACCAAGATAAACCCGAAACTAATCCTCTTTGGAGTATGAACTTTGATGGGTCGTGCACTAGAAGCAATGCTGGTGCAGGTGTCTGGATTCGTAACACTGAGAACAACCACACAAAGAGCATTTCCTGTAGATTAAACTTCCAGTGTTCAAATAACATAGCGGAATATGAATCCTTGCTTTTAGGCTTACATCTGTTGAAAAGTTAGGAGCCAAAAGAAGCAAAGTGCATGGGGATTCTGACTTAATAATTAGGAAGGTCAACTGGGAATACAACGCTAATCACCCTAGACTTAGGGCCTATCGAAACGATGTCGTGGATTTGTTGAAAATTTTCAAGGAGTCCCAATTTATTTTTGTCCCAAGAAGAAAGAATAACATGGCCCACAGCTTAGTTTTTGCTGCTAGAACATGCTTAACACCATACGAAACCAAAGAATGTACAACTCAGATTAAATTTAGATCAGCCGTTCCTGATAACGAAAAATATTGGCAAGTGTTCAACGAAGACAAACAAATATAAGACTTCATGCAATTCAGAAATGAATTTGAACTGCACAGTTCGGATTCAGATTATGAAACAGACTACAATAGTGAAGAAAATTTTCTTGGTGAAGAAGAAAAGTCTCCTGAGGTTGCCAGTATAAATATAATATCTATCAAACTTAAAAACAAAACAGAGATGAGTGCAGAGTTAGAAACAGACGATTTAGAAACCCTGCAGTCAAAATATCAGAGTTTGCCAAAGGGTCTGGCCCCTTTAGAAGAGTTGTTTGATTTCAACGATGTGGCCAAGAAGCCAAAACTGGAACCTGTAGAGACTGAAGTTGAGGAGTGCAATATAGGCAGTGAACTAAAACCAATGATGATCAAAATATCTAAGACTTTACCAGCTCACATTAAACTCAAATACATAGAGCTGTTTAAAGAATTTTCTGATGTTTTTGCGTGGAGTTACGAAGATCTGAAATCCTATGACACTGAAATAATTTAGCACAAAATTCCTCTCAAGGAAAACCAAAAACCATTCAAACAGAAGCTGCGCAGAATAAACCTGGTTCAGCTGCCTTTGGTGTAGAAGGAAATCAAGAAAATGTACGAAGCTAGTATTATTGTCCCTATTATATATTCTGAATGGGTGTCTAATATGGTGTCATTTAGGAAGAAAACAGGAGAGATTAGACTTTGTATAGAATTTAGAGACTTAAACAAAGCTTCACTCAAGGACAACTACCCTTTACCCAAGATGGACCATATTTTATAAAGGGTAGTTGGTTCAAAAATAATTTCTTTGCTGGATGGCTACTCAGGGTATAATCAGATTTTAGTTCACCCTGATGATCAATTAAAGACAACTTTTACTACACCGTGGGGCACTTTCATGTATGTGAAAATTCCTTTTGGTCTAATGAATGCTGGTGCAACATTCCAAAGAGCCATGGACATAGCATTCTCAGAAGAATTGGGCTACTTCATCATTATTTACCTGGATGATGTCACTGTTTTTTCAAAGACAGATGAAGAGCACTTAGCACATTTAAGAACATTTTTCGAGAGATGCAGGAAGTTTGGGATATCTTTAAACCCTAAGAAAACACTATTCGGTCTCCAAGAAGGTAAACTCCTTAGGCACATTATTTCAAAAGAGGGTATTAAGATAGACCCAAAGAGGATTGAGGCCATATTGCAAATCTCTCATCCTCGAAACATCAAGGAACTGCAATCTTTCATTGGAAAGATTAATTTCTTGAGAAGGTTCATACCCAACTTGGCTGAGCTCCTTAGAAACATTAAAAACATGCTGGAAAAGGAGCAAGGGGTAAAATGGACCTTGGAAGAAAAGAAATCCTTTGAGATAGTGAAACAAGCGTTAACCAAAACACCGGTTCTAATCAGTCCTGATTTTTCAAAAGATTTTTATATTTTTTCATTTTCATCAGAACATACAATAGCTGTTGTCCTTTTACAGAAAAATCCACAAGGACAAGAGCAGCCTATTGCATTTTTTAGCAAGGCTTTGAGGGATGCCCCTTTGAAGTATAACATTATGGAAAAGCAAGCCTTTGCTTTGGTTAAGGCTTTAAAAGACTTTAGAGTATACATCTTGCACTCACACATCATTACCTTTGTCCCAAATTCAGTTGTGAAAGACATTCTAACACAAGACCCAGATGGCAAGAAAGGTAAGTGGATTGCGGTTATTCTTGAATATGATTTAGAGATAAATCCCACTAAACTCATCACAGGCCAAGGTCTAGCTAGATTAATGGCTGAATCCAATTTTGAAGTTCTTGATATTAATATGATTAATGCTTCGGACGATCAAGAGGAAATATAAACTCCCATTGTTGAAGATTATTTTATGAATTCCTCTTGGTATGCTGATATTATTTATGTTTTGCTTAATTTGAACACATCTCCTGGTTTGACAAAAACAAAGGCAAGGTTTTTGAAATTAAAAGCTGTAAACTATTGCATTATAGATAAATGTCTTTATTGGAAAAATGCAAGTGGGATATTGCTTAAATGTTTGCTTGAGTATGATGCAGAGAAGGTTAAACACGAGTTCCATGAAGGAGAATGTGGAGGCCACCTCTACTGGAAGACAAAAGCCAACAAAATCCTAAGGGCTGGTTACTATTGGCCCACTCTCTTTCTTGATGTACACAAGATGATCATTACCTGTCATAAATGCCAACTTTTTGAAGGCAAAAGAAAGCTGCTACCCTTACCTCTGCATCCAATCACTGTTGAAGCTCCTTTTCAATAGTGGGGACTTGACTTCAAAGGAGAAATCCATCCACCATCCTCTGTTTAGCATAGATGGATTCTCACTGCCACAGACTACTTCACCAAATGGATATAAGCCATCCCTTGTAGGCAAGCCAATGATTATGTCATTATAAAATTCATAGAGACTAATATTCTCTCTAGATTTGGCTGTCCTACCAAGATCATCACCGATAATGCAACAACATTTGGATCCAAGAAGATGGTTGAATTCTGTTACAAATATTAGATAATGTTGGGTCATTCCACAGCCTATTACCCTCAAGGTAATGGACTTGCAGAATCCTAAAACAAAAGTTTGGTGAACATAATCAAGAAGCTGTTGGAGGACAACAAGAAGTCTTGGCACACAAAGCTTGTTCATGCACTTTGGGCTGACAGATTGACTTTGAAGAAATCTATTGGCATGTCACCCTACCAGCTTGTGTATGGTACAGATGCAATTTTTCCTACTAGCCTTGGTGTACCAGTTATGAAGTTGATTCAAGAGGTTCAGTCTGAAGAAAATGACATGGTCAGAAGGATAAATCAAACAATTCATCTTCGACAAACCAGAGAGGAGGTTTATAACAAAGCATTGCAAAAGCAGGACAACATCAAAAAGCTTTTTGACAGAAGAACAAAGGCCAGCAATTTCAATATCGGGGACAAAGTTTTAAAGTAGGACTTAAGGAGAGAATACAAGGGCAAGCATGGGAAATTTGACAACTTATGGCTTGGCCCTTATCTCATTCATTCTGCTGTAGGTAATAATGCCTTTTTCTTGCAGGAGTTGAATGGAGCTGAACTGTTTGGGGGTCCTGTCAATGGAAAGATGCTCAAACATTACTTCTCTTGAACCATGTCATGTTCTGAAAGCCTTTTTATCTTTTTTCTCATTATAAATATTTCACCCATCATTGCATTCAAAGTTAGAAAAATCAAAAATACAAAAACAATAAAAGAAAGAAAAGAGGGAAGATTGTAAAAACAATAAAGGTATAGCCCCATACCAAAAAAAAGAAACAAATCTGAAAGTGTGCAAGCTTAAATGCCACTCCTGAAGAACACACTTCTAATTAGTCATATAGCCTAATCATGAATAATTAGTTTTAAATTGACTGCTAATAGGATAGTGAATTCAATTTGCCAAAAAGTTTAATCTTGGCTTATCAGTTAGGAAGATTAGGCTAGAAATTAAAGGTTCAAACAAGCTCAAAATATGAACCTAAGTTTCCAAACAAGAATGACTCCAATTTGTTTTAATTTCTTAGTCAAAACAGAGGTAAAACTTGTTCTAATCAGCTCAAAATCTAAACCAGAGAACAAGGAAAGAACAGCTCAAACAAGAATAAAAACAGAGCTGAAAAAAATATGAAGGAAGTGCTTAGAACTTTCAGATCTTAAGCCTTCCATTTTGATTTAATTTTCTGCAAAATAATATCTATGTGCAGCTTGTTTTTTATGCCATAGATTAGAAACAAGTTAAACTGTTCAATCCTGACTTGTATGCTTTTGAATTTCTATTTTATAAATTAGAGAATAAAAATATGTTAGACTGTTTAATCCTAACAGATTGGTAGATTAGGTAGAGAGGCATATGGACTCAACTGTTTAATCTGAGTTCATGGAGAAATAAGGAGTAGAATTAGATTAGTTTTATGCTTTCAAAAGAATAAAATGTTGTAAAAAAAAATTTCCAATCCAAGTGCACTCTAAAGAAGAAAAAATGTTAGATCAGTAGGATTGGGTAGGTAGAAAGCTTGTGTTGATGAAAATCCATTATTTTTCATGGCTGCTAACATTTTTTTTTTAGAGAAAAAGAAGATCATCCAAATGAATAAAAATCAGCTCAATGGATAAGGCATTGATCAGCCTCCCAGAGAATGCAAGTCTGAAGTTCTTGATGCCTTCATGAAGGCACCATCCCCAAATGGAGCCACTGTTAGCCACCTATAAAATTTTTTATATCAAAAGGTGGCTAAATCATTTTTGGAGCCTTCAAGAAACAAGTTTTATTGCTAAAAATGTTATCTCTTGAAGATTCATGAAGACATCATGCCCTTTGTTTAAATCTTCACTATTGTTTGCATTGTAAACTCTGAAAATCTGTTGTTTTCCACGAAGAAAAGACTGCTGCAAAACTTCATTTTTCCCCTCCCTCCACTCAAAACTAACCTTCATTTTATTCCCTTTATTCCCCATGGAATTCCTCTATTTTCCATTTTTTTCCCATTTCCCCTTCATAAAATCCTCTTTACAAAGTTTAAAACCCATTTTAAAACTTTTTCGAAACCCCCAAACCCATCAAAAACTTTGAAAATTTTCATAAAAAATAAGTTTTTTCACTATGGACTTAAGCCCATTTGGGCTAAGTCCTAACCACTTCCCCACCATATGCCTTGGTGCTAGAACCAATCGCTAAACCCTTTCGACGCTTATCACATTGGAGAAAATCAGAGTGCGCAAGTCTTTTTGTCATATTAAAACTTCCGATGTGATTAGCCCTTTGTATGTAAACCCCCGATCTTATTACCACTTTATATAACCACAAGGCCCACAATTAGGCACTTAGAACTTCATATAAATCCTTCCCGATCACTTTTTCCCTTTGTAAATACATAAAAACCCCTTTTTCTATGGTTTTAACTAAGCACGTCGGTGCGATGTTTTTAATGAAAAAAAGACCGTTGATTTGTTTTCCCGATCAATGATCCATATATTCTCGCGTCGGAAATTTAGTTGAATGGGTGGATTGAAAATCCCGCACCCTCATTCCAATGCCGATTGGCACCCTTATATATAGCCCCGGTCCCTTCACCTTTCATATAAACCATCGGCCCCACAATCGGGCGCCAAACTTCATGTATATAACCCGCTCGACACCATAAAAACCTTTGTATTTCATAAATTTTTGGTTTTTGTATATTACAAAGGGTCCCGCTTGTTCCTTGGTTGGAGCCCTTATCCGCCGTTGATCTTGGGCCAATCCAATGGCCAACACTGTATCGCATCGGAGATTTTCATTGGCGTGTTAAATATTTTACTATGCCATCCCCGATTGGTCACATTCTGATCCGTTCTCCGTCGTCGATCTGATCTGCAGATCGATGGCTCACATTCAATCGCTTCGGCACACCCACATCCATTGCCCCGCTGACCGCGAAGCTCTGATTGCATCTGGACCGTCCACGTGTCCAGATCGGACGGTCTAGATTGCATCTCCCGACTTTGGTTTAAAATCATATACCCCTTGTGTAAATGTTTTATGACCAATCTCAGCCGTTGATCTCTACAGATCAACAGCCCATATTAACCCCTTTCTCTGCCTTTGTATTATTTCATTTAACCTAGATCAAATCTCCACCATTGATCCTGTACATCTAACGGTTCATAATAACTTCGATAGGCCCGACCCCTGTGGGTCCTGCCTCCCTCTAGACTTGATCTAAGCAGTCCAAATCTCTGATCGGATGGTCCATAATAAAACCACCCTGCCTTTTATCCACCGTACATCTGGTCGATATCGCGCTCACTCCCCACCGTCAGATCTGAGACCCCAAATCTAATGGCTGGTACGCAGTTTCACGTAACTTTAAGCACAAGTGATAATTCTCCAAAATCACGCGATATGGGTGGTATTCAAAATCTGTGTGTCAGCCTCTGACGCATATCGCGTCCAAAAAGCTAAAACCGCTTTTATACCCTTTTACCACGCGAAACCCGTGATTTTTTCCTCTGAAACCACTTTTCCCCTTTTCATTGTGTTTTATCGCATTATGTTTCCCGCCGTTGATCTCTGCAGAACAACGGCTCAAATCGAATCTGGCCATATACTATCACCCTCCGCCCATTCACCAAGGGCCTTCGTAGATCATTCTCCACCGTTGATCTCATGGGCTGATCTCATCCGATGGCCCACGATCATCCGTGAAACCCCGATTTTCATTACAACATATTTCTCCCTCCAAAGGGATTTTTCGCCTATTTTCCTTATATTTCGTCTATTTCTTTATAAAGCGGCCTTTCTCCATTATATTTCCCGGGTCGCTCCTGACCATTGATCTCTTCAAGATCAACGGCTCTGATATAATTTTCCACCGCTTATTCATCAACCACTCTCCTTTTGACTTCTACGCACGATCTCCACCGTTGGATGCTGCCATCCAACAGCCATGCTCCTAACCACGACCTCCAAAGAAGTTTTTACCAAATACTCAGGATTTCTTAATCATTTCTTGTTATGTGCAGGACTTTAAAGGTTTTTCAAATATTTTAAAAGAAATGGAAGGCCTAGAGTGACGACTCTCCAGGCCTTTGATTATCAAAGAAATCTTTTGGCAAAGGTTCCCATTAAGGTTTATCAGAGCATCATGAGCACTGATAATATTATGAACCCTCTGTGGCACCTGCACATCAATAAGACACAGTAAAATTAAATCAAATCAAAGAGTATCAGTGTTGAAGACCTAGCCACAACAGAACAAAAGATTAAAAATTAATTCCACAGTTTAATGGATTACGGCTAAGATCGAAAATCAAAAGCCTAATCCACTAAATTAACCATGTTTAAAGAAAATCAATAATATCTATCAGACATAGGATGCCTCCACTGCCACATCAGAGGCTAATTGATTCCTATCAGCTACCTAATGCCACCTATAGCCTCAAAGCATTTAAAAGACGGCTGAGTAATGACCAAAATAGAGCATATATGCCCCAATGCAGCCGAATAGTTAATTCAACCAAAGGAACTTAATGCAAAAAATATTAGCATAGTTATTACAACATGACACAGAGCCTTAAAGTCAACAAAATCTCCCACCGAGCTTAATTCTTAATGTAAAACATTTAATACAGAGGACATGTCTGTAAACTTCTCCATCGAGCCCCTTAAAGGCCGAGAAGTATTAAATCTGCATTAATTGAACCTTGAAGATCTTTTATCAGATCCCACCTCCTCATTTCTTCTATAAATACTTCTGTAGAAGATGAGACAATGTTGGTTATAGAACTTTGAAATATACTTATGCTCGAATTTTCTACCTGTAAATAGTGTTCAAAGGCTCTTGAAGCTCTTTTTGTGATAGAATAGTTAGGCTGAGAAGTGAAGATGATTGCTGAACTGAAACATTAGACCTGAAGAATGTAACTGGTTTGACATCAATAACAAGTTGTTTCTTGGGATCCTGGTCTACATCACTGGTGAAGTGCTCCTTTCTGTGTAATTGTTTTCCTCTTGTGTATGCCATATTGTCCATTTATTCTCTGATAAAGAACATCAAGCATAGAGTTAGGACCTACTGTTTACAATACCCTTCTCTGACTAATAAGCTTTATCTCAATGTTTTCCTCCAATTTGTTTATTTAAGAATGATTCAATACAGTATAAGCAGTTAGGAATGCTGGCGTTCCCTCGTCCTACTGTTTGCTTTAAACATTATTCTTGAATGTTATTTTCATTATCTGCTTAGTAAAGTTAGACTAGAAAAGTGATGGTGTGCCCTGTTTTCTAGTTTCTTTCTCCAAAGGTAACTTCTGAAAGTTTCCCTTAGTGTTTGCTGAAAGCAGACTAGGTTTAAAAGTACCTTATCTGATCTTAAGTTGCACTTTGTTTCTCTTATGTGTTTTCATAATTTCTGAAGGTAATCATGTGGAGTACTGGATTGTTTGTCAATTTAGTTTCTTTAATACTAACTTGCCCAAGAAATTTATGGTGAGCCCTGTTCTTGGTTGGTTTTAAATAGTTACTTTAGAGGCTTTTCTTGTTTGGACTGACTATAAATCCTTGTTGAAATTATTATCAGTTTCCACCCCTCCAACACTTTATTGTTTCCATTCCATCTTTTTAATCTCAATGATATTGTGATATAGATGACTTGCCCCTTGGATCACTCTTGATGTTGTTGCTCAATTAAATACCTATTATGACTCCATAGCCCAATGGACTAAAAACCAACGTTATATCTATGTTTTTAGCCAAAGCTTGTTCTGATTGCTTGCAACTTCACACCTTTGAAACTCTTTCCATTTAGGACTTTCCACTCTACTAATAATCATGCTCAACCATCCAAAACAAAAAAAAACCCTCAGACTTCATAACTAGCCTAATATCATTACCCAAAAGCTTTAAAGATAAGTCCATCTTTGCACTTATTGGAGAGATCCCTCTCTGGATTTAGGAGGGCTAGATCCTAGAATCCCAAAGTGGTTGAAATAGTGTTCTCTCTCCAGTTTGACTTTTCCAATCTTGCAAATTACGGGGAGCTAACAAACCCTCACTACAAGAAAAAAGGACATTGGTGAGGGTCATGCTTGTGACGGACCTTTAAGGTCCGTCACCAATGTCACATATGGTGACGGTCCTTAAAAAGCGTTGATGTAAGTGTATATAGTGATGGTACTTTAAGGTTCGTCACCAAAGCCATTTTCAATGAAACTTTTGGCAAGGGTCGTTAAAGGCCCATCACTGATTCTCTCTTTGGTGACACTTCTAGTGACGAAATTTTAATGACCCTCACCAATGCTCTTTTTGTTACTTTTGGTGACGGTCAAAAAAATGTCATCATCATTGCTCATTCCAATCAGTTTTTGATGACGCTATGTGCCTGTTAATATATTTTTTGTCAAAAGATAATGATTTAAGACCATTATTGTGGAGTCTTTTTTATAATATGTCCAACACCATAGTGGTTAGAGTTAGTCAATTTCTTAAGAAGTAATTAGTTTGTATCATTTCCCTCAAGTAATGACTAGTCGAGAAGAGTTTTCCTATGAGTCAACACATGATTCATATCTATTAAGATTATTATCTAGAAAATTCCTTTTAGATAAAGTTCCACTAGTGTGTGTAGGAAATATACTATTTATTACTTAATCAAACTCTGCCAATTCTATTAATGAGAAATACCTAACACTCCTCAACAATTTGGGCACACCTTAAATTAATGCTTTGGCACACACTAACATTTCTTAGCACCTCACATGTATTGGAACATATTTGTATCTAGAACATATTTTCATGACACTGACACCAAGTACATGGTGGCATGCGCTAGAACAACATAGAACTCTCCTAGCATGTGTCGGCGTGCATGTAGTCCCTAGCATTCCCTGGAACACCTTGGTTGCATGGATTGACATACATTAGCACTTGGCACACAATGCCACATGGCATGTATTGGGACCTATTATTAGTGTGCCTAGCATGCCCCTTTTGAAAAATATAAATTACCAACTTATTAACCCTCTTATGTTTTTATTTCCTTGCATTTTAGCTTGGTTCTTCAATTTGTTTCCTGGACACTTCTTGACATATATTGACATACCCTGGCACCCTGCACATCCTTAGCACCTGACATGTATTGGCATATCTTGGCACTATTTGGCACATATAATTAGCACCCCCTGGAACTCCCTAGCACACTTTGGCACTTCTTGACATGCATTTATATTCCTAGCATGCCTTACCAATTCTTAGCATACCTTGTGGCTCCCTCCTTGGCATGATAACTAGCACTCATTAAAACTAGTCCCTAGCACAAGTTCCTCATATTCATTAACTTCCATGAATTTTGACCTAGTGCTCCCTTACTTTTTTGTCCTAGTAATCCTTAACACTCCTTAACATGCATTAGCACTCTCTAGCACACCTAAGCACTCTTCAAAATTCCCTTCCACTTCATAGCATGTATAAAACTCCGTAACACATATTGGCGCTTGTAAAGTGTTGGCTCTTGGAAAATGTTGGCGCTTTGAAAGTCTTAGCATGTATGGAATACATTGAAATGCCTTGGTATGATTTTGCATGGTTTAATATTAAATTTATTTGAGATCAATTGTTGGAAAGTAGATGAGAATAAACAAAGGAATACTTGGCACTTATAATGCACTAAGACTTTTCACTTGGAACCTATTAGTGCCTAGTATAGTTGGTGTGCCTAGCATGCCCCTCTTGGAAAAGGTAAATTGATGACTTATTAACCATATTACGTGTTCATTTCCTTGTAGTTTAACTTGTTTCTCCCTTTTTTTTCCTTGACAGTCCCTGGTACACATTGACACACCCTTGCACATATTGGCATGCCTTATCACTTGGCACATATTATCATGTTTGACATGCCTTCGCACTATCTGGCACATCTTAGCCTTCCTATCACGCCTTGGGAATCATGTCCTCACAGCTAGCCTTTACATTTTTTCACTACTTGGGAACCCAATAAATTCCTTGTCTACTACAGTTCATGTGACAATATTATCCTGCTTCAACTGCAACAACTTGGCCAATTGCACCTACTACAAGTAGAGTGTGCCTTGTTCACCTAAGAACTACCTATAACTCATCTTATTCCACTCATGTCCAAGCTCAACTTGTCCCACTTAACTAGTTACCAATACAAGCATCACATGATCTATCCATGGCCATAAAACAACTAAGAAACATAGCTTACATAGGAAATATTTCACATGTATGTTTAGTTCATATAAATAGTAAAACATTAACTAAGAGTTTGCAATAACCACAAGATGCACAAGGCACACAAGATATAAGCTGAAACAAGTTGAGTGCCCCAAAACTTATACACAACAATGTACAATATGAAAATATCTAGAATAGTTTAAAACATGAGCATGTAGCCAAAGTGTGCTACATCTCATTTAAAAAAAATAGCTAAAGGCAAAACAATGGTGTGCCTAGCACAAAGTGATTTCCCTTTGTCTAAAACTTCTATGTTGAGCCTCGTATGAAAGTCGTAGGCTTGCCTCCTGTAAATCCTATTCTGAACTTCTCCTAACACACTTCGTACTTAGCAAACTTGAATTTGTTGACACTCCCTGGCACACACTTTTATTCATTCCTTTCCATCAATTTTGACCTAGTTATCTCTTGATATTCCCTGAAACTCCCTAACACTCTAGTTGAGCATGCATTGACATTGTCCGACATGTGTTAGCATGCATTTTCATTCCTTTTCATGCCCTGACCCTCCCTAGATATCATGCCCTCACAACTACCCTTACTTAATTTGCAACTTGGGAACCAAACCAAGTCGTCGCTTGACTACAATAGCTTTACCAAGTTATGGTTACTACAACTAGACTATGTTGTTGAATTGTGTAGCTTGGGAGGTACTCCACAAGCCTAGTGACATGGGTTTGTGTGATTTCAGTCACAAAAGGCTTTTTTTGAAAATAAACCAAGCAAAGGGGTTTTGGACCCAAGATGGGGTTTAAAATCTAAAAGAAAATTAAAAAGGGAAATTAATATTGCCTAAGGTCTAAGTGGATTAAACTTGTAATTTATAGAGGGTTCCTAAGAGGTCTAGGAAAAACTATTTAAGGAGGCCTTAGGATGAAGGAAATAACATTAAGTGAGAAGGAGCTCATTTGATAAAGGGGGCGAAGAGAGATTTAGTCCTAAAGAGGCCATGATCATTAGCATGTCTAGCATTCATTAAGATGCCTCAGTATGCTTTGGCATTATTTAATATTAAAGTTATTTGAGATCAATTATTGGAAAGTAGAAGAGAAGTAACAGAGGATGATTTGGCACTTAGAATGCACTAACACTTATCACTTGAAACTTATTTCCACCTAGTGTTGGTGTGCATGGCATGCCCCTCCTAGAAAATGTAAATTTATGACTTATTAACCCTATGATGTGTTCATTTCCTTGTAGTTTAACTTGTTTCTCCTTCTTGTTTCCTTGATATTCCCTGGCACGTATTGTCACACCCTTGCACATCTTAGCATATTTGACATGCCTTCGAACTATCTGGCACATTTTAGCATTCCCTATTATGCCTTGGCACTCATGCCCTCACAACTAGCCTTACATTTTTTCATGAATTGGGAACCAAATCAAGTCCTTAGCTACTACAGTTCATGTGACATTGGTCTACTTCATCTGTAACAACTTGATCAATTGTGCCTACTACAAGTAGATTGTGCCTTGTTCACCTAAAAACTGCTTATACCTCATCTTAGGCCACTCATGTCCAAGCTGAACTTTACCCACTTAAGAAATTACCAAGACAAGGATCACATATATCCATGGCCATAAAACAACCAAGCAACATAGCTTACATAGGTAATATTTCACATTTATGTCTAGTTCATATAGATAGTATAGAATTAACTGAGAGTTTGCAAGAACCAAAAGATACACAAGACACACAAGATATAAGTTGGCTCAAGTAGAGTGCCATAAAAATTATACACAAAAATGTACAATATGAAATTGTCTAAAATAGTTTAAAACATGACCATTCAGCCAAAGTGTGCCACATGTCATATAAAAATATAGATAAAGGAAAAATAGTATTGTGCCCAACATAAAATCTCCCTTTGTCTAAAAATTCTATGTCGAGCCCCTTATCGCAATCGTAGGCTTGCCTCTTGCAAATCCTATTATGAACTTCTTCTAACACACTTCATCCTTGGCAGACTTGAATTCACTCACACTCCCTTGCACACACTCTTAATTGTTCATTTCCATGCATTTTGACCTAGTTCTCCCTTGTGATGCCTCGACACTCCTTAACACTCCTCAATATGCATTGACATTGTCCAACATGTGTTAGCACACCTTTTCATTCCTTGGCATGCCCTAACCCTCCCTAGTTATCATGCCCTCACAACTACCCTTACTTAATTTTCAACTTGGGAACCCAACCAAGTCCTCACTTGACTATAAGAACTTTACCAATTTACGATTACTACAACTAGACTATGTTGTTGAATTTTGTAGCTTGGGAGGTACTCCACAAGCATAGTGAGATGGGTTTGTGTGAGTTTGGCCACAAAATAATTTGTGGGAAAATAACCCAAGTGAAGGGGATTTGGACCCGAGATGGGGTTTAAAATATAAAAGAAAATTTAAAAGAAAAAATAATATTTCCTAAGGTCTAAGTGGATAAGGTTCATAAGTTCTAGAGCATTCTTAAGAGGCCTAGATAGGAAAATATATTTAAGGAGGCCTTAGTATGAAGACAAGAACATCAAGTGAGAAGGATCTCATTTGATCAAGGAGGCAAGGAGAGATGTAGTCCTAGAGTAGGTCAAGTTAGAGGGTTGAGTAAGTGTTGCTAAAGGGAGGCCATGATCATCCATCGAGAGTAAGATCATCATGTGAGGGTTCACAAGAATGTCACATACCTTAATGGGTTCGAGATAGGAAGTAGGATGGCATATTGTTGATTCGCTTATGTAAGATCAAGCTCAAGGGAGGTGGCTCATGAGAATTTGGACATGTGATTTCAGTGGTGTTTCTGTGTGAAGGCCACATCAAATTTTGAAATATTAGAGAGGGTTGAGACCCTTTTTTTTGGTGGTTAGTAGGTTGCAAGGTTTGTGATAATGACCAACACAAATGGAGGAGAGTCTGCACTAGAATTTAGGGCCAGAACATAAGTATTCAGAGGTGTAATATTGATTAAGGTAATCGTAGTTTGAGAGTCGTAGAGATCTAAAGTTTAGATCAATATTCAGTCAAAGGAATTCCCAAAATCTATGGATCCGTATGAGCTAGGAGGAGTCTCTTATGGAGGAAAGAGTTTTCGTTTTTTTTATGGGTGGATAGGGTATGTTCTAAAGAAATTAGAATATAATTATAATTCCCTATTTAGGGAGGTTTCCTAGCATGTTCAATCCATAAGGTATGCCATTAAGATTGTGCCAAATATGCATAGAAGAAGAGGGGTTGTGACCCTTAGAGAGAGGTTTATCTCTGCAATATATACCACAAATTTGGAAGATGGTTTGCAGAAGTATGTGTGGAGATAGAAAATCCAAAGGAAGGTGGAACTTGAGTATAAGATGGAGCAGAAGAAATGTGCCATATGAGGAATGGATTGACATGAAAAGGAGTTTATTTTGGTGGAATGTCCATAGAGTTTTGTATAGATATATGAAGCAGCCTATAAACATTTATTCAATGGATTGTTAATGTGTTATCATCCAAAAAGAAGAAGAAGCTCAAAACATCATTGTGTCAAGTTTGTCTTTGATCATGATTCAAAATTGGGTTTAGAAGTCAATTTAGGATTTGATCAAGGGTAGGTTAGATTTTTATAGTTCAAAGACTATCCTTAGGTTCAAATAAAGTCTTCTTTAAAGTCCCTTCATGTCAAATATCCATCATTTTCATTTGTGGGTAATTTCCTAAAGTTTCATGTCAAAAATGTTCAATTAGCCAAGAAACCTTGTTTTCGTAGCCCCACCCGTTGAAAAAAGTTGATTTGCGCTACAAAAGCGTTAATAGTTTCATAGTGCAAATAGGTAAAATTACACTGCAGGCACTACGAAAGCGTTGTTTTACAGTTGTCTTGTCATTTGAGCTGAAAAGTGTCAGAAACCATTGGGAAATGGTAGGTTAGTGGTATGATGAGTAATGTAATGATGAGATTCAATGTACACATCCATGTTTGCAGTCATCATTGACATTATAGGTTATGAATGAGGCATCATTCATGATCAAGTGATCATGTTCTAAGTTGTAAAAATGCTCAAAATTGGAATTTCTCAAAATTGGTTGGAACCTGAGCGAACGGATAGGCCTCGTCGATACGATCCTGTAGCTGTGAATGGCACTCAAATCCGACACTGTATGTAAAAGTTATGCAGGTTTGAAGTTTTTAGTAAACTACAAAAGTCTGGTTTGACTTCGGTTGACTTTGACTTAAAAAAATATTAAAAAAGAATATTCCGGGAATATTCTTCAAAATATTTTGGGAATATTCCTTTTTGGCCAATCATCGTTTGACACTTGGCAGATGCTGATCTGTTAGTGGTTTGACTTTTCAGATTTTTGGCCAATTATGGGCTGCCACATGGCAGGCCCGGAGGGCGCCACATGCCCCCCTGTTCGGTGAAATGGAAAATTTTTGGCAGTCCATGGGTTTGAACCCACAACCTCACTCCAGCAAGCACTCCGACCCAACCACACGAGCTACAACATGGTTCTTAAACTATTATGTTTAAAAGTCATATTTAAACTTTGAAATAGTTTCGGGCAAAGGTGAATGGGAGCCAACCCCCACACAATGTGACCATAGGTCTAGAATCTGGGCCTTAAGGCATTGACTCTGGCGGAAATCCTGGTGGTTTAATTGGAAGCCACCCCATGTGGCCAGTCACAAAGGTTATGCCACGATTATGTAATGGATTGTGGCGACGGTTTCGGAGGCAGGTTTGTTAGTCATGTGACCGCCCACTAACAATAAATGTAACAGCAAGTGGTTCCGCTGAATTTGGAGGGCGCGGCTAGATTTGGGGCCTTCCACCAATTTTAACTCCATTTAACTCTAGTTCTCCATAATTAGTGGAGGTTTTTTTGGCCAGATTGGGAAAAATATTGTTTTTGCCATAACTTTTGATGGGGAGAACCTTTTGGAACAATTTGTTTTTTTATTTTGGGTAATTTGAGCATTCCAGAGCCAATGGAGTAGATTGCAAAGTCAATAGAGCAGTTATTTAGGTACTTTATCAGCGAGGAATCTTGAAGAGCCATCAGGGCATAGGGATTGTGGGAGTTGTATTAGGCTATGGTTTACCATTGGAGGTGAAACTACAGTCATTCCTTACTGTTTTCTGTGTTCTGAACTCATTTCTACAGTTATTGTTTCTTGTTTAATCTTTCTTCACACTGTATAACCATTTTTTGGCATAATAAGAGTGAGGACATGCCCATTTGGGGGCCTTGGACCCAGTAGATGTAGCCTAGGAGGGGTGAACTACCTTATCATATGCTGTGTTATATTATGTGATTTATATTGTTGTGTTTTTCCAGAGTTAAATATGCTAAAAAGTAAAAATAAATAAGCCTCCTACACACAAAAAGACTCAAAAATTTACCAAAAGCATTTTGTTCCAATTGCAAAACATATAAAACAGTTTGCACACATAAGTTTATGGAAAATGAATACCTTGAACAACAAACAAGTAGTTTCATTTTTAGATCATTAGTGTTTACTTCTATTATTTCTATAGACAGAGTCTGTAAAGGGCCAGGTAGCCTCTGGATCTCATCCTTTCTTTAAAGGTGACATATCCAGTAAATTACCCTACATTCAATCTATGTAATAGAAGTCAGAAGTTCTCGAATTTTCAGATCAATTCAGTTATGAGATGAAATTTTAAATTTCAAAATCTTTCGTAATTAGTCATTCTCATTTCCTTTTTCCTCCATTCGAAATTTCTGAGCTCTAAAGTGTCAAGCCAAACCTGTGGTTGTTTCATACAAAGGTTTTCTACATCCATATTCAAGCGAGGCTGATATAAGATTTATCAAGAGAGGCTGCCGGTTTTATATATTCAAGCGAGGTTGATATAACTCATCAAGCGAGGTTGATAAGTTTTCTGAAAAGCATGGCAGAGGAAAATAAAGTTCACAGAGGGGGACACTGCTTCAGGTATGATCCTAAAGACATGAAGGAAATAATTGAAGACCCAACAGTGATGGAAGAGTTCAAAATAGTAGGTTGCCTTCGGTTTTGTGAAAAATTATAGGGCTGTCACACACAGGTATCAAAGGAATTTTCCATGAAATTTAGTGGAAAAACTACTAAGGTTGGGATGCTAATTGTGTCAATTACACCAGAGGTCATTTCTGTTGTTACAGAGATACCAAGAGGTCAAGAAACTTGGTTCAAAGGTTTCAAATTTGATATGAAGCAATGTAAAGAGTTCATGAAGCCTAAGTATGTAGACATGGACCTTAATAACACTATTCCTAGAAGCTGCATCAAAGACACTTATTCAAAGCTGCTGCTCAACATTCAGAAGTATTTTACATGCGAAGGCATATATCATAAGGTTTACACATATCATTTCAAGTTGCTTCTACATTTCACTAGTAAGATTTCACTCAATTTTCCTTTTTATCTACACAGGAGTCTTGAAAAAATGGCTGATAAGGTACAAGCAAAATCTGAAGGTAGTGAAAAATCATTTTTTCATCATGGTTTAATGAAGTTATTGATTTTAGATGAACTTTAGAAAATGGGCAGGGATTGGTCATCTTTCTTGTTTATAAATGGTTTTGAGTTGGAAACCCTAACTTCTGCAAGAAACCCTAAAACTAAAGGAGTTCCATCACCACCACCAGCAGAGCCTAGTTAACATATGGTTGCAAAACCAAAGGAATTTGCAAAACTGAAGCCAAGGAAACAAATTTGGAAAAGGGCAGAGCAGACACAAATTCTTGATACACCAACTCCATCACTTGCAAAACAGAGGTCAAATATTGGTAAATAGGCAAAACAGAAACAAGTTGTCAGCAAGCAGGAAATCAAAAGAGTAATGTTGGGTGTGGAGCCTAATTATCTTGTTTATTTTGTATCACAACATTGGACCCCTGTACCTTAATGTCGCCCGTAATTAAACGCTACTTGGGGGGTCCAAGGGGGGCAGTTGCGACTTTATGGAGCCCCCCCTTGGCGGGGGGGTTTCAGGGGCAACGCCCCCGAAGCTAAAAATAGATGTAAAATTTCCTTGTAAAAGTATATTAATTTCTAGTCAATCTGGGCCGTTCATTAGGTAGATGATCTGACGGTAGAAGTTATGTTTAGTTTAGGGTTTTTTTCCCTAAAAGGCAACCCCTCGCTTTGTATGAGGGTATTGTATTGCGGTTGTGGATTGTATGTGTATTCTCAGAGCGAGAAACAGATAGGGAGGCTGTGAGAGAGAACAGAGGATATTACAATAGATCTGTTGTAGGTTATGTCTCTTCATTTTGCTGGAAAATAGAAAGGAATGACTGGCTGTTCGGGGTGGACGTAGCCCAAACTGGGTGAACCACATATATCCATGTCTCTCTGGTTTTATGTGTTTTATGTGCTTGTGTTTTCGGCATATTTTATGTGTTTCATTGCTTTGTTATATATAATTTTCTAACAACTGGTATCAGAGCTGAAGGTCTATTTAGCTGATAATCTCGCAGGAAAGAAGGGTTCCTGGTTCGAGTGGGAGAAATGGCGGAAGATGGTAAGCTTAGGGTCGAGAAATTTAACAGTCAAAACTTCCCGTTGTGGAAGATGTAGATGGAAGATTATTTATAATAGAAAGATATTTACCTACCATTGAGTGGAAAAACAAATAAGCCGACGGCTATGACAAATGCAGAATGGGAGATTCTCGATAGAAAGGCACTCAGAACAGTACGGTTGTGCCTCCCGACGTCAATAGCCTTCAATATTTCGAAGGAAACAACAACAAAGGGTTTTATTAAGGCATTGGAAAAACTATATGAAAAACCCTCAGCCTCAAACAAAGTATTTCTTATGAAAATTTTATTTAATATGAAGATGTCGGAAGGTGGATCTGTTGCAGACTATTTAAATGATTTTAATAAAATTACCAGTCAGTTAATTTTTGTAGGGGTAAAATTTGATGATGAAGTTAGGGCTCTTTTATTTCTGTGCTCATTGCCAGAAAGCTAGAATGGTTTAGTTATGGCCATTAGTAACTCTGACTCTGGATCTAGTACTTTAAAGTTTGATGATGTTGTCAGTGCTATCCTTAGCGAGGAAATGCGATGGAAAAGCTCCGGTGAGACATCGGGTAATGCTTTGAGTGCAGATTCTAGAGGAAGAAAAATGGAAAGAGGAAAGAGGTTGGGATATTGCAGTAAATCAAGGAAAGGCAGATCCAAGTCTAGATCGGGGATAGTGTGCTGGAAATGCGGAAAGAAAGGACACCTAAAGAAAGACTGTAGATCTCGGAAGGGAAAAGAAGGAGATGCACAGCAAGAAAAAAATCATGAAGCAAATGTGACAAGTGATGTGTTACAAGATGCTTTGATTCTTTCTTTCGAAAATGTTACTGATTCCTAGGTGGTAGATTCAGGGGCCTCATTCCATGCCACACCTGATAAGAAATATTTTCATGACTATGTTCAAGGAGATTTTGGACAAGTTCATTTGGGTGATGATAAACCCTGTAAAATTGTTGGAATGGGTAAAGTTCTTGTAAAACAACATAATGGAACCAATGGCTATTAAAGGAGGTAAGGCATGTTCTAGATCTGAAGAAAAATCTGATTTCAACAGGGAAATTAGGCGATGAAGGTTGCATGACAAATTTCATAGATAAAATGTGGAAGGTCACCAAAGGAGCCCTGGTAATAGCAAAAGGTGAAAAGGTTGGTACATTGTATTTATGCAATGGTATTTCCAACTCTGTTAATGCTTTAAATTCCAAAGGAGCAGATGCAACATTATGGCAACATAGGCTCGAACACATGAGTGAGAAGGGGATGAAGGTTCTTCACTCAAGAAATTTGTTGCCAGGTTTGAAGAATGTTGATTTGGATTTCTGTGAGAATTGTATTTATGGAAAACAAAAAGAGTCAGATTTATCAGAGTTGGGAAATAAAAGAAGAGCGAAAAATTAGAGCTTGTGCATAGAGATGTATGGGGACCTGCTCATGCATTATCTCTCGGTGGCTCTCGTTATTATGTTACTTTTATTGGATGCAACTAGAAAAACTTGGATTTATTGTATTCAGAATAAATCTGATGTATTTGATACTTTCAAGAAATGGAAAGCTTTGGTTGAGATTGAGACAAGAAAGAAGTTGAAGTGTCTCAGATCGGAGAATGGAAGTGAATATTGCAGCAAAGAGTTTAAAAGGTATTGTTCAGAGCATGGAATTTGCAGAGAGAAGACAGTTCCAAGAACACCACAAGAAAATGGTGAGTCAGAAAGGATGAACAGAACAATCATGGAGCGTGCAAGGTGCATGAGATTGCATGCAGGATTGCCTTTACAATTTTGGGAAGATGTTGTAGATACTGCTATTTATCTAATAAACAGAGGACCTTCAAGTTCCTTGGATGGCGGTATTCTAGAGGAAGCATGGATAGGTAAAAAGGTAAACTATTCCTTTTTAAAGCCTTTTGGCTATGAGGCCTTTGTCCATATTAATAAAGAAAATAGAACAAAGCTTGAGGCAAAATCGAATAAATGTACCTTTATTGGATATGGTGTTAATGATTTTGGTTATCGCTTATATGATTATGAAAATCACAAAATAATTAGGAGCAGAGATGTAATATTCAATAAAAAGGTATTGTATAAGAATCAATTGTAGGAAAAGAAACAGGAAAAAGAAAACAAAGAATACACAGTTCTTAATGAGATCACAAAAAAAGTAAAGGTGCCTGAAAATAATAATAATCAACAGCCACAACAACAAAAACCACCACAAAATCAACAGGCACCTCAAACACCTGAAAGTGGTGTTAGAATATCTACCAGGATAAGTAGACCCCCTGAATGATACTCTCCTTCATTATATTATTTATTGTTGACTGATTCTGGTGAACCCGAATGTTATGAAGAAGCAATGCAGGTTGAAAGAAGGAAGAAGTGGGAGCTAGCCATGGAAGAAGAGATGGACTCCTTAATGCATAACCATACTTGGGACTTAGTCAGGTTGCCTGCAGGTAAAACTACATTGCAGAATAAATGGGTTTACATACTGAAGGAAGAAGGAGGAGGAAAACAGAGGTATAAAGCTAGACTTGTGGTGAAGGGGTTTGCACAAAAGAAAGGTATTGATTTTGATGAAATATTTTCTCCTGTTGTTAAGATGACTTCAATCAGAACTATTTTAAGTATTGGTGCAGCAGAAGATTTACATCTATAACAGTTAGATGTAAAGACAACATTTCTCCATGGAGATTTGGAGGAAGAGATCTATATGGAGAAACTAGAAGGATATGAGGTCAAAGGGAAAGAAAAATTAGTGTGCAGGTTAAAGAAGAGCTTGTATGGCTTAAAACAGGCTCCAAGGCAGTGGTATCTAAAATTTTATAGGTTTATGTTTGAACAAGGTTATACTAGATGTCACTCTAATCATTGTGTTTATCTGAAAAATAAAAATGATGGCAGTTATATTATATTGTTGTTGTATGTAGATGACATGCTTGTTGCAAGGTCTAACATGCAGGAAATAAATGTGCTCAAAAGAAAATTGGCAAATTCCTTTGCAATGAAGGATTTGGGAGCTGCAAAACAAATCCTTGGTATGAGAATAACTAGAGACAGGAAAAATCGCAAATTAACACTGTCTCAGAATGAGTACATACAAAAGGTGTTGAAAAAATTTAATATGCAAAATGCAAAACCAGTTAGTACACCTTTTGCCATCCATTTCAAACTTAGTAAAAAGATGTGCCCCAAGACCCAAGAAGAAATGGATTATATGTCTAAAGTTCCATATGCGTCAGCAGTTGGAAGCTTAATGTATGCAATTGTCTGCACAAGACTCGATATTGCACATGCAGTGGGAGTTTTAAGCAGGTACATGAACAATCCAGGAAAAGAACATTGCATGGCAGTGAAATGGATTCTCAGATATTTGAGAGAAACCACAAATCAAGCATTATGCTTTGGTGGTTCAAACATTGCTCTACAGGGTTATGTTGATGCAGATATGGCAGGTGATAGAGATAACAAGAGGAGCACTACAGGGTATGTATTTACTATAGGTGGAACAGTTGTTAGTTGGGTTTCAAAAATCCAAAGTGTTGTTGCACTTTCAACAATAGAAGTAGAGTATGTTACTACTACAAAGGCTAGTAAAGAAATGATTTGGTTACAAAGGTTTATGGATGAACTGGGTAAGAAGCATGATATGGGCACGATATAAATTGATAGCCAAAGTGCCATTCATCTCGCAAATAACTCATAATTTCATTCCAGGACTAAACACATATAGCTCAAGTACCATTTCATACGGTTAGTATTTGAAGATGGATAGTTGAAGTTGGAAAAGATACACACTAGCCAGAATCCTGTAGATATGCTAACAAAAGTTGTAACCAGGGAGAAACTGAGAATATGCTCAGTTTCAATTGGTATTCAAGAATGAGGATGAAGATGAGAAACAACCAAGTCCAAAGTGGAGTCATTTTCCAGCAAATGAAGCAGTGGTCGATTTTCTACAATCAGTCTCCAAGTGGGAGATTGTTGGGTGTGGAGCCTGATTATATTGTTTATTTTGTACCATAGCATTGGACCCCTGTACCTATCCGTAATTAAAAGCTACCTGGGGGGTCTAGGGGGGGGAACTATGACTTTATGGAGCCCCCCCTGGTGGGGGGTTTCAAGGGCAGCGCCCCCGAAGCTAAAAACATATGTAAAATTGCCTTGTAAAAGTATAGTAATTTCTAGTCAATCTGGGCCGTTCATTAGGCGGATGATCTGACGGTAGAAGTTATGTTTAGTTTAGGGTTTTTTTTCCCTAGAAGGCAACCCCTCGCTTTGTATGAGGGTATTGTATTGCAGCTGTGGATTGTATGTGTATTCTCAGAGCGAGAAACAGATAAGGAGACTGTGAGAGAGAAAAGAGGATATTATAGCGGATCTGTTGTAGGTTGTGTCTCTTCATTTTGCTGGATAATAGAAAGGAATGAATAGTTGTTCGGGGTGGACGTAGCCCAAAATGGGTGAACCACGTATATCTGTGTCTCTTTGGTTTTATGTGTTTTGTTTGCTTGTGTTTTCAGCATATTTTATGTGTTGCATTTCTCTATTATATATAATTTTCCAACAAGTAACAAGAAGCCAAGCAGTGGCATTAAAAAGAAAGACAATTGCTACAGAGGACAACCCAGTAACAAAGGGAAATTTAGATGACATCCTTCATGCTATTGACATGGAGGAGACACCCATTGTTCAAGCTGAGTTCATTGGGGAAGATGAGCATAAACAGAAAAAGGCTAAGTCTGAAAAGAAGCTTGAGTTTGAGGGGGAAGATGCAACTTTCATCTTTCAAGCAAGAAAGCCTATAACTAGGCATGCTAAGAAACTCAAGGAAGGCTGAAAAGAAGTTCAAAAATATATTGAGATAGCTAAAGCTCCTAAATAAGTTGTTGATCTCTCATCACCTACAGTGAAGCATACAGCCAACAGAACAAAGAGGGGAAAAGAAGAAACGACAGAGAAAACAGAGTTTCAACATCTTGAGGAAAAATTGAGGTTGGCAAACGAAGAAATTGTTGTGATGAGAAAGAGGGCTAGAAAGCACAATGTTGAGAAAGCAGAGTTTAAAAGGGTGAAGGCACTGTGGGAAGGACAAACTGATTCTATTTCTGAAACTCCAAGTAGTGTAGAGCAATTTTTCAAGTGGACAGTTCCAGCCATAAAGGAAGCCAAGTTTGTCAGAATAATAAATACTCACTTGAGAGCTACTAACATAATACTTAAAAATCAAGTGGAGGACTTAGAGCAGCAGTTACATTTGATTCATGATGAGTTAAAAAGCAGAGGTATTAAAATAACAGTCATAGAGGAGCCTATAGCTAAATCAAGTGAAAATGAAGAAGGGACCTCATGATGCCTGGAATGACTGTGTTTTTCAGTTGATATGGTTTTTTAAATGATGGAAACAGGTTTATTTTGAGTTTTTGGCACATTTACAATTTACACTTTGGGAAATTTTTGACAAAACTGCTCACTCAGTAGTTTTGTAGCGCAGCCAGTGTAAAAAAGGAGAAAAGCGCTACGAAATTGCTGTAGCAGCTTTTCTTGCTCTTTTTCATAAAATTTTGAAGGATAAAAGAATGAATCAAGAATTGAAATTTCTAGGGAGGATGTATTAAAAGGTCATTAAGACAATTTTGCAAGAAATATGTCAAAAATTTGAAGAAAAAAGGGTTAAAAGGCAGCGCTACGAAAGGCGCTACGAAACTGCTGTGTTTTCGTAGTGCAGTGTATTGTACCTCATTTGAACAATTTGAAAATGGTTTTGGACAGCTGGAGCCTAGGGAGGAGTTTTTGGATGTGTTAATTGAACTTCCAACACTTAAGGACCATGAAATAAAGAGTACATGATGGTCAGAATGTTACAAGAATGCAAAGGACCCTATGCCTAAAAAACAGGGGACTGTTTCCTATTTTGATGGAGGTCAGCAATATGGTCATGAAGAGTTGAAGCCTATCATTTAGATTTGACCATGTGTTGATACACTTGGAAAATTATGTAATTTAATTTAAATAAGGTTGTTATAGATAGTGACAAGGAGTTTGAATCCTATTTGTAATAGGATTGTTTAGTAGTTTAGTTGTCTTTTTGTAATAAATCCCATGTCTTATGGTTATGCAAGGTGTCAAGAATCAGAAATTCGATGTATCTAGCCTAAGATGAGATCATCTCATGTTGTAAATTGTCTATTAAATACCAAGAAGTTGAATTTGTCAGGGGTTGGACATTTTTGACAAAAGACTGTGCTTATTGTATTTGACTGGTTTTCAGCTAATATAGAGAGTTTCTACTTAACCAACTTGGGATTCATAAGGAGTTTTGGTGTGTTCATATTCTATTTGCATCTCTTTATTATCCTATTGCAGTGGTGTTTATCTATATTACTCATAATTCATCTTTAGATGCTCTGACTTCCTATATAAATGAAATGACTGTGTTTTTACAGTTTCATATGTGTTTATCTCTTGACTAAAACTCTGATGTGCCTCAACTTCCATGTTAAGTAGATTCATTGGATTACTGAACTTTTTGACTCCATAAGCCCAATGTGTACATGCTGATGTGATTCTCAACCTATATCTATCATTTATCTGTTCATTACTCAAATAGAGTTAGCCATCTATATTTTTATCCAAATCATTAACCCTTGAGAGAGCCCTCTCAGGTTGAGGAGGCTAAGCCTTAGTCAAAAGATTAGGTTTGAAATAGTTACATGAAGTTGACTGATCAAGTAGCCTATCAAATCCAATTTTTTGATAACATAATGGATGATTTGTGACCCTTGTTCAGCCATCTACAATTTTTTAGAAGGATGATAAGATGAGTAGTTCAGATTTGTTCATATATTAGACAAAAAATAAATTGGTACACAAGAATAGTGATTTTGAGAGGACTCAAATTGCTATTAGGTGACATATTTGAAGATCCCTAGATGAGGGAAGTGTTGTGGGTACCAAACCAGTAAAATAATTGATTGTGGTAGGGAAAATTGATGGCAGTCCAAGTACAATTGGAGGGTTTTTAGGTGCCTATCAAAGAAGAGCGCTAAGCCTTGTACTTATGAAGGAAACCAAGATTTTTAGAAGGGTAGGTGTATTGGGCCTAAGGAAGTGCAGACTTTGAAGGACTAAAGTAGCAGTAAAGTAGGCTAGCCAACTAGCCCCAATTCATTGTATTGTAGAGGATTGCGTCATTGAGAAGAAGGGAAACCTCCATATCCCTAGAATTTTCATCTTGGAGCAGCGGTATGGAAAAAGTGGGAAAACCAAATAATTTTTCTCAACATATTTGTGAAAAATTGATCGAAAATCCTAAGTGTTGCATACCTTAAAGGAAAAAAGAGGTATATTGAGGGAAAAAAAATTTCGCCAAGCTGAGTAGCCTAAAGGATTTGAGTTCATTAATAGAGATTGATTGATGTGTTGCATAATGCGAGGCAAGAGGACCTGCCAGATGTGTTCAAGACACGTGGATTGAAAGGGCTATGTGTGGCTACCATCAAAACGTGGGTCAAGTGTTGTCTTGTTAAAGGTTTATTGGTTTTCAAAGGAACAACACCAAGGCCTAGTTGTATTCCTTGTATCAGTGTGATTGTAAAGGGCCATGATCCCTGGTACAATAGCTCTAGCCTATTTTATTATAGTTTTTAATTTAATGAAGAACGGTTTGAAAAAGTTAAAAATTGTCATGTACACTAGTTGATTCCCTGATGTGTGTAGATTTCATTGTGAAAAGTAGATGTCTTGTGGCACTTGAGTGTGTTTGCATCAAAGATTCTAAGACCAACCCCATATTCTCATGTGTCATGGAAATTCAACATGTCCCTTGTTCACTAAAGAACTACATGTAAATCATCTTACACTACTCATGTCCAATCTCAACTCATCCCACTTAAAAAGTTACCAAGGCAAGGCTCATCACATCCAACTGTGGTCGTAAAACAACTAAGAAACACATTTTACATCTTGACATGCCATAACACCTGACATGTCTTAAATTCCTTAGCATTATGTGGCATGTGTTAGCATCCCCTACATTCCTTGACATGATTTTACACTCCCTAACATACCTTAGCACTTCCTGACACGCCTTGGTAGTTTAACATACCTTGGAATTTCCTAACATATAACCTTGTCACTCCCTCCTTAACACACCTAGAAATCATTGAGAATCCCGATCACACACTCTTATTCGTTCATTTCCATGCATTTTGATCTAGTGCTTCCTTGTGTATACCTGACACTCCCTGAGACTCCCTAGCACACATTCGCATACTCTAACACCTGGCACATCTTGGCATGTCACCCTAGCACTCTAGAATTCCTTGGCACTACCTAGCATACCTTGTCAGCCTCTCCTTATGACACCTAGAGCTTATTCAAAATCCCAGTCACAAACTCTTATTCATTCATTTCCATGCAATTTTATTTAGTGCTCCCTTGTCTTTCCATAGCATTCCTTAATAGTCCTTGACATGTGTTGGTACACCCTAGAACCTAGGACATCTTGGCATGTCGCCCTGGCCTCTACCATGCCTTAACACTGCTTAGCATACCTTGTCACTCCCTCCTTAACACACCTATAACTCACTACCACTTCCAATAAAAAACTCTTATTTGTTCATTTCCATGCATTTTGACGTAGTGATCCGTTGTTTTTCCTTGGCACTCCTGGTTAACACTTCCTTGCTCGTATTGGCACATCTTGTCTTAATGGCACCCTAGCACTCTAGAATTCCTTAGCACTACCAAGCATGCCTTGTCACTCCTCCTTAGCACACATAGAAGTCATTGAAACTCCTTGTCACACACTCTTATTCATTCATTTCCATGCATTATTACATAGTTCTCCCTTGTCTTTCTCTAGCACTCCCTAACACTCCTTGGCACACAATGGCACACCCTGGAACTTGGTACATCTTGGCATTCTTTCCTAGCACTCTATCATGCCTTGGAATTTCCTATAATACCTTGTCACTCCCTAATTATCACACCTAGAACTTTCTAGCACTCTCTATCTCACACTCTTATTCATTAATTTCCATGCAATTGAAACTAGTCCTCCATTATGTTTCCCTAGCGCTCCCTAGCATGCGTTGGCGCAAAAATCTAGCACCTAGCACATATTGGAATGCCTAACATGCCTTGGAAATTTCTATCATGTGTTATCACTTCCTGGGATTCCCTGCACACCTTGGAACTCCCTAGTTGTCATGCCCTCATAGATAACCTTACTTTTTTTGCGACTTGGGAACCCAACCAAGTCATTGAAAAAATAGTGTTGTGTCTAGCACAAAGTCAACCTTTGTCTAAAACTAATTTTTCCATCCCCTTATCACAATCATAGGCTTTCCTCCTACAATTCCTATTATGAAATTCTCCTAACACACTTAATCTATGACACACCTGGAATTCACTAACACTCCCTGACAAACACTCTTATTCATTTGTTTCTATGAACTTTGAAATATTTCTACCTTGTGATGCCCTAACACTCCCAAACACTCCTTGTCATGCATTAACACTAACTGGCATGTGTTAGCGCACCTTTTAATTCATTGGGATGCCCTGGCACTCCTTAACTGTCATGTTCTCGTAACTATCCTTAATTGTTTTTAGACTTAGGAACCCAACCAAGTCCTTCCTCGACTACATCAACTTGACCAAGTTTCATTTACTACAACTATAATATGCCTTGTTTGCCTAATAATGGCTTATATCTAATCTTAGGCTACTCATGGACAATATTAACTCATCCCACTTAACAAGTTACCCAGTCAAGGCTCATGTCCAATCGTGGCCATAAAAAAATTGAGCAACATAGTTTACATCTTGACATGCCCTGGAACTCAAGCATGCCTTGGCATTGCCTAGCATATAACCTTGTCATTCCCTCCTTAGCACAGTTGGAACTCACTGACACTCCCTATCACACATTCTATATTCGTTCATTTCCTTGAATTTTGAACTAGTTCTCCCTTATGTTTCTGTGGCACTCCCTAACACTCCCTGACACACATTGGCACAGTACCCTGACACTTAGCACATCTTGGCATGTTGCCTTGTCACTCTAGTATTACTTGGCACTACCTAACATACATTGTCACTCCCTCCTTAGCACACCTATAATTTGCTAACATTCCATGTCACACACTCTTATTCATTCATTTCCATGTATTTCAAATTATTGCTCCTTTTTTTTTCCTTAGCACTCCATAACACTACCTGACATGCATTAGCACCCCCTAGCACCTGGAACATCTTGGAATGTTTCCCTAACCTCTAGCATACCTTTTCACTCCCTCCTTAGCACACCTGTAACTCACTGACAATTCATGTCACAATATCTTAATTTTTCATTTGCATGAATTATTTTCACCTAGTGCTCCCTTGTGTGTCCTTAGGACTCCGTAGCACTTACTATCATGTGTTGGCACACTCTGGCACCTGTCACATCTTGGCCACATGTCACTTTGGCACACTAGTATGAATTAGCACTGCCTATCATACCATGTCACTCCATCCTTAGCACACATGGAACTTCACTGACACTCCCTGTCACATAGTCTTATTCATTCATTTCCATGAATTTTTACATAGTGCTCCCTTGTGTTTCCCTGGAACTTGCTAATACTCAACACACTTTGGCATTTGGAACATCTTGGTATGCTTCCCTAGCACTCTAGCATGCCTTGGAAATATCTAGCATATATTTTCACTCCCTCCTTAGCAAATCTGGAACTCCATAGCCTGCCCTATAACTCATTAGCACATATTGGCTCTTGGCACTTAGTGGCACTTGAAAATTCTTGGCATTTGTTTGGATGCCCTGGAATTCCTTGGCATGGTTTAAGATCAAATTTATTTGAGATCATTTATTCACAATTAAGAGATAAGTAATAGAGGATGATTTGGCACTTAAGAGACGCTAAAACTTAGGCCTTGGCATGTATTGGCACTAGTGCTGGTATGCCTAGCATGCCCCTCTTGAAAAGGTAATGTTCTGAATTATTAACCCTCATATGTGTTCATTTATTTTCATTTTAGCTTGGTGTTCCCTTTTGTCTCCTGACAAGTCTCCTTTACATGCGTTCACATACCCTCACACCTGGCACATCTCATCATGCCTTAACAAAAGGCATGTCTTGGCATGCCTGACATGCATTTGCATGCCTTGGCACTATCTGGCACAAGTTAGCACACCCTGAAACTTATTGAAATCCCATAGCATTCCCTAGCATGCCTTGTCACTCCCCCCTTGGTACGTCTAACACTCGCTTGTTGGAAATACTGAGAGGGGCGGTGAATCAATATTTCTTTCAATTAGAGCATTAGTTAATCTTAAATTATTATCAGTGTTTGTACAATGATAGTAGTAAACAAAAGGAACATAAATACACATAGTTTTTAAGGTGGAAACCATGTCTGGGAAAAAAACCACCTAAATTATTTTCTAATAATTATTTAATATTCAACTCCAATTGAAAATAAAGCTCCAAATTCCTAGAATCTAGAAAAGCATTCTTCTCCAGCTCCAACGCCCGAGATTCTTCAGTAGTCAACTGCACGGATGCCCCAACACCCAATGAGCTACAAATCACCCTAGCACCTCCCTACCACCCTGAATTTTTCACAGCCTTGAACCTGATGATGACTTATGCACCAGCCTAGCACCACCCTACCACCCTATAGAATAATAAAAGAAGAATGGACTCCCATACCAGGGAAAATGGTCCACTTTACAATGATATAGAATGATGTAGAAGAAGAAGACACACTAGACCATAACCCAAACTATGACACAACCACTTATGATGATCCTATACCTCCCTACATTGCCTCTTCAACTCTTGGCAGATAGACACTAGTACAATTTTTACAATGACTTAGTACAATGATACCTTTACAGTGACTGTATGCAGTGCCCACTTGAAGTCTTCATGTGATGAACTTCTTGTTGTTGTTCTACACCTTGATTTCTGCTCTTGTCATGCTACCCTCTGCTGCACCTTGCTTTGCTTTTCTACCTTATAAAGTCTGGTCCTTTGCAGCCCTTGAAAACACATGACCTCACTTTTTCTTGCCTTCTAGGAGCTCGATATAGAATCCCCAATATGTGATTTTCAGTTCTGTAATTGTCCCCAATATGTGATTTTTGGTTCTGTAGTAGTCCTCTAAGTCTTCTTTCCAATTCCACAGTTTTGGCCCAATTTGGATTCTTCAAGGGAGAGTTACGCCCAATCTCTCACAATGACCTAATTATGGACTCATTCAGTAGAGCGAACTTGTATGGCATGCCACATGTATTTGTTTCTTCATTTGGCTCTGAAATTGATACAGAGAAAACTACAGTCCATGCACTATCTGCCACTTTTTACATAATTCCAATCTGATACTCATAGAGAGAGTTATCATGATTTTCCCAAGGTCACTTCTTTGAGATGAAGTTCAGGAGCCTGCAAAAACACTGACTTCCACAGATCATATCTCCGAAAATGTTGTGCATCTTGATCTGAAATTTTTACAGGAGCCTCCTTAGGATTTCAGTTTCACCTCACAAAAATTTCAGCTTTTTAACCTTCGTAGAAAAAATTTAGAGCGAAAATTCCATGATGACCTGTTTCAGGTAGAGAAATCCCTACATAAGGAGGATATGAGGATCACAGTTTATATAAATAATTAGGTTGAGAGGGGCTTAAACAAGTGAACGTGGGAGGGATTTCAGGAGCTTAAAAATTATTAATTATTTAATTTTCAATGACCCATGCCACAACCCCATGGGGTTTCAGCCCACTAACTGGGTTACAAACTTCAAACATGAATATCTCTCGAACCATGAAGAATTACGTGGCGTGCCATATATCAACAGAAACATATTGACAAGTAGAAGCCATCAAAAATAGTATTGACCCGGAATATAGTAATTTTTTACGTCAAAATTACCATGCCCCTGGTGCTACTTGGGTTGACATCAATGACAACCACTGATCAACATCGGTGACACTCCCCAACACACCCTCTTATTCATTCATTTCCATTCATTTTCACTTGATGATTTATGTTTGATGGGGTGCATGTCTATAAAGAGTTCATTTAAGAGAATATAAAAATGATCGCACCATTAATGACATAAGTAATTGCAAGATTCTACTTGAAGGATATTAGGAAACTACACAAGAGATTTTAAGAATGAATTTTTTAGGGTTTTTTTTATGGTGTGGGGATGGTAAGAAGTGAGTGGTCAATATGGTGTGTGAATGCTTAGAATACCTTCTCACTCCCTTCTTGGCATGACAACTAGAACTCATTGCCACTCCCTGACACACCCTCATATTCATTCATTTCCATGCATTTTGACCTAGTGCTCCCTTTTATTGTCATAGTACACCCTAACACTCCTCAGCATGCATTGGCACTCTCTACTTAGCACTTTTCGACATGCCCTACCACTTCATAGCATGCATAACACTCACTGACACACATTGGAACTTGTCACATGTTAGCGCTTGGAAATTCTTAGCATGTTTGACATGCATTGAGATGACTTGGTATGATTTGGCATGGTTTAATATTAAATTTATTCGAGATCAATTATTGGAAAGTATATGAGAAGCAATAGATGAATATTTGGCATGTAGAATGCACTAACACTTGGCACTTGGCACCTATTCACACCTAGTGTTTGTGTGCCTAGCATTGCCCCTCACAAAAAAGGTAAATTGATGACTTATTAACCCTCTTATGTGTTCATATCCTTGTAGTTTAACTTGTTTCTCCGTTTTTTTTCCTTGACTGTCCCTGACACACATTGTCACACCCTTGCACATCTTGGGATGCCTTAATACTTGGAACATCTTAGCATGTTTAACATGCTTTTGCACTATCTATCACATATTAGCTTTCCCAAGCACACCTTGGCACTCATGCCCTCACAACTAGCCTTAATTGGGAACCTTACATTCCCTAGAACACCTTGGCACTCCCTAGTTGTCATACCCTCATAGATAGCCTTACTTTTTTTGCAACTTGGGAAACCAACCAAATCATTAGAAAAACAATGTTGTGCCCAACCCAAAGTCTCCCTTTCTCTGAAATTACTTTGTCCACAGCTTATCACAACCATAGGCTTCCATTTTGCAAGTCTTATTCTGAACTTCTCCTAAAACACTTCATCCTTGGGATGCCTGGAATTCACTGACACTCCTTGGAACACACTCTTATTCGTTCATTACCAAGAATTTTGATCTAATTCTCCATTGTGTTCCCTTGGAACTCCCTAACACTCCTAAAAATGCATTTACATTTTCTTCCATGTGTTAGAACACCTTTTCATTCCTTGGCACTCCTTAGCTATCATGCTCTCACAACTACCCTTACCTTTTTTTAGACTTGGGAACCCAACCAAGTCCTTCCTTGACTATAATAGCTTGACCAAGTTACAATTACTACAACTATACTATGCCTTGTTGACCTAAGAAATTCCTATAACTCATCTTAGGCTACTCAATACCAAATTCCAGGATTCTAATCATTCAAATCTCCAAGAAACATCATTCGTGTATACCGTGAATCATACTAGATAGCATACATAATAACCATTAATAAAACTGATAACAATTTCTTAGGGTATAAAAGAGTAGTTAAGAATTATTTGACATAACCAAGAAAGAAGAAAAACATAGAAGTTGTAATGAATCAGGAAACTTGAGGTGCCTCCATGGGCATGTCTCAAATCTATTCTTTAATGATCTACATCAAGCAAGAAGCATGAAAAGATGTATGATAAACTAAGGAAACACAACAGATAAGGAACACAATACCATTCACCAAGCCATGGAATCCTACAAACAGTCCTTCTCCACCATCCAAGTCAAACAAGAAATCATCCACTTCATGAGACAAAGTATTTCTTCAAAGCTTGTAATACTATGTATTTCTCTATAACAGCAAGTTCAGCCTCTTGTTACAATGAAATCTCTTGGAATATATAGGCCAAAGAGAAAGAAACTATCCAAGAGCATCTAGAAGGCCATTGGCCTATTACAAATATCTGATTTTGTCCTTGAGGCTTTGCAAAGCCCAAGGCACAAAATATCTTCAAAAATATCTATAAAATTATAAAAAAGGAAATAAAATTGACTTTACATGACTGAAAAGTGCTAAAAAAGGCTTAATGCACATTTGGATGAGCATCTTCAGAAATCTTCCTTTTTTGCCAAAATGCTACAGGAGCGTATCAGTAGAAAATTTCCTATTTTGCAGACAACTTTTGAGGGACCTCCCAATGTCAAAACGAGGCTCATGATAGCTCGTTGGAAAGCCCTAGATGTCTAGTTTATGGAAATACTTTATTTTTCCCAAAATTGTCCCTAGAAGTCTATCAAAAGGTGGACTGAGTGAAAAAACCTAGGGGGGGTCTCATCTGCTAATATGTGAGGCAGAAAGGTGAATTTTGACTGATTTTTGACTCTTTGGGGGACCAAAACACCTCCTTTATATTTAAAAATTTGTGAGTATCTGCCCCCAAATTTAATCCATCCAAAAAAATGACTTTCATAAGCTGAGGATGCTCCTAGCACCCATGGCAGTGCCTTGAAAAATGTGCAACTAGGGCCAAAAAACACAAAAAACAACATCATGTCAAAATTTGCTCAATTTTGGCAAGAAAGCCCCTTATGGGTTCTTAGAAGCATGCAAGGAGGTTGAGGCCAAGATTTCAAGCCTAGATATGCCTTTCTTCACTTTTTCTACCGGGCGCCTCTTTCAGGCAGTTTTGAGCCTTTCTTGAGCAAGTTTGAGCTTTCTTCGGGAAAATTGGTTCAACTTCTTGTAGTGCCTGGTCATCTTCCTCTGCAGATCCAAGTTTCTATTTTTTTTCTCTAATATATCCTCCAAATGCTTGTTGGATCTTTCAAGCCATGATTCTTTATCATTTTCTATTTCTTAGGCAAGCAATTGTGTAAGAGGATAAGATTGAACAAGGGTTTCTTCTTCTTCCTTCTTTTTCTCCAAAGATTTCCTAAGACCCATAGTCCTAGGCCTTTTTCTTATTGGTTGCTCTTCTTCTTCAGTATCATCAAATTTTCCCATAAACTCTTCAAGTTTGACTTGTGATTTGTAGGCTTCCCTTTGGTATTTGAAAGCCCGGGCCTCAAAAACTGCCATCTGACCACTCATTTGTTTGTTTTGAATTTGTAGAACATGTATGAGGTCCTTTGACCTTTCTAGATCAGCTTCTAAGTCATGAATTTGGGCTTCTATGTTTAGCAAAAGAGACTCAAGAATTCTAGCTTCATCATCCCCAGGATCACTGTCTATCTGTATGATGTCAAACTCCCTTTCCTTTTCATGACTACTCTCCTGTTGTTCCTCTTTTTCTTTACCCTTGCCTTGGGTAGACTTCTTGGTCCCTTTCCTCTTTGGAAATTCAACAATACTCTTCTTAGGCAGTTTGCCTCTACTTCTTAGCGCTCTTGTGACATTACTAGTCACTACTAGAGTGATTTTCTTCTTAGTGGATTTGGTGTTTTTAGGCTTCACCAATTTTGGAGGAAGAGTCATAGCCCCTTGCCTAGGAGAGGTAGCTAGCACATGCTCTGGGTTGTGTTGAGGAGAAGAGAGAGGAGGTTTCATTACTTTCACTTGCTCAACTTGGTCCTTTACCTTGTTGCCTCCATCATCATTTGCTCCAGCTTCACCTTTGTCACTGTTTTGAGTTTGTCTAGGGCTGACAGCTTCATCATCTTTTTCTGCTGCTTGACCATATTTATTATCTGCCTGTAGCCTACCTTGTTTACCCTCATCTATGTCTTGAATTTGCTGAGGGCTGCTACCATGGTCACTTTGCATGTTGTCACCTCCATCACTGTCTGTTTGAGGGCTGTTTTGTTATTCATCATCAATATCTTGCTTAGGATCTTCATTTTTCCCTTGAGGACTGTCCTCCTAATCACTGTGTTTTTGATGGTCACTTTGTCTTTCATCACTGCTCTGAACCTCTTCACTTTGCTCTCTATTACCACTAGCTTGTTGCTCTTCATCATGACTACTTTGCACCTCTTTTTCACTGCTCTGTTTCTCTTTATCACTGCTCTGTCTCTCTTCATGACTGCTATGCTCACTATCATTTTTTTCATGCTTTCCATCATTTCCTTCTTCCTCACTGTCATGTTTAGGTTTTTTACTTTGTCCCTCATCATCACTAGTTTTTTTCTTGTCACTTTGCCCTTCCTCGTCACTAGTTTGCTTCTTCTCTTCTTCACTCTCAATCATCGGGGATTTTTTCCTTTTAGGAGTATATTTACTAGAAGAGGGAGAGACATGGTGAGTGGATGGTGAGGAAGGTGCATGAGATGAAGAAGCAATGGAAAAATCTGGATGAGAAATGAAAGTCTCCCAAGACACTCCTTTCTTTTCAAGCTGGTGAAGGATGATGATTTTGATGAGAGAATGATGGAAAATATTGGATTTTTGCTGAGCAGCAGGTCTCTTTTGAACAAGGGAGGACATCTTGTCTATGCTTTTGCAGAGGAAGAAAGGTAGGTTCAGCAACTTAGTTCTTGTGAAATGCATGAGAAGCCTGACGTGATAGGAATAAATCTGGGAAAACCTCCCTTCACATGTGAAATACTTCATGATGACTTTCATGAGGGGGGCATAGCTGCTCAATAAGTGAGAAGAAGGGAATATAGCTTGGCAAGCATCCTGATGGTCTAGTTTTAAGAAAGGTTTATAGTGATTCAGATCTAGGTATGCTTGTTTGAACCACTTTTCTCCTATATAGGGGATCTTAGATTCTTTGGAGACAGCCCTAGGAGTGAGTTTAAAGTCCAGACCGGCTAAGTGGACATGCTTTTCTTGCAACCTCAGGGCGAACAATTGTGTTAAGGGAGGGTAATTGGTGACCTCCTGGACTTTTTGGAAAAAATCGAGGCAGCCCACCTCATGGAAGTTAAAAATAATTGAAGGGGATTCATTTACTTCTTGAGTTGTTAAAGGCTCGAACCTTTTGCGAAATCCACCCTTGTTGACTTTCTTTGGAGGCATTTTGCTTTTGATACCCTTTACTGACCTCCCAAAACAGATGTTCAAATGATCACTGAAATGGGTCCTCAATCAAAACCCTGTTTTCCTCTTTGTGAGACTGAATTTTGTTTTTAGTTGGTAAACAAGTTTTTGTTAAGTGGAAACAAATTCCCTTTCCTTTTGACACTAAAACTCTTTTCCCCTTGAAAACTGTGTTTGTCTTTAGTTGCTCTCAACAAGAAACCCCTTGACAATAAACATTCCTCCTTTATCACTGTTTCTCTGTATCTTGATTAACATGGCATTTTTAAGAGTAACTGTGTTTTCTTTAAGCACTGGCAGATAACTTTTTTTATTTTGAGAGGAGGTATGTTCTCCTTTTAACACACAATTGTTCTTATATTATCACTGTTTCTACGTGATTTTTAAACAAACAGAGTACCCTTGAAAATGGATATGTTTCCTCTTTTGAAAATCACTATTTAAGGGACCCCTTTTAAACTGACAAACAGACCTTCTTTAATCACTGTCCCTTGTTTTGTTCAGCAAACAAGGTGGTTTCTAGAGAAACTGTGTTTTTTTCCTTTCTTAGAATATGTTTTTTCTTAGCCAAATTGACTCTTAAAACCCTACAAACTCAAGAACTTAGGTGATAAAAATGGTAAATACCTCTTGGAAAATGTGTTGGCTGATTTTGGAGACAATTTCACCATGCAAAAATTCGATTTGAGGTGAAAAGGAGGCAGTTTGAGAAGTTCTACGCTCCTATGCACAGGCGCGTAGCGTTTGAACGCTGTCGGGTCGGGCCCTGGGCGCCTCTGAATGCCGCTGTGTGTCAGGCCGAGCGAAGTGTAACAGGCGCGTCGTGCCACTCTATAGGCATGTCACGCTCAATGCAAAGACCTTCTGCGAGCACCTATAGGCGCGTCGTGTCCTGAAAACTTTGCAAATCGACTTGCCCAAAAACTCCAGAATGAAAACTTTTCCTTTGCCAAGTGAGCAATGAAATGTAAAGACCATTTTTTGAGGGTTTTTATAGCTTTTTAAATGTTTTCAACCTACCCTTTATCTCTTTTAAAGAGTTTTAAACTTTCTTTGGTTTAACTGATAAAAATGGATATTTGCCCTTTTGAAAAGATCTACCTTTTGAAGACTATATTTAAACGCAATATCTGTGCCATGCCTTTGCTCGGATATTCAGGGGAGCATGTCACCAAACTATTTTTATCCTTTGTTCATCAATAAATGAACCCTTTTAAGCATATTACCTCTCATCTATGTCTTTTATTGAAATCTTTCTCAAAAAGTCAAACCCTGACGACTTTAACCCTCTACTCATTTTGGAGGAGGTCATCTTAAACATAGAAAACTTCATCCATCTCAACACTGCTACATTATTTGAAGATTTTTCTTTTGAACCATTTTTCTGTGGGCCCTTTGCTTATCATGAAGGAGGCAATTTTTGACCACTGCATGGGTGCTTTATGTATACATTAGGCTTTCAACCTCTTACAAATTTTTTTAAGGGCATGCCTCTGTTTTGTAAATGAGGAATGGTTTTTTCAACAAACTAGCTTTGTAACTTCTCTTGATTATCATTTGCGATATTTCCCTTTGAACAGAAGCTTGGTATACCTCCTTGGCCATTTAGACGAAGCTGCTTTAATCAAAATTATACCCTCTGATTTATCCTTCGAAGGATGATTTTATAGATATGAGAACAGAGGCATTTTAGCACCATCATGTCACTCTTTGGCTTTTGATGTGGAAGAGGCCTTTAACCTATAAACTCTCATTTGTCTCACCACTATTTTTCAACTAGTCTTTCCAAAAGAAAACATTCTCACACATAATTTTAAACCCTGCTATGCATTCTCTGTTCATCTTTGGAGGAGGTGGCACAAAACAGACTCTGAAGTTTTCTTAAAAACATGCCGACCCTGTTCTTGTTTGTGAAGGAGGTCGCAACAATGTTTTTCTAACCCTCTGCTTTTTGAAGGAGGTTTCCATCATTGTGCTTCTAACCCTCTACTTTTGAAGGAGGTTCTATTAAACACAGAAACTTCAGCGATTTCAACACTGTACCTTGCTATGTATCTTTGCTTGAATAATATCAATAGGAAACAAAGTGAATTTTGACATTTATCATTGGTAAAATCACTTGAACCTAATGTCCTCTTGCTTTATGAAGAATTTTCTGAGATGTATATCCCTTTTGTAAAATATCACTGTGAAATCTAGACCAGAAGCAATGTGATTGGTATATGGAGAGTGTTCATTTCTAGACATCATTGAAATAACTTTTCCCTTGACTGTGCTTTCAGAGGTATATTGAAACTGCCTTTGACTAATGTTCACATCCCAGGTTCAAAGTAACATAAGAAGCAGTTGTTTTCTTATGCCCTACATGATGATGCCCTTTAGAAAGATTATGCAACATTGCTTTTTGGAGGAGATTATGGAGCACTTATGATCAGCATCACTAAGTCTTTTGTGTTCATTTGATTTGAGGAATGATCTCTGTTCTTTAGGCAACCTTTGGATTTAAACCATGTACACTTGCTGCTCTTTTACTTTAAAACTCTCCATCTGATTACTGAAGGAAAAATGTTTTAGTATGAGAAACCTATTCAGTTGATCCTCTGCTCCCATTTGCACACTGATAATCATTCAATTACACCCCTGCAGAGATGTAAAAACATATTATTTTGAACCTTGGAGAGCTCCTTTGGTGTTTCATGGATATTTCACCTGATCTAAGCATATTTCTTCAGACAGTGATCATCCTCATCTTTTCCTGATTTGGATATTTTTTGAACTTCTTCTTAAATGAGACAAAGTGACCTCTTAGTGGTGCACAACCTATGGATATATCAGGCCTTGTTTTGCAAAATAGGGAAAGATTCATGGCTGACTGGTACTAGACACAGGCCTTTGGGCTTAGGATATCTTAGCCAAGGAAAACTCCCTAAACACCACTATCTAAATTATAGACAATAGTCACAGATTCTGCGTGTTTTCTTAGGCATGATCAGATTTTCATATGACAAGATGATCAGGGATAGAGGAGCAGACACTTTTTCAACTTTCGGATAGTGAATGGCATGAGAAACAAGAGAAAATAATAGCAAATAAGTGAAGTTGTGACAGCTATATACAGGGAGACTTTGTTGAAGTGAGATATGACTTGAAAACTGAATATTGTTCTCATTATAGACTGACAGAAAGGGGTAGGGAGACAAAAAAAAATTTGGGGTGTTTTCTAGATGACAAATTGAGATTAGCTTCTAGAAAACTTAGCTAATGAATCTAGTCATCAACAATATGTAAAAAATACTGATGAATAACATAATACAACCACAATAATTGATAAATAATATGTTCTAACTCCAATGTCAAACAATATCAACATCTAATTTGCATAAGCCATTATGCTTCAACCATACCACAACACCAAGTCCAAAGAACAGTGCATAACAAAGCTAGATATAATGTAGTGAGGTCAACACTTAGAACATTACATATTCTACGTGTTTGACACTTCCAAAATACTCTTTGTTATATAAATAATTACAAATACCATTATCTGTATCTTGTGGGTGCCATACAATCATTAACCAAAATAATCAGATACATTCCACAACGTGTTACCTCCAAATGCCTAAAACCTTGCAACATCACACCAATGAATCAAACTAAGAAAGGTTTGGAACATGTAGATTTAACTCTCATTTATGTTCTCAAATATTGAGAAATGTGAGCTATAAAATATGTATTTCATGTAAAAACAAAAGAATAAAATTATTACTATTCTCTAGCATGTTCTTCATGCTTGTTTTAGTCAAAATAAAATGTAAAAGGGCATGTTCTTCGTGGCCCTTGTAAAAGAAGAAAATTTGATTTTTTTTCATTTGTGTCATCAATATGCCAAGACGGCCCTCCTGCCCCTCAAATCAACACAACTACATTTGGGAACCATTATTTCACTCACATCTCGATTGGAGCTTATGATAATCACACACATACGATCTGAAATAGAAGACAATAATACTCGTCAAGACAAGGTTACTCACTCTTGGATGTTAGAAATAAAATACAAGGTTACTCGCTCTTGGATGCTGGAAATAGTAGAAAAGGTTACTTTCTCTTGAAGGCTAGAAATAGAATACAATGCTACTCACTAAAGTAAATTTGGAGGGCTAAACAATATTAAAAATCTAAGACATAAAGGTGAAAAGTCTGAAGAAAAGTACGAAGTATGAAAGTGGAGAAAGGCAATGAATTATGAAGAGATATATTTGTGAAATATCTGAGGCATGAAATAGTTTAAGGTATATCTGTGAGGTTTGTAATAGTGAAAAGTATATTTCGGAGGCATGAAAAAATAGTGTGAAGTATTTTCGAAGCATAGAAACAATGCCAGACTTATCAGTGTGGATAATTTAAGGCATCTTATCTTGGAGGGCTTGGAGGGTCAACTTGAAATTTGGAGAATGGCTATCAAGTGGTCAATTTTTTTATGACTTGTATTTCTCTTGTTCATGAAGAATCTACGAGAAAAGGATTGTTGGGTTCCCCTCATGGGTTTTTCCCTGGCCTCTAGCCTAACTTTTGGTGTCTCTTATCTTTTTGTGCATTGTATTTGTATAACTGCTTGAGGACCCAATGAATGAAGTAATGTATAAATGAGAAAACATATAAAACAATTACCATGTTAAGAAATTATATTATGCATTTTTATTTCAACATGGTATTAGAGTTAGGAACAAGGTTCAAATTTGTGTCTGAAATCTAGTCAAGATTATGAAGGACGTATTCACGAGAAGTCGAGTTTGTAAGAAGAACTTTCTATGGTTGGAAACAGACTTCCTATTGAAAAAAAAAGACCTAAAAAAATTCTAAATTTATCTCTATTCTAATAGGCTCAGAATATATCTGTTATAAGAGAAAGCTTAAGGGTCTTCGTTTATTACTACAAGCGTAGAACATGCCGAGATTAGGAAAATCTCAATTCTGAGCACAAATTTGAAATTAAGCCAATATGATCGAGGTTATTGTAAGCTGAGTTACGATACAAGCTAATAACAACCTAAATCTCAATGATGATGACCTAAGTTATCTTTGATGAAAATTGAAGGAAGAAGCATAAATTTTAGAGTTTTTTTTTTTGTCTACTAAAGGAATACTAACATAGAACAAGGCTCATAAATCAAAAAAAAAAAAAAAATCTTACTTGATGGAGTTAACATAAGCAATAATATGAAATTTTGGAAAAGGTAACACATGATATGTGGTATGTTGGGTCACCACTTTAGTGGGAGACACTTTGAACAGGAACCCCCTTTTGGGGGATTGTTGTGTCTCCCTCACAGGTGCTTCCTCCCTATGCAGTTTTGATGATTTTTCACCCGAGTTTCTTGCTAGTTCGGTTTTGTTAGTTGGAAATTAGTTGGAATGTTGTGAAGAGTCACAACCACATTTTTTCAATGGTGATGGAAATTTTTTATGTGTGCAAAGAGTGTGACTCTATAATGATCTAGAAGTTGGTTTCGCCTCAAAATTGGTCATGGGTCAATTATAGGGTGGCCAACTCCCATTTTGTCTAGACTAGCCCCAAGTCCCTTTCAAGGGGGCACTTGATAGGGTCACTAACCCATTAGGGCAAGACCATGCGACACTGTCGACGAGTCAGGTTGTTTGGGAATGTAACCCTAATTAGAAGGTAAATTTTGTCCAAGGCTAAATATGGACAAGATACTGATAACGAACAAGTATTGTGAGGAAAAAATGAAAAGGACTTTGAAAAGAGAGTTATAGTGCTTGATTGTGGGCATTGGTATTGTATGTAGAATTTTAATGCCAATTCTCTAGAATAACATTATCTATAATCAAAATTTTCCTTGCTAAGATGGTTGTGAGGCAAATTGAAAACACAACACATAAAGCGCCACTATTCAAAGCCCAATTTGCACCCCACGTTTGTTGCATTGGTTTCCATGGATTGGGTTTTCTTTAAAGAGAAGTGAAACATGAACCTGTTATATAAACTTGTAACTCATGCATAATATAATTGCATTAATAAATGGAGTCTATAAAATGGGAAATTAATTAACATTGTAAATCACCAACCTACTTTAGGTCGTCATCTCCATTTCCGTATTCAAGAGGGTGCCTGATCTAGTAAGCACTTGAGCCCGCATTAACGTAGAAGGAAATATTCACAAGGCACCCTGTATTGCGCAAAATGGTCATATATAAAATGAAGCATTACAAAATAAAATAAAAGACTACAATCCATTTTTGAAATCCCTCTATTTTTCTCATCTTCAATTCAGAGAAGATAAATTCCTTCAAAACAATGTAGACATGACTCTAACATTGAGCATATCTATACCTATATGAGGATCAGATGCCATATCTTTGAAGGTAGTACTGTCGAGAACAAACTATGCTTTCCTAGATGATTCTCTGGTGACCACAATAGTGAATTAGCCCATAGTTAATTTCCTCATCCACTTAGAAGTGGTAAAAAAAGGAAAGACAAATTTTCATCCCATTCTTCAAGAAACGTTGAATGTTGATAGGGATTTTAAAAATCACCACCAAAAATATAAAATATATTCATGAAATGGTCTCTGCACTTGTATACATATTAAATTGCAACCATACATTGGCTTGATATCATTAAAACTTGGACTAAACTAAAATTATTGTGTTGGAAATGACCCTTTTTTATTGTGGAGGAAATGCATTTATTTTTTCTTAAGTTCATTCTTTTTTAACATTTTTTTTCAAAGTAAAGTTCATCTTTAAATAAAAAGTGGTCATTTCTTTCTTCTGTTTTCCAGGTTTTGGATGCAATAGGAATTGAACATTGAGGTCCTAGTGGGTCCCTTATTGAAGTTGTTCTAGCTACAACAAAAATTCTAAGACATTGCTTTGACTCTTTCAATGGTTATGCTGAGGACTTATGTATGGGGAAATTAATTGTTTTTGGTAATCATCTAAGAGGTAAAAACAATATTTTCTATGCTTACAATAATTAACGTCAAATGGTTATGGTTATTCTCTAGAAAAAAGATAGTTGATATAGCGGTTTTTTCTAGATTGTTTCTTGTCACACAATTTTTCTAATAAAATACACACAAAATCCTAGAAACATACATTTTAACAACATCCCTTTGCTCAAAAAAGGAAAATTTTTAGTATATTCCTTTTTTGGCCACCGTTAGGATGGATCTAGTTTCTACCTCCATCTCCTAAAGCAATTAGCAATGCAAGACTAGGGCATATTAATAATTTTGTTGTATGAATGGTATATTGTGGGGGAAAATCACACAAAATGTTTGCTTTTCATCCCTACCAGGTACACCTTCAAATATTCTTTCCCCTCCAAGCAAGGATTTATCTCAATTAGAACACATGATTTAAACTCATTGAAGATTCACTCAAGAACTATACTCTACCAAACAATGTCATCAATTGTTCTAATATCAAACTTAGTCTAGTACTTTTGTAATTGTAAGTTATTTGGCTTACAACACCACCTTCATCCCAAATATAAAGTCAAGCTTAGTAATGGGAGCTTAATACCCCAATATGGCTAAGTATACCATATCCTCCTCTATCCACTTAGAAAATACTTCAGTAGTATTTAACTACTCCAGTTACCATAATGACTTAGTGACAAATTCATCTCTCCTGAGGTAGACATTATACATTAACATAGCCAAACAAAGTCCTAAAAGTAATATTTATTTTCCATTTTTCCCAAGAGCCAATAAAATGGCTTTTTTTCCTCAAGCACCTCTTCCTAATCTCACCTTCTACCTTTCCCAACCCATTTCCAAGAATAATTTTCATCCTAAATAAGATTAGGGGAAATTTAGGGTCATGGTTAAAAATATTCAAGTCGCTTGAAGACATTTTGTAGGTTAAAACCAACGCCCTTGGTCATTAAACCCTAATTTAATTCACCTACCATATTTCAAAGATTTTAGACAATTATTTCCCAATATTGAGTGTTGGCTTTATCATAGACTGAAGATTAATGGAATGTTTCTAAATATGGACTATTTTTGTCTAATGTCCTAATATATTCCATCTTATAGGGGCAAGAAGGTATCACTTGAGGCACATATAATAATTCTCAATAATTAAAGTGAAAAATGTTAAATATTTAGTGGAGATCACATTCGTTATGATATTATTAGCATCCATTTAAACCACTATAACTAACATTATTATGAATAAAATCTAACATATATCACCCAAATATAGTACAAATACAAACACATAGGTAGAATAGTAATCCATTATACTAATAACATGCATAGTATTACATAAATGTAATATAGAGTGAACACCAAAAAGTAATAACAAATGCAATCCCCATTACAACTTCTCCCTAATATTGAATCTATTTAAGTACGTTATAGACCTTGCATATATAGGAAACTAGAGTGACCTCAAAAAACTTGAAATTATAATAGATAATTTACCAACTATAAGCCATTGAACACACAAATACACTACAAAAAGTCTATTTCTTTAGAGAGATATACAAATTATCTAGAAAAATAGGTGCAAAAAACATATAAAATGACTCTTTAAAATTATATACTCAACCTTCTATGAATAAACATATTCAACCTTCTACATATTTACTTTTATAAATTCATATTTTTTCAAATTTTGTTGAAATTTTCTCCGTGCTAAAACTTTGTAAAAATGATCCTCGACCATGCCTTCCCGCTCACCCCTAAGTTGGATTCTATGTTTCATATATGTCTTCTTTGTGACGAAAAAACACATGATTTCCTACCAAAATATCAAAAAAATTCAAATATCCATTTTTTTCATTTCCCGTCAAAATATCAAAAAAATTCAAATATCATTTTTTTTCATTTCCCTTGTGTTGCAGGGTTTGTCCGGGGAAGGAGGAGGGGTGCCTCCACAGAACGAATCTGAACAATATTTCCCACCCTCAGGGTGATGGCCCATCCCTAAATCCTCCATCTCTCTTCGCAACTTCATAATACTTCTAGACAAGCGCTCGAATTGCCGTAATCGAATGTCATCCGCTCGCTCACGAGAGGCCAAAGATTTGATCAAGGGTATCCCAAGAAGTTCAAGGAGGGGTCCGGTAACAAAGAGGCCGAGGAGGCTAAGACACCATTGTGTAATTTTTTTCAAGGTTCAGTCTCCTCAGGCAAATTCCTTTTCACTCTTAAACCCTAGTTGTCTATTGAAAAAATGTAATACTTAGGTGAGAGGCCCATTAATCTATTGTTCTTCATTTTTTTCTAGAGAAATGTCAAAATCTCTTGTTTCCTTACATGTTATTAGATTTTACTAGTGGATTTAAAATATGGGTTTTTTATTTTATGGATCAAGTTTTGCTTGTTTCAGTTTACTATGGATTCATGTTTTTTTATTATTTAATAGGAAGAGTCGAATGTATTGAATCAGAAATCACACATATTGTTTTTATGGTATTCGACCAGATCATGAAAGCTCCAATGTATGTTCCTTATTTTGATGCAGCTTGTCAGGCCTACCACGAATCAAACCTAACAATAAATCTCTCCAAAAGATGGGTGGGGATAAATAAGGCCTCCATTTCCAATTCACATGAGATCCACCCAATCAATAGGTTGGTGGTGGAATGAGATTCCTGGATTCTTACCGGCGGCACCTCTATTATCCGTGGTCGATCCCTCGTAGGGAACAAATTAGCACCCAGTAAAGAAAAAAGCACCTGCACCTTTCCTAGGGCTTCATTCTTATGTTGTAATGAGCTTATGTTGTAATTAAGAGAGTTTGCTAAGTTAAGGTTTCGCTACCATGAAATCGCTTGGACTGTGTCTACAAGAACTTCTTTTCTTGCAATGTCGAAGGAATTCTAGGACTGGTCGATATGAAACAAGTTATGCATCTTGATCTTGAAAAGGCTCTGGCCTGAACCCAGAACCGGGCAAGGAATGGGCGTCTATATTAGATAGGTAAGAAATGGTCAAGATTTTTCCCCTCCCTATGGTGGATTTGTCCCTTGTTATTGAATTGAACATCTACATCGAATATCCACCAACGAACCAATATAACCATAGTCAGCGAGTCTGATCTTAGGTCTGCTAGTCTCTTTGTCCTTCCACTTAGAAACTATTCCCTTTCTCATAATGTATTAGCCTTCCTATGAAATATGTAGAGCCAGAGAGAAAACTTCCTAGCCATCTCTACGAGGAAACAAGATCTACCTTATAGAAATAGGGAGGAATATCATGTGGGGTTCAGATTCCATCTATTTTGCTTTAGCTTTGTAGGAGAATCCTCTCGCACTATTTACATGATACATGAGAACAATATTCCCCTGCAGCATTCCATGCATGTGAGCCCTGAAGGTTCTTATATACTTTATTGTGACTTGTTGCTTCCACATAATTAGCTAATAAGATCACCAAAAAGTACACAAGAATTATCAAATAAAGTACCGCTCACGTCTTGTAGTTACCGAAATATTTCACCATTGGAGAAAATCCCAAATCAAGGAAATATTTTTGAATATATTCTAGTGCTTTGGATGATAATAATAGCAGAATACACTCAGAACTATTACCAATCACGGAGTCAGTGCTTTCCTTTTATTCGGCTGATCTCCATTTCAGAAACTTGAATTACTAATTTCAAGTCCTATGTCATCACTTCCCATCTCATCATTACGTGGGGTTCCTCTCTCTACTATATATTTCTTCAGTCAGGGGCCCTCCAAGTTCTATGGATTGAAAGAACGTGACAACCTCCATCAAATTCAAAGAAGTCCAAAATTGAAACACAGTGTGGAGATTTATGCCGTTATCACGAAGCTTCCGTAGTCAATTAAGTAATACAAAATGGCAGTAGGATTCCTCCTCACCACACTGTTAACATTGACCAATTCAGTATGAAACAAAAACTCTGACAAGATCGAACTTCATGTGTTCCATCAACCAGCTTGCACAATCGACCGAACTACAAAGCTGAAGCAGTACACACCAGATCCGAAACAGATACCATGGTATTGTGCTGGCATTTTATCTGGAAGATATCCAACGAAAAATTTAAGTGACATCCCTAGGATCTTGTAGAGAAATTGATATTTTGTTTGCTTTGCAGCTGGGAAGACTGACAAAAGGGTGAGAGAATGCCCCAAATCAATGTATCTTCTGGACTGTTGGCACATATGCGTTCTACCAGGAGCCAGACATCTGTATAGCATTCTACCAAGAGTCAGCACCTTTTTATGGAGCCCTTGACTGTGCTATGAAAACAATCAAGGCGGAAGGTCCTATGGCTCTTTGCAAGGGGTTTATTCCCATTGTGTGATAAGACAAGGTCCTTTTACTGTCGTTATTTTCGTTACTATGGAACAAGTTAGGAAGATTTTCAATAATTAGTTTTTCGATGATGGGACGCTGAATGGATTGCAATATAAAGTAGAAGTAGTTTTTCAATTTACCAACGTCTTTCCTTATCTATCTGACTGAACATTTTTCCTTATCCATCTGACTGAGGTAGATAGAAGCATCAAGATCTCTATCTATCAGGTTGGAAATTTATTTACATGATGATATCTTTTATTCTGCTGGCCCTTCCTTGTTCTCCTCACTTTCCCTCGCCCCAATCAAACCAATGGCCTAGATGTCGATGGTGTTATAGGATCTGCTAGAAATGCAATGATTGGTTAGGTTGTGAACCAAGGAAGAAATGGTGGCATACCCATTTGATTGAGTCGAGTGAGAAATGAAAGCACAGAAAGACGGTGGGAGGGCACCATATTCAAATAAAACAAAATATTATCGAAGAACATATATATTGGGAACAATTCACTATGCAGTTAGGAAGATTTTCAATGACCTTAATTTTTAGATATTATTCTCAACAATTTTATTTGAGCAAGTTAGGAATATTTTCAAGGACCTTAATTTTTAGATCTTATTATCAACCATTTTATTTAATTATACAAGTCGATGCCTTCGTTGCGGTCATCTATATGTGTCTTTGTGTCTACTTAACTTCGGAGAATGTCAAATTGAAGAACCATTTGCCTCGTTCTCAATGGAAACTGGGCATAAGCATGTAAATTTGACATGAGAAATTCAAAATTTTAATCGAACTTACAAAAGAAACAATAACTTTCTGTCTACTTAACTTTGAACATTCTCTGATGTAAGCGGCCCTTCCAGGATTTGAAAGTGGGAACCCATATGTTTGTTAAATGTTGTTCCTTGCTTTACGAATAGTGTGCTTACATGTGAAATGAAGGTGCTTGGTATCAATAAAAACACACACACTGGAAGCAATCTGAGCATAAGCTTGATTTCTTCTACCTGGGTTACAGGACACAACTTCCACCGACTCGTTGAGCCATCCTTTGTTGCCGCTTCATCCAAATATCTGCAAGGTAGAAAAAGGAAAATTAAACTAAATAATAGTGCAGTGAAGTTATGGAAAAATTAATTTGTATAAACAGAGATAGAAAATTAATTCATTTCTTTTGAATGAATAGGTAAAGCTAACTGCATTTCATCAGGATGAAAACTAATTATGTTATAATAATAATCGAGCATGCTTATTATGTTATTATATGATAAATATAATCAACTAGAAAAAACAACATATGATAAATGAGACTAACACTAATAACATAAAAGATGGCAATGACATTAATACTATTTACTCTCAAACAATCATGATGATTGATTTCAACAATTACAACCAAGGTTTGTCTACTATTAATCATAATTCAAAAAATAGCCAATTGATAATGAAAATTACACCTCATTGAATTTGCCTCAAAACTAGCGTATGAGAAATGGGGAATCTGCATTTAGCAACATACTCTTTTGGGTCAACCTCATAAAGTTTGGTGGGATCTGATAACACATTAACTTTCTATTTACGAATTGTTGCACCAATTACTTGAGCCATGTGATTGAATGGATTTACATTATGAACTGTACGTCTATAAAATGGAGTACCAATTAAGAATAGTATGAGGTATATAATCAATTCCACCGTGGGAATCACATAACATACAGTGAATCCCACGGGATCCTGGATGTATATCAGAAAACTATTTGCAAACACCATTCCCAAAAACACACTAAATATCCACCAATTGAAGAAGGAGGATTTATGAACCTTCTCTTTGGGATAAAATTCATCGAACTGATAGGCACCAATGGTGGAGATGTTGGGCTTTGTACCGCTAGTGCCCACAGCAAGAATTTACAAAGCAAAGTAGAAAATCCCAACTTGAAATTTGGAAGCTTTCTCACAAAAGTTAGAGCCTTCGGAGAATGCTCCCAAACTCTCTACAAAGACTTTGGAGAATGTCAAATTGAAGAACCATTTGCCTTGTTCCCAATGGAAACTGACATAAGCATGTAAATTTGACATGGAAAATTCAAAACTTTAATCGAACTTACAAAATAAAAAATACTGGTTATGGAGCAACAGGTCCTTGTCCAGCAGTAAGGGAGTGTTTGAAGAATGAGGAATCCAAACACAACACATAGCTCCATTTGAACATGATTGTGAGCTTTCTTGAATGAGGAATTTGAATTCAATTCATAGCTCCATGTGAACTTGTTTTTGAGCTTTCTAATTGATGGTGAACAGATCATCCTGGATAGTGTTCTACCAGGAGTCAAACCTCTGTACTAGGCCTAGAAGGAATCTCAGCATGATAGAAGTGGTGTGGCATCCTAGCTGCATGGCCACGACAAAGAGATTGGGGAAAGAATATTGACTCATGGTGAATGTGAAAGGGCAAATAGGAAGGAGAGTATGATGTTGTTGTTGGATGCATTGACCAATCCATCACAAACAAAACCGATTTTCATAATTACTGCAAGAGGGAGGAGATTATGATGTTGATGCTGCAACTAATGAAGCCATCAAAAACCCAAGCCATCATGAAAATTTTTGTGCCTACCAATCAACCGTTTTTTCCAGAGGGTGTCATCAAATCGTTAAAACAAATCCAAGTCTCCCATGACTGTTCTGATGATGTTGCGAGAGAGGATAAATAGTGGATATATTAGGATGTGAGTTACATATTTTTCTGCTATACTTTGCCAAAGTTTGTGTGTTTTTCTTTCAAATGAAGTAGAAATCTCTCTTTTGTTTTTATAATAGAAAATTTAACCTGAACTTCAAGTGTTGTGGTATGTTGGCCCTATTTTTTTTAATATGTGCACCAGAAAATGGGAACTGAACTTTAATATCTCAATGGAAGATTTTGCATCCTATAAATGTAAAAAAACTGCCCAGCCTTCTCTATTGTGTATCAGATGTTGAACACAATTCTGAGCTCATTGAATAAATTTCTCCTGAAACTGGATGTGGTCATTTACGTATGAAATTGGTTAAGGGCTTGATCTTAAGAAGAATTCCTTCCCCTTCGGCTCAAGGTATGAGTGGTAGCCATTCTATCAAACTCACTTGGGCTTTCTGCCCTGCCTTATGCCTTTGTTACCCATGCGGCATGGGTGAGGGCCCCATGGAAAATTTTAGGGGCTAATATTCGCAAATGGACTAATTTTCTATGTTTTTTCCAAAAAAAAGTTTCGCTAATTTCCATTTTTTATAAAAATTATTAGCCCAAATTTTACACTATAAAATTATTTTAACTTAAAAATCGCCAACATCATATAGAGAGTATATAGAAAATCATTATAAATTTGAATAAATTTACAGATATATGATTAAAATTTTTATACTTTTCATATTAGGGACTAGTGAGATTCGCCAATGTTTTAAACTTAAAAATAATTTACCATCCTTAAAATTTTCCCTACCATGAGGCATGCCAGAGAGAGAACGAAACACCTATTTACATTCTAACACTTTCCTAATCTCACCTGTGAACAAATACCCATTGAAATTTTATTAATTTTAGGAATTTTTAATTAGATCAAGGTGCCCTGTGGGACTGGTATTGTAGCCTAATATTGAAGTGAGGTCCTATATTGCAATCTCTGAAATAGAAATTTATGGTTCGTTGGAGTTTGCTAAATATAGTTGGCATTTATTTTCTTATATGTGGGTTATATGTTTCTCTAGGTCAAGCCGCCGAGTTGATATTCGAACTTGGGAACAATGGAATTTGAAAATATGTGCCATTGAAAAAGAATATGATACAATTCACCATTACATTAGACAAAATACTTAAGCCATATTTTAGTTTCATTATAACTTCATATCTATATCTTTAATTATCTACCTTTTTTCCTCTAAGCAAAATGTGACAGATTTTCCTTGAAGTATCTGGATGGAGGTTGCTTTAACTGCCATTGATAACATGAGCTGGTAACCTGGAATTTTCATTGGGACTCAAACCTCGGCTGGATGAGAATTGGAGACCCCATGACAAACTCTACCTTGAAACAACCCTTTAAAATTTATCGACCCCATTCATTGGGCTTATCTATCTATCTACCTATCTACATGGATTTTGTTTTCATATTTTTATAGGTTCTACAAAAAGAGGAGGCTCAAGATTTTACAAATATTATTGCAAAACCTGTACTAGATGATTTGTTTTTTCTTTTAATATTTCAAGTAACAAAAAAAATGAATCTTAAAATGAAAGTACCCTCAAAAGAAACAATCATGTGTCATGTATCCCTTACATACATAAAATTGATATTTGACATCTAATATTTTTATATTTGAGACTTGGGGCTCAAATTCATCCCACATGCCTTCTAAATAACTGCCTTCTAGCATGGTTCCCAGGGGGTTCATTGGGGTTCATCAAGGTCCCAATGATTTAGGGAATTCTTAACATTGCCTTCAAACATTCCAATGGTGATATCTTGTCAAAGGATTTTTTGGGTCAATGGGTGCTTATAGGGAATAAATTCCATTGGTGGTGAGAGAGTGGTGAGTGAATGCTTAAAAATCATATCTTATATGATATTCATTGGATGTTATTACATGTCTATGTCTAGAAATTTTGAATCTTTTCAAGATTTGTTTCAAACTGAGGATCAATTTCATTCTCCATAGTATCTGTATCATGGCCTCTGATCTGTTTCCATCTGCATGGGTACACTTTCATGACAGATCTTGGGAAAAATCCAACATATCTAGATCTAGATTGAATTTTTGGAACTGCACACAAAGGTGGCAGATCTTGTAACAAAGCTACTAGTTAATTGGTCAATGCACTTCAAAAATGTTGAACCCTATAAAATAAAGAAGGGACATAGTTGATATAAATTGAACATAAAGTACCCTAAAAATAAACAATATTGCATTGAGTATCCCTTACATACATCAAATTGATATTTGACATCTAAGCTCTTGTTATTTGACACTTGTGGTCCAGATGCATCCCACACGCCTTCTAAATAACCATCCTCTATCATGGTTCCAAGGGGGTTCATTGGGGTTCATCAAGGGCCCAGTGATTCATGGAATTCTTAACATTTCCTCCAAATATTCCGTTGGTGATATCTTGTGAAAGGATTTTTTGGGTCAGTGGGCGCTTATAGGGAACAAATTCCATCGGTGGTCGGAGAGTGATGAGTGGATGCCTAAAAATAATATCTTATGTTATGTTCATTGGATATCATTACATGTTTGTGTCTCTTTCTATATGTAACCCTAAAACTATATGCATGTATTTGTGGCCTGTGAGGCAATAGCCATTTTTGTAAAAAAAATTATTAAAGTTTGTTCTTATCTTATTTGTTCTATATTAACAATATATATAATATGCTATATTATCTGATCCTTGTAATATCTTCAAAAACATTATATTTGATATTATCAATTACAAAAAGTATGTATGATATGTGACTGGATCCTTACAAATATTATCATAATCATATTGGTCACTCAACTGGTGGACCTTAAAACTAGAAACTGGTTGAAACTCAACAAGATCTCGAAAAAAATTGGGAAAAACCTTCGATGGCCAAAAAAGACATTAATGTTCAAATTTTGATTAAAAATAATATATTCAATGATATCCTTGTGAATTCAAACCATTCTAAACATATGCAAATTTTTCTCATGTATATATAAATTTGGGGTGCATATAACTAAACTAACATCGAGTGTAATCATAACTATGATAAGTTTCAATTTTTTTTATTTGTTGGTTGTTGTCATGTTTTGAGTGCAGACTTGTGAAATTCCAAATCGCATGTCGCTTTATGTGAAGGGATATATATGTGTGTGTGTGTGTGTGTATGTATTATTTTTTTCCCTGTGGTTCCCTAGAGATCTGTGTTACATTTGCACAAAAGTTTAGATATCATTCAGATATCTAAAATTTATAATTTCTAATTTGACTATTTACGTGATAAAGGAAAGACAAAGGTCCCAATTATAAAAAGTCACCCAATCACAACATTGATATTTTTATTTCATTCAACCTGTAACATATTGCATCTTTCTTCATTAATGCTCTTCTTCCATATGCTATCCACTTATGACATTTCCTTTGCAATATTTGGTGCATTTGTGAGTTATAGTTCATTTGTAGGCTATAAATGTCTTCAGAGTTTCAATTCTAATTGAGTATTCAACTAAACATATTGAGTCTCTTATACGTAAATATTTTTCTCTCCACCCACTTTTCACAAATTCCATAACCATTAGGTAGGGACCTACAACTTCGATGATGTTTTTCTTGTTTAGTAAAATATTGTCGAGACTTTAATTTATTCAAAGTTGTAGAATTTACAATCTATAAATTTTCAAGTTATCATTTTTAAAATTCTAATTCTTTAAAGGGTACTAGCTCAATGGAAGAGCACCTGCTTTACAAGTAGGAGGTAGGTGGTTCGATTCCATCAAGCCCTGATATTCATATGGAATGGCGGCGATCAGTTTTTGGTGACAGAGGCTCTTTTGACCATCACCAATGAGCTTATGGTGACATTTTCCGACCCTCCCCAAAACATGAAATGGTGGTGGTCAACGAACGCCACAATATATATGCATCAATAGTGACGACCATGAAAGGTCCATCACCATAAATCGTTGTTGTTGATATGAAATGATGAGGGTCACTGCTTTTCATTATAGGCATTATTTGTGATAGATGTTGAAGTCACCAATGAGCTTATCATGACATTTTTTTACCCTCGCCAAATATGAAATGGTGACGGTCAACGAACATTGCCATATATATGCACCAATAGTGACGGCCATAAAAGGTCTATCACAATAAATCATTGTTTTTCATATGAAATGGTGACGGTCACTATCCATCATTATAATCAATATTCGTGATGGGCCTTGCATGTCACCACAACACATAATTTCAGTGACACCACCTTTGGTGACGTTCAGTTTTTTGGTAACCAAGGCTATTGTCCGTCAGCATTACTCATATGAAATGGTGACGGTCACTATTCGTCATTATAAATTATTATTGGTGACAAACCTTGAATGTCACCACAATACTTATAATTTCAGTGATGCCACCTTTGGTGACGAATGCTCTTTTGATCATCACCAATGAGCTTATGGTGACATTTTTCGCCCCTCACCAATGTCCTTTTTTCTTGTAGTGGAGGCTTGGATCTCTTGAATTCTTCTGGCAAGTACCCCTTCTTACTTCTTCTATAAGGATGTTGGTGGTGATGGCGATGATGTTTCCCAGAAGTAAAGCTAGAATAAAATCCATGAGTATTAGGCCTCCTCTCAGGTGTATCCAAGAGTCTACAACTCTTAATTGTATCATCCTTGTCCAACTTGTGCTTTTTATAAGATCTCCTTCCATCGACACCATTAGTCCTTTCTTCCTATCTATCTCCATGACTGATCCCCAGTTGTCCCTGCTTCTACAAATATGAAAGGCTCTGGAGGATGACTGCATTGACCTTAGCTTGCTATTCTTGATATTTTGAAAGCCTTTCTTGTGCTTTAATCAATCTTGCATTATTTTCCTTGGAACTTATGATCTCTTCCTTCAAGCTTCTCAATGTATCTGTTAGATGAGGAGAGTCTCCCTCTCCCTGCTATTCAACTGACTTCTACCATCCCACTAATGTCTCTTTCATCTTGTATGGGGAATCATATGAATTGTACTCAGCTATTATGCTCTTCATCTCTTGTCCTTTTATTTTCTTGCAACATATCATTATTAGACAAAATAAAAGGTATAATCAAAATATTACCTCAACTAATTGTTGGTGAGGCTATCACATCTGCATAGATCCATCCAGATTATCACGATACAATGTCACAAGCATATCAACTCATACATGTTGTTGTAACATATTTTTTTTTGATAATTTATACATTGTATAATAAAAATAAAAAATGTTAGGCGTAGTCAAAAAGCAATAAAAGAATAAAAATTGCTCTGTTTCAAATAAAATAAAACGGTATAAGATCACGCCACTTAAAATGTCGCTTGAGTGAGGGGGGGTGGTCCGGGTAAATCTGTTTCTAAAAACCACTGCTGCTACACGTCGTTCTCCAGTTGAGACCGCACCCCACCCTCCCCCGCCCTCTTTAATTCCACTTACTATCCCACACCTCCCCCCCCCCCTCACTCCATGTAGGCTTCAAAACTACTATTTGACTATTTGACTTACTCTTGTCATCACTCACATGCCATTTCACCTTCCAATGATAAACTTCCATGTGTCCCTTTATTACCCATTACCATTTATTGTTATTATATTCGTTAACCATAACGTTTTCGTAATAAATAATCTCGTGCCTATTAACGTTCACCATTCACCTTTTTTAAAACGTCACTCTTCACTGTCAAACAAATATTTTCTGCCATTCTATCTACTCACATTGTTTCCTAATTATTCCAAAACTCCAGTAAAGCACAGAAGCAGAAGCCACCACCATTCAACTCCTCCAAATCTATGAAATGGGTTGAATAATTAAAATTTGTGGAGAATGAAAGGAGTGAATGCACAATCTCCTGGTGTCAACTATCAAAAGATTGGTCAGAAATTTATTTTTAATGGTAATTAGATCGAGAATTTCAAAGCCAGAGATTGGGCATTAAAAGACGGATGATAGTTAAAAGGTCAACACTAGCAGCAGTAGAATATTCAAGGAAAAATATTAGTATTTGGGTTATTTCTAGATCCATAAAAGCACAACATCCAGGGTTGATCATTTTTAAAGGGAAGTTAGAAAATCTTCAGGGAAAAGTCTCAACAAATTCATATCTCCAAAGAAAAAAATAGCCGCCAATTAATTAATTTCCAGATATTAAGGCAACATTCAAGCTATCAATCCCAAGAATGAAGACAGTCCATTGATCTATAGATTTTTTTTTTACAATTATGTTAAGAAACTTTTTAATTTTAGTTTCTTGTTCAGGATTTTGTTCCTGAAATTTTGTAACAGTTTATTAGTTTGTATTTCTATATATTTGATTAATTTTAATAAGCAAACAGTTGGCTTTTGATGCCAAACCTTCCAGCTCTGTAAAAATTCTATTATATAATTCCTTATCGAATCCTTCCGGCTCCAGTTTATGACAGAATTTGTGATTCTAGGATGTCTTTCTAGTGTTTCCATAACTTGTTTTCTACACATGTTCACAGTATTATAGAAGAGTTGGGTAAGAATATATTGAGTTTCAATCTCTCTGAAATCCCCTGCAAATTTATAATTGTTTAAAGAGATTAGTATATTGGACTGTCTATTTGAGTTAGCTCCTCTTTGAACTGGTTATTGTTTTTCCTTCTATCTTCTCTTGAATGTGTTTTGTTGGGCTATAGAAGCTTTCTAAATGCATCCATTTTTTCCTGGTTAATTAAATATTCTATCTGAGTCCTTAATTATCAGGAATCCCTTTATATTCTTCTTTCAAATTCTTTAAAAATTTAAGTTCTTCTGTCATGATGGAAGTTGACACTTTGATAAAGGACTCTGCAAATGAGGGATTTATTCATGAACAAGAATTGTGCAATCATTATCAACCACCCCATTAAATCCTAAATCTATCCATTGTGCTCTATAGGATGTTGTCTAGAGACAGTGAACAACGTTAAACAAGGCCTCATAATTATTGAGGGAGCGCCATCTAGTTCAAGGGCTAGCTTGAACCTAAAGACCGGTTGAGTTGGTTTCTTGGCGTAGTTTCTGCAGCCAAGAAATACCTACGAGAAACAGGTACAACATTTGGCATTGTTGTCGGGGAGCGAAGTGACGAAGAAAATTTTCCCTGGATCACGATAACGACTAGATCTATTCCTTGTTTGTGAACAAGGAGTAGGCATTTGTATTGGTTGCCTTATTTTCACCTGGCGACTCCACTTTGTCATATGACGATTCCACTGGGTTACCAATTCCATTGTTTTGAGATTTCAACTACCTTTTTCACTATGCAAGGTTCATTGATATTTGTAATTAGCAGTATATGTCTTTTCCTTGCAGGTATGATCAAAAAAATAATATGTCCGCAAAGGCTGCATTTGTTAAAGTTCACCTATGAGTATAAGTTTCCTATGGGATTTGATGTTTATATTGTAAATATGTTTCAAGTTTTCAGCTGCTGGAAAAGTGATCTGCCAGTAAATCCACTCCTCACTTGGTTACATTGGAAATAATATTACACCTAATAGTGCATATGTGCAGTTCAGTTAGTAAAGGTTGTGTGTGGTTGAATTAGTTATTTTTAGATTCAATGAGCAGTAGATTATTTCAGATTTGGTGTGCATTATATGGGTTCATTTAAGTTTCCGTAAAGCATATTGTAGATTAGATTGCTACAATTACAATTTTATTTCCAAAATAGATGAGACCTGAAACAAGGATATTGAATTAAGCAATAAGTTTGCAGTTTGCCAGATTTTGGAAAAATGTACAGTTTTCTTATTTTAGCTTCATTGCAATTCACAGTTACAGGTTTTAGTGTGCAGTTGCAGGATATTCAAATGGCAAGATTGATTCATGGGGATTGATTACACATTTACATGATTGCAGATGAATGGTTGATGATTTTATGGTATGACTCCATGCCCAACACTTAAGGCAGTTGGTCTACTAATACTCTGCATCCCACAGGGGGAAGCAGTCCCCATTGGAGTCAATGTTGTAACATATCTTATTTTGATAGGTTAGACATTGTAGAATAAAAATAAAAATAAAAATAGGCATAGTCAAAAGCAATAAAAGAATAAAAATTGATTTGTTTCAAATAAAATAAAAAGGGATAACAGTGTGCCACTTAAAATGCCGCTTAAAAAAAAAATTAGAATAAAGTATGTTTTAAGTATTAATCGTTTATTTATATGGTTAATCCATTAGTAATAAATTGACATGATATTGGCATGATAAAAAAAAAACCTTAAAAAATTGAAGGGCCGAGATATTATGCGCTCAAATCAACGCCACACATCCAAACCTGCACCCCCAATGCTTTCGAATGATATACACAAGGGGGGGGGGTCCGAGAAAGCGGGTTTCTCAGGCCCTTTGCTACATGTCATTCTCCGATTGAGACCCCCCCCTTATTCAATTTCACTTACCATCTATCACCCCCCACCCCTTCTTCAATTCCACTTACCATCCTCCCCCCCCCCCCCCCCCCCTCCGAGCAAGCTTCAAAACTGCTCTTTGACTATTTGGCTTACTCCCGCCATCTCGTCATCACTCACATGGCATTTCACCTTCCAATGATAAACTTCCATGTGTCTCTTTATTACCCGTTACCATTTATTGTTAGTATATCCGTTAAACATAATGTTTTCATAATAAATCCTCCCATGCCTATTAACGTTCACTATTAACCTTGTTTAAAACTTCACTCTTCACCATCAAACAAATCGTTTTTTCCATTCTATTTTCTCACACTATTTCCTAATTATTCCAAAACTCTAATAAAGCACAGAAGCTGAACCCACCACCATTCAACTCCTCCAAAGCTATGAATTGGGTTGAATAATTAAAATTTGTGGAGAATGAAAGGAATGAATGCACAATCTCCTAGTGTCAATTCTCAAATGCTTGGTCAGAAATGTGTTTTTAGTAGTAACTAGATCGAGCATTTTAAAGCTAGAGATTGGGCATTAAAAGATAGATGATAGTTAAAATTTCAACACTAGCAACAGTAGAATATTCAAGGAAAAATATTAGTATTTGGGTTATTTCTAGATGCATAAAAGCAGAGCATCTGGGGTCGACCATTTTTAAAGGGAAGATAGCAAATCTTCAGGGAATAGTATCAGCAAATTTAGATCTCCAGAGAACAAAATCAGCATCCAATTAATTAATTTCTAGATATTAAGGAAACATTCAAGCTATCAGCCCAAAAAATGAAGACAGTCCATTGATCTACAGTTTTTTTTTTTATAATTATGTTAAGATACTTTTTATCTTTAGTTTCTTGTTCGGGATTTTGTTCCTGAAAGTTTATAACATTTTAGCAGTTTGTATTTCTATATATTTGATGAATTGTAATAAGCAAAGGGTTGGATTTTTATGCCAAAACCTTTCAACTCTGTAAAAATTCTATTATATAATTCCTTATCAAAGCCTTCTGGATCTAGTTTATGACATAATTTGTGTTTCTAGTATGTCTTTCTAGTGTTTCCATAACTTGTTTTATGCACATGTTCAAAGTATTATGGAAGAGCTAGGTAAGAATAGATTGAGTTTCAATCTCTCTGAAATCCCCTGCAAATTTATAATTGTTTAAAGAGATTAGTATATTGGATTGTTTGTCTGATTTAGCTCCTCTTTGAACTGGTTATTGTTTGTCCTTCTACCCTCTCCTGAATGTGTTTTTTTGGGCTATAGAAGCCTTCTACACGCATCCAATTTTTCCTGGTCAATTATGTATTCTGTCTGACTTCTTAATTATCAAGAATCCCCTTATATTCTTCTTTCAAATACTTTACAAAGTTAATTTCTTATGTCAGGATGGAAGCTGATACTTTGAGAAAGGACTCTGCAAAGGAGGGATTTATTCATGAACAGGAATTGTGAAATCATTAGCAACCACCCCATTAAATCCTAAATATGGCCATTGTGCTTCATAGGTTTTTGTCCAGTGACAGTGAACAACGTTAAATAAGGCCTCATAATTATTGAGGGAGCCCCCTCTGGTTCAAGGGTCAGTTTGAACCTAAATACTGGTCGAGTTGGTTTCTCGGCATATTTTTTGTAGCCAAGAATTGCATATGAGAAACATGTACAATGCATGGATATCATAACAATAACAATAAATAGCTAACATGCATGCATGGTAAACATATATACAAGTAACATGTATGCATAACAATCTGCATTTACCTCAAGCTCCAGTTCTGTGAACCTTGCTCTGATACCACTCTGTAACGCCCCACCCCACATTTACCTACTTTTACAAGCTCACTAGGGTAAACATGAGTTGAGATTTACTATGCATGACCCGACCTCCATGTTTTTGTTATGGAAATGGGGCCTAACTTACCAACTTTTCCAACACCTACAACAACACTAATGAACACATTATCATACCATTCACAAATTTATTCCACTGGTGACCTTCTTCCTAAGATGGAACCACATTCAACCAGGATTTACAACCCATTCACACACACAAGGTCGATCAATGTGGCCAGAAGGCTCCAACCACACACACAACTCAACCTTTGTGTGTGCCTACAATTGAAATTTTCCAGTGTCGAGAGTGAAACTAGAGACTCTGCTCTAGATTTTTAGGCAAGCCTACAAGCAAACTACCCATATCTGCCTAGAATTTCCTCAACAGTCTCTATGAGTCTTCAGCCTCTATTTTCAAGTCTCAATATTTCTCAAACTTTCATAACAGATAACACTCATTTATACAAACATATGGTAAACAAAGTAATTTTAGTTCATAAATGCATATATGTTCATTGTTTCCTTAGTTTCATAATAGAATCATCTAGAAGGCTCATTTCCCTCTTAAGCTAGCTTCCACAAACACTTGTTAGCTCATTCATTCATATAACCATCCAATAACTTATAAAATCATAAAAAATATCCATAACAAGAGCACATCCTACCATAAGAATGTACTATGTCTATAACCAACATTTAACCACAATCAATCCATGACAAACCAATCATAAAACCAACACAATAATCGATACTTTTTCTCATTGATCTCAATAAGAAATAACACATAATAACATATGCATAAATCCAACCAAGTCAGGGACTTCCATGTACCACCCTACCATAGATTGGGTTGAACCAAATATTTATTTCAAACAATCACCCTCATACCATATTCCAAGAATGAATGTGGAATCACATGGGATAAACCAAAACAAAACCAACCAAGGAATCCAAAGGTTAAACCACCTCCACCCTCAACCATAATGATTTCACCTAAACCGGTATGGTAATCATCAAAACCAATAGAAGCTCAGATTCCTCTGATTTCTTCACCATACCCAGAGGAATTTTCCTATCTCCACCCACATGTCAAGAGCTCCCTTGAGAAAACCATCTCCACCCTCAGCTGATCAGGAGCTCAAATTTAAGCTCAAAAATCAAATTTCTCAGAATCACTCGAAAACTAAACGACAGTGTATTTTTCGTCATCCTAATTCTAGTGCACTTCTTTTCACGAAAAATGGTCGTCGTATGCTCCTAGAAACGACTTCTGTCCACTTTGCCAAACAGGTAAATTTAAATAAAATAAAAAAGACAGTCAAATGCCCAGTCATCATTGCGTACTGCTGATGTGGAAGCTAACTATGCAAGGTCAAATTTTGGTCAAGTTGATTTTTTGTCCAGTCAAATGAGGAGCTAACAAGTGTCAGTTGGTGGTTGGTTGAAATTTTCGGCTCGTTGTCAACATTTTATTAGAGGTTGAAGGACCAACCAGGTAATGAAATGTGGTGCAACCTGGGGCTACCACGTTCCCCCCTATTGGATTACATTGTGGTGTAAAAATATTATGATGAAGGTCGGGTAGAGGTCAAGGCTCGACCCCATGACCTCCCCCACACTAAGCGCAAACATTACCACTACACCACAGCCATGAGTCTTAATAGATTAAGGTCACAACTTTCATTTAACCTATACACTATGATATGGCGGAAGAAAAGGGGTCCAGCCACGCTTCATGCAACCTCGGATCTATGACCATCGATGAAGAATGAATAAGTGTAGAGTTAGGGTTAATTAACCCTAAACCATATCTATTAACCTTAACCACGATCATTAGCGTTAATCCAAAACGTTAATGCGGATTAAGTTAAGCATGCATTTAGTGCCTTAATTGTGCTAATTAACACGCTAATCTCCACTTAGCATTATTTGGCAGACCTCCAAATTCAGGTAAAGTTCCAATTTAACCATAGTTAACTCCAGTTTGTCAAATTTAGCGAAGGTTTCCTAGGTGAAACTGGAAGAAATCATAAATTGGGTAGTTTTCGACCAAATTGAGCACAAGAAGAGGCTAGGTAGCCATTTTCAAGCATTCCTAACTCATTGGTGCAGGTTTTAGAGGCAGAGGAGCACTTTTGGAAGGGATTTTTCTAGCTTGAAGTTTAAATATGCCCAAGGCCAAAAGAAGAGGAGGCCATATCTTCTTCACCTGAAGACCAATTGAAGAGCCAGAAGAGGCTACTCAGGGGTTTTTGGATGTTGTGAATCCATTGATAACCTATGCTTACTAATTTGAGCACATATTCAGGGTCATATTTCAGTTTTGACAAGTAAGGTGTATGGATCAATCAAATGTTGGAAGCATATTTGAAAGTGGTTGAGCATGGAGGAGACCTTGTAGGGGTTTTCCCACCTCTAGAAATATTTTTGCAGTAGCTGTGACCAACATGGTTCAGCTCTGGTTTGACTTCTTTATTCATGAAGTTGTTTATTCTTTAGTGTGGAATTGAAGGTTGCTTGTGAGGGGTTTCTAGCTCTCACCGGTAAAAGTATGCCATCTTTGTAGGAGATATGTATTGTTGTTGATATTGTGAGAGTTTTTTGCAGGAGAAAATTACCTTGAAGGGGTAATAGCCACATGTTATTGGTAGAAAAATGATATATACTTTTGACACCGAATACAAGAGTGGTCTAGTCATGTTGACAGATTAGGATATGTAGCCAAGGAGGGGTGAACTCCTTCATCAATGGATTTTGTCTTGTTGTTTGATGCATATTTATTTTCAAGTGTTTTATTATTTCAAGATTTACAATTTGTTTATGGAATTATACTGTTGAATAACACTTAAAATAAACCATTGAAGTAACCTGTTATTTAGTTCAAATCTATGCGCATAAGAAGTAAGCATGTTTAAAATCTGAAAGAGGTACTTAGCATAGCATTTACTAATACTCCTCCATTCAAATCATCATCCCTAGGGATTTTCCCAAGACCACCTCAACTAGATCTTAATCCACTGGGAATCCAAATCTCAACCAAAATGAAAGCCCACTATACCATGGTTATCCAGGAAATGGCAAGACAAGACTATACACCACTGCCAATACAGGTAAATCTCATGCCAATGAAAGATAAATGACCAATAAACCAAATGCATGAATCATGAATTCAAATCCTATCAAGATAAACATACATGTAACACTCTAGCTACAAAATCCTCATGTTTATTTCTCTTTCTCTGCTTGATTTATGCCATTGCTTGTTGTTTTCCAATATTCCTCAATGCGCTCCCTTGCTTGTTCCTTGCTTGCTTACTTATGCCTTCTTTGTGTCCAAGTGTTTGTTCTCTTTCTCTTTCTCTCCTCTCCTCTAAATCAATGTTGGAATGTCCAAGACTGTGTGTGAATGTTCTCTCTCCTTTTTCTTCATTTTCCCTTGCATGCATATTCATGTCTCTTCTGTTGGAAATACTGAGAGGGGGGATGAATCAGTATTCCTTTCAATTAGAGCATTAGTTAGTCTTAAATTATTATCAGTGTTTTTACAATGATAGCAGTAAGCAAAAGGAACACAAATGCACACAGTTTTTAAGGTGGAAACCCACTCTGGGACCAAAACCACCTAATGTTTTTCTAATAATTCATTAATATTCAACTCCAATTGAAAATAAAGCTCCAACTTCCTAGAATATAGAAAAGAATTATTCTCCATCTCCCAATGGATGGATGCCCAAACGCCCAATATTCTTCAATAGTCAACTAAACGGATGCCCCAACACCCAATGAGCTACAACTCACCCTAGCACCACCCTACCACCCAATAGAAGAATAAAAGAAGAATGGACTCCCGTACCAGGGAAAATGGTCCACTTTAAAATGATATAGAATGATGTATAAGAAGAAGACACACTAGAACACAACCCCAACTATGAAACAACCACCTAATGATGATCCTAGAACTCCCGACACTGCCTCTTCAACTCTTGGCAGATAGACACTAGAACAATTTTACAATAATGTATTTACAATGACTTAGTATAATGATACCTTTACAGTGTCTGTATGCAGTGATGCCCACTTGAAGACTTCATGTGATGAACTTCTTGTTGTTGTTCTACACCTTGGTTTTTTCTCTTTTCATGCTACTCTTTGTTGCACCTTGCTTTACTTTGATGCCCTAGAAATTCTGGTCCTTTGCAGTCCTTGACAACACACGATCTAGCTTTTTCTTGCCTTCTAGGAGCTCGATATTGAATCTGGTGTATCTCTGTTATTTTAGATCCCCTATTTTTTATTTTTTGGTCCTGTAGTAGTCCTCTAATTCTTCTTTACAATGCCACAGTTCTAACCCAATTTGGATTCTTCAAGGGAGAGATATGCCCAATCTCTCACAATGCCCTAATTATGGACTATTTTAGTAGAGTGAACTTGTACGGCATGCCATGTGTCACTGTTTCTTCATTCAGATCTGAAATTGATAGATCAAAAAATACAGTCCGTGCAATATCTGCCACTTTTTACAGAATTCCAATCCGATACTCATAGAGAGAGTTATGATGATTTTCCCAAAGTCACTTCTTTGAGATGAATTTCAGGAGCCTGCAAAAACACTGACTTCCACAGATCATATCTCCAAAAATATTTCGTACCTTGATCTGAAATTTTTACAGGAGCTTCCTCAGGATTTCGGCTTCACCTCATAATAATTTCAGCTTCTGAACCTTCTTAGAAACAAAATTAGATCAAAAACTCCACGATGACCTGTTTCAGATTGTGAAATCTCTTACATAAGGAGGATATGAGGATCACAATTTATATAAATGGTTAGGTTGAGAGGGACTTCAACAAGTGAACGTGGGAGGGATTTTAGGAGCTTAAAAAATATTAATTATGACTTTTCAATGACCCATGCCACAACCACATGGGGTTTTAGCCCACTAACTGGGGGTACAAACTTCAAACATGAATATCTCTCAAACCGTGAGGAATTACGTGGCGTGCCATATATCAACGGAAACATATCAACAAGTAGAAACCATCAAAATAATTATTGACCCAGAATATATTAATTTGGTAGGTAAAAATTCCCATGCAATATTGGGGTATCCCCTGGTTCTGCTTGGGTTGACATCAATAACAATCTCTGATCAACAATCTCCCCCTTTGGCATTGATGGAAACACAAGTACTCCCCCTGCGATCATGACACCTCTTCCTACAAAATTCTCTCCCCCTTTGACATCAATGGCAAAGGGTAACTCCCCCTAACACACAATCATATTGCGGACCTATACACACTTCCACTCCCCCTTTATATTCTTAATAAGGAAAATGTAATTATAACTTGGGAGAATCCCAAGCTTCTGGCGAAGATATTCCAATGCTTCACGAGTACTCTCACGATAATCAATGATTCCTGCCCAAACTACATATTTAAAGGCATGAATAATGAAATTTTTACCCTTGGGATACCACAAGCCATATTTTTTTGTTCCCTTTAGATATCGAAGAATTCTTTGATGACAATAATATGTGATTCTTTTGGTGCTGCTTGGAATCTTGCTACTTGTCAAACTGCTTGCATAACATCTGGTCGAGAGGCTATTACATATAGAAGACTACCAATCATAGATATGTACAACCTTTGATCCTCATCCTTAGATGAGTTGTCTATGCTCAATTTGCAACCTGTTACCATCAGAGTAAGGATGGGTTTGAAATCTTCCATTTTGAATTTCTTGAGCATTTCCTTGATGTACTTGGCTTAACATATAAATATTCCTTTCTCTTGCCGAGATATTTGAAGCCCTAAGAAGTATGTCACCTCACCAAGTAAAGACATCTCGAAATAACTTTGCATCTTTGTAGCAAACTTCTTACATAGTGGATCATCATTTCTACCAAATATTATATCATCCTCTTTAGCTATTAGACGTGCTTTAGTTGCTTCATTCAGAATATATATGTCATTTGGAGCTCGACTTGCTGTAGCCACAATTTCACCATACCTGTCTTTCTTGATTTCACATTTTGTGGAGTTGAATAGTATTGTGTGTCCTTCATCACACATTTGTCCAACACTGAGCAGATTGTGATTCATGTTTTCAACCAATAGAACATTCTTGGCTATAGCATATTTTCTTCCGAGAGTGACAGTACCTGATCCTATAACATTTGAAGATCCATCATTTCCAAAGGATACAGTTCCATCCTTCTTCTCTTTCAGAGATACAAATTTCTTTCTATCTCCAGTAATATGCGTTCAACAACCGATATCAACATACCACACATCTTTGTTGTTTTGAGCCTTGAGAGCGAGAGCATAATTATCAATCTTCTTCTTCTTCCATGTTCGTTCGTTTTGTGGCTTCGAAGATTCTTTTGGAGGATTTTCATGTCTGCAGTCTCTTGCTATGTGTCCAAGGTTTCGAAATTTGTAACATTCAATATTATTTCTTAAATGGTCAAATCTATTGATGTTTTTCTGAGCCCTGGGAGGTTCATATTTGATAGATCTCCTATAATTTTATTCGTTCTTGGGGTATGTGCGACATTCTACATATTTATGACCAAATTTTCCACATGAATAACAGTAGCCATAAAAAATATGTTGGTACCTGGATGGAAATATTCATTGAGGAATTTTCTTCCAAGGTTGTTCTTGCGAATCTTGTCTAATGAAATCTGCATGCATGTCAGATGTCATAGGTTCATTGAATTTTGTTGTAGAAGGTCCTTCTTCTTCTTCTTTGTAACCGATGCCATTTATGTCATTGTAAGATCATTGATTGTTTATGTCCAATGCCCTTGAGATGTTGGCATAGTTTTGGATAGTTTTTCCTTTCTTCACTTCCTTACGCAACGAGAGTACTTCAGCGTCTAATTCTTCCCTTTCTTGGTTGCTTTCTTCCAACTTCTTTTGAAGTGACTCTTCAATGCATTTGTGTTCCTCAACTTCAATTTTGAGACCTTGAACTTGTTCTTCAAGAGTATTGGAACGGATCTTCTCTGCCTTCGGATATTTTATAAGCTTGATTTCTTCCTTACAAAATTCTTCTATGGTCAATCCTTCTTCTTCGTTGTTTGATACCTCTTGTTTATCGTGCTTGGCCATAAACAATACTCTCTTATTGGCTTCTTCTTCGTTGTCATTGTCTTCATTGAATGATGAGCTATCTTCTTTAGAGAGGAAGTTCCTTTTGGATCCTTGCTTGTTGAATCTATAAAAGCCTTTCTCTCCTTTTGAGTTGCCATCTAATGCAGGAGCATTAGCTCAGAAAAATACTTTGTATTTTTATTAAACCTAGGGGTCTCATGTTTTTGAGAAAATATTAAATTCATGTAAATTTTAATATTATTTTTGAGTGATTAACTTATATTTTTAATTAATTATGTGAGGATTTGTAAATGTTTCCAAATAACTGGAAAACATGAGAGAAATTAGATGATAGATATCTAAGAGATAATCATGAAGCCTAAGATAGATTTAGTTTCAAGGTTTTAGGGATAAAAATCTAGATTTTAGGGGTGTTGAGATATTTGAGGATTTGTTGAGTTATTTAAGGGATGTGAACCAAAATCGGTTCAATTAAATTTGTATAAATTAATATGCCTCAAAAGGAAAAATAGTCAGGAAAAGGATAGAGTGATTGAAGGCTGAGGTTTGGGCAGCCAAGTTTGTAAGCCTACGGGCTTTTGTAAAGGGCCAATAATTTGGAAATCAGGCCAAGAAGGAGGACTTTCATGTAAGGTTTGCATGATTAGTGAACGAGTTTGATTTTTGAGTTAATTTCCGTTTTATGGTTGTGAGATCGTTGTTTATGAGTTTGAATGCAAATTAAATGAGTCGAATTTTGTAAAGTATTGGGGGATCGATCTGAATAATCGATGCTGGAATAGTTAATAGTGGGAAGAAAACACTGAAATCGACCTTCAGTTAGAATTTGACATTGGATAAATGGGTATAGTGGTTGTAAATTCATATAATACAGTGAAATTGGAGCGATAGTGTGAAGCAGCTGGAAATCGACCTGTAGCATTGGTCGATGTCGATGATTTAATGAAAGAAATGTCGTAAATGTTTTCAAAGAATACAAATTGAGATCAATCGCAAGGAGGTTGGTTGTTATTCAATAGAACAGCGTATCAATCAGTTCAAAAGGTTGAAATCGACATCAGGCGAAGTCGAATGTGAAGACAAAAGTTTTTAAATTCCTCATTCAATAATCTAAATGTTTTCAAAGAATACAGATTGAGATTGATCGCAAGGAGGTTGGTTGTTATTCAATAGAATAGCGTATCAATCAGTTCAAAAGGTTGAAATCGGCATCAGGCGAAGTCGAATGTGAAGACAGAAGTTTTTAAACCCATTTAGATTATTGAATGAGGAATTAAAATGCAGAGCTGAGATGGGTTGGAGATGCTATGGAGTAGAGCGATAGCAGAGGAGTAAGGATATCAATTTATAACAATCGATATCATTTTATATCAAAGCTTTGATGTAAAAGCGTACAGAGAATGGACCAATCAAGTCGCCATTGAATGCGTTGACACACTCAGAAGTACAGAATTACAATGCACGTAAGAATTGGTTCAGTCAGAATCGTGAAGTGAGGACTACAATTTTGATTTGAGAGCACATTCTATGTAAATTGGAGCGAACAGATCCTTATTGCAAGGATTGTGGTTTGAAGGGCGTTAAACATAGAGGAACTGCAACTTGATTGCAGAAGTGCGTGGTGAAGTCTGGCGAGGTCATTGAGCTACAACGCTGGAAGAGATGGCTAGCTGGAATTCGGTTGGAATGTAATTGAAATTGAAAGGCGATTTCAATATTTAGCACAGAGATTATTAAGTAGCTGGTGGTCAATAAAAACGTGAAGGAGCATCGAATGGTAAGAACGCTGGTTGAGTCATTAAGTATTTGATGTGATGATTATTTATAACCAGAAGTCGAAGAATGCATTGAAAATCGGTGCACTGCAAGTCGATTTATATGTTAGTTTGGTTCTGGATTTGAATGTATAGCTAAGCATTGTAGGCACAGGTTCCGAGCCTTGGAAACCGTGGAGAAATCTAAAGAGCAAGGACACTGAGCTTTATTTAAATTCTGTGTGAAAGATGTTGAGAAATGTTGTGGTTCACAGCGTTAACAGTCGATGCAAATTGTGAAGCGATGGAAAGTGTTAAAGGCAAAGCAGAAAGCGTTCGATGAAGATGTCGGAAAGCCGAAGGTTGATATGTGGATATTGACCGAACGAATGGTAAATTGATGCGGGGCCAATTGTTGTTGATATTTGATCAAAGCCTGAGTTTGTGAAATTTGCATAGCTGGAAATAAATGCGTGACTGCGTTGGTTTTATTAACCAATGTCAAAGCTGATAAAAGCAAGGGCGCACATATATATTCATGGAATCCAATTCCATTCAGATTGGATATTGGAAGGAGAAATCGATTGGTATCGGTACTTTGATTTTTAATCAAGTTGACATATGAGATTTGTTGAAGTGTTATAAATTTAAAGAGAATTTTTATGGAGTTGTCATATTACTCATGGGTATGGTTTCATGTCATATTTGAAAGAGAGGTTCTCTATTTATGTGATGATTTTATAATTATAGTGAAATGATAATTTAAAGAAGCTTCCGCAATTGAGAGTGTGAAATTGCCTAGACTGAGTCTTATTTGGGCAGAGATTTGGAGATGCATTTATGTATGCATAGTGGGAAGATTCTGGGTTTTGCAGGGTTTTCCTACATCATTTTGGTATCAGAGCTGGAATAGCTCTGTTTGAAGATTCAAGTTTTTAAGTTGAATTAATTGCATGTGATGAATGAATGTCAGATTTTGAAACTAATGAAGATTGCAGCACAGAGATGCAGTGCGGGTGAAAGATAAGGCAAGATCAACAGGATCTTGGAGGTGAGTTAATGATTATTGAACTTTGGTTTGAAGGTTATGCTTGAAGAATTTGGTTTTCAGGCGTCTCAGTGGGAAGAAGCAGATCACAGCTGGAATGCAGTGATGAAGGAGTTCAGCAAGGGATTCTAAGAGAGAGTGGCAGAACCTGGAGATTCAACAGAGGTTGAATAAAGTTGCAGATGAGTGAAGCCTGAAGGATAAGTGGAGAAATGCTCAAAAGGTTCTAGCAGAGGACCGGTGAGTACCAAGAGACCAGATCCAGAGGAAGGGATTGGTGAGGTAAGTGGCAGCAGGAGAGTTTACTGTTGTAAAGGCTTGGTGCAACTCATGGGTGAGAAACTCATGGCGAAGGAGGTGACTACTGAAAGTCATAAAGGAGAGATCAGAGGTTCAGAGAGAGGCCACAGTAGAAAGAGGGAGAAAGATGCCAAGGCAAATGGCATAAGACAATAGTTAACTAATGAAGAGTACGAGAGAGAGAAAGTTGAGATAGCAGTTCATCTTGAGTTATTGATGAAGTTGTTATAGGAAAATATGAAAAACCAGAGACATGGTTGGACCATGAAGAGGAAAGTGAAGTGGAATAGACTACAGGTAAGGAGGGATCGACAGATAAACATGCAGTTAACAGAAGAGCTGAAGAAGCTCGAGCAGATGATGAGTATACAGTTGAGACGTGAAGAACTCAGAGCAGCTGAGTTGAAAGAGGAGATCATTGATGATTTCTTGAGTTACTGGGCAAATCTAGATCAGCTGGACAATGTGAACTCTTGTATTTTTGTAGCTGACAATTGTGATGTGATTACAGGTTTTACTGAGGAGGATGCACAATCTTGTGAAGCTGTCACAAGTGTGGAAAAGAATCTTTCAGGAGACAAGTACACTGGAGAAGATAGCAGTGTTGCGTTTGTACTTGAAGCTATTACAGTACAAGAGGAAGTTCTTGCGAATGAAGAAGAGGATGAGCTTGAAGAGCCAGTATATAAACCAACAGTTGAGACTGTTGAACTTTGTGATTTTCAAACTGAAAGCTTGTGTGTGAATGAAGGGATGATACATGATGATGAAATGCTTCAGCAATGCCACAAAGAAATTGCATTGTTGGAATATTTGTTGGTGAATTCAGAGTATGACAGTGAGATTGCAGAAGAAGAAAGAGTTCAATACAGTGAACGAGAGTAGAAAGATATCATGGAAGCAGATGCTGTGAGAGAAAGACTGGTTGTGAGTCTTGAAATTTCTTCAGAGAATTCTTTGGGAAGTTTGGATCAGCATATTGATGTGCTGATTGAGATGGAAAATTTAGAACATCATACTGAGGTGCTGGCAGAGGGAAGTAAGGCACTGAGGCCTTATGATTTTTATTTTAACAAGTGTTTTGTGAATGTAGGTGTTATTGAAAGTACTGAAGAACATTTGACTTAGTTGAGAAGTCAAATGAAAGACGAAGAAAATTCTGTGGAAATTTCAAATCCATGGGATGAGGAAGTTGTGTTGCTGGAAATGATGCTGAATAGTCACACTACTACATTTGGCGGAAATTCTGACACTTGGTTTCGACGCTTTTGACCAAATGTCGGAAATTTCCCCAAATTTTTTCCATCCCGCCCGAAACCGTCGCTATACCGACGTTTATAGAAAAGTATCGCAATACTGACACTTAGAAAAGTGTCTCAATTGCGACATTTGGAGGAAGACGTCGCAATTGCGACACTGTGGCCCAAAGCGTCGCTATTGAGACGACTTCAATCGTCGCAAGTGCGACACAATGTCTAGGTGTCACCATTGCGACGTTTGGAGGCACCCGTCGCAATAGCGACGTTTTTTCCGCCATCAGTATAACGACACTTATATGCGCGCTACATAGAAATACGATACTTATATGCGCGCTACATAAAAACTCGAAACTTATATGCGCGCTACATAAAAATGATTTTATTGTTTAGTATCCCGATGTAATAGCTACACAATATTCGAGAATACGCGCGCATTCGCCCTCCGCTCTGCGACGCATTCGCCCTCGCTCTTGTAGAACAAACATTTTCCTTGGAAGATTCGCCCCCAGCGTTCGCCCCCGCCCTTGCACGATTCGCTCGCCTGCAAAATGGTAAGTTCTTACCGCAAGCTCCCCTTCTCCCATAGTGGGGTTGACTCTATTTGGCTTTTTTTGGTCAATTCCATTGGATTGTGTTAGGCCGTAGGTTCTCTCTAGATGTCAAGAATTAAGATTCAATACCTCTATTATCTTCATCACCCAATACAAGATTTAAATTTTTCTCCTAAAGAAAAGCTTATTAATTTGGTAGCCATTATTTCTCCCTCGCTTTAAAAACCCTACATTTAAATGAAAAAAGCATCGTATTTCAACTACAAAAATCTATTAAGTTGTTCAATGTACATGTGTGCTACATTAACGTCCGATATCACGCGCGCATTCGCTCCGCCGCAACAACATTCGCCCCCGCCTCTTGCGCAACAAAGATCGTCTCGCATTCGCCCGAGCTCTGCGGCACGCATTCGCCCTCGCATTCGCCCCGATCTCGTGCACGCATTCGCCCCTCGAGCCTTGCACGTAAAGATTCACCCCGAAAGATTCCGCCCTCGCCTCTTGAATGCGCATTTTGGCTCTCGCATTCGCCCCCAGCGCCCGCCCGCCCCGTGCACGCATTCGCCCTCGCCTCTTGCAAAATGGTAACTTCTTACCGTGTGCCCTTCCCTCCTAAAAAGGAGAGGGTTGACTCTATTTGGGCTTTTTAATAATTCCATTGGATTGTGTTAGGTCAGAGGGTTCTCTCTAGATGTCAAGAATCAAGATTCAATACTCCCTCTATTATCTTCATCACCTAATACAAGATTTAAATTTTTCCCAAAGAAACGCTTTTTATTAATTGGGCAAATGCACATTTCTCCCTACTTTAAAAACCCTACATTTAAATGAAAAAAGCATTGCATTTCAACTACAAAAATCTATTGTTCAAATGTACATGTGTGCATCACTTCAGGTAGGGTATTCTTTCCACTTTCACATTATCCAAGAATGTGTGCAAGATAGTTCATATTTTTTGTGATTTAGATTATCTTGAAAAAGGAAAGGTAAATTATTTCCCATGGAAAAAGAAGGTTTTCCCTTTTTATAGGTTGTTTGGACTTACATGGAAAAATTTATGGTATGCCTTTCATATTATGTAGTTTAAATTTGAATTAACAGATTATTCTACATGAAAATATAATTACCTATGTGATGTCCTTCTATCACTAATTAAAATTATAGGTTTCAATTTCCTAGACTCTAAACTCATCTCTGATGCTAAATTCTAGGTTCTCATCGTGATCACTCTTCTATTGATTTCCTTTCCCTTCCTGATCTTGTCATACTTTAAAAGTCATCAATGATACATATATTATTTCGTGTATCCCAAAAGGCTTTATAGTAGAACATATTGTGAAGTTTTTTTGACACTTGAGGATTCTTTTTAGAACCGCAACGCGGTCTATGCTATCGAGTTATATACCAAGCAACTTGTCCTACAACCACACTATGAGGTAGGTTCAACTAGTTTGAACTTGCTGGGACATAGCATATGAAGTTGTGTGATGAGTCCATACTTCCACAGTCTATTATGGTGACAAAGTGAAGACACATAATGATAAGCATATGTTAACATTACTAGAAACATTTTCGAAATTATCCATGCTATCAAGATGTCAAAACGTGCATTAGGTGTCAATACTCATACTTAATAGATAATAATAATAATATAAAAATCACAACTTTATTCTTCAAATATGATTGTTACACATTGGTAACCTACTATGAGTTACTATCACCCAAAGACTCCGCAAAACAAACTTAAAATATAAATTAAACCAACATGAGAATCCAACTAAGGGTTTCTCGACAAAATCATGCCATAACTCCGGCATTTTGAAACTTAAATTTGAATCCATCATAAGTAATACAATGCAAACTCGTATGGATTTTCAATGCATGTTTTCATGCTACACTTATTCGTCTAGATATCATTTTTTAAATGGAACCATTAGTCAAGCCCACAAATTTTTATGTGAAAATTTCATTTGAGTTTTTCTCCACCACCTCCATAAACCAAGCAGCCACGGGTCTCGCCCCACCTAGGGGTCTAGATTCCGCCCCTCGCGGGGCCCTAAGCCCGGGACTTAGGGGACGTTTCCCTCACGCCCCCTCATGCCCCCGCACACCCCTCTTTCACGCCCCTCACACCCCCTTCATGCCCCTCACCGCCCTTTATTTTATGGTTTCGTGTTAAAAGTTGGTGTGCCACTTAAGATATTTGAGAATCCAAATGATTTTGATTCCGTATGGTGACATGGTTGATCCCGATATATCTGCAAGGTGGTTGGATGCAGACTAGTGGGGCATTAACTTGAGAATTTATGCTCATTTATCATTATGATGATATCATTTGATATTCATATGTTATGTTTTATGTTTTATGTTTCAGACATAACTTATTTGCATTTAAGTTTTATAGCCACTTGAGTTGTAAACTTTGGGCTTAAACTCTATTTTGAATCTTGATATAATATGTCATATGATATCTTAAACTTTATTTTCATTGTACATTGTTAGTAGTTACATTAATGATTATATAGTTACAAACTTACAAACTTACATGCATGATTGTATGATGTATGTTTTAACTTTTTAACTTTTAAATTTGTTTCAATTATATGATTCATCATTCATCGATTTGTAATTTTATCATTTATGATTTATCTTTCATGATGCAAGTGTATGATGAATGTATATACATTCCTTTGTGAAAAATATAGTTACATTATAAATATTAAATTTTACAATTTTTATGACCCCCGACGTCCCCCCCCACGTTTTCTCTCTGGAAAATTGGTAGGGAACTTTTTGCATAGGCCGCTCCCGCGCTCCCTCGCCCTCGCTCTCCCACCCTCCAGGGACTTGGGAACATTGCCATAAACATATGCAAACATATATCATGATCTTGGAATCTCCATTACATATGTATGTGCCAATGTTCCATAATCATGCCCATCATCAATTTAAGAAATTTCCATTGAATATCAAATTATGGAGGGGGGACTTTTTTGTCAAGAACATTTGGCTCAAAATCAAGGACCATCTCCATATGAGGTGAATGAGAACTATAGATATTTGAAGAAGTATATTAGTGCCTTTTCCTCTGCCATGGAGTCATATATAGTCATCCATCACAAAAATTTGTCTTTTTTCATTCTCACCTTGAAAGTTGCAAAAATTCATGCCCTAATTGAAACTAATACCAAATTTGAAAGATATAATAAAAATGCAAGCTAGAAGTGCTCCATTAATACAAATGGAAACCTCCTACCTACCCTAACTGAGATAAATTTTGATTGAATAGGAACATGATATTGCCAATGGAGTTGATCCAAATAACTTGTTAAATGTATGGGACTAAATTCATGCATTTGATTTCCGTGGAAACATGCGCATGAAGAGAAAAAGTGCGTAACTAATGGAAAATCCATACATGCCACTTATAAAAACTACACCGAAAGGTCAAAAAATACTTAAGGCCTTAACTTAATTTGAATCCAAAAATGACAAACAGGATTAGTGAAACACGAGAGTGGTGTGGGTGAACAACATAAATAAAAAGGAAGAGGCCTTTCCCAAGATGCCTTTGTCACCGTTGTATGAAAACATGTTTTCCTTTCCTTTATACATGAAAGTGAATGCATTATAGGTATGGTGTTTTCCTGCACAGGGAGAAGCCTACTTAAATATATCATTCGGATTGAATTGCTTGGGTGCCTTAATGTAATGACATGTTTCCAGGATCGAATTCAATGCAAGGCATATTTGAAACTCTAACTCCGTCTTCCGGTGTCTTATTAGAAATTATTTCAGTTTTCATTTTTGTGTTTTCAAGTTAGATATTGTTTTCAAGTTTTTACATTTATAATTTTATTGCAATGTGAAAGACTGATCGGAGTAGCAGAACAACCCCAAGACGGATAATCGCGTAAAAGAGGCTGGAAGAACATGTAAAGTACAAGATTGCTCTATCTTCGTGCATTTTAGTTGGTTTACATAATTGAAATAATATTAATTTTGTTCAAATATGCGTACACCTAGCCATGGTACGCCCGATGATTCCCTCTTTTGAGGAAGAGCTTTCTTCATCCCTATCTCCAAAGTTGTTCCCTCATGGTAAAAAAAGGCAAGAGATGTGTTTTAATTTAATACTTCGATAGATGCGCCTCAAACACTCCGAAATGTAAGAGAGGATACAACATCTTATGAGGCGTAAATGAAACATATCGTAATAATAAAAAGTCAAAATGATATTTTTGTTCCGCATGAGATGAATCGTGATAGTTTGATTTTTAATTTTTACATTGACTAAACTAACAAAAAGTTCTTTTGTATGTAGCATTTTCTCGGTATCTACGAACCCTAAGTTGGTGGTAGTGGGACACAAGGGTAAGAGATTGCTCCAACAACCTCGTACACCTTCTACTCCCGTGCCAGCCAAGAAAAACACACCTCGCCTGCGTACACCCGCCCAACCGCTCGAATGTGTTTGCAACGATGAGGCCGATATGGCCAACTACATTATTGCGTTTCCCGGAGCTACACGTGTCACTCCACAAACGGACCACACGGCACGTTGTTGGTGAACGATGAGGGTGTCCCTATAAAGCATGTACAACTCCCGTGTAAATTTTAATATTTTAACTATTTCATGTACTTTATCTAAAACATATTTATCATGATTTTTATTTTTAAATTAATGATAATATCTTCTGGTTTTATTCCCCGTGTAGGAAACAAATGAGTTCGCTAAAAGATTCCTGAGAGCCATGTTACAGTAATTTTTTTCCCAACCATACGCACAGTAGGAATTCCCGTAATATAACCTGAAAAAGAACTTCTAGATTATCTAGAAGTTCTTTGGGTCAGTATTACTTGACAACAAATGGCTCCTGCAAATTCGCAACATTTGAAACATACCATGTAATACCTATAGGACGCAATTTCAATTTAACCCTAGATATGAGCGTCATCTCGCAGCTTTCGCAGAGTGAGGAGAGCACTCATCCATGACGAAAAGATAAAAGGGCAAAGAAAGAAGGAAAAATGCCAAATCGGACTCGCAAGGTAATTTACAACTTAATTCAATAGCTTTAATTTTCTTTTGTCTAAAATAAAAAGTGCTACGTCCCATCTCGACTTCAATATTTTGATGCTAGGTTTCCTAACACATCAAAGGCAACCAAAGCTAGATTGGAGAAAAAGGGCCATCACAAGCTCTACCAAGGTGGCTACTTGAAATTAGCCGCAAGAATTGTAATTAAGTAGCTAAACATCTTATAATTAATTGTATCGCCTTCCAACTTTTTTTGTAATCCTATCAAATATGATTAAAAATACACAATCATATGTAATGTAGGGTGATGACTTTTAATGTAAACTACGTAGGAAGATAAAAATATCGTCATTTTGCTTATCAAGCCGTAGTCAATGACGTGGTAAGTCAAAGGTGTCCCAAGATCCGAATGCCCGATAAGGTAAAACATTAACCTTGCAATATTTTTGTTTTCGTCCATAAATTTAATGTCTAACAACTTTTTTTAAATCGGGGAGCAAGACTACCGACGAGGCAAATAACCTAGTTTTAGAGCTGCATGTAGATGATCCTCTCGTGCAACCCGATCATTGTAGTGGGGACCAGGCCGACAATGCTGCTATCAATGAGGGTCGTGACGGTAATTAATTTCCACTTATAATTTTTTCTAATTATACCTTGATGGTTGTCCTTATAACATTTTTTGTTTAAATGACAGAGAATGTTTCCCTTGACGATCTTACCACCAGAGAGGAAGACAGGGCAACAATCTCAACCTTATTGCATAACCGGTGCACCGTGTAAATAATCTCATTGCAATTTTTTTTATTAATATTAATTAACTAGTTCAATGATATTTAAAAAACCGGACAATTAAAATTTAATATTATCTCGTTTTTGTAGGCGATGCCCCGTCATCGGATGAAACCGTACATCGACAACACAACTAGGTCGTGGCAGACAACCGATGCACCAGCAAATAATCTCATTGCAATTTTTTTTTATTAATATTACCGAACTAATTCAATGATTTTTAAAACCGACAATTAAAATTTAATATTATATGTTTTTGTAAAGGAGTGCCCCCGTCACCGGATGAGACCAGACATCGTGACAACGCAACTAGGTCACGGCGATGAATCGGTGCACTGTAAATAATCTCATTGCATTTTATTAATATTACCGAACTAGTTCAATGATATTTAAAAAACCTGCCACTAAAATTTAATATTATCTCGTTTTTGTAGGCACGTTCGCTGATCAAGTTGAGACCAGATATCGTGACAACGCAACTAGGTCACGCGACAACTCAGGCACTGTAATAATCTCATTGCAATTTTTTTTATTAATATTACCGAACTAGTTCAATGATATTTAAAAATTGACAATTAAAATTTAATATTATCTCGTTTTTTGTAGGCGATGCCCCGTCATCGGATGAGCCCAACATCGTGAATACGCAACTAGGTCGTTAGCGATGTGGTCGAAAGGCACGAAACATGAGCAGAGCACGATGATATCGATGATGTAATTAGGAGCTTTAAAAATAGGACGAAGAAAAAGAAAATTTGACAATGTAAAATATTGTATTATTATAAGACAAACGTTACCATACTTGAACGTTTTTTGCGTTATATAAAAATCTCATTTATCATACTATTTTTTATGTCAAGCATTAATTGCAATGTTTCCTTGCGTACTTTTTGTTGAATATTAGTTATTGAATATTTTTTTTATGCTCATGAAAGTAAAAAATGAAATATAGATTGGGTATCAGAATTGAGAGTGATGTGGAGAGGGGCCATAAGAGCTTCCACCTTCATGGTTGGCCCTCATGAGTAGAGAATAATTTATTAGAGTGATTTAATATTGGAGCAAACCCCTCCTCGACCCAACAGAAAGTGCAACAAAAAAGTCATTGTTGACTTAGTTGCTAATTTTCGCATCGTGGGAGGCTTGTTCCAAGTTCATGCGACTCCAATAAATTGTTCTTTAAACTAAGAGCTTATTCGTGTATGTTTTGACATTTTCAACATATGTTCTAACATTATCATAAGAATGCATCTTAGAGTAAAAATACCGCATCAATTACTTGTATTTATTGTATAGATAATGATGGATTTTGATTGACTCGGGCAAAGGTACAAATCCCTCTCGCATCATGAGCATTACACCCTGTCACAACCAGGGTCATGTCCAGATATTTTTGCTTGTGCGTTGACCTGTGTTCATAATGTCACATTTTGTAAGTTCATAGCTCATATAATTCAATATTAAGCTTGTTCATGATTATTATCTAGGTTTTTGTATGTTTTTTTCATCTATTTGATTTAAGCAACTTCCGTATGTTTCCTCGTTGTTCACTATGATTTCTCCCATTACCACTCCCAAGATGAATCCGAATTTATTGTTACATAGGTTACTTTATTGTTACTATGATTTCTCCATTTACGATTTCAGGTTACATCATGTAAAGTTGTCAATCTCGTGTTGGTGATGAGCTTTAGTTCTTGAGCCAGTTTTTCCCCTGACATTTTCTCCTCATGTCATTCCCCGCATCACCGTTGTTTGAGCATGCCAATTGTCTACCACTTTTACCAATTGGCACATGTCAATCTCTCGAGTGGTGCCACATTTCACCTATTTTCGTGAGAGTTTAGGAAGCCAACATAGCTTCGAAATCCGATTCAAATACCGCTTGAATATTGTCACATAATACTCATGGTTTGGATTGATGAGCATAAAGTTCGAATGGTTGGTTGATTCAAAAGAACCACCCATATAGTCATCTTGAGATATTTCGTGAAGGTTTCTTGGGTTTTTCACCTGCTTCTAGTGGGTGGGATGGTGTGATCCATCAATACCGGTGCTCTCGTAGTAGGGAATTTGTTTTTTGGGGATATATAGGAGAATTTGATGTAGATATCCCATTTGGATGCATTCATAGATGGGCACCTAGAGGTCAAGAATTTAAATTAAAAAATATGCAACCTTCAAGATGGCAACCCGAAGGTCAACAGAGACACTGCTAAAGATTGTTTTAGGTCGTCTTAATATAGTCGTGATTTTCTATTATCTTAATGCAAATATATAGTCCCAGGCTTCATTAAAATGAGGATTGTGGTTGTATTTCTCGTTGTTTCTCTCTTAATGCTCCGTGAAGTCGCCAAAAGTTGCGAGAAGCTACAGTTTTGCTACAACTTAAAAGTGGTTTTTAGCAATGGGAGTCATGTTTTTTAAGGTTCATACTAATATGAAGATCTTGTAATTCTATATTCAGCATAAGAGAAGATGGCCCTCTACTTTGGCCAGTATGACAACAATTGCCACATCTACCTCATCGGGTAACAATAGAAAGGGGAGGAAGTTGGGTGCAATGTTTGATAATTATGGCGTACAATTGTCTTCTTTCAGTTTTTTCACCCATTTCCTTTAATCGCTCAAGAAGAAGAGGACTCGAGATTACACGACGAGAGAAGGTAGTTAATACAAGAGCTATGGAAAAGGAGTTGTACTTCAACAAGGATGGACTGGACAAAAACTGGTGCCGCCGAAAAAATTATGTTTAAAGGAAGGTCACCCGCACGTGAAACTTCACAAATGCAGGATCTTTCCTTGTCCACTTATATTCGATTTTAATGTGTTATTTTAATTTTTTCATGGAGGGTCAAGCTGGCATATGGTCTGGCATTCAATCGCACACTTACCGGGAAGCATTGTCAATTTGTTCCCAGGCGGTGTGAACAAACTTGTTGATCTTGTTGGAGTCACCCTTGGGGCAAAGGGGCGTGGAAAATGTTGTCTCGAGAGCAAGCATGGTTCTCCGAAAAATAGTTAATGATGGTGTGGATGTAGGCCTAAGGAGGTAATTTGTAGATGTGTGCTTCCGTTTTCTTTTTAACGTTGTATTAGTTCCCCCTCTTAAATGTCTTAGATTTGGTAGGAATAATTTGAAAACTCAAGGGTGAAAGGAAACATATTTGTTACCCAAGGGTCTACTTGGCCTATGGACTAGCCACATTAGAGTAATGTATGTGTTTTTCACAACAATAAAAGGAAAGGGTTATGGTTGAGTCAAATTTTATTGTTATTGACAAAGTAATGAAATGTATCTCAATGCTATGGTTTTGGCCTTTTTATTGGTTTAATTAGAGGATCCAAGCTGAAAAATATTGGGGCCAAGTTGGTAAGGGCAAGTCATGGCAAAGACAAATGATTTACTGGGATGGAACCACAACATCCGTTGTTTCGCACATGTTGGAATATTGAAAAATTCCAGAACAATGAATGGAGAATAAATTTCTTCCTCTAACACAGAAAATAAAAAATTTTCGACAAGATACGTAGTTTCAATACTTTGAAAACAAACTTCTATTCCCTTCAATAACTCACTATTACACTACTTCCTCACCGAGGGATTACAAAATTATGACTCCATACAAAAACGGCACAAAGGCATAAAACCAACTCACCGTCTCTGCTCAAAACAAACATACTCCGTCTCTAAAACACTCTCGCTCGTGTTTTTTCCTTTCGCATCGCCGTGCATACACACTTAAAAATTTACACTCGCCTTTCACTTTTTACACAATCGATGTAAAATAATAAAAAATTACGCACTCGTCTATAAAAAAAACTACCAAGCTATTTTTATATGCCGTAACATATAAAACATAATATTATAATAAACCCTCTTTTATAAAATTAAAAACTAAATTCTATGGCCCACCATTTTGCATATGATATATATATAACATATGTTTAAAACATATGTATATATTAAACTATCAAAACATTAAAGAACCCTTTCCGTCGATCAAAGCTGAATAACATTGAATTTCAAACCAAATTCGCGTTCCAAAAATGGGATGCCGTACGTCACTTAATTTTAACTCGAATTCTCAATCCAATGTGCCTATAAAAAATTCGGGTCCGGTTTTCTGTGTTTTCAGATTCCCTTCAATTTCATGCGATCCAATATTAATGCCCACGTGTCCTCCTTTGAATTTACAAAACCGTTTTCTGCACCGTTTGTTTAATTTCGGTTGGTGAATTGCGATAATGCCGGTTGTTGTGTTTAAATACAATCCGCATGCAAATATGGTCGCGGTCGGTTTCACATTGGCAGAATTTTAAATTGCCGAATTAAATTTCGGATGGCATGCAAGAAACCCATGTTTTCGCCGCATCCGTCCTTTCTCACGTTACTGAAGTTAAAATTCAACAAAGACAAAGTTTAATAAGTGAGGGTGTAAAGGTAACTTTTTGTCGATAGTACCGGATTAAGATCATCTATTCATTTTTTGTAGGGTCTTATGGTGTTTGGTTTTTTTAGTTTTTGGGGTTGGGCTTATTGAGTCTAAGATAGTTTTTGTGTGAAAAAATCAAGTATCGTGGTATTAAAAAATTTTGGTTCTTTGTCAAAATTTATGAGCTTGTTAGGAAATACAAAACTAACAATGGTTGTATCTTAAATTTGTGGAAAATAATTTGAAATGAAACCTTTTTGTTTAGGCGAGCAAAACAGGTGCAAACTCATTCAAATTACTAGGGGCATTGACAAGACAATAAAGGCTCCTGCTTCTAACTCAAAATTTTGTCAAAGGAGGTAAACGCTTGCCTTTGAGTAGAATGCTTTCTTGTTGATGGTTTGGTGTATCTATAATTGAATTAGTTGCCTAAGGTATTTCTCCGGTTGCAAACTCCTTTTCATTTTTCATACAAAAGATGTCTTGTGGAATACATTTGATTGTGTATCTCGTTAGATCTACAACATTTGTAGTTGTATAGTCTTATGGCCGAGGTGCAATTTCTTTTATTATGGAAATAGTTGATGCAATATTGTCATTTAATCCCCACGTTATGGTAGCATGTTGAGAAGTTTCTTGTGAAACATTTGGTATTCAAAATGACACTTGATCCTGCTGATCATCATGCACTTCGACTTCAAAATTCATATTCAAAGTGTGCCGACAATTCTTCTTGCAAAATTTCAAATATTTATGTTGTTTTAAACCATTATCTTTTTCATGTATTGGATGCTGAAAATGTGAAAAAAAGACTTTGGTATGAAACCAACTCGGTGAATACTTCAAAGACAACAATCACTTCCCAAGACATGATTTAGAAGTAGAACAAATGTGCTTATGAAGCATAGAAAGATATCCTCGATGCATTGTCAATGTTTGGCTAGGGTTATTTTTTAAGAAAATAACTCCTTATTCCTAGAATAGTGATCTTCAATACAAGTAAATGCCAAAGAAGAGATCATTGTGTGACGCAACAAAACTAAAATTGGACCCCCCAAGGAGAGCCGGTGTGTCTACAATCGCTCGTCGCATTTTCCCTCGTTTACCCTGCTTCTTTCTCCAAACAGTCTTAATTGACTTCTTCTTTCTTCGGGTTTATTTATCAAATTCGTAGAATTTGATAAAATAAATACTATCCACAATGGTTGGAATTTAATTTATATTCCCGACTTTATATTATCTCCTCAAGCCTTATAACCAATGTTTAACTTTCAACACTTTGTATTTATACTCCACGTTTCTTTTAAATAAATAACTTGTAATGAACTTTCGGCTCTATATTTCACCACCCAAATTTCACAACAATCACACTCCAGACTTATGCTAATTATCCGACAATCGTTTAATTAAACAATTTCATTATACTCCGCCCCCACCTATATATATCAATAACCAATCAAACACTCGTATCGCACCCGGCTATCCTCCGCACACCTTGCTTAACCTCCGGCAAGTTCAACGTGCGACCACCGTCCGATGGCCCTTCTCCAAATCAACGACTCTTGGCAATTTCGATCGCCTTCCAACGTCTAAGCCATGCGATGGCGCGGGGTTAAACGGCGGGTTTTCCTGGGGTCACTTCGCCATGTGTCGCATTCCCTATGGAATCGCCCGCGAATAGGAAATACCACCTACTCCGCAAAAGCGAGGCGATATGGGAAACCCGCTTTGTGATTCCGCTCGTGGTTTTGGTAGAGGGCTTGACCACGGGTGCAAGTCCGGTTCCGCTATCCTTTTTTTGTTAACTCATGTCCAATCCCTGGTCAAAGTTCCGAAAGCACAACAATTTTGTCTCTTTATTAAGCTAGATTTTTATATTTGAACAAGCTGTACTTAATTCCTGCTTCTCTTACACGACCTCGCCGGTGATGAGTTCACAATGGTTATCCAAAAATTCACTAGAATTCAAAGACAAAGAATGGAATTATCAACACTCAATCGCCTACGTTTAAAAAATTCTTCACAATTAGCAAGCTCGAGATAATTCAATGGCAACTAAGCTTGGAAATCATTTAACTGGAAACAATTGTTCACACATAGAGGTTTATTGCAGAAATCCCCTCTCTACTCTCCTCTTCCCTCTCTACTTTTATGTTGGGAAAAATACTGAGATGGGGGGGGTGAATCAGTATTTACAACATATTCAAAACTTTTACTTTTTCTTGCTTCTGAAACCCATACACTACTTTCCTGAAACAAAATCGCGTATATACGCGATAATTTTTATGAAACTAGCGTATACATAGATATCTAATTAGGTCATTAGTTCTTCACTTAAATCATTCCATCATTCATTCATCGTATGTTTAATAAACAAGTAAAACATGTGCAGAAGAGCAGAAAGCAAACCATCACACAAAGTATCACACATGAACACTGTGATTTTTAGGTGGAAACCCAAGTCTAGAGAAAACCACCACTCAGCTTGCTCACCAATATTTTATTATAGAGAAAACATCTACAATACATGTGTCAGAACACTCTACTGAAGACGCAGCACCCACCGCCGTCGTTTACTCGCCCTCCCGGAAGGAGCCCAACCCCCCGACTCGTTTACTCGCCCCTCCCCGGGCGGGGAGCTACGACCCCCCGATCTCGTTTACCAGCCTCACCGGAAGGAGCTACAACCCCCCGACCGAAGGCTACAACCCTCAAGACTCTAAGTGGACCATGTTTCATCAATTTTTCACACCGGATCCAAAGCCTTTTTTTAGAACACCACTATGTGCCACGTTTCATCATATTTTCAGACTAGACCCTTTCCATACTTTTTAAGCTCAAACATACATCACCAATGATACTTATCAATTCGTACAACACATCGTATACAAAGAATACATCGTGTCGATCGTATGTTTCATACCCCATGCTTCAAAGAAACCTAGTTTGCATACGTGCTTTTCCTTCACCGATGTCGTGTATATACGCGCTTCCATCCACATAAACCAACATATCAAAGACAATTTCATTACAAGATACGCGCTTTCTCTTCAAATAAGTCATGTATATACGGGGTTTCTCTACAAGAAAAGTAGCGTATAGATCTTCAATCATTATAGAGCAAAAGATACTTCTTCGTATTAGATGTTCAATTCAAATTTACCCTTTCACTTCGCATGATGTTCGCCTAATTCAGATCTAAGCCTTTCCATAATCGCATCTAGTAGATACAAGTACATTTTAGATCTAGATCCCCTTCTTCATCATCGTGCATCATACATTCAGATTATCTTCAAGTGTAACCATTTCCATTCAAACATCTACTTCAAAGAGAAGTATTCATTCAAGCTCGTACATCTTCGCACCCACACTCATGATTTTCATAATAATTTCATCTTTATATAGGATAATCCTTTTTCAATACCAGAGCCCCTTTTTCAATACCAGAGCCCAAAACTACATTACTCGATGGCCTCCCGGACGGGTCAATTAGGCGGATTATTACCCAATACAATGGGTCAATACCATGGTGGTTACCCCCGGTTTTGCACCTTTTGAGTGCTTTTGCCCACGCGACTTGGAACGTTTATTCGCGTGCATACGCGACTTCCCTTAGGCAAATCGCGTATTCCTAGACATACTCTTTTCATCATAGAATTAGCACATGTCGAATTCCTTTCTTCATTGTCTTCCGTACTTACCGTAGATACATCGCATTTCCTTCATCAAGAACACATATTCTATCACACAACTTCATCAAGTGGGTTGCCTTCAATAGGACAACACTCAAAGATCATATCGTCAACAACATCATATATCGCATTTACATCATTTACTAAGTCCATCAAGTCAAGAATAACTTCATCGTGTGGTTTGCCATCAAGGACAACACATGTCATCAGCCGCATGTCTTCACCATTCGAGTTGCCATCAAGGACAACACTTTTCATCATATTTCCAACAATCTCCCCTTTCGGGACTCGATGGCAACCACGATGTGGTGTTTGGTTACCACAATGTATAGGTACATTTAAGAATACAATGACACCATGTCACTTTCTTCATTTTTGACACCATTCTTCTCTTCATTCAAACACCATGCACCTCCCCTTTGACATCAAGGGCAAAGGGCAGATCAAAAACCAATATACTCTTCCCTTTTTCCTCATGTGGAAGAAGCGTCTTCGTATCCGATATGTACCTCTAAGTGGCCAAGCTCCCCCGAGTTCATGCTTTCTAATCTTCAAACATATTTTTCAATGAAGTACATGACTCTATGAACTTCCTATCACCAAAGACTCATACTTACATCAATTATCCATCCAAGTGGATTTACATATGAGGACTCAACTACCCAACCAAGTGGGTTTACAAATTTGACTCCGGCCTACTCCAACCAAGTGGGTTTACAAATTTGACTCACTACCCAACCAAGTGGGTTTACAAATTTGACAAGTCCTTACATGACTGAATATTACAATTTACATCATGGGTCTCCATATGACCTTTTCATCAAAAATACAAATATGACTTTTCATAACCAATACCAAGAAGACCTCAAGAGAGATCATATAACAGAACCATCATAATGCATTATAATCAACAAAGCTAATGCTCCCCCTGAATCAACAGGCATCCATGCATCCTTTTCATATGACTAAGGCTCCCCCTTAGTTTGTGCATCCCGAACACTTTCACCATCATCAAAACATCTTCATCAAATCATTAGAAATAGAATTATGAGAACCGGAACACCACTCGCAGATGCCAAACAAGATAGAGATACCAAACAACACCATAGCCTTGCCTTAAGAGAGCCGACTCAAACAAAAAAATGTCATCAATCGCACATACGCGGTTTTCTCTCGTGCATGAACTCGCGTATATACGCGACCTGCTTCAAGAAACCCGCGTATCCAATACCATCTTCTAAATTTATGCGTATTTGATCCTCCGTGAGGAAAAGACGTTGTCTGGCCTTCTTTCGAGATATTTAAATGCTTCCCTCGGCTACGTAACCGCAGTAGTTGTGTCTTCAAACGTCATCCAACGTTGTAGCATAAGCACATTAGTAACCAAGTCTTCGCATTCCTTTCGCAAAGATCAATACATTCTTTCCAAGAGAGACTTTGTCATACCAGAACAACATCTTCACATAAGTGTCAAGCAATCATCCATGTGGTCCATCATCACCAGCGATCTTCAAGATTTAACATGAAGTAACATATGTAAAAGTAAGATCTCAAATCCATAGTAACAAACTTTGCATAATTTATTTCTCCGAATCAAACGACTTCCAACTCATCCATGTGTGAGCACAAAAGATACTTTTCGTTGTAAAATCGGTGGATCAACATCTCCTCATAATAATCCATGTACCAAGTCATCATCATTTAAGCATGAGTTATCACAATAACTAAGAATAAGAAATATATTGCCAATGCAATTATTAGTATTCAACTCCGTCGCTTCCTAAATCCGGCTAGTTCTTCCTTAACTTCTCGCAACTGAAAATACCTTCAACAAAGTCATCGTTAGCAACAACTTCGCATGATCTATTCTTATCTCTGAATTATAAGACTTTCATCACAAGCAAACAGTACTCATCCATGGTCTTCAACATAAGAAACCATGTATCATGTCATCATTATTTAGAACTGATAGATTGCCGATACGCAGTCAAAGCTGGCGCTATTATCGCCGATCGATGCTCCCCCGGACTCCGCTCCAGATCTTCGCCTATCGCATAAATTCTCTTATCATCAATGCATACGCGGTCAAGTCATGGTAACTCGCGTGTATACGCGACTTTGTTTCATAGAACCCGCGTATGGAAAGTGAAATATAGAAAATTTCACACCTTCATCTCCTCCCCGCAATTTTACCTTCTCGTTCCCGTCTTTTCTTCACACCAGATGCAATCGTCGTAGATACATATAACCGTAATAATAAAACTAACCATGAGAGACATCATACATTGCTCCCCCCGTGACAATACATTACTAAATCGTATACTGTATCCCACATCATTCCCGCAATAATCGTAGAAGTAAGCTTCCGAAGTGGGATGACCGCGTAGGGGTCGTACCCCTACGTTCGACGGCCCTCCATCTTTTCCGCATTTGTTTGAACTTTCTATTTCAGGTGGCCGGAAATTGTCTACTCTTCGCATCCGTTCAACCCCGCATTCCTTTCTACATGTCCATACTGCTACAAGAATAACATCTCATATGACCAGAGAAAATAAGCAAGAATTATAATGAGTATTTCTAATCTTCCTTCTTTTACAATCAACTCCGCTTTATGTCCATACATGTTACATGAGAAAACAATATCCCCCGAAGGAACCGGTAGTACCCTTCTATGTAGGATTTGTTTGTTTGTGGCTGAAAATGATCTAATCCCGCAATTTGCTGCAACATGCCCATAATTATACATTTAAAACATTCAACATTCTTGAATGAGTTCCTTTGAGAATACATGATTGTTGGTTTATCTTTTGTCTCTTTCTAACACTTCAAAGTTTTGCATTGACTTCCGAATTCTCTTAGCACCCTCCGTGAGCTAGATTCTCCTTTAACAGCTTCATGGAAACCAAGACCAAGTTTGATAGCAGGAGACCTTTGATTACTCGAATATTGTCCAAAGTATTAGTTCTATTCGAAACCTCAAAAGTTTAACCTTTTCTTCAATTTACCTTTCGAGAATGTTTACCTCAACCTCCAAGGCTCTCGACATTACGGCATGCGTTTTCTTCTTTTCCTTCTTCCATCTTCTACTTGATCCTTCGCATTTAGAATCTCTTTCTTTTAGCCAATTTTTCGTTTTCTTCACATGTTTTTTCCAAATTCCTCTTCATTTTTCTCTTTTCTTGATTTTTCCAGATCTTCTTTCGAGAGAGATGATTTCTACTTCAAGGCCTTCCTTTTCAAATGATTGTAGAGGTTCCTTATTTTTCTTACTTAATGCTTCTAGATCTCGCTTGTAGAGAGATGATCATAGCCTTCAAGTCCTTCATTCTTCATGCGTGATTCTTTGAGATCTTCATTTAGATTGTTGATTTCTCGTCTAGTTTTTAATTCGATTGGATGCATAAGTATGAAACCTTCGATACTTGTCCACCCGTCCAAATAAGATTTCTCTCATTTGTTTTTCCATTTGAGAGATCATTTCTTTGTTGATAGATTCTTTCTTATCAATTTCCTTTTGTTGTTCTTCAAATTTGATCTTGATAGCTTCTTCTAGATCCACAACTTTACTTTCGCTATCTTCACTATTGTTTGCACAAAGAAGAGTATTACAAGTGGCCTTCTTCTTTTCCTTCTTTGCCATGAGTATTTGTAGAGCTTCGTCGGAAACTTCGGATCCATACTCTGCCACTTTCACTATCATAATCTTTGCACATGCGCTTAAGTAAGAGACAAGAACAACGATTAATACCGGTTCATCTTCTTCAATTTTTTCTATACATGATTTTTGAGGTATCTTCTTGTTTCGAGTAGCCTTCTTCTTTGTTTAGCCATGAGCACTTTCGTATCTTGGTCGAATCTTCTTCATCTCTTTAATTTGACACTTCATCATCATCTTCTTTTGCATAATAACTCTTTCTCTTTTCAAATTGTTTCCTTACCATGTTTTTTCTCTATAAGGACATTTAGCAAAGATAGTGACCAACTTTTCCACACTCAAACATTTGAAGGAAGCTTACCTTTGAATCTTCCGCACCTAGTTGGAGCTACCTAAATTCGGCTTCTTCTTCATTCTGATATAGTCGGATTCTTTGGCAACTTCCTTTTCCTTTCCTTTGTAGATGCCTTAAAAGCATCTTCTCTTATTTGAGAAGGACCTCCTTGTCTCATTTCAAAAGCAAATGTAGTACCATGTAATTGAACAATAGTGCTGCCATGATTCGGCCTTTCTTCAATAGCTGAAACTTTAGAGTCAAATTTTGAAGTCAAGGATCTTAAGACCTTTTCCACCGCAGTAGTATCGCTTATGGTTTCACCTAAATTTCTCATTCCGATTTACAATATCATCCGTACGAAGAAAGAACCGGCAACACTCATCACTATGCATCTTCAAATTTTCAGTATTCAATTCTAAGAGTTTGGAGTTTTGTGACTTCTTTACCTTCGTGTCTCCTTCATAGCTCGAATGATTTTGTCCCATATTTCTTTGCCGAATGTAGCCGCATCACTTTAGCAAATTAAACATTCGTACATGTCTTCCTAACAAGACATTCACATCGCTTTGCATTGATTTCATACTTCTTCCTTTCTACCTGCAGACGGTGAGGAATACTCTGTTGGGTATCGATAACCTTCTTCCACGATTGCCCATACATCCGCACCAAGACTTTGCAAGATATTCTTTTGTTCGTACCTTCCAATATCGATTGCTTCCATTGAATAGAGGTGGCTTTATAGACATCACTCCTTCTTGACTTTCCCATTGCGACGCATCTCCTTCAAGCGATCAAGCTTCTGCTGTAATAGAACCTCGCTCGATACCAATTGTCGGGGAAAAAACACCGAGAGTGAATCGGCATTTACAACATATAAAACTTTTACTTTTTCTTGCTTCTCGAAACCCATACGCTTACTGAAATCGTACTCGTATATACGCTGATACTCCTTTATGAAACTAGCGTATACACAGATATCTAATTAGGTCATTAGTTCTTCACTTAAATCATTCCATCATTCATTCATCGTATGTTTAATAAACAAGAAACATGTGCAGAAGAGCAGCAAACCATCACACAAAGCATCACACATGAACACCAGGATTTTTAGGTGGAAACCTAAGCCTGAGAAAACCACCGCCGGCAGCTTGCTCACCTTCAATATTTTATTATAGAGAAAACATCTTACAACATATGTGCCGGTGCAGACTCTACCAAAGACGCAGCACCCACCTCGCGCCGTTTACCAGCCTCCCCGGGAAGGAGCTCCAACCCGACTCGGCTTACTGCCTCTCCCGGAAGGGAGCTACGACCCCTCGATCTCAAGCACAAAATTTCACTGAAAGGAGCCACAACCCCCCGACCGAAGGCTACAACCCTCAAGACTCTATGGACCACGTTTCATCAATTTTCACACTCGGATCCAAAGCTTCCTCTTTAACACCACTTTCGTGCCACGTTTCATCATATTTTCGACCGGACCCTTTCCATACTTTTAAGCTCAAACATACATCACCACCGCATACTTATCAATTCGAGACAACACAGACGATAGCGCAATAATGTTAGTAAATGCATCGTATGTTTCATACCCCATGCTTCAAAGAACCTTGCCTCGCATACGTGCTTTTCTCCTTCACCGATGTCGCGTATATACGCGCTTCCATCCACATAAACTAAAGGTATACTTTAAGATAAATTCTCTCATTGGAGCATACGCGTTTTCTCGCCGAAGCCGCGTATATACGCGCTCCTCTCGCGCAAAGTAGCGTATAGATCTTCAATCATTATAGAGCAAAGATACTTCTCTTCGCATCGATGTTCCGGGGCCGTATTTACCCTTTCACTCTCGTACGTATGTTCGCCCCAATTTAGATCTAAGCCTTCCATAATCGATCTAGTAGATACAAAAGTACATTTCAGATCTAGATCCCTCTTCATCATTTGCATCATACATTCAGATTTATCTTCATGTAACCCTTTTCTTTCCATTCGTATCTACTTCAAAGAGAAGTATTCATTCAAGCTCGTACATCTTCGCCCCCACACTCATGATTTGCATAATGAATTTCATCTCTTTATATAGGATAATCCTTTTTCAATACCATGAGCCCCTTTTTCAATACCAATAGCCCAAAACTACATTACTTCCGATGGTATTCCCGGACTGGGTCAATTAGGTGGATTATTACCCAATACAATGGGTCAATACCATGGTGGTTACCCCTGGTTTTGCACCTTTTGAGCGCCTTTGCCCATACGCGACTTGGAACGTTTATTCCCGCGTGCATACGCGACTTCCCTTAGGCAAATCCACGTATTCCTAGAGACATACTCTTTTCATCATAGAATTAGCACATGCTGAATTCCTTTCTTCATTGTCTTCTCTCGTACTTACTATAGATACATCAGATTTCCTTCATCAAGAACATATTCTATCAAGCACAACTTCATCAAGTGGGTTGCCTTTCAAGGACAACACTCAGCATCATATTGTCAACAAACATCATATCAGATTTACATCATTTACTAAGTCCATCAAGTCAAGAATAACTTCACTGTGTGGTTTGCCATCAAGGACAACACATGTCAACAGTCGCATGTCTTCATCTTCATTCAGTGAGTTGCCATCAAGGACAACACTCTTCATCATATTTCCAACATTTTATTCATCCGAGGAATTACAATTTATATACATAACATATGGCTCTTTGGTTCCTCTGAGAGGACCGTTCTAGAAATCAAAAGGTCTAATTATAATAATTCAATCCAATCTGAACTCGGTTTCCGACTCCTACAACCAACTAGTCTAAGTAATATAGTCACCGACGTATCGACACCTAGTCAAGTTACAACTCAAATGTTTTTGAACCCTCCTAGCCACAACATGTGGACAAAACCTCCTACATTGCCGGCTAGTGCCTAATGCCCCGCATCATCGTGTGACATAAACCTATTAACAAAAGTGAATTCCTTGAATTTCACCAAATATTTTCTTTGAATTCTTGCTTTTAAAAAGCCAATGATAACTCTTTTATTGTGTTAATGTTACGGAAATTCCTTGTCCTAGTGCCTCACACTCTACTATGAATGTTTTACCAAAAGTAGGTGCAACCGATGTTGGTGTAGAAGAGCACATGGCATCCATCGGGAAGAGAGAATGCCAAAGTAGCCTCATCATTCCATATAAATGATATTTTCTTCAAGAGATATGTGAGTGGACTTCGAAATGCATGCATAATTCTTAACAAATGATCAATAATATCATGTAAGTCTAAAAAAATCTTCTAAGAACCTTGATTTTCTTAGGAATAGGTCATTTTTTAATAGCTTGCATCTTTTGAGGCTCCAACTTCACTCCTTCCTTTAAAAAAATATGAACCAAATACTCGAATTTATTTCCCAAAAGCACATTTGGATATTTACAAAATGATCAAGCCAATAATTATTTATATAACTTTTCCACATGTTTAGTGTGGTATTCCCATGATTTATAAATATGTGTATTATCAAAGAAAACCAACACAAATTTTATAAGATGGGATCAAACAAAATTGTTCTTAAGTCGAGCCCGTCGGACTTCAAACGGCGATAAACCATAATTCAAACCAAATTGCCTCCAAAATAGCCCTACGATTATCACCAATTTTGTGACGCGAAACCCAAATGAATTCCACCCTAATCTTTTTCGGTCCAAAGTTGGGCCGGCGTACGCAGGGAGAGCTGTGACGCGAATTTTTATCAAATTCGCCCTAATATTTTTCGGGTCCCAGGGATTTCCACTGCGGCGAGCGGCTCAAACAAAGATCCGCTCCAATCAATTTTTGCCACGTGTTCTCAATAAAAAATTGGGTTCGGCCCCGCCGGCGGTGCATTCATGGCGTTTAAGGTGATGGGACATGGATACTGCGATTTAATTATCAATCGCATTAACATTTAATGTTGTTCAATTAAGTTTTCACATCAAATCCGCATTAATTAATTCTTAACATTGTTCAAGATCGGACCTCCACTCCTCTTAGCGATTCCACACGCTCCACTATGATCCGGCCTTCAGCTCTCATTATTAATGATCAGAGATTAATTATGACGGGCGTCCTTTGATTGCATTGCAGTCGGGTTGAAAAAATGGCGTTTAGCTATGGTTTTTCAGACGAGCCGGTTGCTGGATTACACTACCTGCTAACTGTGACGATAAGGAGAAGTGGCCAGCTGAACTGCTGCCTAGACCTTGTAGCATATCTGCATTTCTCTCGGTTCTGTCTCTGTCTGTCTTCCTCTGTTAATTGGAATTTTGCTTCTCTGTCTCCTCTTGTGCCCACTACACCTGAGATTGCACCCATGCCTCGTGTGCGTCATAGGATGCGTTGCTGCAGGGGGAGCACTAGAGGTCAACCCCTGCACGCTCCCTCCAACCCCTCAACAGAGTTGACTTCCGGCCAGTCCAATGATTATTACGCAGGTCGATATCCAAATACTAGGAGTCGGCGGGGTCGGGTTGTAGGATCTGGCCACCGTATGGATTCCCCTGCTCCTCACTTCCCCACCGCTAGTTCACCTTCTCCCATGATGCGCACTACGCAATTTTCCTTTAATTTCTCTCTCAACCGCCCGCGAATCACAGCTTTAGTCACTATGGTCTTCCGCGAGGAGGTCCAAACGGAGGAAGAATGCACCCGTCCGGCGGGTCTGAGCTCGGAAAAAGCTGGCCAGCATTCGGGCCTTCAGGAGGGGAGCCGTGGCATGCATGTGGAGGTAGCACCTAGCGATCCTGGACCTTCCGAAGGATGGTGCCGAATCGTGGAGGAACCAGCGGAGGATTAGTTTGGTTAATTTGTTTTTCTTGCTTAGTAGGCCCAGTTAATTGGGCTGCTTTTAGTTTATTTTACTGTGCTGGACCTTTAAGTAATATTTTTGAATTCTGTAAATTAAACGTTCAAGACTGGTTTCCCCGTATGAGGGAAGTCTTCTTAATTTTTTTATTTTTTGATGACAAATTTTCCATGAGTATGGCCAGGCAATGTTTTTGACTTCGGTGTAATTTTATTCGCAATGTTAATAGATTAACTTTACTTTGAATTCTCACATGATTAGCGTTTTTCTTGATCTGCTCAAGGATTTTGGGTACTTTAATTTGTATTTGGAACAATGGACGTCGGTACTCTATCTGTTGCTTTACTGTTCTACATACTACTATTTCACTTTCTTATAGATGCCTCGTGCATATTTGAATGCTTTCTCAGATTGTCGATAATCTCCATGTGGACCGTTACTGGATTTTATATCATGTCCCTGTATGTGACATGGGGTATTTTTCTATCATTGTCTGGGGTGGGACTTCCACTTTTCTCGATGGATATTTGGGTTCCAATATTCAGATGTGAAAATGTAATGACTTCATGGACTATTTTACTTCATATAATATATTCAAAACAACGTTTTTTCTCTTGTGAAAAAAAAATGATTAATGTTTATCACTCTGCTTTCAAAACTAGCGATGCTGGTCTATGTTGCTGGTTTATTGATATGGTCTGATGGTCTTTTTATATTTTGGACATATCACACTCCTCACATGATTAGCGTTTTTCTCTGTTGCAGGATTTTGGGTACTTTAATTTGTATTTGGAACAATGGACATCGGTACTTACTCTATCTGTTGCTTTACTATTCTACATACTGCTATTTCACTTTCTTATAGATGCCTCTAGCATATTTGGATGCTTTCTCAGATTGTCGATAATCTCCATGTGGACCGTTACTGGGTTTTATATCAAGTCGCTGTATGTGACATGGGGTATTTTTCTATCATTGTCTGGGGTGGGACTTCCACTTTTCTGGATGGATATTTGGGTTCCAATCTTCAGATGTGAAAATGTAATGACCTCATGGACTATTTTACTTCATATAATATATTCAAAGCAACGTTTTTTCTCTTGTGAAAAAAAAAAATGATTAATTTTTATCACTCTGCATTCAAAACTAGCGATGCTGGTCTATGTTGCTGGTTTATTGATATGGTCTGATGGTCTTTTTATATTTTGGACATATCACACTCCTCACATGATTAGCGTTTTTCTCTGTTCAAGGATTTTGGGTTCTTTAATTTGTATTTGGAACAATGGACGTCGGTACGTACTCTATCTGTTGCTTTACTATTCTACATACTGCTATTTCACTTTCTTATAGATGCCTCGGGCATATTTGGATGCTTTCTCAGATTGTCGATAATCTCCATGTGGACCGTTACTGGGTTTTATATCAAGTCCCTGTATGTGACATGGGGTATTTTTCTATCACTGCCTGGGGTGGGACTTCCACTTTTCTGGATGGATATTTGGGTTCCAATCTTCAGATGTGAAAATGTAATGACTTCATGGACTGTTTTACTTCATATAATATATTAAAAACAACATTTTTTCTCTTGTGAAAAAAAAATGATTAATGTTTATCACTCTGCCTTCAAAACTAGCGATGCTGGTCTATGTTGCTGGTTTATTGATATGGTCTGATGGTCTTCTTATATTTTGGACATATCACACTCCTCAAATGATTAGCGTTTTTCTCTATTCAAGGATTTTGGGTACTTTAATTTGTATTTGGAACAATGGACGTCGGTACTCTATCTGTTGTTTTACTATTCTACATACTGCTATTTCACTTTCTTATAGATGCCTCGGGCATATTTGGATGCTTTCTCATATTTGTCAATAATCTCCATGTGGACCGTTACTGGGTTTTATATCATGTCCCTGTATGTGACATGGGGTATTTTTCTATCATTGTCTGGGGTGGGACTTCCACTTTTCTGGATGGATATTTGGGTTCCAATCTTCAGATGTGAAAATGTAATGACTTCATGGACCGTTTTACTTCATATAATATATTCAAAATAGCATTTTTTCTCTTCTGAAAAAAAAATGATTAATGTTTATCATTCTGCCTTCAAAACTAGCGATGCTGGTCTATGTTGCTGGTTTATTGATATGGCCTGATGGTCTTTTTATATTTTGGACATATCACACTCCTCACATGATTAGCGTTTTTCTCTGTTCAAGGATTTTGGGTACTTTAATTTGTATTTGGAACAATGGACGTCGATACTCTATCTGTTGCTTTACTATTCTACATACCGCTATTTCACTTTCTTATAGATGCCTCGGGCATATTTGGATGCTTTCTCAGATTGTCGATAATCTCCATGTGGACCGTTACTGGGTTTTATATCATGTCCCTGTATGTGACATGGGGTATTTCTCTATCATTGTCTGGGGTGGGACTTCCACTTTTCTGGATGGATATTTGGGTTCCAATCTTCAGATGTGAAAATGTAATGACTTCATGGACTGTTTTACTTCATATAATATATTCAAAACAACGTTTCTCGTCTTTTAAAGTTTCATTTTATTTTTTTTAAATTGAACCCTCCATCGGTATACCGACGCCTTGTATACGTCGGAATTGTGACAACTCATAAACATCAGAAGAGCGACAGTATAAAAACGTCGGACCACATTTCGTCGGAATTGCGACAGCTTACAAACGTCGGAAGAGTGACGTTCAAAACGTCAGACCACATTTCGTCGGAATTGCGACATCTTACAAATGTCAGAAGAGCGACGTCCAAAACGTCGGACCACATTGCGTCGGAATTGCGACCATTTACAAACGTCGGACGAGCGACATTCAAAACATCGGACCACATTTCGTCAGAAGTGCGACCATTTACAAACGTCGGAAGCGCGACGGTTCGTGAGACGTCGGAAGAGTGATGCTTGTTCGGAAGCGACAGAAGAAGTGTCGATAGTGCGACACTTTTTAAGTGCGTCGGAACTGCGACGGCATGACAAACCACGTTTTTTCTGCCCTCTAACTGTCGCTCTTGCGACGACTATGTGTCAGAATAGCGACGAATTAGCTGTCGGAATTTCCGCCAAATTTTCTAGTGTCAAGATTCAGTGCAGGAAAAATCTCAATCTCAGAATTAGGAATTGCAGATGCAGAAAGATGAAGATAGCAGAAAGGAGTACATAATGTACCGGTCTAGTAAGTTGCTGATAGGAGGAGGCAGAGAAGAATTTTTCCGTTCTAGAAGACAAGAGGGAATGGATGATTGGGCGGCAATAAGAACGGAAGCAAGCATAGAAGCAAGAGCTCAGCAGGCAGTAAGAAATCAACAATCTGGAGATTTATTGGACAGAGAAATTGAATTAATCAGAAGAATCATGACGAAAGTATCTCAGAGAAATATATCAGCGAGGAAGAGAATTATAACAATAGATATCGTTTTATATCAAAGATTCGATGTAAAAGCGTATAGAGAATGGACCAATCAAGTCGCCAGTGAATGCGTTGACACACTCAGAAGTACAGAATTACAATGCGCGTAAGAATTGGTTCAGTCAGAATCGTGAAGTGAGGACTACAGTTCTGATTTGAGAGCACGTTCTATGTAAATTGGAGCGAACAGATCCTTATTACAAGGATTGTGGTTTGAAGGGCATTAAACACAGAGGAACTACAACTTGATAGAAAAAGTGCGTGGTGAAGTCTAGCGAGGTCGTTGAGCTACAGTGCTGGAAGAGATGGCTAGCTGGAATTCGGTTGGAATGTAATTGAAATTAAAAGGCGATTTCAATCTTTAGCGCAGAGATTATTAAGTAGCTGGTGGTCGATATAAACGTGAAGGAGCATCGAATGGTAAGAACGCTGGTTGAGTCATTAAGTATTTGATGTGATGATTATTTATAACCAGAAGTCGGAGAATGCATTGAAAATCGGTGCACTGCAAGTCGATTTATATGTTAGTTTGGTTCTGGATTTGAATGTATAGCTGAGCATTGTAGGCACAGGTTCCGAGCCTTGGAAACCGTGGAGAAATCTGAAGAGCAAGGACATTGAGCTTTATTTAAATTCTGTGTGAATGATGTTGAGAAATGTTGTGGTTCACAGGGTTAAAAGTCAATGCAAATTGTGAAGCGATGGAAAGTGTTAAAGGCAGAGCAGAAAGTGTTCGATGAAGATGTCGGAAAGCCGAAGGTCGATATGTGGATATTGACCGAGTGAATGGTAAATTGATGCGGGGCCAATTGTTGTTGATATTTGATCAAAGCCTCAGTTTGTGAAATTTGCATAGCTAGAAATAAATGTGTGACTGCATTGGTTTGATTAACCAATGTCAAAGCTGATAAAAGCAAGGGCGCACATATATATTCATGGAATCCAATTCCATTCAGATTGGATAGTGGAAGGAGAAATCGATTGGTATCGGTATTTTGATTTTTAATCAAGTTGACATATGAGATTTGTTGAAGTGTTATAAATGTAAAGATAATTTTTATGGAGTTGTCATATTACTCATGGGTATGGTTTCATGTCATATTTGAAAGAGAGGTTCTCTATTTATGTGATGATTTTATAATCATAATGAAATGATAATTTAAAGAAGCTTCCACAATTGAGAGTGTGAAATTGCCCAGACTGAGTCTTATTTGGGCAAAGATTTGGAGATGCATTTATGTATGCATAGTGGGAAGATTCTGGGTTTTGCAGGGTTCTCCTGCATCATTTTGGTATCAGAGTTGGAATAGCTCTGTTTGAATATTCAAGTTTTTAAGTTGAATTAATTGCATGTGATGAATGAATGTCAGATTTTGAAACTAATGAATATTGCAGCACAGAGATGCAGTGTGGGTGAAAGATAAGGCAAGATCAATAGGATCTTGGAGGTGAGTTAATTATTATTGAACTCTGGTTTGAAGGTTATGCTTGAAGAATTTGGTTTGCAGGCGTCTCAGCGGGAAGAAGCAGATCACAGCTGGAATGCAGTGATGAAGGAGTTCAGCAAGGGATTCTAAAAGAGAGTGGCAGAACCTGGAGATTCAACAGAGGTTGAATAAAGTTGCAGATGAGTGAAGCCTGAAGGAGCAGTGGAGAAATGCTCAAAAGGTTCTAGAAGAGGACTGGTGATTACCAAGAGACCAGATCCGGAGGAAGGGATTGGTGAGGTAAGTGGCAGCAGGAGAGCTTGCTGTTGTAGAGGCTTGGTGCAACTCATGGGTGAGAAACTCATGGCGAAGGAGATGACTACTGAAAGTCATAAAGGAGAGAGTAGAGGTTCAGAGAGAGGCTACAGAAGAAAGAAGGAGAAAGATGCCAAGGCAAATGGCATAAGACAGCAGTTGACTAATGAAGAGTATGAGAGAGAGAAAGTTGAGATAGCAGTTCATCTTGAGTTATTGATGAAGTTGTTACAGTAAAACATGAAAAACCAGAGACATGGTTGGACCATGAAGAGGAAAGTGAAGTGGAAGAGGCTACAGGTAAGGAGGGATCAACAGATAAACATGCAGTTAACAGAAGAGCTGAAGAAGCTCGAGTAGATGATGAGTATACAGTTGAGACGTGAAGAACTCAGAGTAGCTGAGTTGAAAGAGGAGATCATTGATGATTTCTTGGGTTATTGGGCAGATCCAGATCAGCTGGATAATGTGAACTCTTGTGTTTTTGTAGCTGACAATTGTGATGTGATTACAGGTTTTACTGAGGAGGATGTGCAATCTTGTGAAGCTGTCACAAGTGTGGAAAATAATTTTTCAGGAGAGAAGTACTCTGGAGAAGAAAGCAGTGTTGCGTTTGTACTTGAAGTTGTTACAGTACAAGAGGAAGTTCTTGCGAATGAAGAAGAGGATGAGCTTGAAGAGCCAGTATATAAACCAACAGTTGAGACTATTGAACTTTGTGATTTTCAAACTGAAAGCTTGTGTGTGAATGTAGGGATGATACATGATGATGAAATGCTTCGGCAATGCCACAAAGAAATTGCATTGTTGGAATATTTGTTGGAGAATTTAGAGTATGACAGGGAGATTGCAGCAGAAGAAAGAGTTCATTACAGTGAACGAGAGCAGAAAGATATCATGGAAGCAGATGATGTGAGAGAAAGACAGGTTGTGAGTCTTGAGATTTCTTCAGAGAATTCTTTGGGAAGTTTGGATCAGCATACTGATGTGCTGATTGAGATGGAAAATTTAGAACAACATACTGAGGTGCTGGCAGAGGGAAGTAAGGCACTGAGGCCTTATGATTTTTATTTTAACAAGTGTTTTGTGAATGCAGGTGTTATTGCAGGTACTGAAGAACATTTGACTCAGTTGAGCAGTCGAATGAAAGATGAAGAAAATTCTGTGGAAATTTAAAATCCATGGGATGAGGAAGTTGTGTTGCTGGAAATGATGCTGAATAGTCAAGATTCAGTGCAGGAAAAATATCAATCTCAGAATTGGGAATTGCAGATGCAGAAAGATGAAGATAGCAGAAAGGAGTACATAATGTACCGGTCCAGTAAGTTGCTGATAGGAGGAGGCAGAGAAGAAGTTTTTTGTTGTAGAAGACAAGAGGGCATGGATGATTGGGTGGCGGTAAGAACGGAAGCAAGCATAGAAGCAAGAGCTCAGCAGGCAGCAAGAAATCAACAATATGGAGATTTATTGGACAGATAAATTGAATTAATCAGAAGAATCATGAAGAAAGTATCTCAGAGAAAGATATCAGCGAGGAAGAGAATTAGCAGCAGCAGCAGAATGAAGATAGAGACAGATTGTGAAAGTGCAGCGAGTGGAGCAAGGTAGCATAAGATATGGAGACCTGGAGAAAAGCAGCATACGACAGCAGAAATTTATGATAACTTGCAGAACAAAGTGTGGGATCTAGGTGGACAAGGACTTAAAATGCATGATCAGGAGATCATGATCATTTTCAACCTTGAGAGTCTGATGCAGGAGCATTAGCTCGGAAAAATACTTTGTATTTTTATTAAACCTAGGGGTCTCATGTTTTTGAGAAAATATTAAATTCATGTAAATATTAATATTATTTTTGAGTGATTAAATTATATTTTTAATTAATTATGTGAGGATTTGTAAATTTTTCCAAATAATTGGAAAACATGAGAGAAATTAGATGAGAGATATCTAAGAGATAATCATGAAGCCTAAGATAGATTTAGTTTCAAGGTTTTAGGGATAAAAATGTAGATTTTAAGGGTGTTGATATATTTGAGGATTTGTTGAGTTATTTAAGGGATGTGAACCAAAATTGGTTCAATTAAATTTGTATAAATTAATATGCCTCAAAAGGCAAAATAGTCAGGAAAATGATAGAGTGATTGAAGGCTAAGGTTTGGGCAGCCAAGTCTGTAAGCCTACGGACTTTTCTAAAGGACCAATAATTTGGAAATCAGGCCAAGACGGAAGACTTCCATGTAAGGTTTGCATGATTAATGAACGAGTTTGATTTTTGAGTTAATTTCCATTGTATGGTTGTGAGATTGTTTTTTATGAGTTTGAATGCAAATTAAATGAGTCGAATTTTGTAAAGTATTGGGGCATCGATCTGAATAATCGATGCTGGAATAGTTAATAGTGGGAAGCAAACACTGAAATCGACCTTCAATTAGAATTTGACATTGGATACATGGGTATAGTGGTTGTAAATTCATATAATACAGTGAAATTAGAGCGATAGTGTGAAGCAACTGGAAATCGATATGTAGCATTGGTTGATGTCGATGATTTAATGAAAGAAATGTCGTAAATGTTTTCAAAGAATACAGATTGAGATCGATCGCAAGGAGGTTGGTTGTTATTCAATAGAACAACGTATCAATCAGTTCAAAAGGTTGAAATCAGCATCAGGCAAAGTCGAATGTGAAGACAAAAGTTTTTAAACCCATTTGGATTATTGAATGAGGAATTAAAATGCCGAGTTGAGATGGTTTGGAGATGCTATGGAGTAGAGCGATAGCAGAGGAGTAAAGATATCGATTTATAACAATCGATATCATTTTATATCAAAGCTTCGATGTAAAAGCGTATAGAGAATGGACCAATCAAGTCGCTAGTGAATGCGTTGACACACTCAGAAGTACAGAATTACAATGTGCGTAAGAATTGGTTCAGTCAGAATCGTGAAGTGAGGACTACAGTTCTGATTTGAGAGCACGTTCTGTGTAAATTGGAGCGAACAGATCCTTATTGCAAGGATTGTGATTTGAAGGGTGTTAAACACAGAGGAACTGCAACTTGATTGCAAAAGTGCATGGTGAAGTCTGGCGAGGTCGTTGAGCTACAGCGCTGGAAGAGATGGCTAGCTGGAATTCGGTTGGAATGTAATTGAAATTGAAAGGCGATTTCAATCTTTAGCGTAGAGATTATTAAGTAGCTGGTGGTCAATATAAACATGAAGGAGCATTGAATGGTAAGAACACTGGTTGATTCATTAAGTATTTGATGTGATGATTATTTATAACCAGAAGTCGGAGAATGCATTGAAAATCGGTGCACTGCAAGTCGATTTATATGTTAGTTTGGTTCTGGATTTGAATGTATAGCTTAGCGTTGTAGGCATAGGTTCTGAGCCTTGAAAACTGTGGAGAAATCTGAAGAGCAAGGACACTGAGCTTTATTTAAATTCTGTGTGAACGATGTTGAGAAATGCTATGGTTCACAGGGTTAACAGTCGATGCAAATTGTGAAGTGACGGAAAGTGTTAAAGGCAGAGTAGAAATCGTTCGATGAAGATGTCAGAAAGCCGAAGGTCGATATGTGGATATTGACCGAGCAAATGGTAAATTGATGCGGGGCCAATTGTTGTTGATATTTGATCAAAGCCTAAGTTTGTGAAATTTCCATAGCTGGAAATAAATGCGTGACTGCGTTGGTTTGATTAACCAATGTCAAAGCTGATAAAAGCAAGGGCACACATATATATTCATGGAATCCAATTCCATTCAGATTGGATAGTGGAAGGAGAAATCGATTGGTATCGGTATTTTGATTTTTAATCAAATTGACATATGAGATTTGTTGAAGTTTTATAAATGTAAAGATAATTTTTATGGAGTTGTCATATTACTCATGGGTATGGTTTCATGTCATATTTGAAAGAGAGGTTCTCTATTTATGTGATGGTTTTATAATCATAGTGAAATGATAATTTAAAGAAGCTTCCGCAATTGAGAGTGTGAAATTGCCCAGACTAAGTCTTATTTGGGCAAAGATTTGGAGATGCATTTATGTATGCATAGTGGGAAGATTCTGGGTTTTGCAGGGTTTTCCTACATCATTTTGGTATCAGAGCTGGAATAGCTCTGTTTGAAGATTCAAGTTTTTAAGTTGAATTAATTGCATGTGATGAATGAATGTCAGATTTTGAAACTAATGAAGATTGCAGCATAGAGATGCAGTGCGGGTGAAAGATAAGGCAAGATCAACAGGATCTTGGAGGTGAGTTAATGATTATTGAACTCTGGTTTGAAGGTTATGCTTGAAGAATTTGGTTTGCAGGCGTCTCAGCGGGAAGAAGCAGATCACAGCTGGAATGCAGTGATGAAGGAGTTCAGCAAGGGATTCTAAGAGAGAGTGGTAGAACCTGGAGATTCAACAGAGGTTGAATAAAGTTGTAGATGAGTGAAGCCTGAAGGAGCAGTGGAGAAATGCTCAAAAGGTTATAGCAGAGGACCGGTGATTACCAAGAGACCAGATCTGGAGGAAGGGATTGGTGAGGTAAGTGGCAGTAGGAGAGCTTGTTGTTGTAGAGGCTTGGTGCAACTCATGGGTGAGAAACTCATGGCGAAGGAGATGACTACTGAAAGTCATAAAGGAGAGAGCAGAGGTTCAGAGAGAGGCCACAGCAGAAAAAGGGAGAAAGATGCCAAGGCAAATGGCATAAGACAGCTGTTGACTAATGAAGAGCACGAGAGAGAGAAAGCTGAGATAGCAGTTCATCTTGAGTTATCGATGAAGTTGTTACAGGAAAAAATGAAAAACCAGAGACATGGTTGGACCATGAAGAGGAAAGTGAAGTGGAAGAGACTACAGGTAAGGAGGGATTGACAGATAAACATGCAGTTAACAGAAGAGCTAAAGAAGCTCAAGCAGATGACGAGTATACAGTTGAGACGTGAAGAACTCAGAGTAGCTGAGTTGAAAGAGGAGATCATTGATGATTTATTGAGTTACTGGGCAGATCCAGATCAGCTGGATAATGTGAACTCTTGTATTTTTGTAGCTGACAATTGTGATGTGATTACAGGTTTTACTGAGGAGGATGTGAAATCTTGTGAAGCTGTCACAAGTGTGGAAAAGAATCTTTCAGGAGAGAAGTACTCTAGAGAAGAAAGCAGTGTTGCGTTTGTACTTGAAGCTGTTACAGTACAAGAGGAAGTTCTTGCGAATGAAGAAGAGGATGAGCTTGAAGAGCCAGTATATAAACCAATAGTTGAGACTGTTGAACTTTGTGATTTTCAAACTGAAAGCTTGTCTGTGAATGCATGGATGATACATGATGATGAAATGCTTCAGCAATACCACAGAGAAATTTCATTGTTGGAATATTTGTTGGAGAATTTAGAGTATGACAGGGAGATTGCAGCAGAAGAAAGAGTTCAGTACAGTGAACGAGAGCAGAAAGATATCATGGAAGCAGATGATGTGAGAGAAAGACTGGTTGTGAGTCTTGAGAGTTCTTCAGAGAATTATTTGGGAAGTTTGGATCAGCATACTGATGTGCTGATTGAGATGGAAAATTTAGAACAACATACTGAGGTGCTGGCAGAGGGAAGTAAGGCACTGAGGCCTTATGATTTTTATTTTAACAAGTGTTTTGTGAATGCGGGTGTTATGAAGGTACTGAAGAACATTTGACTCAGTTGAGCAGTCGAATGAAAGACGAAGAAAATTCTGTGGAAATTTCAAATCCATGGGATGAGGAAGTTGTGTTGCTGGAAATGATGCTGAATAGTCAAGATTCAGTGCAGGAAAAATCTCAATCTCATAATTGGGAATTGCAGATGCAGAAAGATGAAGATAGCAGAAAGGAGTACATAATGTACTGGTCCAGTAAGTTGCTGATAGGAGGCAGAGAAGAAGTTTTCCATTGTAGAAGACAAGAGGGCATGGATGATTGGGCGGCGGTAAGAACGGAAGCAAGCATAGAAGAAAGAGCTCAGCAGGCAGCAAGAAATCAACAATATGGAGATTTATTGGATAGAGAAATTGAATTAATCAGAAGAATCATGGCGAAAATATCTCAGAGAAATATATTAGCGAGGAAGAGAATTAGCAACAGCAGCAAAATGAAGATAGAGGCAGATTGTGAAGGTGCAGCGAGTGGAGCAAGGCAGCATAAGATATGGAGACCTGGAGAAAAGCAGCATACAACAGCAGAAATTGATGATAACTTGCAGGACAAAGTGTGGGATCCAGGCGGACAAGGACTTAAAATACATGATCTGGAGATCATGATCATTTTCAACCATGAGAGTCTGATGCAGGAGCATTAGCTCGGAAAAATACTTTGTATTTTTATTAAACCTAGGGGTCTCATGTTTTTGAGAAAATATTAAATTCATGTAAATATTAATATTATTTTTGAGTGATTAAATTATATTTTTAATTAATTATGTGAGGATTTGTAAATGTTTCCAAATAACTGGAAAACATGAGTGAAATTAGATGAGAGATATCTAAGAGATAATCATGAAGCCTAAGATAGATTTAGTTTCAAGGTTTTAGGGATAAAAATCTAGATTTTAGGGGTGTTGAGATATTTGAGGATTTGTTGAGTTATTTAAGGGATGTGAACCAAAATTGGTTCAATTAAATTTGTATAAATTAATATGCCTCAAAAGGCAAAATAGTGAGGAAAAGGATAGAGTGATTGAAGGTTGAGGTTTGGACAGCCAAGTTTGTAAGCCTACGGGCTTTTGTAAAGGGCCAATAATTTGGAAATCAGGCCAAGAAGGAGGACTTCCATGTAAGGTTTGCATGATTAATGAACGAGTTTTATTTTTGAGTTAAATTCAATTGTATGGTTGTGAGATCATTGTTTATGAGTTTGAATGCAAATTAAATGAGTCAAATTTTGTAAAGTATTGGGGGATCGATCTGAATAATCGATGCTGGAATAGTTAATAGTGGGAAGAAAACACTGAAATCGACCTTCAGTTAGAATTTGACATTGGATACATGGGTATAGTGGTTGTAAATTCATATAATACAATGAAATTGGAGCGATAGTGTGAAGCAGCTGGAAATCGATCTGTATCATTGGTCAATGTCGATGATTTAATGAAAGAAATGCCGTAAATGTTTTCAAAGAATACAGATTGAGATCGATCACAAGGAGGTTGGTTTTTATTCAATAGAACAGCGTATCAATCAGTTCAAAAGGTTGAAATCGGCATCAGGCGAAGTCGAATTTGAAGACAGAATTTTTTAAACCCATTTGGATTATTGAATGAGGAATTAAAATGCAGAGTTGAGATGGGTTGGAGATGCTATGGAGTAGAGCGATAGCAGAGGAGTAAGGATATCAATTTATAACAATCGATATCGTTTTATATCAAAGCTTCAATGTAAAAGCGTATAGATAATGGACCAATCAAGTTGCCAGTGAATGCGTTGACACACTCAGAAGTACAGAATTTCAATGCGCGTAAGAATTGGTTCAGTCAGAATCGTGAAGTGAGGACTACAGTTCTGATTTGAGATCAAGTTCTGTGTAAATTGGAGCGAACAGATCCTTATTGCAAGGATTGTGGTTTGAAGGGTGTTAAACACAGAGGAACTGCAACTTGATTGCAGAAGTGCGTGGTGAAGTCTGGTGAGGTCATTGAGCTACAGCGCTGGAAGAGATGGCTAGCTGGAATTCGGTTGGAATGTAATTGAAATTGAAAGGTGATTTCAATCTTTAGCGCAGAGATTATTAAGTAGCTGGTGGTCAATATAAATGTGAAGGAGCATCGAATGGTAAGAACGCAGGTTTAGTCATTAAGTATTTGATGTGATGATTATTTATAACCAGAAGTCGGAGAATGCATTGAAAATTGGTGCACTGCAAGTCGATTTATATGTTAGTTTGGTTCTGGATTTGAATGTATAGCTGAGCATTGTAGGCACAGGTTCTGAGCCTTGGAAACCATGGATAAATCTGAAGAGCAAGGACACTGAGCTTTATTTAAATTGTGTGTGAACGATGTTGAGAAATGTTGTGGTTCACAGGGTTAATAGTCGATGCAAATTGTGAAGCGATGGAAAGTGTTAAAGGCAGAGCAAAAAGCGTTCGATGAAGATGTCAGAAAGCCGAAGGTAGATATGTGGATATTGACAGAGGGAATGGTAAATTGATGCGGGGCCAATTGTTGTTGATATTTGATCAAAGCCTGAGTTTGTGAAATTTTCATAGCTGGAAATAAATGCGTGACTGCGTTGGTTTGATTAACCAATGTCAAAGCTGATAAAAGCAAGGGCGCACATATATATTCATGGAATCCAATTCCATTCAAATTGGATAGTGGAAGGAGAAATCGATTGGTATTGGTACTTTGATTTTTAATCAAGTTGACATATGAGATTTGTTGAAGTGTTATAGATGTAAAGAGAATTTTTATGGAGTTGTCATATTACTCATGGGTATGTTTTCATGTCATATTTGAAAGAGAGGTTCTCTATTTATGTGATGATTTTATAATCATAGTGAAATGATAATTTAAAGAAGCTTCCGCAATTGAGAGTGTGAAATTGCCCAGACTGAGTCTTATTTGGGCAAAGATTTGGAGATCCATTTATGTATGCATAGTGGGAAGATTCTGGGTTTTGCAGGGTTTTCCTGCATCATTTTGGTATCAGAGATGGAATAGCTCTGTTTGAAGATTCAAGTTTTTAAGTTGAATTAATTGCATGTGATGAATGAATGTTAGATTTTGAAACTAATGAATATTGCAGCACAGAGATGCAGTGCGGGCGAAAGATAAGGCAATATCAACAGGATCTTGGTGGTGAGTTAATGATTATTGAACTTTGGTTTGAAGGTTATGCTTGAAGAATTTGGTTTGCAGGCGTCTCAGCGGGAAGAAGCAGATCACAGCTGGAATGCAGTGATGAAGGAGTTCAACAAGGGATTCTAAGAGAGAGTGGCAGAACCTGGAGATTCAACAGAGGTTGAATAAAGTTGCAGATGAGTGAAGCCTGAAGGAGCAGTGGAGAAATGCTCAAAAGGTTCTAGCAAAGGACCGGTGATTACCAAGAGACCAGATCCGGAGGAAGGGATTGGTGAGGTAAGTGGCAGCAAGAGAGCTTGCTGTTGTGGAGGCTTGGTGAAACTCATGGGTGAGAAACTCATGGCGAAGGATATGACTACTGAAAGTCATAAAGGAGAGAGCAGAGGTTCAGAGAGAGGCAACAGCAGAAAGAGGGAGAAAGATGCCAAGGCAAATGGCATAAGACAGCAGTTGACTAATGAAGAGTACGAGAGAGAGAAAGTTGAGATAGCAGTTCATCTTGAGTTATTGATGAATTTGTTACAGTTGTTAGTTCCCAAATCCACCTTAGGCTGAAATAAGGCAGAAAAAGGACAACACCAAACCACGCTCAGCCTCGTAGCTAGCCCTACGAGGACAGGATAGGGCTCTCTCCGGGTCAATCTCGATGAAAATATTCAAAGGGGATTGAGATGACTAAAAAAAAAACTGATCTTAGGCTAGATAAACAAATAGGAGGTTTTGATTTTGATTTTTAGGGGTTTTTGTTGGAAAAAGGGAAAAACAATTTTGGGCTTGGTGATGAGGCCAAATTCTTGCAGAGTTCAAGTTGGGGCGAGGTAGGTAGCGGCTTTGATGTCTGAGATCAAATGAATGGATTGAAAAGACTTTTGAGGAGCTGAAGAGGGCAAGAGAGTGCAAGGATCCTCTTCAAACTGACGAAAAACATGTAAAACTAAACAAAAGTTTAAGGCAGAGCACCAGCAAACTAATGAATTCTACCTCAATTACTCATTCGTTTAATTCAGAAGCATAGAGAAGGAAATGGCATACATATAACATTAATGAAACTTACAATAACATGAGAAGAACATCATCAAAACTCAGAAGCCATAAGGATCCCAACAAGTGCTGCAAAACTCTGGTCTTTCCTTTGCCAAAAACTGAAATGAATGTACAATGGAGTGGCAAACTTTTCCCAAGAGTCCAACCCTGAAAATGACTCATGAATTACATAATATAGACCATCCTAACCCCTTCCCATGCCTCTAGGGGTCGAGCTCATCATTCTAGGAGCTATTTCAACCATTTTCTTAAGAATAGAATCAGTTACATTAAACTTGGGCCGAATTTCTGAAAATAGGTGTTGAAGATGAACTCGTATCTCCTAAACCATAGCACCTGTTAAAAAAATGAAAGATATTTGTGTATATAAGGTCATTTTGGAGAAAAACCTCTCTCAAATTTGGGAAATTCGTTTCCAGGTGCTCACAATCGGTTCCACAAAATCATCTCTAAAACAGAAAATCATTAAAAATTTAAATCTGTGAAAATGAGCTGTAAAGATCTAGTCACATATCCCAATTCGTGACACCTTTGAATAAAATGAAAGAATTTTTTGTTATATGGCTTTTTTTTAACAAACACCTCCTTGGGTTTTGCAAAATTACTTTCCATCTGCTGTAAAATGGCCTCGCACTAAAATGACTAAAACAGTAAAAAATATGAAAAATTTGCTTTGTTTTAATGTAGGCTCCAAATATCATTGTATATCTCCCACATAGTAGCACTTGTCCATAAACTGAAGGAGGTTTTTGTTATTTGGTATGTTATTAACAAAAACCTCGTTCACTTTTGAAAAATTCCTTACCATTATTTCACAAACTGATTTTGTGCTAAACTTGTCATTGTGTGCAGCAACTGACCTCATAACCAAGAATCACTCATTCATTTCGATCATATCTTCTAATCCGGGAGCCGGTTATGGGAGTGTGATATACCGTTGGAAAGTTTTTTCTGAGCTTATTCTGATGGACACACTTGTGACATGTTTTGTGCTGAAAATAATGTGCAAAAAATCTAACAAAACCAGACATAGTAAGAGCTCATGTTGATCTCTGGTGACAGGCTACGAAGACTGACACTAACAACAGTAAAATATGAAAAACCAGAGACATGGTTGGACCATGAAGAGGAAATTGAAGTGGAAGAAACTACAGGTAAGGAGGGATCGACAGATAAACATGCAGTTAACAGAAGAGCTGAAGAAGCTCGAGCAGATGATGAGTATACAGTTGAGACGTGAAGAACTCAGAGTAGCTGAGTTGAAAGAGGAGATCATTGATGATTTCTTGAGTTACTGGGCAGAACCAGATCAGTTGGATAATGTGAACTCTTGTATTTTTGTAGCTGACAATTGTGATGTGATTACAGGTTTTACTGAGGAGGATGCACAATCTTGTGAAGCTGTCACAAGTGTGGAAAAGAATCTTTCAGGAGAGAAGTACTCTGGAGAAGAAAGAAGTGTTGCGTTTGTACTTGAAGATGTTACAGTACAAGAGGAAGTTCTTGCGAATGAAGAAGAGGATGAGCTTGAAGAGCCAATATATAAACCAATAATTAAGACTGTTGAACTTTGTGATTTTCAAAATGAAAGCTTGTGTGTGAATGCAGGGATGATACATGATGATGAAATGCTTCAGCAATGCCACAGAGAAATTGCATTGTTGGAATATTTGTTGGAGAATTCAGAGTATGACAGGGAGATTGCAGCAGAAGAAAGAGTTCAGTACAGTGAACGAGAGCAGAAAGATATCATGGAAGCAGATGATGTGAGAGAAATACTGGTTGTGAGTCTTGAGAGTTCTTCATAGAATTCTTTGGGAAGTTTGGATCAGCATACTGATGTGCTGATGAGATGGAAAATTTAGAACAACATACTGAGGTGCTAGCATAGGGAAGTAAGGCACTGAGGCCTTATGATTTTTATTTTAACAAGTGTTTTGTGAATGCAGGTGTTATTGCAAGTACTGAAGAACATTTGACTCAGTTGAGTAGTCGAATGAAAGACGAAGAAAATTCTGTGGAAATTTCAAATCCATGGGATGAGGAAGTTGTGTTGCTGGAAATGATGCTGAATAGTCAAGATTCAGTGCAGGAAAAATCTCAAACTCAGAATTGGGAATTGCAGATGCAGAAATATGAAGATAGTAGAAAGGAGTACATAATGTATCGGTCCAGTAAGTTGCTGATAGGAGGAGGCAGAGAAGAAGTTTTCCATTGTAGAAGACAAGAGGGCATGGATGATTGGGCGGCAGTAAGAACGGAAGCAAGCATAGAAGCAAGAGCTCAGCAGGCAACAAGAAATCAACAATCTAGAGATTTATTGGACAGAGAAATTGAATTAATCAGAAGAATCATGACGAAAGTATCTCAGAGAAAGATATCAGCGAGGAAGAGAATTAGCAGCAGCAGCAAAATTAAGACAGAGATAGATTGTGAAAGTGCAGCGAGTGAAGCAAGGCAGCATAAGATATGGAGACCTGGAGAAAAGCAGCATACGGCAGCAGAAATTGATGATAACTTGCAGAACAAAGTGTGGGATCTAGGCGGACAAGGACTTAAAACGCATGATCTGGAGATCATGATCATTTTCAACCTTGAGAGTCTGATGCAGGAGCATTAGCTCAGAAAAATACTTTATATTTTTATTAAACCTAGGGGTCTCATGTTTTTGAGAAAATATTAAATTCATGTAAATATTAATATTATTTTTGAGTGATTAAATTATATTTTTAATTAATTATGTGAGGATTTGTAAATTTTTCCAAATAACTGGAAAAAATGAGAGAAATTAGATGAGAGATATCTAAGAGATAATCATGAGGCCTAAGATAGATTTAGTTTCAAGGTTTTAGGGATAAAAATCTAGATTTTAGGGGTGTTGAGATATTTGAGGATTTGTTGAGTTATTTAAGGGATGTGAACCAAAATTGGTTCAATTAAATTTGTATAAATTAATATGCCTCAAAAGGAAAAATAGTCAGGAAAAGGATAGAGTGATTGAAAGCTGAGGTTTGAACAGCCAAGTTTGTAAGCCTACGGGCTTTTGTAAAGGGCCAATAAATTGGAAATCAGGCCAAGAAGGAGGACTTCCATGTAAGGTTTACATGATTAATGAACGAGTTTGATTTTTGAGTTAATTTCCATTGTATGGTTGTGAGATCGTTGTTTATGAGTTTGAATGAAAATTAAATGAGTCGAATTTTGTAAAGTGTTGGGGGATCGACCTGAATAATCGATGCCGGAATAGTTAATAGTGGGAAGAAAACACTGAAATCGACCTTCAGTTAGAATTTGACATTGGATACATGGGTATACTGGTTGTAAATTCATATAATACAGTCAAATTGGAGAGATAGTGTGAAGCAGCTGGAAATCGATCTGTAGCATTGGTCGATGTCGATGATTTAATGAAAGAAATGCCGTAAATGTTTTCAAAGAATATAGATTGAGATCGATCGCAAGGAGGTTGGTTGTTATTCAATAGAACAGCGTATCAATCAGTTCAAAAGGTTGAAATCGGCATCAGGCGAAGTCGAATGTGAAGACAGAAGTTTTTAAACCCATTTGGATTATTGAATGAGGAATTAAAATGCAGAGTTGAGATGGGTTGGAGATGCTATGGAGTAGAGTGATAACAGAGGAGTAAGGATATCGATTTATAACAATCTATATCGTTTTATATAAAAGCTTCGATGTAAAAGCGTATAGAGAATGGACCAATCAAGTCGCCAGTGAATGCGTTGACACACTCATAAGTACAGAATTACAATGCGCGTAAGAATTGGTTCAGTCAGAATCATGAAGTGAGGACTATAGTTCTGATTTGAGAGCATGTTCTGTGTAAATTGGAGCAAACAGATCCTTATTGCAAGGATTGTGGTTTGAAGGGCGATAAACACAGAGGAACTGCAACTTGATTGCAGAAGTGCGTGGTGAAGTCTGGCGAGGTCGTTGAGCTACAGCGCTGGAAGAGATGGCTAGCTGGAATTCGGTTGGAATGTAATTGAAATTGAAAGGCGATTTCAATCTTTAGCACAGAGATTATTAAGTAGTTGGTGGTCGATACAAACGTGAAGGAGCATCGAATGGTAAGAACATTGGTTGAGTCATTAAGTATTTGATGTGATGATTATTTATAACCAGAAGTCGGAGAATGCATTGAAAATCGGTGCACTGCAAGTCCATTTATATGTTATTTTGGTTCTGGATTTGAATGTATAGCTGAGCATTGTAGGCACAGGTTCCGAGCCTTGGAAACCATGGAGAAATCTGAAGAGCAAGGACACTGAGCTTTTTTTAAATTCTGTGTGAACGATGTTGAGAAATGTTGTGGTTCACAGGGTTAACAGTCAATGCAAATTGTGAAGCGATGGAAAGTGTTAAAGGCAGAGCAGAAAGCGTTCGATGAAGATGTCAGAAAGCCGAAGGTCGATATGTGGATATTGACCGAGCGAATGGTAAATTGATGCGGGGCCAATTGTTGTTGATATTTGATCAAAGCCTGATTGTGTGAAATTTCCATAGCTGGAAATAAATGCGTGACTGTGTTGGTTTGATTAACCAATTTCAAAGCTGATAAAAGCAAGGGCGCACATATATATTCATGGAATCCAATTCCACTCAGATTGGATAGTGGAAGGAGAAATCGATTGGTATCGGTACTTTGATTTTTAATCAAGTTGACATATGAGATTTGTTGAAGTGTTATAAATGTAAAGAGAATTTTTATGGAGTTGTCATATTACTCATGGGTATGGTTTCATGTCATATTTGAAAGAGAGGTTCTCTATTTATGTGATGATTTTATAATCATAGTGAAATGATAATTTAAAGAAGCTTCCGCAATTGAGAGTGTGAAATTGCCCAGACTGAGTCTTATTTGGGCAAAGATTTGGAGATGCATTTATGTATGCATAGTGGGAAGATTCTGGGTTTTGCAGGGTTTTCCTGCATCATTTTGGTATCAGAGCTGGAATAGCTCTGTTTGAACATTCAAGTTTTTAAGTTGAGTTAATTTCATGTGGTGAATGAATGTCAGATTTTGAAACTAATGAATATTGCAGCACAGAGATGTAGTGCGGGTGAAATATAAGGCAAGATCAACAAGATATTGGAGGTGAGTTAATGATTATTGAACTCTGGTTTGAAGGTTATGCTTGAAGAATTTGGTTTGCAGGCGTCTCAGCGGGAAGAAGCAGATCACAGCTGGAATGCAGTGATGAAGGAGTTCAGCAAGGGATTCTAAGAGAGAGTGGCAGAACCTGGAGATTCAACAGAGGTTGAATAAAGTTGCAGATGAGTGAAGCCTGAAGGAGTAGTGTAGAAATGCTCAAAAGGTTCTAGCAGAGGACCGGTGATTACAAAGAGACCAGATCCGGAGGAAGGGATTGGTGAGGTAAGTGGCAGCAGGAGAGCTTGCTGTTGTGGAGGCTTGGTGCAACTCATGCGTGAGAAACTCATGGCGAAGGAGATGACTACTGAAAGTCATAAAGGAGAGAGCAGAGGTTCAGAGAGAGGCCACAGCAGAAAGAGGGAGAAAGATGCCAAGGAAAATGGCATAAGACAGCTGTTGACTAATGAAGAGTACGAGAGAGAGAAAGCTGAGATAGCAGTTCATCTTTAATTATTGATGAAGTTTTTACAGGAAAATATGAAAAACCAGAGACATGGTTGGACCATGAAGAGGAAAGTGAAGTGGAAGAGACTACAGGTAAGGAGGGATCGGCAGATAAACATGCAGTTAACAGAAGAGCTGAAGAAGCTCGAGCAGATGATGAGTATACAGTTGAGACGTGAAGAACTCAGAGCAGCTGAGTTGAAAGAGGAGATCATTGATGATTTATTGAGTTACTAGGCAGAACCAGATCAGTTGGATAATGTGAAATATTTTATTTTTGTAGCTGACAATTGTGATGTGATTACAAGTTTTACTGAGGAGGATGCGCAATCTTGTGAAGTTGTCACAAGTGTGGAAAAGAATCTTTCAAGAGAGAAGTACTCTAGAGAAGAAAGCAGTGTTGCATTTGTACTTGAAGCTGTTACAGTACAAGAGGAAGTTCTTGCGAATGAAGAAGAGGATGAGCTTGAAGAGCCAGTATATAAACCAACAGTTGAGACTGTTGAACTTTGTGATTTTCAAACTGAAAGTTTGTGTGTGAATGCAGGGATGATACATGATGATGAAATGCTTCAGTAGTGCCACAGAGAAATTGCATTGTTGGAATATTTGTTGGAGAATTCAGAGTATGACAGGGAGATTGCAGTAGAAGAAAGAGTTCAGTACAGTGAAAAGGAGCAGAAAGATATCATGGAAGCAGATGATGTGAGAGAAATACTGGTTGTGAGTCTTGAGAGTTCTTCAAAAAATTCTTTGGGAAGTTTGGATCAGCATACTGATGTGCTGATTGAGATGGAAAATTTAGAACAGCATACTGAGGTTCTGGCAGAGGGAAGTAAGGCACTGAGGCCTTATGATTTTTATTTTAACAAGTGTTTTGTGAATCAGGTGTTATTGCAGGTATTGAAGAACATTTGACTCAGTTGAGCAGTCGAATGAAAGACGAAGAAAATTCTGTGGAAATTTCAAATCCATGGGATGAGGAAGTTGTGTTGCTGGAAATGATGCTGAATAGTCAAGATTCAGTGCAGGAAAAATCTCAATCTCATAATTGGGAATTGCAGATGCAGAAATATGAAGATAGCAGAAAGGAGTACATAATGTACAGGTCCAGTAAGTTGCTGATAGGAGGAGGCAGAGAAGAAGTTTTCCGTTGTAGAAGACAAGAGGGCATGGATGATTGGGCGATGGTAAGAACGGAAGCAAGAATATAAGCAAGAGCTCAGTAGGCAGCAAGAAATCAACAATCTGGATATTTATTGGACAGAGAAATTGAATTAATCAGAAGAATCATGACGAAAGTATCTCAGAGAAAGATATCAACGAGGAAGAGAATTAGCAGCAGCAGCAAAATGAAGACAGAGACAGATTGTGAAAGTGCAGCGAGTGGAGCAAGGCAGCATAAGATATGGAGACCTGGAGAAAAGCAACATACGACAGCAGAAATTGATGATAACTTGCAGAACAAAGTGTGGGATCCAGGCAGACAAGGACTTAAAACACGTGATCGGGAGATCATGACCATTTTCAACCTTGAGAGTCTGATGCAGGAGCATTAGCTCGGAAAAATACTTTGTATTTTTATTAAACCTAGGGGTCTCATGTTTTTGAGAAAATATTAAATTCATGTAAATATTAATATTATTTTTGAGTGATTAAATTATATTTTTAATTAATTATGCGAGGATTTGTAAATGTTTCCAAATAACTGGAAAACATGAGAGAAATTAGATGATAGATATCTAAGAGATAATCATGAAGCCTAAGATATATTTAGTTTCAAGGTTTTAGGGATAAAAATCTAGATTTTAGGGGTGTTGAGATATCAGTCAGTTCAAAAGGTTGAAATCGGCATCAGGCGAAGTCGAATGTGAAGACAGAAGTTTTTAAACCCATTTGGATTATTGAATGAGGAATTAAAATGCAGAGTTGAGATGGGTTGGAGATGATATGGAGTAGAGCGATAGCAGAGGAGTAAGGATATCGATTTATAACAATCGATATCATTTTATATCAAAGCTTCGATATAAAAGCATATAGAGAATGGACCAATCAAGTCGCCAGTGAATGCGTTGACACACTCAGAAGTACAAAATTACAATGCGCGTAAGAATTGGTTCAGTCAGAATCGTGAAGTGAGGACTACAGTTCTTATTTGAGAGCACGTTCTGTGTAAATTGGAGCGAACAGATCCTTATTGCAAGGATTGTGGTTTGAAGGGCGTTAAACACAGAGGAACTGCAACTTGATTGCAGAAGTGCGTGGCGAAGTCTAGCGAGGTCGTCGAGCTACAACACTGGAAGAGATGGCTAGCTGGAATTCGGTTCGAATGTAATTGAAATTGAAAGGCGATTTCAATCTTTAGCGCAGAGATGATTAAGTAGCTGGTGGTAGATATAAACGTGAAGGAGCATCGAATCGTAAGAACGCTGGTTGAGTCATTAAATATTTGATGTGATGATTATTTATAACCAGAAGTCGGAGAATGCATTGAAAATTGGTGCACTGCAAGTCGATTTATATGTTAGTTTGGTTCTGGATTTGAATGTATAGCTGAGCGTTGTAGGCACAGGTTCTGAGCCTTGGAAACCGTGGAGAAATATGAAGAGAAAGGACACTGAGATTTATTTAAATTCTGTGTGAACAATGTTGAGAAATGTTGTGGTACACAGGGTTAACAATCGATGAAAATTGTGAAGCGATGGAAAGTGTTAAAGGCAGAGCAGAAAGCGTTCGATGAAGATGTTGGAAAGCTGAAGGTCGATATGTGGATATTGACCGAGCAAATGGTAAATTGATGCGGGGCCAATTGTTGTTGATATTTGATCAAAGCTTGAGTTTGTGAAATTTCCATAGCTGGAAATAAATGCGTGACTACGTTGGTTTGATTAACCAATGTCAAAGCTGATAAAAGCAAGGGCGCACATATATATTCATGGAATCCAATTCCATTCAGATTGGATAGTGGAAGGAGAAATCGATTGGTATCGGTACTTTTATTTTTAATCAAGTTGACATATGAGATTTGGTTAAGTGTTATAAATGTAAAGAGAATTTTTATGGAGTTGTCATATTACTCATGGGTATGGTTCCATGTCATATTTGAAAGAGAGGTTCTCTATTTATGTGATGATTTTATAATCATAGTGAAATGATAATTTAAAGAAGCTTCCGCAATTGAGAGTGTAAAATTGCCCAGACTGAGTCTTATTTGGGCAAATATTTGGAGATCCATTTATGTATGCATAGTGGGAAGATTCTAGGTTTTGCAGGGTTCTCCTGCATCATTTTGGTATCAGAGCTGTAATAGCTCTGTTTGAAGATTCAAGTTTTTAAGTTGAATTAATTGCATGTGATGAATGAATGTCAGATTTTGAAACTGATGAAGATTGCAGCATAGAGATGCAGTGCGGGTGAAAGATAAGGCAAGATCAACAGGATCTTGGAGGTAAGTTAATGATTATTGAACTCTGGTTTGAAGGTTATGCTTGAAGAATTTGGTTAGCAGGCGTCTCAGTAGGAAGAAGCAGATCACAGCTGGAATGCAGTGATGAAGGAGTTCAGCAAGGGATTCTAAGAGAGAGTGGCAGAACCTAGAGATTCAACAGAGTTTGAATAAAGTTGCAGATGAGTGAAGCCTGAAGGAGCAGTGGAGAAATGCTCAAAAGGTTCTAGCAGAGGACCGGTGATTACCAAGAGACCAGATCTGGAGGAAGGGATTGGTGAGGTAAGTGGCAGTAGGAGAGCTTGCTGTTGTGGAGGCTTGGTGAAACTCATGGGTGAGAAACTCATGGCGAAGGAGATGACTACTTAAAGTCATAAAAGAGAGAGCAGAGGTTCAGAGAGAGGCCACAGCAGAAAGAGGGAGAAAGATTCCAAGGCAAATGGCATAAGACAACAGTTGACTAATGAAGGGTACGAGAGAGAGAAAGCTGAGATAGCAGTTCATCTTGAGTTATTGATGAAGTTGTTACAGGAAAATATGAAAAACCAGAGACATGGTTGGACCATGAAGAGGAAAGTGAAGTGGAAGAGACTACAGGTAAGGAGGGATCTATAGATAAACATGCAGTTAACAGAAGAGCTGAAGAAGCTCGAGCAGATGATGAGTATACAGTTGAGACGTGAAGAACTCAGAGCAGCTGAGTTGAAAGAGGAGATCATTGATGATTTATTGAGTTACTGGGCAGATCCAGATCAGCTGGATAATGTGAACTCTTGTATTTTTGTAGCTGACAATTGTGATGTGATTAATGGTTTTACTGAGGATGATGTGCAATCTTGTGAAGCTGTCACAAGTGTGGAAAAGAATATTTCAGGAGAGAAGTACTCTGGAGAAGAAAGTAGTGTTGCATTTGTACTTGAAGCTGTTACAGTACAAGAGGAAGTTCTTGCGAATGAAGAAGAGGATGAGCTTGAAGAGCCAGTATATAAACCAACAGTTGAGACTGTTGAACTTTGTGATTTTCAAACTGAAAGCTTGTATGTGAATGCAGGGATGATACATGATGATGAAATGCTTCAGCAATGCCACAGAGAAATTGCATTGTTGGAATATTTGTTGGAGAATTCAGAGTATGACAGGGAGATTGCAGCAGAAGAAAGAGTTCAGTACAGTGAACGAGAGCAGAAAGATATCATGGAAACAGATTATGTGAGAGAAAGATTGGTTGTGAGTCTTGAGAGTTCTTCAGAGAATTATTTGGGAAGTTTGGATCAACAAACTGATGTACTGATTGAGATGGAAAATTTAGAACAGCATACTGAGGTGCTGGCAGAGGGAAGTAAGGCACTGAGGCCTTATGATTTTTATTTTAACAAGTGTTTTGTGAATGCAGGTGTTATTGCAGGTACTGAAGAACATTTGACTCAGTTGAGCAGTCGAATGAAAGACGAAGAAAATTCTGTGGAAATTTCAAATCCATGGGATGAGGAAGTTGTGTTGCTGGAAATGATGCTGAATAGTCAAGATTCAGTGCAGGAAAAATCTCAAACTCAAAATTGGGAATAGAAAATGCAGAAAGATGAAGATAGCATAAAGGAGTACGTAATGTACCGATCCAGTAAGTTGCTGATAGGAGGAGGCAGAGAAGAAATTTTCCGTTGTAGAAGACAAGAGGGCATGGATGATTGGGCGGCGGTAAGAACAGAAGCAAGCATAGAAGCAAGAGCTTAGCAGGCAGCAAGAAATCAACAATCTGGAGATTTATTGGACAGAGAAATTGAATTAATCAGAAGAATCATGACGAAAGTATCTCAGAGAAAGATATCAACGAGGAAGAGAATTAGCAGCAGCAGTAAAATGAAGACAGAGACAGATTGTGAAAGTGCAATCAGTGGAGCAAGGCAGCATAAGATATGGAGACCTGGAGAAAAGCAGCATACGACAGCAGAAATTGATGATAACTTGCAGAACAAAGTGTGGGATCCAGGCAGACAAGGACTTAAAACACATGATCGGGAGATCATGATCATTTTCAACCTTGAGAGTCTGATGCAGGAGCATTAGCTCGGAAAAATACTTTGTATTTTTATTAAACCTAGGGGTCTCATGTTTTTGAGAAAATATTAAATTCATGTAAATATTAATATTATTTTTGAGTGATTAAATTATATTTTTAATTAATTATGCGAGGATTTGTAAATGTTTCCAAATAACTGGAAAACATGAGAGAAATTAGATGAGAGATATCTAAGAGATAATCATGAACCCTAAGATAGATTTAGTTTCAAGGTTTTAGGGATAAAAATCTAGATTTTAGGGGTGTTGAGATATTTGAGGATTTGTTGAGTTATTTATGGGATGTGAACCAAAATTGGTTCAATTAAATTTGTATAAATTAATATGCCTCAAAAGGAAAAATAGTCAGGAAAAGGATAGAGTGATTGAAGGCTGAGGTTTGGACAGCCAAGTTTGTAAGCCTACGGGCTTTTGTAAAGGGCCAATAATTTGGAAATCAGGCCAAGAAGGAGGAATTCCATGTAAGGTTTGCATGATTAATGTACGATTTTTATTTTTGAGTTAATTTCCATTGTATGGTTGTGAGATCGTTGTTTATGAGTTTGAATGCAAATTAAATGAGTCGAATTTTGTAAAGTATTGGGGGATCGATCTGAATAATTGATGCTGGAATAGTTAATAGTGGGAAGCAAACACTGAAATCGACCTTCAGTTAGAATTTGACATTGGATACATGGGTATAGTGGTTGTAAATTCATATAATACAGTGAAATTGGAGCGATAGTGTAAAGCAGCTGGAAATCGATCTGTAGCATTGGTCGGTGTCGATGATTTAATGAAAGAAATGTCGTAAATGTTTTCAAAGAATACATATTGAGATCGATCGCAAGGAGGTTGGTTGTTATTCAATAGAACAGCGTATCAATCAGTTCAAAAGGTTGAAATTGGCATCAGGCGAAGTTGAATGTGAAGACAGAACTTTTTAAACCCATTTGTATTATTGAATGAGGAATTAAAATGTAGATTTGAGATGGGTTGGAGATGCTATGGAGTAGAGCGATAGCAGAGGAGTAAGGATATTGATTTATAACAATCAATATCATTTTATATCAAAGCTTTGATGTAAAAGTGTATAGAGAATGGACCAATCAAGTCTCCAGTGAATGCGTTGACACACTCAGAAGTACAGAATTACAATGCGCGTAAGAATTGGTTCAGTCAGAATCGTGAAGTGAGGACTACAGTTCTGATTTGAGAGCACGTTCTGTGTAAATTGGAGCAAACAGATCCTTATTGCAAGGATTGTGGTTTGAAGGGCGTTAAACACAGAGGAACTGCAACTTGATTGCAGAAGTGTGTGGTGAAGTCTGGCGAGGTCGTTGAGCTACAGCGCTGGAAGAGATGGCTAGTTGGAATTCGGTTGGAATGTAATTGAAATTGAAAGACGATTTCAATCTTTAGCACAGAGATTATTGAGTAGCTAGTGGTCGATATAAACGTGAAGGAGCATCGAATGGTAAGAACGCTGGTTGAGTCATTAAATATTTGATGTGATGATTATTTATAACTAGAAATCGGAGAATGCATTGAAAATCGGTGCACTGCAAGTCGATTTATATGTTAGTTTGGTTCTGGATTTGAATGTATAGCTGAGCGTTGTAGGCACAGGTTCCGAGCCTTGGAAACCGTGGAGAAATCTGAAGAGAAAGGACACTGAGCTTTATTTAAATTATGTGTGAACGATGTTGAGAAATGTTGTGGTTCACAGGGTTAACAGTCGGTGCAAATTGTGAAGCGATGGAAAGTGTTAAAGGCAGAGCAGAAAGCGTTCGATGAAGATGTCGGAAAGCCGAAGGTCGATATGTGGATATTGACCGAGCGAATGGTAAATTGATGCGGGGCCAATTGTTGTTGATATTTGATCAAAGCCTGAGTTTTTGAAATTTGCATAGCTGGAAATAAATGCGTGACTGCGTTGGTTTGATTAACCAATGTCAAAGCTGATAAAAGCAAGGGCGCACATATATATTCATGGAATCCAATTCCATTCAGATTGGATAGTGGAAGGAGAAATCGATTGGTATCAGTACTTTGATTTTTAATCAAGTTGACATATGAGATTTGTTGAAGTGTTATAAATGTAAAGAGAATTTTTATGGAGTTGTCATATTACTCATGGGTATGGTTTCATGTCATATTTGAAAGAGAGGTTCTCTATTTATGTGATGATTTTATAATCATAGTGAAATGATAATTTAAAGAAGCTTCCGCAATTGAGAGTGTGAAATTTCCCAGACTGAGTCTTATTTGGGCAAAGATTTGGAGATGCATTTATGTATGCATAGTGGGAAGATTCTGGATTTTGCAGGGTTCTCCTGCATCACCATCACTTCTGTTCGGACATTTTGATGCGAAATTCCCAACCTCACCACAGCCGAAACATATCAATGGAAGTTTACCTTTGAATTCTCCCTTACCAATTATTTGTTTTCTCGTAAAGTAAGCATATTTTTCATCTGAAAGACCTTCTTCATCATCTCCCTTTTCTTCACACTTGTAGGTGCATGTCTTTTCAATTGAAGGTTGTTTTTCCTTATTGGTTTTCTTAGATGCAAAAAAAGCAGTTTCTAGATGCAAAGTACCCTCTTCTTCATCAAGTCTCATTTCATATGCTATGAGAACTCCATGTAATTCCTCTTTGCTGAGTTTGTTCAGATTTGCACTGTATTCTAAGACCGATACCTTTGGGTTGAATCTCCCTGGTAACGTTCTAAGAATATTTCATATAATATTCTTCTCATCAATTGGCTCTCCCAATCCTTCCAGAGTATTGGTTATTTCATCAACTTATTGGAAGTATGCAATAATGTTGCAATCTTCTTTCATTCTAAGTTGCTCAAATTTTTCTCTATAGATTTGAAGCTTTGCTTCTTTGACATTTGAGTCACCTGCATATATATTCTCAAGCTTTTATCATACATTTTTGTTGGTTTTACAACCCAACACCTTATGATAAGAAGATTAAATAAGTCCACTGATAATAATATTATTTTCTTTTGCGTCATTTACAAATTCTTCTTACCTTGTTCATCCGCAGTTGATGTAAATCCATTTTGAACAGTGTCCCATACTTCATAACCTTGCGCCAAGAGATAGACCTCCATTCTTCCTTTCCAGAGTGCATAATTATTTTCATTGAAAAAAGCTACACCATTCTTGGTATGCTCAATGACCTCCTTCCAACTGTTAAACTGCTATTAAAGAAACCAATCTCTGATACCAATTGTTGGAAATACTGAGAGGGGTGTGAATCAGTATTCCTTTCAATTAGAGAATTATTTAATATTCAATTATTATCAGTGTTGGTACAATGATAGAAGTAAACAAAAGGAACACAAATGCACACAATTTTTAAGGTGGAAACCCACTCCGGGACAAAAACCACCCAATTATTTTCTAATAATTTTGTAATATTCAACTCTAATTGAAAATAAAGCTCCAACTTCCTAGAATCTAGAAAAGAATTCTTCTCCAGCTCCCACTATATGGACGCTCCAATGCCCAATATTCTTCAATAGTCAAATGAATGGATGCCCCAACACCCAATGAGCTACAACTCACCCTACCACCACCCTACCACCCTATAGAAGAATAAAAGAAGAATGGACTCTCGTACCAGGGAAGATGGTCCACTTTACAATGATATAGAATGATGTAGAAGAAGAAGAAACACTAGACCACAACCCCAACTATGACACAACCATCTAACGATGATCCTAGACCTCCTGACACTGCCTCTTCAACTCTTGGCAGATAGACACTAGAACAATTTTTACAATAATGTATTTACAATGACTTAGTACAATGATACCTTTACAATGATTGTATGCAGTGCTGCCCACTTGAAGACTTCATGTGATGAACTTCTTATTGTTGTTATGCAACTTGGTTTTTTCTCTTTTCATGCTACCCTCTGGTGCACCTTTCTTTTCTTTGCTGCCCTAGAAAGTCTGGTCCTTTGCAGTCCTTAACAACACATGATCTAGATTTTTCTTGCCTTCTAGGAGCTTGATATTGAATCTAGTGTATCTCTGTTATTTTAGATCCCCAATATGTGATTTTTTAGTCTTGTAGTATTCCTTTGAGTCTTCTTTCCAATGCCACATTTCTGACCCAATTTGGATTCTTCAAGGGAGAGTTATGCCCAATCTCTCACAATGCCCTAATTATGGACTGTTTCAGTAGAGTGAACTTGTACGGTGTGCCACGTGTCATTGTTTCTTCATTCGGCTCTAAAATTGATAGAGCGAAAATGGAAATTCGTGCACTATCTGCCACTTCTTATAGAATTCCAATCCGATACTCAGAGAGAGATTTATGACGATTTTACCAACGTCACTTCTTTGAGATGAATTTCAGGAACCTGCAAAAACACTGACTTCCACAGATCATATCTCCGAAAATATTCCGCACCTTGATCTGAAATTTTTACAGGAGATTCCTCAGGATTTCAGATTCCCCTCATAAAAATTTCAGCTTCTAAACCTTCATAGAAAAAAAATTAGAGTGAAAATTCCACGATGACCTGTTTCAAATTGTGAAATCCCTTACATAAGGAGGATATGAGGATCACAATTTATATAAATGCTTAGGTTGAGAGGGGCTTCAACAAGTGAACTGGGATGGATTTTAGGAGCTTAAAAAATATTAATTATGACTTTTCAATGACCCATGCCACAACCCCATGGGGTTTTAGCCCACTAACTGGGGGTACAAACTTCAAACATGAATATCTCTCAAACCGTTAAGAATTACATGGCGTGCCATATATCAATGGAAACATATCAACAAGTAGAAACCATCAAAAGCATGCTTGAACCAGAATATATTAATTTGGTAGGTCCAAATTCCCATGCAATATTTGGGTATCCCTTGGTGTTGCTTGGGTTGACATCAATGACAACTACTAATCAACATCTTCATCTTCATTTTCTCTTATTTTCCTTTATTTATTGTATTAATTTCCATTTATTTCTTCTTTCCAATGCCAATTCCAATGCCAATTTCCATAGCCAATAATAAATTAGGAGTGGATTTCAACATAATTTTTTTCCCCTGCATTCATCTTGGAATATGTGTCCCATGACCTTGGTTTTATTTTTTCCTTTTATAATGCTCATTTATTACCTGGAACTTTAACCTGGGGTTGTTACATGGAGATTTAGAAATTTACATAGTAAGGGTTCAGAAATGCACAAATGTATCATTCAAAAATAAATTCTTCATGTGTATCTGTATTTAATCATTAATAAGAATGAGGAGGGTTGTGAAATACGAAGAGACATATAATGAATAAATTGTAGAAATCAAGAGACAAGCTACCAATCACAAATTCAAAATGTGAAGGGAATGAATCCTACCTATATTAATCATGTAGGCACAATCCCACTTCACAATGGTAGATAGAAGCTCTATCTAATAATTGTGCATAGCTCCTTTAGTGTAAGGTTATCACTAGAAAATGTGACTGCACTAGCTAAGAAAAGTGTGCTACACTTAGAAATTGCGATTGCGATTATACAAGATGCGATAATATTTTAGAAGCTTATTCATTTTATGTGGTCACAAAGCAAAATCTTTCATTGCCGAGAGTCGCCAAGATAACCTTCAAAGCACATGTTTCCATATGTTCTTCTTCGCTTGTGCAACCTTAGTACTCTAAAATAGTCTTCTCCTTGATGCTTTTACATAAGCTCCAAGCATGCCTCTAAAATTAAAGCTTCATGGCATCATGTTATGATAACTATGTATCGTAGTGCATTCTTACATTGCATCCTTGCACCAAAATCTTTGCCCAAAGAAAATTCCTTATATGAACAATACAACAATGAGTTTTTCAACTTGATTATTAAACTTCGAAATTAATCGAGCGATCTATATGCATTTGTAAAACTCATAAAGATACCTTTAAGAGATTCTTTCCCTCCAACCAATTCAACACTCAATAATATGACTAAGAATGACATTGATATGAAATGCAATTCCTATCATGACAATGCAATAATGTGACTGGAAAAGCCATGAAATATTCATAAATACTTGAGCTTGAAGATAACAATTAGAGAATGAGGACCAAGATGAAGTATGGCCAGTAACACAAGAGGCATTCCTATAATTTTCAAAGCATAACATGAGGAGTATAAAGCTTGAGGGTTCATGAGAAAAGAAACAATTTCTGAAACCCTAATGTATTCAATAGAATGAGAACCGGGATGAAACAAATGACAAGCATATGAAATGTGCCTTGTAATAATAAGCAACCATAATATTTGATGGAAACAAGGTCAATGAAAGATCTGATCAATTGAGACATAGAAATTCTTTCTTGGGATCTTGAAAAGCAGAGGGGGACCCAAAATTTGGGGGTTAAACTACAAATTTTGGGTGTTGTTCTAGTGGCCACAACAAATAGCAAGCCATTTTTAGAATCCAACATATTTGACTTAGTCACTTCAATAGATTGAGTCTAAAAATAATACAAGTGTTGAACTAGATATAATGGGTACCACTTAAGTTATATGAATAGTTATAGATATGCCATTCATCCATCCCAATGTTAGGTCATTTTAATAGTCCTTAAACACCACATCAAGAGCTCACACATGTTAGTCTTCAACAATGATATAGAGAACATGGAAGAGGGATTATTATATTCAGAATTTTAAAGTGAGTTTCTGGTGTTACTCCGCTACCAACGGGCCTGTTCAGTACCATGCTAGAGTCACTCAAGAAATCACAAGCATTGCTTCACTATCAGCAGGCTTGTTCAATACCTCGGCGAAGTTGTTTGCATCACTTCTCCACGCAGGAAGCCTTTATATTCCTTTATCCTTTGTTTAATTAGTATTATTTCACATACACTTTGGCATAATTTATTAAGGTATTCATTGTGCTAGGGTGGAAGAGGATGATCTGGATTTATGCAGGAATGAAAAAAAATATAAATACAAACATGCAGCAGAAATAACACTTCATTTCATTAATATCAAATAACTGAAATATGCTTACAGACATAATGGAAATAAAATAGCTAGGTCGATGGTAGCTTATCTCTGAGAAGAGATGTGGCAGCTACATGCCTCTGAATTGTGTTACAATGAGGCTCCAAGACCTATTTATGATTGAGAAACAATGGAAAACCCTAAAAATCCAAAAACCTAACCCTGGGAGATGAAGCACCAAAATTATGGGCCCCGTTTGGGTAAATTGGTACATCAACTTTCCGGGGACGTAAATTTGGCATATGATATTCGTTTGACAGGAAAAATACCTTGTTAGAAAGATATATCCGAGGAATACAACCTCGTTTTCCCAAAAAAAGTCATTTAGGGCCCCAAAATGGCTCCGGAAGTTCAGGACTTGAAAAATGCCAAAAATAATATATTGTGCTACAATTAAGGAAACTAAAAATTTGAAAGAAACAATGGTGGGGGTCAAAGTGGAATAGGCGGGTGGCCACCAATATCCACCTGGATAATTCCTCCCCCCCTTAGGAAGCATTGGTCCCCATTGCATTGAGTTCCTCCAAGAGATAAGGAAACTTCTGCTGAACTTGGTCCCTAGTGAGCCACTTGCCTTATTGCAGGAGTTGGCCAGCATTTGCAACCCGATACAACTGGATATTTTTCTATTGGGTGTTCTTTATCTATGTTTCCATGATCCGACCAGTTTTGGCTTGTTCCATGCAGTCTAGGTTTAACTTTGTTGGTGTGAGTTGTTCTGCCATGTCGGATGTGTCCAATAGAGGTGGAAAGTAGGGTTGAAGGTGGTCCACATTAAACACTAGGTGAATACCAAGGAATGGCGGAATACCAAACCCAAAGGCATTGTCACCTACCACCTTGGTGATGGTGTATGTCCCATCTTAGAGTGGGCAAAGCTTGTGGAGGACCCAACTGGGTGCTCCTTTTTAAAATGTAGCCAAACTTTGTTGCCCACCTAGAACTTGTATGGCACCCGATGTTGATCATGTTGTTGCTTGTACTTGGAATTGGATTTCTCCAATATGTCAAGGACCTATTGGATGCATTCAATAAATCTGGTTGCTTTATCATCCTTAGACAGTACATGTTTGGATTTTTTCTATGTGGTCACATGAGGTATGGCAACATCAGGCAGCGGCGTGCCTGGGGTCAGATCAATGGAGTGCTTGACCTGAAAGTGTAGAGGAACCTTTATGGGTGAGGAAAAAATGTCCTTGTATTCCTTCACATATTTGTCCATCTTTTGCTACTACGCGGGGAAGCCCTGTTTCGAGGTTGCAGCCACAATCTTCTTCTTGCGTTGTGGGTGAATCGTAATGAAAACAAATTTCCTGGTTTGGGAAATAATCTTACTCCATTTATTTTTAGTACTCAAAGAGATGGCGAAAGGTGGTACTACCTCTGGTATCCTGTACAACTTATTTCCCAAGGTAATAATAATAGAACGAGGCCTAGAATCATACACAGCATGTCACTTCCACAAGTATGATTGGCTTAATAATACATTATATACATCAAGAGGAGAAATCACATAGTACCTCATCCGTGAATGGCTTGATGTTGTACGGAAGGAGGCACTACTAGCAGATGCAGAGATATCTTCCTTGCTGAAGCCACCCGATGGTATACGGATGTGGGTGTGTTGTGGTCAGTAGGCTGAGCCGCTTCATGACCTCTGCTGAAATAAGATTCTTTTGGCTTCCGCTATCGACAAGGAATTGCAGTGGCCAACCCTTCACCCACATCTGGGAATGGAAGAGGTGCTCCCCCTCCTCTGAATCCTTGGGCTCCTCCCTCTAGAGCTTGGTGGTGGAAACGGTGGCACTAGGTTCCACATCAATGATTTTCTTTCCTTTTTTATTCCCCTTGTCCGGTTCTAACTCATAATCAGAACATGTATCTGATTCGGAACCATTCAGTTCGGCCACAAGCGACTGTTTGGCCTGAAACTCACTTTTGTTGTGAGTGGAGTTGTTATGAAATTCACACCACTTCCCCGTTTCCTTCTTTAGCTTTGTGGTTTTGTTCTGAGTCGCCCCACTTTGGCTTTGTCCCTTTTTTTGTGGTTCGGGGGCACCTTTCCCTAGCTTCAGATTTGAGAATCCAAAGTCTTGCTTCTTTTGCTTAAATTTCAGATCGATCTTGGTGGCATATCGATCTGTCGTGCCAAGCGATGTAATGTTTAGGAACTCCATTTCCTCCTGAATGTATTTGTGCAAACAACTGTGGTACTTGAGCACCAAATTTTTCTTTGATTATTTAATAACCAACTTAGTGTGCAGGGTGTTATCACCAAACTGGGACTAATTGGGTTGCTCAACAGTCAATTCAGTATAACTATTTCAAAACACTTAGGGTTGGAAGTTAGCCCTTCCAACCAGAGAGGTCTCTCTCAAGAAAATATATGGTATTCAATAAACAAAGGTTAAAATGAAGATGGCTAACTCTTAGATGTCTTTTAGATGATTTTTTGCAGGTGTATGATTAGTGAGGGCTACCATTGGGCATGGAGTCAACATGAAAACTCAATTACAAACAAGCATCATTCATGGAAGCTGAGGCACATGAGCTCTTACAAAAATAATTCTCACAGCAAACATAATTCATAAAGGAATTTTGAGCATAAGATTTATGAATTGCAATTAATTATGTATGATTAAGTTGAATTAACATTGAAAAGATAAAGGAGACAAACACACAAGAGCCCAATCAGAATATCAGGTCTAAACAAAGTCTTATGCAACTGTGTATTAGCTATGTGAAAGAAAATTATATGATAGCATAGTCATATATATCCATCAACCCCTATCTAACTCTAAAACTCTTCTATTTATAGAGTGAGGACTCATACAAATGGTTTTACACCTTTCTAGCTACAAATTCCTACCTCAAAGACCTATTTCAAATAGGATTACATCACTTGGAGACTTCCTAGGGATATTTTCTATTTCGTAGAGTTTGAATACAAAAAGGTCTCCTCTTTCAATAAATAGTTCAACAAATCCCTTTAATAACCCTTATGAAATGCAAACAACTAATTTTCTAAGTGTATTGGACTATTGATGTGTCATTATTCCATGTGGATGCTGAGCTGGACCTCTTCCAAGTCGAATTTTACAATTTTTACACAAATCTGGTTAGTGAAAATTCTGAAAAATAAACCTAAAAAAAGGAGTGCATAATTTGAAAACCCTAATTTATTTGCAAAAAATGAGAGATTTTTTTGTATATGAGCTTGTGCTAAAGTAAAACCTCCTTCATATTTCCAAAATTATTTTAATTTGGTCAGAAATTGAACTTGAAGTTGACTGCTAAAACAGCCATGTACAGGAAATTTCGCAGTGCCCATTCCGTAGCGAACTCCAAAATCTAACTTTTTCATAACCTTTGACCTTTCTGACTGTTAAAGGGTCTTCCTTAGGTAAAATAACGTAAACACATGCCTTCATTCACCCCTATCATGATATTTTTTTGGAAGTTTTACCTCAAAACATCCTACAGCAAGTTCGTAGCGAAAATCACTTCAAGCCTGGAGATCGCTACGAACTTGCCTAACTTTTCCAGATTTTGAAATTTTTACTCTTTATCTCCAAAAAACATGCTTACAGCTCTGTAACTGATTTGATAGAGTATCCTAAGAAAAAATTGGTCAAAAAGTGTGTCTTACCATCTTTGAAGGGGCAGCAGGGTCATCCACTACAATCATATTCAAACCCTTTTCTCTTCAATTACGCTTGCACCATCTCCATTGAACAAAATTGACATGTTGAGGTGTCAACAACCATGATCAGGTGGAAAAATTTCATGCTAGATTTCAAGTCCTTATATTATGAATTAGATGATGAGCTGTGTATTGGTGAGGTGGCAAAAATGGTTTGTTGGCAGCCATGTCATCCTTTTTCTAAGTGATATTCATCAATAGGTGTCCCAATGACACTCCTCAACTCTTTTTATGACTCATATGCTCTCTGAAATACATTAAATGCTTCAAAAATACCAAAACTTCAGCTCGCTGTAAAAACAGAGTTTTTAGGCAAGTTCGTAGCGAATTCTGACTGTTCTACACTGATTTCGGTATGAACTTGTGTAGAAGTGCCAAATTTACATTAAATGTCCAATTTCACTTATGAACAAGATATTTTTGAGATTTTTATTTGATATTGACAACTATCTCCTTAATGGTGACCTTTACGACCCCCACATATGTACATTTTTTGAAAATTAATGAACTTCATGATCTTATTTCACCCTAATGACCTAACCTAACAAACCTAAACCTAGTTTTTATCAAGGATAACAGTGGCTCCTGTTATCACTCTCCCAAACTTCCTAAGGTTGACAGTAGGATTTGAGAAAGGTAACCACAAACCAAACTTTAGGTCAGGTAGCTAGCTCTACCCGGACCAGAGAGGACTCTCTCTATGTCACTTTAAAGTCAAAGAGATGACTGGATATAATTTTTTAGGCTAGTTATGATGCTCAATAGATTAATATTTTTGTTTTTTTGGAGTTTTGCTGGATACGAATGACAGTTAGGAGACTAGGTCTAGGGTATTGATCTGATTTCAAAGGTTTAGTTGCAGAGTTAAGGGTGATTCCAGGTAGGTAAGCTAAGAAGCATGATTAATTTTTCATTTTGTATAGAGTGAAATGAGAGGGAATCATAATGAGAATTAAACTGAATTCATTCATCAGAAGAGCAAGACAATTTCATGAAAATCTTATGAAAAATAGAGCATGGAAAGCATGCTTTCTGTCAATAAGCTGATAAGACTTAGCATAAAGAAGCATATATGTGAAATATTAGTGACATAAAATTCAACACCATCAATTTACAGAGAAAAAAAATTCTCAAAGGCATACCACAAGAGTCTCAACACTATGTCTACAAGATTGTCCTTGATTTCATTAGCAAAAGCTTGTACAATAGCTCCACTGCAAATAAAAACTATCCAACCCAAAAAAATACAAAAGAGATTCTACTTATAGAAAATATAGATCATGACACCTCATCGGGTCGAAATCTCATCCAAAATGGATCATAAATGAAAATATGAGTCATTTCCTAGTTTCTAGGGAGGTTAGAAACCATTCCCTGAATTTTAGCTATAAATAGGAGTGTTTGTCCCTTACATTGATTACAAATTCCTTCATGATAGGAATACAAAAAAAAAAAACCCAATAACTCTAATGACAAGTCATAGCCTCAAATTTGTGACCATTTATGAGCTTGAAAAGTGTCCTGAGGGAATCCAATGGTGATCTGTGACAATTCTGACTTAAGGTTTTAAAAACAATTTGCAGAAGCGTAACATAACTTTGGAGGATATTTTGAGACACTTTGAGGAGTCCAAATCCACTTTTGAAAAAATGGTCAACTAGCCCTGTCTGTCTAGCTTCCATAACATCTTGAATTTTTCAAAATGGACCACACGAAGTCCTTCAAAAATCCATTCTCCTAGAGTCACTCAAAAGTGTAACAAAGGGTCCAAAAAGGAGGCAGAAACATGAAAAATAGGTGGTTTTTGAGATTTTTCTCCAAAATTATAGGTTGTCATGCCATGAGGGTTATTGATATATGATGTGCTAATACAAATACATCCATCCATGTAAATAAATCACCCTTTGTATGCCTCCAAAACAAAAAATCATAAGTGTCAGTTACCCTTCTACAATGAGAAATTTCCAGAATTCTGCCAAAAATCATGTAAAATACCAAAATTGCTCAAAAGCTTTAAAATTAGTTCTTTGACACCTGTAAGAGATAGGCTACACAACTAATGAAGCTTCAGTCAATAAATTTATTTTTTCCTTCTTCTTGAGCTTCATTTGTGCCTCTTTAAGCCTCCTTTTCACTTGTTTCGGCCTTATTTGAGAAATGGTATCCCTCATACGATAATGACTTGTCATGTGCCTTTGCAACTTGTTATCCTTTTTAGCCTTATTCAATAGCTTTTCCAGATGCTCTTTAACTCTTGATAGCCAAAGCTCTCTATCCTCATTGATCTCCATGGCAATGATCTCATCAAATGTCAACTCTTCAAATTGATGAATTTGATGTCTCTCTTGCTCCATTGCCATTTTAGGCCTCTTGTTCTTGGTCCTTTTGTATGTGTTTTAGCCTCCATATCTTGCATTTTGTCAACAACAACAATCCTCTTGCCTTTACCTCTGTTTCCCTCCATGTCCGATTTGTATTTACTTTGTAGCAGTTGATTCACTTGTAATTGAAAATTCTCCCGCTCAAGGAAAGTAATTCGGGATTGCGCAATGGAGAAGGCCTCTTTCAATTTTTCTATCTCTTTATATTTCTCTTTGATGATGTCTTCAGCTAATCTGACCTCCTCATACTCTGATACCTTAGGCTCCAATGCAACTGACTCATCTGTTGATGTAAGAGAGGTTGCTTCTCTATCTGACATTGCTCATCATGGGTGTCAAGTGTAAGAAAAATCCTTGTAGACTTAGGCACAAAAAAATGTCTCTTCCATCTCTCATATGTGTGAGAAAATCCCAAAACCCTAGGGGCATCTGAAATTTGAATAAGCATATTGTAAGAGCCAATCTTCATTTGTTGTGGTGATGATGAAATGGGCAAGACAAAAAGTGTTGTTGACAAAATCTCCAAGAAGTCTTCCCAGGTCATGTTTATGAAGGGCAAGTGATGCAACACAATGAGCTTGATTAGGCCATGATTAAATAGACTAGTATGATGATCTTCCCTTCTGCTCTGAATCTTCTCAACCATCTTAATCAATATCCTGTATAAATTATGAGGCAAATCAATTGTTTTGACTGTGGTAAAATGGATCAAAAGCCTGATGTGATACCTATATAGCCATGATAATATTCCTTCGCATGTAAAGTACTTCATTATGAACATCATAAGAGGAGCATACTTGTTTCTGATATTTTTGAAAGGAAAAATAAATTATGGATCATCTCTAGTATGAGGCTTGAGGAACTGCTTGTAGTTTTCAATGTATAGGTCCATACCCTTGAACCACTGCTCTCCATGAGAGGGGATACATGTAGCTGAAGAAATTAGGTCAGATGATAAGTTGATATCTATACCTGCAAGAGTGACCTTTCCCATATTGTAGCTAGTTGCAAAAAGGCTGGACAACTGAAGATGATACCCCCCTTCCATAAGCCTTTCACAAAATGTTAAACACTGAATTCTTTGAAAGCACATTCTGGCCAATGGTGAAGCATTAATATCATGCATGGTGAATGTATCAAGCCTGAGATGGTGCCCTCCTTTGAATATTTTCTTGTCACTTTCCATGGTGTTTGTCACTATAATGATGAAAACCCTAGGGTGTCAATGAAATGAGTGAATGAATGTAAACCTGGAAAATAGGATGTAGGAAGGTCTAATTTTGGTGGATAAATTGGAGGGTCTTGAAGCTGAGAAAAATTCTAGAAAAAATTGAGTAGGTAGTGTTGTATGTTAGCTTCAAGTTGAAGGAGGAATGAGAGAAAATGAATGGGTGGAAGGTGTCAAAATGTCTAAAACACAGGAAATTCCGAATTTTGACTCTGAGAATAACCTGTGTAATAGTAAGGTAAGTTTGTGGGGTGAAATAGCAGTGATGGGGTTGAGAAAAAATTCTGAAAAAGATTTAGTGGATAGGGTAGTGTCATGTCTCCACAATGAAGGTTGAATGAAGGCAAATGGAGGGGTATAGGGTAGTCAAAACCTCAAAACACAGTCATTTCCCAATTTTGACAGTGGGAAAAAACTAGTAAAGAATTGTTTTTTTATATTTGAAGGCCATGGAGCTTGATAAAAAAAATTGATAAAAATTCAGTGGGTAGGCTTACACATTAGCTCCACAGTGCAAGTGGAATGAGGTCAAATGGATAGGTTTAGGTCATTCAAAACCCTAAAACATAGTCACCTTATATTTTCATTGTTTTTACTGTGTAAAATAGTTTAGAATTAGGTTTTTGATGGTTTGGTTCATGTTATGGATGGTGATGTAGGTGATAGGCTTGTGATAATGGAGTATGGGGGATGTAGGTTTAGGGTTTATGTGATATGTTAGGGTTTAATCAAATGGTAGATTAGGGTTTTAACAACAACAAAAAAATGTATGTAAGGGTAGTGGACAGTGAACATCATGGTGACAGCAACAAATGGCATGAAAAGAGTTTTAAATATTTCAAAATAAATCTAACCAGGAGCATGGGAGGGTACCTTACCTTTGTATGAGGCCACACCAAAGAAATGAGCTCGAGCTTGAGAGTTTGGAGGATTTCGGGTTCAACAACACCGAAGACTTGTCACACACAGAAGTGTAACAAATGGAAAGTGTCACCATAGGAGCATAGCATTATGGTTGCCACACAAAAGATTAACAACGACCTTTTCTCTTCAACACAAAAAAGTAACAAAGTCTTTTCTTCACCATAGGAACGTAACAACATAGCCTGACAGTGACATATAAAACATAGAAGTGTAATACTTCCTTCCTTACACCACAGGAGTGTAACAATGACTTCCTATATACCACATAAACGTAACAAAAAGGATTTTATAATACACATAAGCATAACATTGGTGTTTTCTTCACTACAAAAACGTAACAACGTGGTTTTCTCCACCACAGAAATGTAACAACAATGTTTTCTTCACCATAGAAACGTAACACCAATGCTTTCAGAGGGTTGTGAGAGAATTTTGAGAGTATGGAGGGGTAATCAAAGTGGAGAAATGTTCCTCTCACAAATATGAAAGGGTAACAATGAAAAAATTAAGTTTGATTTTCCTTTTATAAGCTTTGATGACCCCTACCTTTTTTCATGACATTTACAATGAATTTTTAACCCTTTTTCACTTAAAAAGTGACTTTTTGATTCTTTAAGTGAGATGAGAGGACAGAGTTAACCTCTTTTGCATTCTTTGACACTTAAGGTGACCTTATTTTGAATTTTAATGAGACATTGAGACAAACTTTCTCATTTTCATGAGACAACAAGGTTGTTTTTAAAAACTTTGAAATATTTCACCTTTGGACTTTCACATTGGATAATGACTCTTCAAAACCAGATAAGATGTCTTTGAAGCTTGAAATGACTCTCTTTGCTTTCGATTGGGATAGTAGGTCAAAATGACCTCCCTTGGAACTCTGACAAGAAAAGGTGACTTTAAAGATCCTTTAAATGAGACAGTGAGACAGAGTTCTTCAATTTTTCATGAAACAGTGAGACAGGAATGAGATGTTTGAAACTTTTTTGAAACTTGAGCCATATGAAACAAGAGAGATGGCTTTATTTGAACTTCATAAACAAGCTAGATCTTTCATTATGGTTTTATGAATGGAATGGAGGGTTGTTTCTTTATGTTCAGTGAAAATTTGAAGATTTTTCCAAAGGAAGGGTTGAACCTAGACTTGACCTAAATGAAATGAAATGACATAACCCTATACCTCTTGAATGATGATGATGGATATGGTGACCTTGAAACTGATGATGGCGATGACCATAACAATGGTGATGATAAATGAAATGAATGAGCAGCATACATGGTCTAGACCTCTTCAGTGACCAAAATTATTTTTGAGAACTGGTTCGAAAAAGTAAAAATTTTGACCTATGACTTAATGGAAAACAACTGAAAGAGTCATTTGATCACTGACATACCTGGGCTAACATTGGCTCCAGCTAGGTATGGAAGCTACTTCAGGAGGTGTCGAGAACACCATAGATCAGGTTGCCTTACCATTGGGCGATGGATTCAAACTGGCCTTTGAAAAAATTTGACAAACTAGAAATGATGAACTAAATATGGAAATGACTTTCACTAAAAAAACATTGACTTGACTCTGACTTAACAACTAACTGGAAAATTTTTAACTTTTTGAAAGAAAACATGAGTTGTATTTAGAAGTCGCATGGCCTTCTCCTCGGGCTTAAAACTTCTGCAACAACTTCCTTTTTTTTTGGGACATAAAATTTAAAAGTATATGTACAATGACAATGAACTTCTTCTTCAATAATCAAGTTACATAGTGTTTGAGGAACCTACCATTGATTGGTCCTCCCAACACTTCTTTCCCATCAAGATCCTCTACTAAAAATGTTTTTCTTCCTCTGAGTGCAGTGATCTTGTAAGGTCCTTTCCAAATATTATCAAACTTTCCATGCTTACTCTTGTCTTCATTCCAGGCGTCCCAGCGAAGAACAACATCCCCAAGATTGAACTCATCCGCTTTGGTCTTCCTATCATAAATCTTTTTTATTTTATCATGAAGCTTTGAAGTATTGATGAAAAATTCATCTCTTAACTGTTGTAGATGGATCATTTGGTTGATTCTTCGTTGAATCTCATTAGGCTCAATGATCCAGATTTATGCAGGAACGTAACAGAATAAACATATAACCATAAATACAGAGATGCAGTAGAAATAACACTTCATTTCATTAATATCAAAGAACTGAAATTTGCTTACAGACAAAATGGAAATAAAAATAGCTAGGGCGCTGGTAGCTATCTCTGAGAAGAGATGTGGCGGCTAAAGGCCTCTGAACTGAGTTACAATGAGGCTCGAGGGCCTATTTATTATTTAGAAACAATGGGAAATCCTAAACAGCCAAAACCCTAACCCTAGGAGATGAAGCGCCAAAACTATGGGCCCTGTTTGGGTAAATTGGTGTTTCAACTTCTCAGGGACGTAACTTTGGCATACGATCTCCATTTGACGCGTACCATGCCTCGTTAGAAATATCTATCCGAGGACTACAAATTTTGAGTGAGAAACATGGGTCCATGGACCCATGTTGCTCCCCATTTTCCCAAAAAATGTCGTTTAGGGCCTCAAAATGGCTCTGAAAGTTCAAGACCTGAAAAACTGCTAAAAATAGTAAGTTGTGCTGAAACTAAAAAACTGAAAGAGACAATGGTTGGGCCCCAAGTGGAATAGGTGGGTGACCACCAATATCCACTTGGATCATTCCTCCCCCCTTAGGAATCAATGGTCCCCATTGCGTTAAGTTCCTCCATGAGATGAGGAAATTTCTGCTGAACTTGGTCCCTGGTGAACCACTTTCCTTGGTGTAGGAGTTGGACAACTTTGACAACCCGATACAGTTGGATCTTCTGTTGGCGAGTGTTCTTGATTTGCATGTCCATGATACAATCTGTGGTGGCCTGTTCCATCTAGTCTGGGTTTAACTCTGTTGGTGTGAGTTGTTCTGCAATGTCAGAGGTGTCCAATAAAGGTGGGAAGTAAGGAAGAAGGCGATCCACATTGAAGACTAGGTCCAGACCAAGGAATGGTGGAATACTGAGCTCGAAGGCATTGTTCCCTATAGCCTTGGTGATGGTGTACAGCCCGTATTGGAGTGAGCGAAGCTTGCAGTGGGGTCCAGTGAGGTGCTCCTTCTACAAATGTAGCCATACTTTGTCGCCCACCTGGAATTTGTGTGGCACTCGGTGTTGATCATGGTGTTGCTTGTACTTGGCATTGGCTCTATCCAATATATCATGAACCTGTTGGTGGATGTGTTGAATGTGCTCGATGAAGTTATTTGCTTTGTCAACTTTAGACTGGACATGAGCCGAATCGGCGTGAGTAGACGCAAATGGCATGGCTACGTCAATGGGACATAGTGGCTGGAATCCCAAGCCCACCTAAAAGGGGCTATGGCCGATCGAACTGTGGAGAGCCCGGTTATAATTTTGTTGTACATAGGGGAGGCTCTCTTCCCATGTGCATGGATTCTTAGAATTGTACATGTGCAGAATGTGTACAATCATTCTATTGACGACCTTTTTTTGGCCATCTGTTTGGGGATGGAAAGTTGTGGACTTGGTGAGCTTGGTGTCCAACATTGGCTAGAGGCTGGACCAAAATGTGTTGAGGAACCTGCTATCCCGATCTAATATGATAGACTATGGGATCCCAAGGTGCACCCACACTCGTTCAAAGAAGAGTTTAGCAGTGGCTTCTGCTGTGATATTCTTCTTGCAGGCCGCCATAATGGCCATCTTCGAGAATCTTTCGACGACCATGAACACACAGTAATTTCCATGCTTAGTAGAAGGTAGGCCCGACATGTAATCCATGGAGATGGATTCCCAAGGTCGACTAGGGGTAGGTAGCAGATTATATAGGCCTTGCTTCTTGATGGTCAGTTTGGAAATGGCACAAGCAATGCAGGATCTTATGTGCTTCCCAACATCCTTTCGAAGGTTCGGCCAATAGAAATACTTCTGCAGTACTGTTATTATTTTCTCGACCCCGAAATGCCCAACAACTCGACTGTAGTGTGCTTCCCATATCATCTTGGCACGCTTTCTTTAAGGAACACAAAGGTGTCCCAGGTGACATAAAAGTTCATCTTGGAGGTGAAAATTTGGAACTTGCAAACCCCCCAAGAGTGCCTTGTAAGTGTGGCCGAATTCTAGGTCACTCTCATAGAGAAGCAGCCAATCAGAAGTCTCGTGCCCACAAGAGTTGAGAACGGTGGTGAGAGCCACGATCGATGGTCGGCTGAGGCAGTCTGCAACATTATTGGTGCTACCCTTCTTGTACTTGATGTTAAAATGAAACTGTTGCAGATATGTGGACCACTTCTGATGGCGATCATTCTACAACTTCCCTTGTGTCTGTATGAACTGTAGGGGCTAGTGGTATGTGTGGATGATTGTTTCCTTCCCCAAAATGTAATGCTTCCATTATCGACAATATTGCACAATGGAATACATTTCTTTGTCATAAGTGGGATACTTGCGAACTGTGTCAGACAATGTCTCACTTTGATACGCCACTAGATGTCCCTGTTGAGTAAGAACTGCCCCAATAGCATAGTCAGAGGCATCTGTCTTGATCTCAAATGGCTGTTGCAAGTCTGATAATGTGAGCACTGGGGCAGAACAGAGGCGATTTTTCAATTCTGTGAACGCCTTCTATTGAGGTTCCGACCAAAATAATTTTTCTCTCTCTCCTCCCTTAGTGACTTGACTCAAGGGCCAAGTGATATGAGAGAATCCCAACACGAACCTACGGTAGAAATTAGCAAGACCCAGAAAGCTACGAAGCTCTGTTATACTGATTGGGGCTGTCCAATCCCAAATGACTTGGATCTTGGCTGGATCCACATGCACCCCCCTTTCATCAATAATGTATCCTATATATTGAACCTGGGTCATGCCAAAAGTGCACTTCTCCAAATTGGCACACAACTTGTGTTGCCGCAGTGTTTGGAGGACTTGTCGGATGTGGTGAAGGTGCTCTTCCCAAGTCTGGGTGAAGATCAGAATGTCATCCAAGTACACCACTACAAATGAGTTGGTGAATGGCCGCAAGATGTCATCCATCATCCTCATGAAGGTGGCGGGAGCATTCGTCAACCCGAAAGGCATGACCAGCCATTCGAAAAGGCCTTCCTTGGCTTTGAAGGCAATCTTCCACACATCAGAGGGTTCAATTGGTACCTGGTGATACCCAGACTTCAAGTCGATCTTGTTGAAATATTTTTCACCTTTGAGTTGGTCCAGAAGGTCATCAATCCGTGGGATTAGGTACCTATTCTGAACAGTGATCTTGTTCAGCGCCCGATAGTCAATACAGAGTCTCCACATCCCATCCTTCTTCTGTACCAACACGATCAGGCTCCCATAGGGCGATGAACTTAGTCGGATGTGACCTTTCTGCAGCAGCTCCTGAATTTGCCTCTTGATTTCATCGTTTTCCAAAACAGAGCGCCGATAGATCGGTCCATTGGGTAGTGGCACACCTGGGGTCAGATCAATCGGGTGCTTGACCTGACAGTGCAGAGGAACCCCTATGGGTGAGGTGAAGATGTCCCCGTACTCCTCCACAACCTTATCCATTTGTTGTTGTCATGCAGAGGAGCCCTGTCTGGAGGTCGTGGCCACGGTATTCTTCTTTCCCTGGGGGCATATCATCAGGAAAATGAATTTCCTGGTTTGGGAAATGAGCTTACTGCATTGTTTTGTAGTAACCAAAGAGATAGTGGCAGGAGGTGGTATCTCTGGTATCCTGTACAACTTATTTCCCAAAGTAACAATAACAGCGCAAGGCCAAGTCTCATACATAGCATGATTCTTCCACAAGTATGGTTGTCCTAATAATACATCAAAAACATAAATAGGAGCAACATCACATAATACCTCATCCATGAAGGGTTTGATGTTATAGGGAAGGCAGCACTGTTGGCTAACGCGGAGATCTCGTCCTTGGTGAAGCCACCCGATGGTGTATGGATGTGGGTGAGCTGTGGTCAGAAATCCCAACCGCTTCATGGCATCTGGTGAAATGAGGTTCTTTTGGCTCCCATTGTCGACAATGAACTGTACCAGGGAGCCCTTTACCCACATTTGGGAGTGGAAGAGACGTTCCTCCTCCTCTGGATCTTCCGGTTCCTCCTTCTGGATCTTTGTAGTGGCAACAGTGGCATTGGGCTTCGCATTAATAATCTGTTTCCCTTTGTCATTCCCCTTGTGAGGTTCTGATTCAAAGTTGGAGCATGCATCTGACTCAGAAGCCCTCATCTCGGCCACCAGCGACTGCTTGGCCCGAAACTCACTTATGTTGTGAGTGGAGCTCTTATGGAACTCACACCACTTTCCCGTGTCCTTCTTTGGCTTTGCGGTGTTGTTATTTGCTTGTGGCTTCGACAGGTTGTCTTGAGTCACCATGCCTTGGCTCTATCCTTTGTTCTGCAGTTTGGGAGCACCTTTCCCTTGCTTTTGATTCGTAGATCCAAAGTCTCGCTTCTTCTGTTTGAATTTCTGCTCAATCTTGGCAGCATAATGGTATGTCGTACCAAGCAAGGAGATGTCGAGGAACTCCATTTCCTCCTGAATGTATCTGTGCAAACAACTGCGATACTTTAGCACCAGATGTTTCTCTGAATCTTTGATACCCAACTTGGTGCGCTGGGTATGGAACAGATTCGTCAGCTCATGCACATCTTGATCCCTTTGTTGTCGTAGTGTGGTCCATTGTATGTACTTGTCCTCATAGCTCCCCACGAGATAGTATTGTTCCTTGATGGCGTCTCAAAAAGAATTCCAAGTGGGTACAACCGAGAACAGAGAGGGTTATGTCTCGTCCTTTTTCTCACAGTGGGTTTCCCACCAGTCCTTGACGTGGGGGGAAGTTTTGAGGAGTGAAAAAATAATCTTCTCCCTGTCGGAAAAGTCATGAACCGAGAAATATCCTTCTAATAGATTCAACCATATATCTACGACATCTGCATCTATTTGACCCTCAAATATGGGAATGTCAAAATTTACTTGTACCTTAAAAGGGAGTCGCACCTCGAGTGGGCTGGCCGAGATGCGGTGCGCCAGCGGTGGGTAGCCATTGAAGGATCACGGGCAAAGTTATCCATCATCGTGTTCCTTTGTTTTTTGAGGGCCTCTCGAGCAATATTTACAATGGATCTCTCTGCTCCCTCATCTTTCTTTTCATCCCCCATGGGCGTCAGGTTCAGGGTTTGCGAGGCGATCTTGCAAAGGTTCCACCCGGAGGATCGAGCCCTAACTCGCCTACCCAGGCCTCGTTGGGGACATGCGAAAAGAAGGATCGAGAAAAACGGGCAGCTTTGACTGATACCAACGATCGGTTATGCAAGAACGCCATGAGAATAAACATATAACCATAAATATAGAGATCGTGAAATAACACTTCATTTCATTAATATCAAGAAGCGAAATTTGCTTCTGAGACAGATAGATAAAACTAGCTAGGCTCTGGTAGCTATCTCGAGAAGAGATGTGGCGACTCTGGGAGCCTGAAGCGAGTTACAATGAGGCTCGAGGGCCTATTTATTATTTAGAAATAATGGGAAATCCTAAACAGCCAAAACCCTAACCCTAGGAGATGAAGCGCCAAAACTATGGGCCCCGTTTGGGTAAATTGGTGTTTCAACTTCTCAAGGACGTAACTTTGGCATACGATCTCCGTTTGACGCGTACCATACCTTGTTAGAAAGATCTATCCGAGGACTACAAATTTCGAGTGAGAAACATGGTGCACCCATGTTGCTCCCCGTTTTCCCAAAAAATGTCGTTTAGGGCCTCAAAACGGCTCCGGAAGTTCAGGACCTGAAAAACTGCTAAAAATAGTAAGTTGTGCCGAAACTGAAAAAATGAAAGAGACAATGGTGGGGCCCCAAGTGGAATAGGCGGGTGACCACCAATATCCACTTGGATCACTCAATGTCAATCTCTTGCAGAATTTTCATCACCAGTATAGCTAGAGAAGAAGGGAACACTGTGTCAACACCATAGACAAGCTGGAAAGGTGACATGTTGATTGATATCTTCGTGCTAACTCTATCCACCCATAGAGAATTGGTGAGATTCTTGTGCCAATTCCTCTTGTTTTATTGTAGCATATTTTTTATTATGTTCCCCAAATATTTATTTGACGATTCACAAAGCTTGTTGCCCTAAGGATAGTATGTTGTTGAATGACCAAGCCTAATGTGATACTTGTCACAAAAGTCAATCATCTTCTTGGACTTGAAATCGGTTGTGTTGTCAGTGATGATCTTGTGTGGACAGCCAAAACGAGACATAATATTATTCTCAAGAAACTGAATGATAACAGTATTGGTAGCTTGCCTTGTGGGGATGGCCTCAATCCATTTAGTGAAATAATTTTTGGTAGTGAGTATCCATTTGTGCTTATCTAATTATGGAGGATGAATCTCGCTAATGAAGTGAAGTCCCCACTGTTGGAATGGCACTTTCACTTCAATTGGTTTAAGAGGTAAAGGTAAGAGCTTTCTCTTTCCCTGAAATATTTGACATTCACGACAACTCATGATTGTTTTATAAACATCATAAAATAAGCTTGGCCAATAGAAGCCCACCCTCAAGATCTTATTAGCTATAGTCTTCCATTAAATATGACTGCCACATTCACCTTTGTGAAAATTTGTCATGATTGTTTCAACTTCTCCTTCAACCAAACAATTCAACAATACTCCACCTGGATCTTTCCAATATAAGACACCATTAAGAATGCAGTACTTAAGAGATTTTAACTTTGAAGATCTAGACTTTCTAATTGTAAATCCGGGAGGAGGATTCAAATTTTGCAAAACATGTACTATATCAACATACAAAGGCAATAGAGAGAAAATTTCAACTACCTTAGGCAATGTTTCAGCATCTTGTTCTTCAGATAATGCAGCAATAAAATTGATGTCCAAGGCATGAAGATTTGAATCCGCCATGAGCTTGGCCAGGCCTTGTCCTTCGATCATATTTGTGGGCTTGATCTCCAAATCATACTCTAACATGGCAGCGATCCATTTACCTCACCGCCCTTTAGGATCATTCTGTGTAAGCACATCTTTGACAACATCGTTTGGAACATATGCAAAGACATGAGAATGTAGAATGTAGACCCATAAATCCTTCAACGCTTTGACTAACACCAAGGCATGTTTCTCAATGATGTTATACTTCAAGGTTGTGTCTCTTATGGTTCTACTAAAGAAGGTGATGGTCTTCTCTGTGTTTTGATTTTTCTTTTGCATGAGGACATCAGCAAGAGTATGCTCCGAGGAAAATGAAAAAATGATAAAATCAAGTGTATAATCTGGACTAATAATGATAGGAGCATGAGATAAAGCCAACTTAAGTTGATTGAATGATTTCTTCACCTCTTCAGACCACTTTACTTCACTATATTTATTCATCGTGTCAGTAATCTGCCATAATTTTTCAGCAATATTGGGAACAAATCTTCTCAAAAAATTGATTTTTCCATTAAATCACTGAATTTCCTTTTTTCTCCTAGGATAGTCCAAGGTTTGAATTGCTTCAATCCTTGAAGGATCTATCCTAATTCCATCTTTTGATATGATATGGCTCAACAATTTACCTTCCTCCATGGCGAAAAGACTCTTCTTTGGGTTCAGCAATATCAAAAACTTTCTACATCTTTGGAAAAATGTTTTCAATTGCTGCAAGTGTTGCCCATATGTCTTGGAAAAAATAGTGATATCGTCAATATAAATGACAAAAAATACATCCTTTTCATTGGCGAAAGAAATTTCCATTGCTCGCTAAAAATCGGCCCCTACATTCTTCAATCCGAAAGGCATTTTTGGCGTACATGAATGTACCCCAAGGTGTTGTTAAGGATGTATTTTATTAATCATCTAGATGAACAATAATCTGATTATAATCGGAGTATCTGTCCAACAATGAAATTCTAGAAGATCCTTCTACCCTTTGCAGAATATGGTCCATCTTCGGTAGTGGGTAATTGTCCTTCAATGACACGTTGTTCAAATTTATGAAATCAATGCACAAGAAAATCTCTCTTGTCTTCTTCCTTACTGGAACTAGATTAGACATCCAATTTGAAAAGTGAAGAGGCACAATTATACCAGCAACGAATAATCTATTTACCTCTTTCTAGATAGATGGCAGCAACTTGGGATTCATTCTTCTTAGCTTCTGGTGGAAATTTTTCTGATCCGGCTTCAAGGGAATGGTATGTTGAATTATGCTCTTATCATAGACTTTCAAATAAGAATATTCCCAAGAAAATACATCAAAAAATTGAGACATAAGCGTTGCATATTTACCTTTCAATTATGCACTCAAATATTTTGAAATTTTTACCATTTTCGGCTTTTCCGGAGTGCCAAGATTGAGATCTTCCACTCCCACTTCTATCGGCAACATGGTCGGTTTGTGTGCAACATCATCTTGATCAAAAATCTCGTCCAAAGGTACCAAACCTCTTGGAATGGAGTTATCTTTCAGTTGAATCACTTGCATCTCTATTGCATGAATTTCTTGGTCATCTTCATAGCATTGGTTGTCCATTTGAGAATTTACAAACTCCTCTTCTATCTGCAAGAATTTGTTGATATGTTTATCATCTTGAAATACTTGCCAATATTGAACATTATCTGGGATAGCAGGGCGGTGTTTTACATTTATCTCATACTTCTTATTAGGATACAATGGAATTTTGAACATGTTGGCCAAAGTGGCTAGAGAATCAGCAATAACATTGTTGTCTCTTGGAATCAAAGATAAGGTGTACTCAGAAAATTCCTTGAGGATGTCTAGCACTGCATTTTGGTAATCTCACATTCTTGGATACTTGGCCTTGTTTTCCACTTTGACTTGCTTTATTACTAACTCAGAGTTTCCATATACAGAAATATTCTTTGCACCCACCTTCTTGAGAATTTTTAGACCGGCTATCAAAGCCTCATACTCAGCTTCATTGTTTGAACATTCAAAGTCCAGCTTGTAGGAGGAAATTCAAACATTGGGAGGGATGTTTAATGATTGATTTGCAAGGTTGTGAATCCACACTTCAATTCCAGCCCCTTCTTTTACCAAAGCTCCATCGAAGTCCATAGTCCACAAACTACTTTCCTCATCCGTAAACTGCAAATCAGATGGCTGAAATTTCCTTGTTGTTTGAGAGACCTATGTTGTATCAAAAAATTTTGATTCTTTTATTGTTCCATCATTTTTTTAAGGTGATGCACTAGGTTCCAAACCATTTGGCATTTTTTTACAAATTTCTACATTTTCCAATTCTAAAACAAAATTTGAAAATTCAGAATTTTCTGCAATTTCTTTAATCAAAACTTCGGAAGACGTTGAAAATTCATCATTGAACAAGATAAAGGACTCTAAATATTTATGAAAAACATGTATAGGATGGTTATTTAGCTTTTCCTTGTTGTTGATCATGTACTTCATCTTACTTTACTGGTATAGTTTCCTAAGTTGTCCAAAGATAGGAATGGTGGCATAAGAAAAATCAAGTTGTAAGGTACCTCTAAGCTTCACTCCCCATGACCGAGAAAGTAGCATTCCATATCTGGGTAGGATATCAGCCACAAAAATTTCCATGAGGACATTCTTGGTTGGGATTTTCTCTAATGACACAACTAGGTCCTTGACGGGGCCAAGACATTTCACCCTCCCTGAATCAAACGAGTAAAGATCATGATAAGGCCTTGTGATGTCGAGTCCTAATATGTCCATAATGGCCTTGGGCATGAGGTTTTGAGAGGCTCTAGAATAAAGCATGGCATTATGGAGGATAAAGTCATGGATTTTTAGGCTTAGATAAAATGGAGGGACTTCACTATATTCTAAATCACCATCAACAGCAGGACCAAAAAGAAGCTCAGGGTGATCATCACTCACATTAACCATGTCTGAAATTCGATCAAATTTAAGAAACTTAGGAAATTTAACTTTGTACTGATCATTCTTAACTATTTCAGTTAGAGGAATGGACACTTTCAACTTGGCAATTTCATTTTCAAGAGAAAAAAGAGTAGAATGTTGTTCTATCTCTTTCAATGGTACATCTTTCTTCTCGGGTTGATATTTGTGTGAAGAATATTTCTTATGTCCTCCTTATTGGACTTCTTTATCTTTCCTTTGACCGTTGGAAGAAGCTTCGTTGCCTTTAACATGATTAGGAACAGCAGGTCCCTTGTCTTTACTTTGATTCGGAGCAGCAGCTTCTTTGGGATGAGCATCTACATGAGTGTTCTGTTTTTTATGATTAGAGGTTATAGGAACATTCTTATTCCTCAAGCCATATTTTCTATGCACTTGAGAAATATCATTATGATATTTCCTCTAATAATATTTTGTGCGCACTAATAATATGTCATCATTTGACAATACAAATTTTTGATCATCAGGTGCACAAATTTCTGCAGAAAATTGATCTTCTTCAGTGAGGAAAATAGGTTGTTGGTTTTCCTCAAATAAGTGGTTCTCGCCGGAAATTTCTTCTTTTCCATCTTCATCAAGGCCTTCAGTACAATTCTGTTGAAATGGAGTGTGAATTTGTTGCTGACTTTGTGGATCTTGACCCCTATGTTTTCTTTTCTTGATCATGTATTGAGGCTGTTGATTTTGACCCCTGAAATTGGGATTTCTAATGGAGGGTTCAACTTGTCGATCATCAATGGAAATTTTATCCATCATATTCTCCATGGTCTTGATCAAGGTATCTAATTTTCCTTCATATGAAGTGGATGTTTCTTCTTTGATAGTGACTCTTTCTTCCGTGTTGATTTTAGACTTCTTAATGATCAAATTGGCTTCCATGCTCACTGCGCTTCTTTACATTTCTTCAAAATTTGATGGGTTTCTTTCCCTTATCTGACAGGCCATGTTGGGATCAAAACCATCAGGATAATGAAGTAAAGCAAGGCCTGGAGGAGGCTTAATATTCTCAGGAATTGAATCATATATTTTGTTGAATCTAGTTGTAAAGTCTTGGACAGACTCATTGGGATTCCTTTTCAAGGCATTATACTCAGCTAAGATCTATAATGGATTTTTCATCTCTTCTGATTTCGTCATAAACAAATCAATCAGCTATTTTGAGGTACCTCTTGAACCAGTTGTGAGTGAGCGAAACCATTTCTTTACCTCTCCAGAGAAACTTTGTGTAATGATGCTCATCTTGGCATTGTTGTTGTCGATCTCTTCAATATCTATGAAGTCAATTACTTTGGCAACATCTTGATAATTTGTAACCTCTGATGTTCTGTCGAAAAGAGGAAGCATCTAACCATAATTCTGAGGTACTAGAGTTAGCTGAAGCAGTAGGATTAGCGAAGAAAATATGGCCATGACTAATGGAGGAGGTGGTGGAGGTGTTGATGGAGTGAAAAATTGCAGAAGTAATGACAGAATGAAAGGAGGGATTGATGATGTAGCTATATAAGATGGTGAGATGACAGATGGAGAAAAAGGTTGTTGTTGAGACTAAAAATAGGCCTTCTCTAAAGTTTCTTGAAATTTGTCTGCCAAGCCCCTGAGTTTGTGAAAATTAGAGCAGACTTCACTATCGAATTTGGACTCAAAATATTCAAAAAATGGTAAAAAGGACTCGAAATCGAAAGGATAAAAGGTGGCTTCTGAAAGAAAAGTTTCAGACTTAGTTCTAAACAAATATTTTTTATATTCTCGACTATATAACAAATCTTCTGGAACAAATCTCGTAGGTAGATAATTTTATTTCACAAGTGGAGGAATAGCTCTTCCAACCTTCTGAGACTTGGTTTTATGTTTTCTAAAAATAATCTCAGGATCATACACAATTGGTGAGGGATTTGGGTCTGGATTTGAACTGGTATGTCTTTTAGGATCCAACTTAAGATATGAATTTTGGACTTTGGCTTAGATTTTGGAACTCAACCTATTTTCAATGCTAGAACTTGTCACCTACAAGTGTAACTTTTAGAATATTAAATAAATACTCCCATGTAATGTTTAGCAATCGCTCCCTGGAAACGGCGCCAAGAATGTGATCGCTCTCCCCAACTTCCTAAGGCTGACAGTAGTATTGGAGAAAGGTAACCACAAACCAAACTTTAATTCAGGTAGCTAGCCCTACTCGGACCAGAGAGGGCTCTCTCTATGTCACTTTGCAGTCAAAGGGATTACTAGATATAATGTTTTAGGCTATTTATGATGCTCAATAGATTAAGTTTTTTTTTTTGTGAGGATTTTTTTTGGATAGGAATGACAGTTAGGAGACTAGGTCTAGATATTGATATTATTTCAAAGGTTTAGTTGCAAAGGTAAGTGTGAGGCCAGGTAGGTAATATAATAATCATGATTAATTTTTCATTGTATATAGAGTGAAATGAGAGGGAATTATAATGAGCATTAAACTGAATTCATTCATCAAAACAACAAGACAATTTCATGAAAATCTTATGAAAAATAGAGAACGGAAAGCATGTTTTCTTTCAATAAACTGATAAGACTTAGCATAAAGAAGCATATATGTGAAATATGAGTAACATAAAATTCAACATCATGAGTTTACAGAGAAAAAAAAATGATAAAAGGCATACCACAGGAGTCTCAACACTATGTCTGCAACAATGTCCTTGATTTCATTAGCAAAATATTGTACAATAGCTCCACTAGAAATAAAAACTATAAAAACCAACAAAAGACAAAAGAGAGTATACTTAGAGAAAATATAGACCATGACACCTCATCAGGTCGAAATTCCATCCAAGATGGATCATAAATGCAAAAGATGAGTCATTTCCTAATTTCTATGGAGGTTAGAAACCATTCCCTAAATTTTAGCTATATCCTAAGAGTGTTTGTCCCTTACATTGATTATAAATTCATCCATGGTATGAATCCAAAAACAACCCAATAACTCTAATGAGAACTCATATTCTCGAATTTGTGACCATTTCTGAGCTTGACAAGTGTCGTGAGGGAATCCAATGCTGATCTGTGATAATTCTAACTGAATATTTTAAAAGAAATTTGTAGAATCGTAATAGAACTTTGGAGGCACTTTTGAGGCACTTTGATAAGTCCAAATCCACTTTTGAAAAAACATTCAACTAGCCCTATGTGTCTAGTTTCCAAAACATCTAGAATTTTTCAAAATGGACCATGGGAAGGCCTTCAAAAATCCATTCTCCCGTAGTCGCTCAAAAGGGTAACAAAGGGTCCAAAAAGGAGGCAGAAACATGAAAAATAGGTGGTTTTTTAGATTTTTCTCCCAAGTTGAAGCTTTCCATGCCATGAGGATTAATGATCTATGATGTACTAATCAAAATACATCCATAGATGTAAATAAATCACCATTTGGATGCCTCCAAAACAAAAAATCATAAGTGTTTGTTACTCTTCTGCAATGAGAAATTTCCAGAATTCTGCCAAAAATCATATAAAATACCAAAATTTCTCAAAATCTTTCAAAATTGGTTCTTTCACACTTGTAAGAGATAGGCTACACAACTAATGAAGCTTCAGCCAATAAATCCAAGTTGTCCTTCTCCTTGAACTTCATTTGTGCCTCTTTAAGCCTCTTTTTCACTTGTTTCAACCTTATTTGAGAAATGGCATCCCTGGTACGATAATGACTTGTCATGTGCCTTTGCAGCTTGTTATACTTTTTAGCCTTCTTCAATAGCTTCTCCAAATTCTCATTAACTCTTGATAGCCAAATCTCTCTATCCTCATTGATCTCCATGGAAATGAGCTCATCAAATGTCAACTCTTCAGATTGATGAATTTGTTGTCTCTCTCACTCCAATGCCTTTTTAGGCCTCTTGTTCTTGGTATTTTTGTATGTGTTTCAGCCTACATCTCCTGCATTTGGTTAAAAACAAAAATCCTCTTTCCTTTACCTATGTTTTCCTCCATGTCTGATTTGTATTTACTTTGTAGGATTTGATTAACTTGCAATTGAAAATTTCCGCGCTCAAGGAAATTAATTCGGGATTGGGCAATGGAGAAGGCATATTTCAATTATTCTATCTCTTTATCTTTCTCTTTAATGATGTCTTCAGCTGATATGACCTCCCTATGCTCTGATACCTCGGGCTCCAATGGCACTGACTCAACATGCTCATGCAAGAGAGGTTTCTCCTTTATCTGACATTGCTCATCATGGGTGCCAAGTGTAAGAAAACTCCTGGTAGAATTAGGCACAAAAACCTGTCTCTTCCCTATCTCATAGGTGTGAGAAAATCCCACAACACTAGGGAAATCTGAAAGCTGAATAGGCATGCTAGAATATCCAATCTCCATTGGCCATGGTGATGATGTAATAGGCAAGACAGGAAGTGTTGCTAACAACCTCTCCAAGAATTATTCCTAGGTCATGTTTATGGAGGACAAGTGATGCAACACAATGAGCTTGATTAGGCCATGATGAAAGATACTAGTATGATTATCTTCCCTTATTATCTGAACCTTCTCAACAATCTTAATCAAGCTCCTGTATAAGTAATGAAGCAAATCAAGTGTTTTGACTCTGGTAAAATGCATCAAAAGCCTGATGTGATACCTATATAGCCTGGAGAATATTCCTTCGCATGTAAAGTACTTCATTATGAACATCATCAGAGGATCATACTTGTTTCTGAGATTTTTTAAAGGAAAAATAAATTATGGATCATCTCTAGCTTGAGGCTTGAGGAACTGCTTGTAGTTTTCAATGTCTAGGTCCATACCCTTGAACCACTACTCTCCATGAGGTGGGATACCTGTAGCTGAAGAAATTAGGTCATATGATAAGCTGATCTCCATACCTGCAAGAGTGACCTTTCCCATATTGTAGTTGGTTGCAAAAATGTTGGACAACTGAAGATGATACCCCCCTTCCATAAGCCTTTCACAAAATGTTAAACACTGATATCTTTGAAAGCACCTTATGGCCAATGGTGGAGCATTAATCTCATGCATGGTGAATGGATCAAGCCTAATATGGTACCCTCCTTTGAAGCTCTTCTTGTCACTTTCCATGGTTTTTTTCATTGGAATGATGAAAACCCTAGGGTGTCAATGAAATGAGTGAATGAATGGAAATCTAGAAAACAAGGTCCAGGAAGGTGTGAATTTCGTGGATTAAATGGAGGGCCTTGAAGCTGAGAAAAATTCTAGAAAAAATTGAGTAGGTAGTGTTGTATGTTAGCTTCAAGTTGAAGGTGGAATGAGAGAAAATTAATGGGTGGAACGTGTCAAAATGTCTAAAACACGGGAAATTCCCAATTTTGACTGTGAGAATAGCCTGTGTGATAGTAGGGTAAGTTTGTGAGGTGAAATAGGGGTGATGGGGTTGAGAAAAAATTCTAAAAAAAAATCAATGGATAGGGTAGTGTCTTGTATCCACAATGAAGGTGGAATGAAGGAAAATGGAGGGGTATAGGGTAGTCAAAACCTCACAACACAGTCATTTCCCAATTTTGACTATGGGAAAAAACTAGTGAAGAAGTGTTTTTGATATTTGAGGGCCCTAGAGCTTGATAAAAAAATTGATAAAATTTCAGTGGTTAGGCTAACACCTTATCTCGACAGTGCAATTAGAATGAGGTCAAATGGATAGGTTTAGGTCATTCAAAACCCTAAAACAAAATCACCTTATATTTTCATTGTTTTTACTGTGTAAAATAGTTTAGAATTAGGGTTTTGATGGTTTGATTCATGTTATGGATGGTGATGTAGGTGATAGGAATTTGATAATGAGTATGGGGGATGTAGGTCTAAGTTTTATGTGATAGGTTAGGGTTTAATAAAATGGTATATTAGGTTTTTAACAAAAATAAAAATAAAAATGTATGTATGGACAAAGGACAACGAACATCATGGTGACAACAAAAAATGACATGAAAATAGTTTTAAATCTTTCAAAATAAATCTAACCATGAGCATGGGAGGGTAGCTTACCTTTGTATGAGGCCACACCAAATAAATGAGCTCGAGCTTGAGATTTTGGAGGATTTCGGGCTTCAATAACACCAGATACTTGTCACACACAGAAACGTAACAACTGGAAAGTGTCACCATAGGAGCGTAACATTATGGTTGTCACACAGAAGCATAACAGTTACATTTTCTCTTCAACACAAAAACGTAACAAAGTATTTTCTTCACCACGTGAATGTAACAACGTAGCCCGACAGTGACATACAAAACCCAAAAGTGTAACACTTCCTTCCTTACACCACAGGAGCATAACAACGACTTCCTCTATACCACAGAAACGTAACAACAAGGATTTTCTAATACACAGAAGTGTAACACTAGTGTTTTCTTCACTACAGAAATGTAACAACGTGGTTTTCTTCACCACAGAAATGTAACAACATTGTTTTATTCACCACATAAGCGTAACACCGGTGTTTTCTGAGGGTTGTGAGAGAATTTTGAGAGTATGGAGGGCTAATCAAAGTGGAGAAATGTTGCTCTCACAAATATGAAAGGGTAACAATGAACAAATGAAGTTTTATTTGCCTTTTATAAGATTTGATGACCCTTACCTTTTGTCGTGACATTTACAATGACTTTTTAACCCTTTTGCACTTGAAAAGTGACTTTTTTCTTCTTTAAGTGAGATGAGAGGACAAAGCTTTTGCATTCTTTGACACTTGAGGTGACCTTATTTGGAATTTTAAATGAGACATTGAGACAAAACTTCTCCTTTTCATGAGAGAGCAAGATTGTTTTTAAAAACTCTGAAATCTTTCACATTGGATAGTGACTCTTCAAAACCAGATAAGATGTCTTTGAAGCTTGAAATGACTCTCTTTGATTTTGATTGGGACAGTAGGTAAAAAATACCTCCCTTGTAACTTTGACAGTCAATGGTGACTTTAAAGATCCTTTAAATGAGACAATGAGATAGAGTTCTTCAATTTTTCATGAAACAGTGAAACATGGATGAGATGTTTGAAACTTTTTTGAAACTAGAGCCATATGAAACAAGAGAGATGGCTTTATTTTAACTTCATAAACAAGCTATCTCCTTCATTAGGGTTTTATGAATGAAATTGAGGGTTTCTTCCTTATGTTCAGTGAAAATTTGAATATTTTTCCAAAGGAAGGGTTGAACCTAGACTTGACCTAAATGAAATGACATAACCCTAGACCTCTTGAATGATGATGATGGAGATGGTGACCTTGAAACTAATCATGGCGATGACCTTTACAATGGTGATGATAAATGAAATGAAGGAGAAACATACATGGTTTACACCTCTTCAGTAACCAAAATTATTCATGAGAACTAGTTCGAAAAGTAAAAATTTTGACCTATGACTTGATGGAAAAAAACGGAAAGATGCATTTGATCACTAACATACCTAGGCTAAGAGCTCTAATGGGGATGATACACCCTTGTGGTGCAGCAAAGAACCAGCAGCTCCAGTGCCTTATTGAAAACTGAAAATTATGAACTTGATGAAATCTTATTCAAGCTTTTATGGCCTTCTCCTCAGGCTCAAACTTGTTGAAAACTACAATCCAAGATGAAAACTAAATTTGTACATGCTAAAAAGATGCTCGGATTAATTGAGATTATTCACACACACACACACCTACCTACCCTACACTGATGAGAAACTACTGCATCAGATGACACAAAAATTCCAGTGAATCCAATCAAGTAGCTGCTGAAATAAATGGATTGCTTGAATATGCACCAACAAAATTGAAACTGGAAAGTATAATGTCAATCGAAAATGGACCTATTTCTCACAGTGAATACATGGCTGAAAAAAATCTCCATATAGTCTGCTACATGATCAATAAAGATATGATATTTTTTATGAATATTTTCAAAATCTTGAGCAAAGCAATCCTCATAGTTGAACACTTCACACTTATTTTCCATGTCATCATATACTTTCATATGTGTGTCATCGGATCTATTTTTAAAACAAAACATTTATCCACCTTGATGTCAAAAGACAATAGCTCATATGCTTGTTTTGGCTAGAAAAAAAATTCAACAAGATGCATATGATCTTGAAAATGATAAGACTGAATTTGAGCTTCAACATCTTCAATATTGTTTTCAAGATCACGAGCCAATTCATCTAAAAATCTGATCTTATTTTCAAGATTTCCTTTATGTGACTTTCAATAAAAAGACAGTGATGAAGAAAATTTATCATAGCATCATTTTGTGAACTCCTGAATGGAAAGAGAGCCTGCCAGAAACTATGGCTTCTCCATCCATGTTTCCAAGAAAATAAACCATAAAAATGAAAATGATTTAATAGATCTAATAGGTAACCTTTCCACCCAGTTTTAACACTTTCCTTGGAATGAATCATATAAAACCCTACTGAATACATATTCTTGTTTGACTCTAAGGAGCTTATTAAAGTCACAAAAATTTGATACATGCTCTAAATTCAAGCTTAAATCTTCTCCATCAAAATTAGGGCCAATACTTGAAAGATATGCATCCTTGGGAAAAAGATTTGGAAATCCATAATTTTTTGCAAAGTCCACACATGCATACCTTGAATAAATTGTAGTTGCATATAAGTCTCTCATTTCCCAGTAGTGTTACCATGAAGCTATGAATTTCTGAATTCTTCAAGAATGGAGTCGCGAAGGTAGAAGTACATCCTTCAAATTGTTTGATCTCCTGCTACCTTCAAGAGCTCAGTTCCTTTGAAAATAATCATCCACGATGATATGACTTTCACTCTTCAGACAGATGCAACAAAAAATTTTCACCAAATTGGGACTAATTGGGCTACTCAACAATCAATTCAACGTAACTATTTCATACCACTTAGGGTTGGAAGTTAGTGCTTCCAACCAGAGAGGGCTCTCTCAAGAAAAGATATGATATTCAATAAAAAAAGCTTAAAATGAAGATGAATAACTCTTAGATGTCTTTTAGATGTTTTTTTGCAGGTGGATGATCAATGAGGGCTACCATTGGGCACGGAATCAGCATGAAAACTCAATTACAAACAAGCATCATTCAGTGAAGCTGAGGCACATGAGCTCTTACAAAAATAATTCTGACAGCAAACATAATGTATAAAGGAATTTGGAGCGTAAGGTTTATGAATTCAAAGTAATTATGTATGAGTAAGCTGAATTAACATTCAATAGATAAAGGATACAAACACATAAGAGCCCAATCATAATCTCAGGTCTAAACAAAGTCTTCTGCAACTGTGTATTAGTTGTGTGAAAGACAATTACATGATAGCATAGTCATCTACATCCATCAACCCCTCTCTAACTCTAAAACTCCACTATTTATAGAGTGAGGACTCATACAAATGGTTTTCTACCTTGCTAGCTTAGAATTCCTACCTCAGAGAACTATTTCAAAAAGGATTACATCAATTGGAGACTTCCTAGGGATATTTTCTGTTTGGCAAAGTTTGAATACAAAAAGGATTCTTCTTTAATTAAACAGTTCAACAAATCCCTTTAATAACCCTTATCAAATGAAAACAACTAATTTTATGAGTGTACTAGACTGTTGATGTGTCATTATGCTACGTGAATGTCGAGTTGGACCTCTTCCAAGTCGAATTTTACAATTCTTACACAAATCTGGTTAGTGAAAATTCTGAAAAATAGGCCTCAAAGATGAGTGTATAATTTCCAAACCCTGATGGCTTTGCAAAAAATGAGAGATTTTTTTGTATATGGGATTGTTCTAAAGAAAAACCTCCTCCTGATTTCGAAAATTGTTTTTCATTTGGTCATAAATTGAACTTGAAGTTGATTTCTAAAACAGTGATGTACAGGAAATTTTGTAGTGCTCATTCCATAGCGAACTCCAAAATATAAATTTTGCATAACCTTTGACATTTCTGACTATTTAAGGGTCTTCCTTAGGTAAAATAAGGTAAACACATGCCTTCATTCACCCCTTTCAAGATATTTTTTTGGAAGTTTTACCTCAAAAAATTATACAGGGATTTCGTTGAGAAAACTCAGCTTCAAGCCTAGAGTTCGCTACGAACTTGCCTAACTTTTCCAAATTTCCAAATTTTTACTCTTTATCTCCAAAAAAACATGCTTAAAGCTTTGTAATTGATTTGATAGAGTATCCTAAGAAAAAATTGATCAAAATGTGTGTCTTACCATCTTTCAAGGGGCAGCAGGGTCATCCACTACAATCATCTTCAAACACTTTTTTCTTCAATTCTACTTGCACCATCTCCATTGAACCAAACTAACATGTTGAGGTGTCAACAACCATGATTAGGTGGAAAAATATCATGCTAGATTTTAGGTTGTTATATTCTGAATTTGAAGATGAGATGTGTATTGGTGAGGTGGTGAAAATGGTGTGTTGGTAGCCATGTCATCCTTTTTCTAAGTGATCTTCATCAACAGGTGTCCCAATGACACTCCTCAACTATTTTGATGACTAATCTGCTCTTTGAAATACATTAAATGCTTCAAAATTACCAAAAATTCAGCTCGTTGTAAAAACCGATTTTTTAGGCAAGTTCATAGCGAATTCTGACTGTTTTACACTGATTTCACTACGAACTTGTGTAGAAGTGCTCAATTTACATGAAATGGCCAATTTCACTTATGCATAAGATACTTTTGGGATTTTTATTTGAAATTGACACCTATATCCTTAATGATGACCTTTAAGACCCCCACCTATGTACATTTTTTGAAAATTAATGAACTTCCTGACCTTATTTCACCCTAATGATCTAGCCTAACTTACCTAAGACCAACCTAGACAAACCTAGTTTTTATCAAGGATAACACAGGGTATGCAAAAAATTCAACAGCTCATGCACATCTTGATCCCTTTTTTGTCGCAGCATGGTCCATTGGATGTACTTGTCCTCATAGCTCCCCACGGGGTAATATTCTTCCTTGATGCAATATCAGAATGAATTCCAAGTGGGTGCAGCTGAGACTAGATAGGGTTCCCTCTCATCCTTTTGCTCACAGTAGGTTTCCCACCAGTCTTTGACATGGGGGGTGGCTTTGAGGAGTGAAAAAGTAATCTTTTCTCAGTCAGAGAAATCAAGGACTGAGAAATACCCTTCCAGCAAATTCAGCCATCTATCTATGGCGTATGCATCTATCTGGCCTTCAAATACAAGAATGTCGAATTTTACTTGTACATTGAAAGGAGTGGCGCCTTTAGAGTGGCTATTGGATGTAGATGCGCAGCCGGTGGGCAGCCGTTGAAGGATCTGGGAAAAGTTATCCATCATCTCGTTCCTTCATTTTTTGAGGTCCTCCTCGGGAAATATTTTTATAGGATCCCTTTCTCCCTCGTCTTTCTTTTCTTGCCCCATGGGTGGTCGTCGAGGTTTGCGAGGCTGAACTTGTAAAGGTTCAACCAGATTGAGACCTAACTCCTTATACCCCGACCTCATTGGGGACATGCAAATAAAAACAGAGAAAGAGCAGACTACTTTGATACCATTGATCTGGATTTATGCAGGAACACAACAGAATATAAATACAAAGATGCAGTCAAAACAATGACTTCATTTCATTAATATCAAATAACTAAAATATGCTTACAGACATAATGGAAACAAAATAGCTAGGGATTTGGTAGTTTATCTCTTAGAAGAGATCTGGCAGTTATAGGCCTTTGAACTGTGTTACAATGAGGCTTCAAGAACTATTTATGATTAAGAAACAATGGAAAACCCTAAACATCCAAAAACTTAACCCTAGGAGATGAAGCGCAAAAACTATGGGCCCTGTTTGGGTAAATTGGTACATCAACTTTTTGGGGACGTAACTTGGCATCCGATCTCTGTTTGACACGCACAATACCTCATTAGAAATACCTATTTGAGGACTACAACTTTCGAGTGACCAAAATTGGTCAAAGGCCATTGTTGGTCCTTGTTTTACCAAAAAACGTCGTTTAGGGCCTCAAAACGGCTCTGGAAGTTCAGGACCCAAAACATTGCCAAAAATAGTAAATTGTGCTACAATTAGGGAAACTAAAAAACTGAAAGAAACAATGTGGGGTTCCAAGTGGAATAAGCGGGTGGCCACCAATATCCACCTGGATCAAACCCCAACTTATTTTATGAACAAGAGAGGTTGTTTCTTTTTTAACAAAAATTGAAAGATTTTATGAGTTAAGTGTGTCCTCGTGCCATATTTCTACATCACGTTTCCAACCGACAAGTGGATAATGAACACATAATGAAATATAAGGACTATAACAAAAAAAAATTCAAGTTAAAGATATAGGTCTTATGAAATGATTAGAGTTCCCCACTAGTATCCAATCGTATTTTCCTTGTTAATAGACATGACTCATGTTATAAATATAAGGGACAAAGCTTCAATACCAGTATCTAAAAGAGGTTTCCTCTTGGAGTGACCACAACAACCAAATACAAGCATGCATGGGATTCCAACATTCCTAACAAGGTAAGTGAATTAGATAAATGGAGATAATGGAAGGCATTCATGGATCATTTGTAAATATACTTACAAAAAACATGCATATGACAATGATAAATAAGAAGAAAGATGTAGAATGCAAGGGAATGAATGTTGGATGAAAATAAAATATGTCATGCAATGTAATTATGCTTCAAATGCATCAAAAATGTATGGAACATGATGTGCAACTAGAAAAAAATACAATGTAATAAAACAAGCCAAATGCAACTAGAATATGTGTTATGCTTATGTAGACAATGCGAAAGAGTACAAATACTCTATTAAACAAATTAACTACATCTAAACCCTAATCCAATTGAAGAAAAGAGATTGGGCTCATGTGAAATATGATTTCTAATGAAGCCAATTAAGTTGTTCTCAACCTTCAAACACAAGGATATAAGCAGTTAGTACCAACATAAAATAATGTGCAAAGACAATAATATTTGCTTGTATAGCTTGCACATGAGACTGAATGTCACCTCTACAAGTAAGAAAGTTATTAAAAAAAGAACGTTTTAGCCAAGTCGTAACTCTATCCTGATATATATTATGATAAACATGAGCATCTTGAAGTTCCCTCATGAGTGTGCATCCTTTTGCATCTTCATTCATAGAAAGTACAATATAAAATGTTGAGATTTAACAAGATGATGATCCTAGTGATAATCAAGCACCTTCACTAGGTGGGGCCCGTAGGCTATTTTTAGGTGTGTCTATTTTTAGAATGGTGAGCATATTCTAAAATTAGCAGGAGACTAATTTTATATGGTTGAGAAAATTATATTTTTAGATGAGTTGCTATTTTTAGATGCATGGGCGAAATCTATTTATAGATCACGTGTCTAAAAATAGAATGCATGTCGATTATTATTAGCCCTTAATAATAATCATACAATAAATAATAACTTATTCTCTTGAATCACTTGATTTCAGTTAACTGATGTGGAAAACCAGTTGATTGAAGGAATTACGAGTTCCAAGGTTGGTTGGTGGGACATGCACAGTGGACTTTGTTGTAACTGAGTGTGACAAAGTTGTAACAGAGTTGGAAGAGTAATTATGTGAGTTTTTATTTAGTTTAACTCAGTTAAGTGAGTTAAACTCAGTTGTGCTAGTTGTAACTCATGATACACTAGTGAGAGATCAGTGAATTAATTATTTAATTAATTCATAAGTAGTGTCTCACATGCAACTAAAGAAATACAACTGTTAACTACTTGCATGTCAGATTCAGTGGAGACTCAGTGGAGAGATAGGTGAAAGGGTCTGGTTGACTATTAGTTGTGACTATAGTGATGCATTCAATGCATCTACACACACATTGGAGATTCCAATGAGGATTGCACAGTCAAGGCAAGGCAAGATTGAATTCATTTAGGGATCTTCATCATCAGGGACTGTGTAGTGGAGGCAGGTTGTTAGGAGGCAGTAAATTGGTGCATGTGTGAACCAATTTTTGTATAAGAGTGTGAGACAATTGTATATTTCACTGAGAGCTCTTGGAGCTAGATTTTTGTATGATATTGTTTCATGATCCATGATATACATAATATATGATATTTGGGGTTTTTAGCTTTAAGCTTTCCCTATAGAAACATCTTGTTATGTGCGATTGATTTTTCTTCATGTGTTTGCAATTGGTGAATAAATTTCCACAAAGAACTAAGTAGAAGGATTATGTATTTAACAATGGCATAATTGTTAGATCAGGAGAGTCTGATAATACATCATAGTATTGTATTTTAAATTTCTACATGGTATCGAAGCAGTGTTAATCAGAGAAGATTACAATATTGAAGCAGTGTTGAGTATTTTTTGGTGGAATAATTTGAATTTGCTGCAAGAATTTCTTGGTGCGAAAGTTGAGTAAACATCGAAATGGATTTCAATGGTTTGTGGTTAAAGTATGCACTCAAGGGAATCTTGAACTACATTGCATGGAAGGATAGGATGGAGGCGGTGCTTGAAGATAATGGCTTGAAGGACTTCATTGACAGTGATGTTCCTAAGCCCACTTCGACGGATGCTGCATTACATGACGCCTGGAAAAAGAAAGTAGCACAGATGAGAAGGATTTTGTTGGAAGGTGTGAGAGACCATATTGTCTCAAGACTTCATGGGAAAGCCACTCCATTTGCAATGTGGAAGGCTTTGACAGTTCTTTTCCAAAGCAATAGTGACCATAGGAAAGTGGCGTTGAAGGATAAACTCAAAAAAATCAAAATGGAAAAGGGCGACAATATTCCTAAGTACCTCACAAAGTTTGTCCAATGTCAGAATGAACTGGGGAGTGTGAGAATCATGGTTGTTGATGATTATTTGGTGAGTTTGGCTCTCTTGGGACTTCCTAAGAGTTGGCACAGTTATCAAGACTCTGTCAACGGACGGGAAAAACTATCGGATTGGTAATTACTATGGTCAGATCTAGTGCAGGAGGAGTTCAGGTGGAACACCAGGGATAGCTCTTCATCAAAAAACCATGATGAAGAGGGTTGTGCTTGGCTACCAAAGCAAGGAAATGGAAGGGGAAGAAATTCCACTCAAAATCTAAGGCTAAAAGTAGGAAGCTAGATTTTTCCAAGGTGAATTTTTTTCACTATCACAAACATGGGAATCTCGCCACTAACTGCCCACAGAAAAAGAAGAACAAGAAGTTTGTTGGAGCTGTAGCTGGTGAGGCCCTTGCCTTGCAATTTGAACTTTATTTCTCTTTGATCTCATGCTTGGTTTCAAGCGCAATGGGATCGGTGTGGTATCTTGATAGTGGTGCTTCCTTCCACATGATGGGAGATAAGGAGATTTTCAGTGACTTGGAGGAGAAAGATCTCCAAATGCATATAGAGATGGGCGACGATGGACAATACAGTGCGACTGGCATTGGTACCATTACCTTTGAGAGGGAGTCAGGTAAACAATTTCTGTTGAAAGATGTTATGCATGTTCCAGGTATAAAGAAGAAATTGGTCTCAGTCACAATGTTGGAGGACAAAGGTTATGACGTTGCTTTCAACGATGGAAAAGCATTCTTGCGACATAAAACAACGGGTCAAACCAAGAGGATAGGGATTCGAGTCAATAATCTCTACAAGCTAGAGGTATACGGTTGCGCTGCAATGGTGGGCAAAGAAGAAGAAGTGGTGAGTCGGGATGAGGGCGAATTATGGCACAGGCGATTGGGCCATCTTCACCATGGTGCCCCAAAGATTTTGCAGTAGATTTCTACTGGACTTCCCAAGTGTACACTTGTGGAAATAGATCAATGCAAGGGATGTAATATGGGTAAGTTTGTGAAGACCACCTTTCATGAAAAGGAGAACCATGCTTCGATGATCCTGGAGAGAGTTCACACAGACGTGTGTGGGCCATTCTAGGTTGCTTCAACAACAAAACACATGTATTATGTTTTTTTTTTATGACTATTCTCATATATGTTGGATCTTCTTCATGCAGAAGAAAGATCAAACATTCTCAAAGTTCTTTGAGTTTAAAGCATTGGTGGAGAAAGAGTCGGGGAAGAAAGTGAAGGCTCTACGAAGCGATAATGGTGGTGAATATATCTCGAACGAATTCAAAGAGTTTTGAAGCAAAGAAGGAATTCGAAGAGAACTCATAGCACCTCATAAACCACAGCAAAATGGGGTCGCGGAGAGGAATAACAAAATGATCGTGAGTGTTGCAAGAGATATGTTGCATGATCAGGGCCTACCAATGCACTTGTGGGCGGAAGCATGCAACACTGTGGTTTATGTGCAAAATCATTGTCCTCATAGAGTACTTGGCATGAGTACACCTGAAGAATCTTTTACTAGTAAGAAACTAGATGTTTCTCACTTTAAGATTTTTGGCTCATCTGTTTATGTTCATGTGACCAAGAACGCCAAGAAGAAGCTAGAGCCCAATGCTGAAGTTGGGATATTTGTGGGGTACACAGAAACACCCCATAATTATCATGTGTATTTTCCAAACAGTAGAATGATTGTGGTGCGACGGGATATAAAATTCAATGAGGAGAAAGCCATGAATTTTTCGCTTGAGACGGAGCTAGATTTGCATGCAGAGGAGGAACTGCTTGTTCCCACATATGAGCCTCTAGATGTGGATCAACCATAAGAGGAGGATCATGGAGTGGAGGATTCCACTCATGTAGAGCCAAACATCATAACTGGCAGAAGGTGTACCACAGAAGCTGAGAGGCTAAAGATTGATGTGGCACAGAATGTAGGAGTCCCTACTTCACAACGCAGATAGAGGCAGTCTCCTGTCCGATTCAACGGATACATGGCTGTCATGAGAAAATGTATTATGAATGAGTCATCTTCCTTTCAGGAAGCAGTGCAAGAGCCCAAATGGGTAGATGCAATGGTGGATGAGTATGACTCCATTGTAAAAAACAGTGCTTGGGAAATTGTTCCAAGGTCGGTTGATAAATCAGTGGTAGGTTCAAGATGGATCTACAAGGTAAAGCAAGTTGCTGATGGGAGTGTTGAGAAGTATAAGGCGAAATTTGTGGCCTGGTTCTTCTCACGGATTGAGGGGATTGATTATGAAGAAACCTTTGCACCTATCGCATGTTATTCTTCCATAAGGACCATCCTTGCTCTCTCAGTGCATATGGATTGGTAGATTCATTAGATGGATGTGAATATTGTGTTCCTTAATGGGATCATTGAGGAAGAAGTGTACATTGAGCAGCCTGAAGGATTTGAGAACTTCAACAGCGAGTCGCATGTGTGTAGACTCAAAAGAGTGTTGTATGGGCTGAAGAAAGCACCCTGTGCTTGGTCCACTCGGATCAACAACTATTTCACTGGACTTGGCTTCACCAAGAGTGAGGCGGATGCAATCCTATACCAGATTGTGGTGGAGGGTAAGATTTTAATCATTGTTCTTTATGTTGATGATTTAATACTAACTAGTGATGAGCAGCTGATACAGTGATGAAAGGAGGACCTTGCAAAGGAGTTTGAGATGAAGTATATGGGCCTCCTTCACTATTTCCTTGGATTGGAAATATGGCAGCAAGAAGGTGAATTGTTTGTGTCTCAAGGCAAGTATGCAAGGGATATACTCGGTAAGTTTCACATGGAGTACTGCAAACCCATGGATACTCCTCTTCCAGGAAACTGGAACAAAGGGTATGCTACATCGGCAGAGGTAGTGGATGCTACTGTCTATCGACAGTTGGTGGGTTCGCTCATGTATTTAGTTAATACAAGACTGGACATATGCTATGCAGTGAACCAGCTGATTCAAGCGATGATTAAGCATACCAAGATCTTTTGGAAGGTGGGCAAGCATGTCCTGAGATATCTCATGGGCACATATGAGTATGGCTTATGGTACAGACATACGGATGAGGTGAAGTTGCATGGCTTCATGGATGCATATTGGGCAGGCAGCCCAATGGATAGAAAGAGCACATCAGGAGGGGTTTTCAGTATTGGATCTACAGTTGTTTCTTGGTACAGCAAGAAACAAATATCCGTGGAACTCATTTCAGCGGAAGCAGAATACATGGGAGAAATTCAAGCTGCATGTGAGGCTATCTAGATGAGGAAAATTCTGGTTGGTTTGTTCGGTTCTCATTTATATCCTACAGTGATTCATTGTGATAATAAGAGTTGCATTAAACTCTCGATTAATCATGTGTTTCATGATAGATCTAAGCATATAGATATCCAATATCATCATATTAGAGACTGTGTGCAGCGGAAGATGATGTTGCTTCATTACATTCCTACGGAGGATTAGGATGTAGATATTCTGACAAAGGTGCTCACCAGGAGCAAATTCGAATACCATAGAGGTAGGATCGGAGTGAAGGATAATCCCTTTCTTGTTGAGAGGGAGTGTTGAGATTCAAAAATATGATGATCCTAGTGACAATTAAGCACCTTCACTAGGTGGGGCTCGCAGGATATTTTTAGGTGTATGTCTATTTTTATAATGGTGAGCATATTCTAAAATTAGCAGGAGACTAATTCTATATGGTTGAGAAAATTCTATTTTTAGATGAGTTTCTATTTTTAGATGCATGGGCGAAATCTATTTATAGATTGCATGTCTAAAAATAGAATGCATGTCGATTATTATTAGCCCTTAATAATAATCATACAATAAATAATAACTTATACTCTTGAATCACTTGATTTCAATTAACTAATGTGGAAAACCAGTTGATTGAAGGAATTACGAGTTCCAAGGTTGGTTGGTGGGACATGCACAATGGACTTCTTTGTAACTGAGTGTGACAAAGTTGTAACAGAGTTGGAAGAGTACTTATGTGAGTTTTTATTTAGTTTAACTCAATTAAGTGATTTAAACTTAGTTGTGATATTTGTAACTCATAATACACTAGTGAGAGATCAATGAATTAATTATTTAATTAATTCACAAGCAATGTCTCACATGCAACTGAAGAAATACAATTGTTAACCACTTGCATGTCAGATCCAGTGGAGACCTAGTGGAGAGATAGGTGAAAGGGTCTGGTTGACTATCAATTTTGACTATAGTGATGCATTAAATGCATATACACTCACATTGGAGATGCCAATGAGGATTGCGCAGTCAAGGCAAGGCAAGATCGAATTCATTCAAGGATCTTCATCAGCAGGGATTGCGTAGTGGAGGCAGGTTGTCAGGAGGCAGTAATTTGGTGCATATGTGAACCAATTTTTGTATGACAGTGTGAGACAATTTTATATTGTACTGAGAGCTCTTGGAGCTAGAGTTTTGTATGAGATTGTTTCATGATCCATGATATAAATAATATATGATAGTTGGGGTTTTTAGATTTAAGCTTTCCCAGTAAAAACATCTTGTTATGTGCAATTGATTTTTCTTCATGTGTTTGCAACTAGCGATTAAATTTCCACAAAGAATTAAGTATAAGGATTATGTATTTAACAGTGGCATAATTGTTAGATCTGGAGAGTTTGATAATACATCATAGTATTGTATTTTAAATTTCTACATAAAATTGAAATTTCTTATCTGCAGTAGAGCTTGCTAAATAATACTCCTCCAACCAATCAACGATTCTATAATAAAATTCAAAATGAACATGAGAGGACTGAGAATCATTCAAATATGAGTATCCATTATATGAAAAGGTGCTAGGGAAAGAGTCTCGTGAATATAATTGAATATGATCTTGTTCAGAGTTCTTATCAATGTCGTGAGGATCTAACATAGCCATTAGCAGAAGCTAAAGTGCCTCAACTTCCTGACAAGTCTCTAAATCTTTATATGATGTATCATAAAATTCCAGTGGCTTAAAAATATTGACATGTGAATGTGAACAACTATCACTAGGTGTGTCAGTTAATACATTGTCAGTGCCACTAATATGCTCTGACTTTACATTAAATACATGAGACTCCTCATGGATTATTAATTTGAATGAATCAATCAGAAGGATTTCTTGAACATTTAGAGATGTGAAATTTTCCTCCTTACCATTGTGATTTTCATTTATATCTATTTCAACAAGATTTACTAAAGCTTAGAAAGCATGAAAACTTGGTTCCTTTTATTGCATAATTATTGCATTACCTGATTCATCATAAATGGAGATTTCAATGTCAGTACAAGAATATATTTCTTTGGGTAATGAGGACAAAGGAGGATGACAGAAGCTATGGGACACCATATACTCCTCCAAGCCTTGGGATTTTCTTTGAGTTCCATTAGAAATAGAAACAAAAGTTGGCTTAACAAAAGGAGGAATAAAATCTTGTTGAATTTTAGATTGTGGATTGTTGGAATCATCTCAGTTCCGATTCAAATTGATCCAGAGAAAGGCATACCAATTTTGAACACTTTTCCCACAAATAATTCCATTCCACATCTCTCTCAGGAAAATTATAACAAATATTATTAAATATACATATAAAATTATCCAATGATTCATTTGGTTTCATTCTAATTTTATTGTTATTTAAAAAAAAAAAAAGTGGTAGCTATATCCCTCAAAAGTAGATAGAAACTCATCAATGAATTGTTGAATCAAATGAATAAGTGTAGGTGTTAAAGTTTGAGACCAGAATTTGGCATGACCTTCAAAGGTAAGCATGGAAATTATACATATTACCACTTCATCAAACAAAATATTCGAAATACAACCTTCAAGAAATTGATCAAGATGCTCTGATGCAGAAATTCACTCTTGTTATTAAACTTGTTTTCTAACAAGAGATAAGTGTTGGAAATACTGAGAGGGGGGTGAATCAGTATTCCTTTCAATTAGTATTATTATTAATCTTTCAGAGCATTAGATAATCTTCAATTATTATCAGTGTTTGTACAATGATAGAAGTAAACAAAAGGAACACAAATGCACACAGTTTTTAAGGTGGAAACCCCCTTCGAGACATAAACCACCTGAATTATTTCATAATAATTCTTTAATATTCAACTCCAATTGAAAACAAAGCTCCAACTTCCTAGTATCTAGAAAATAATTCTTCTCCGGCTCCCACTGGATGGATGCTCCAACGCCCAAGATTCTTCAGTAATCAACTGAACGGATGCCCCAACACCCAATGAGCTACAACACACCCTAGCACCACCCTACCACGCTAAATTTTTCACAAGCTTGAACATGTTGGTGACTTCATGCACCAGCCTAGCACCACCCTACCACCCTATAGAAAAATAAAATAATAATGGACTCACGTAACAAGGAAAATGGTCCACTTTACAATGATATAGAATGATGTAGAAGAAGAAGACATGACCATAACCCCAACTATGACACAACCACCTAATGATGATCCTAGACCTCCCGAAACTGCCTCTTCAACTCTTGGCAGATAGACACTTGTAAAAATTTTACAATGATGCTTTTACAATGACTCAGTACAATGATACCTTTACAATGAATGTATGCAGTGTTGGCCACTTGAAGACTTCATGTGGTGAACTTCTTGTTGTTGTTCTACACCTTGATTGTTGCTCTTGTCATGCTACCCTTTCTCACTCTTCATAAAATTAGATCATGCATTGAGTCTTATCTTGATGAATATATAATACCTTCAAAAATTCTTCAAGGAAATACCCATGACATGATAATAGAAAAACTTACCTCATCCTGTAGAGCATATGTCAGTGCTAAACAAAAACAACAAATTAGAATACAAAGAACCTAATGCAATTAAGAGATGAAAATGCATATACAAAAGATACTTACCTGGATCTTACCTCTACTACATCATTTTGCTTCACCTTAATTTTATTTGCTTCCCTAGAAAGTCTGGTCCTTTGCAGCCCTTGACAACACATGATCTAGCTTTTTCTTGCCTTCTAGGAGCTCCATATTGAATCCAATGTATCTCTGTTATTTTAGATCCCCAATAAATGATCTTTGAACCTATAGTATCCCTCTGAGTCTTATTTCCAATGCCACAGGTTTGACCTGATTTTGATTCTTCAAGGAAAAGTTATGCACAATCTCTCGCAATGACCTAATTATGGACAGGTTCAGTAGAGCGAACTTGTACGACATGCCACGTGTCATTTTTTCCTCCTTCAGCTCTTAAATTGATTCATAGAAAACTAAAGTTTGTTTTATATCCATCACTTTTTACAGAATTCCAATCCACTTCTCAGAGAGAGAGTTATGACGGTTTTCCCAAGCTCACCTCTTTGAGATGAAATTCAAAAGCCTGCAAAAACCCTAACTTCCACAGATCATATCTCTGGAAATATAGCGAACCAAGATCTAAAATTCAGACACGAGCTTCATCCAGATTTCACTAAAGTGGGTTTTTTGTTTCCACATATGAAGCTTCACAGAAAAAAGGTTATAGCGAAAATTCCACGATGTCCTGTTTTTAGTAGCGAAATCCTTACATGAGGAGGATATGGGGGTCACAATTTATATAAATGCTTAGGTTGAGAGGGTTTTCAACAAGTGAAAGTTGGAGGAATTTTATGAGCTTAAAAAATTATTAATTTGTGACTATTTAATGACCACAATAAATGATTAGTGTCATGCCACAACCCCATGGGGTTTTAGCCCACTAATAGGGGTTACTAACTTCAAACACGAATATCTTTCAAACAATGAAGAATTATGTGGCATGCCATATATCAACGAAAACATATCGAAAATTAGAAACCATCCAAAATATCCTTGACTCAGAATAGATTAATTTTTCAAGTCAAAATTTCCATGCAAGATTAGGGTAGCCCCTGGTGCTGCTTGGGTTGACATCAATTACAACCATTGATCAACAATCTCCCCCTTTGGCATTGATGGAAACACAAGTACTCCCCCTGTGATCATGATACTCTTCCTACAACATCCTCTCCCCCTTTTACATCAATGGAAAAGGGTAACCTCCCCCCCCCCTGACACACAACCATCCCGTAGACCTGTACACACTTCCACTCCCCCTTTATTTTTTGAATAAGGAAAATCTAATGAGAACTTGGGATAATCCCAGGCTTCTGGCGAAGATATTCAAATGCTTCATGAGGTAAATTTTTAGTGAATATATCAATGATTTTTTCCTTTGTACCAACATATTCAATTTTTATATTATTTTCAGTGACTTGTTCTCTAACAAAATGATATTTGATCAAAATGTGTTTGTTTTTTAATGCATGATAGGATTATTGGAGATGTTGATGGCACTGGTGTTATCACAGAAGATGGGAATAGGCTCACTAAATTATACTTGAAGATCTTGCAAATTTTGTTTCATCCCAAGGACTTGAGTACAACAAGTTTTTGCTGTAATGTATTCTACTTCCGATTTAAATAACGAGACTGAGGTTTTATTTTTTCTCAACCATGATACAAGACAACCACCTAGATATAATGTTTCTCCACTAGTACTCTTACGATCATCAAAGCTTCCTACCAAATCTGCATCTGTAAAGGCTTGAATAATGATATTGCTACCCTTTGGATACCACAAGCCATATTCTATTGTGCACTTTAGATATCGAAGAATTCTTTTGACGGAAATAAAATATGATTCTTTTGGTGCTACTTTGAATCTTTCTACTTATCCAACTGCTTGCATAACATCTTCCCAGGAGGCTATTACATATAGAAGACTACCAATCATAGATCTATACAACCTCTGATCCACATCCTTATATGAGTCATCTATGCTCAATTTTCAACCTGTTACCATCGAAGTAAGGGCCGGTTTGCAATATTCCACTTTGAATTTCTTGAGAATTTCCTTGATGTACATTCCTTGACATATAAATATTCCTTTCTCTTGCTGAGATATTTGAATCCCTAAGAAGTATGTCAACTCACCAAGTAAATACAACTCAAACTCACTTTGCATCTTTGTAGCAAAATTCTTACTTAGTCGATCATCATTTCTACCAAAGATTATGATCATCCACATATACCTCAATGATTGTTAAATTATCTTTATCTATTTTTACATAAATATTTCTATCAGCAGTACCTTTCTTGAACCCTTGTCGACGTAGATATCCATCAAGACGAGAATACCATGCTCTAGGAGCCTGCTTGAGACCATATAAAGCCTTCTTTAACCTGCAAACATAGTCTTATTTTTCAAATAATAGAAAACCTTCGGGTTGTTCGATGTAAACTTCTTCTTCTAATTGGCCATTCAAAAATGCTTACTTAACATCCATTTGGTAGACTTTGATTTTTCTTGAACATGCAAAGGCGAGAAACATCCGGATGGCTTCCATTCTGGCAACTGGTGAAAATGTTTCGTCGAAATCAATTCCTTCCACTTGTGCATAGCCTTTGCAAACCAATCTTGCTTTGTTTCTGGTAACATGTCCATATTCATTCAATTTGTTCCTAAACACCCATTTAGTCCCAATGACATTTTTATCTTTTGGTCGTGGAACTAATTTCCAGGTGTTATTCTTCTCGATTTGATCCAATTCTTCATTCATAGCTGCTACCCAATGTTCATTCTAGCTAGCTTCCTTAAAACTACTAGGCTCAAAGGTTGCTAGAAAAGCAATGTGAGCTTGTTGTGATGAATGAAGTTGTTGACCTTAATTTATGTCACCAATGGTTTGATTTAATGGATGGTTCTTTTGAATCCATTATTTTGTTCTCTTTGGAGGATCTTCTTGCTGTTGTTCTTGTATTTATTGATGATCATTATTTACTTCTTCCTGGTTGACAGTTTCTTCTTGTTCTAGAATTTTCTTTGTGTCTTTTTCAGCCTCTGTCTCAAGTTTCAAAGATTCTAGATCCTCATCATTATTCGTTAGAACACCATCTTCATCAAATGTAACATTTATGCTCTCCACTATATGTTTTTGTCTTAGATTATAGCATTTATAGGCCTTTCTTTTGTGTGAGTAACCAACAAATATATCTTCGTCAACACGTGATTAAAACTTACCCAACTTTTGACCTTCTCTTTTGATATAAAATTTTCTTCCGAAGATTTTGAAATATTTTACATTAGCCGGTTTTCCTTTCCATAATTCATATGGGGTCTTGTTGCAATTATTTCTAAGACTTCAGTTGATAATGAAGACTATCATATCAATTGCTTGAACCCAAAATTTTTCATCCAATTTTGAGTCCTTCAGCATTGTTCTACCCATTTCATGTACGGTTATGTTCTTTCTTTCAGCAACTCCATTTTTTTGAGGTGTTTGTGCTGTTGAAAATTGTCTTTTTATTCCATTTTCATCACAGTATTGCTGAAATAATTTGGAAGTGAATTCTCCGCCATTATTTGATCTTAGACACATTATTTTCAAATCATTTTCATTTTCAACCAACTCCTTTTAGATCTTAAAGCACTCAAATGCTTCAGATTTTTTCTTTAGGAAACTGACGGTTGTCATCTTGGTATAGTCATCTATCATTAACATGAAATATAATTCTCCATCTAAGCCTTCTGTTCTCACAGGACCACATAGATCAGTATGTATCAATTCCAATGGATGTGATGCAAAGTGTTCTTTTGTTTTAATTTTGAATTTTGTCTTCTTGCCGTGCCGACAGGCCTCTCATAGTGTGTTGGAAGGTTTTGAGATTTTCGGCATTTCTTGTAATGCTGCCTTTTTGCTTATCCTGACAAGATTGTCAAAGTTTATGTGACGCATTCATTTGTGCCATAACCATATTTCATCTTCTTTAGCTAGTAGACATTCTTAGTTACTTCATCCAGAACATATATGTCATTTGGAGCTCAACTTGTTGTAGCCACAATTTTACCATACCTGCCTTTCCTGATTTCACATTTTGTAGATTTGAATAGCATTGGGTGTCCTTGATCACACATTTGTCCAACACTGAGCAGATTTTTATTCATGTTTTCAACCAATAGAACATTCTTGGCTAGAGCATCTTTGCTTCCGAGAGTGACTGTACCTGATCCTATAACATTTAAAGATCCATCATTTCCAAAGGACACGGTTCCATCCTTCTTCTCTTTCAGAGATACAAATTTCTTTCTATCTCTATTCATATGCGTTGAGAAACTGCTATCAATATACCACACATTTTTGTTGTTTTGAGCCTTGAGAGCGAGAGCACAATTATCAGTCTTCTTCTTCTTCCATGTTAATTCGTTCTGTGGCTTCAAATATTCTTTTGGAGGATTTTCAAGTCTGTGGTCTCTGGCTATGTGTCCAAAGTTTCAACATTTGTAACATTCAATATTATTTCTTAAATGTTCAAACCTATTGATGTTTCATTGAGCCTTGGGAGGTTCATATTTGACAAATCTCCTGGAATTGTATTGGTTCCTAGGGTATGTGTGACATTCTACATCTTTATGACCAAATTTTCCACATGAATAACAATATCCATGAAAAATATGTTGGTACCTGGATGGAAATATTCATCGAGGAATTTTCTTCCAAGGCTGAAGTCTACATGCCTGTCAAATCTCATAGGTTCATTGTATTTCGTTGTAGAAGGTCCCGCTTCTTCTTCTTTGTAACCGAGGCAAATTATGTCATTGTAAGATCGTTGATTGTTGATGAGCTCTTCCAATGCCCTTGAGCTATTGGCATAGTTTTGGATAGTTTTTCCCTTCTTCACTTCCCTACGCAGTGAGACTACTTCAGCTTCTAATGCTTCACCTTCTTGGTTGCGTTCTTCCAACTTCTTTTGAAGTGAATCTTCAATAAATTTGTGTTCTTCAACTTCAATTTTGAGACCTTGAACTTGTTCTTCAAGATTATTGGAACAGATCTTCTCAACCTTGAGCTCTTTTATAAGCCTGATTGCCTCAGAAAATTATTCTATGGTCAACCCTTCTTCTTCGTTGTTTGATACCTCTTGTTTATTTTTCTTGGCCATAAACAGTACTCTCGCATTGACTTCTTCTTTGTTGTCACTGCCTTGCTTGTTGAATTTCTTAAAGCCTTTCTTTCCTTTTGAGTTTCCATAACTTATGTTTGGACATTTTGTTGTGAAATTCCCAACCTCACCACAGTCGAAACCTATCAATGGAATTTTACCTTTGAATTTCATTTACCAATTTTTTATTTTCTCGTAAAGTAAGCATATTCTCCATCTGAAAGACCTTCTTCATCATCTTCTTTTTCTTCACACTTGCAAGTGCAGGTCTTTGCCTTTGAAGGTTGTTTGTCCTTATTGGTTTTCTTATATGCAACGAACGCAATTTCTAGATGCGAATTACCCTCTTCTTCATCAAGTCTCATTTCATATGCTATGAGAACTCCATGTAATTCCTCTTTGTTGAATTTGTCCATATTTGCACTGTATTCTAAGACCAATAACTTTGGGTTGAATCTTCCTGGTAACGTTCTAATAATATTTCGTATAATAGTCTTCTCATCAACAGCCTCTCCCAATCCTTGTAGAGTGTTGTTTATTTCATCAACGTGTTGGAAACATGCAGCAATGTTTTCATCTTCTTTCATTCTGAGTTGCTCAAATTTTGCTTTGTATATTTGAAGCTTTGCTTCTTTAACATTTGAGTCACCTGAATATATATTCTTAAGCTTTTCCCATACATTTTTGGCAGTTTTACAACGCAACACCTTATGATAAGCAGATTCAATAAGTCCACTAATAATAATATTCTTTGCTTTTGCATCATTTACCAAATTCTTCTTACCTTGTTCATCCGCAGTTGGTGTAAAGCCATTTTGAACAGTGTCCCATACTTCGTAACCTTGCGCCAAGAGATAGACCTCCATTCTTCCTTTCTAGAGTGCATAGTTATTTTCATTGAACAGAGGTACAACATTCTTGGTATGCTCCATGACCTCCTTCCAGCTGTTAAACTATTATTGAAGGAACCAAGCTCTGATACCAATTGTTGGAAATACTTAGAGGGGGGGTGAATCATTATTCCTTTCAATTAGTATTATTAATAATCTTTTAGAGCATTAGTTAATCTTCAATTATTATCAGTGTTTGTACAATGATAGCAGTAAACAAAAGGAACACAAATGCACATTTTTTTTAAGGTGGAAACCCCCTCCGGGACAAAAACCACCAAAATGCTTTTCTAATAATTCTTTAATATTCAACTCCAGTTGAAAAGAAAGCTCCAACTTCCTAGAATATATAAAATCATTCTTCTCTAGCTCCCACTGGATGGATGCTCAAACGCCCGAGATTCTTCAGTAGTCAACTGAATGGATGCCCCAACACCCAATGAGCTACAACTCACCCTAGCACCACCCTACCATGCTAAATTTTTCATAGGCTTGAACCTGTTGGTGACTTCATGCACCAGCCTAGCACCACCCTACCACCCTATAGAATAATAAAAGAAGAATTGACTCTCGTACCAGGGAAAATGGTCCACTTTACAATGATATACAATGATGTAGAAGAAGAAGACACACTAGACCATAACCCCAAATATGACACAACCACCTAATGATGATCCTAGACCTCCCGACACTACCTCTTCAAATCTTGGTAGATAGACACTTGTACAAATTTTACAATGATGCTTTTACAATGACTCAGTACAATGATATCTTTACAATGACTGTATGCAGTGCTGCCCACTTGAAGACTTCATGTGGTGGACTTCTTGTTGCTATTCTAAACCTTGATTGTTGCTCTTATCATGCTAAAATTTCTCGCTCTTCAGAAAATTAGATCATGCATTGAGTTATCTTGATGAATATATAATACCTACAAAATTTCTTCAAGGAAATACCCATGACATGATAATAGCAAAACTTACCTCATCCTGCAGAGCATATGTTAGTGCTAAACAAAAACAACAAATTAGAATATAAAGAACCTAATGTAATTAAGAGATGAACATGCATATACAGAATATACTTACCTGAATATTACCTCTGCTACATCATTTTTTTGCACCTTTCTTTGCTTTGCTGCCTAAGAAAGTCTGGTCCTTTGCAGCCCTTAATAGCACATGCTCTAGCTTTTTCTTGCCTTCTAGAAGATCGATATTGAATTTTATGTATCTCTGTGATTTCAGATCCCCAATATGTGATATTTGGTCCTATAGTAGCCCTCTGAGTCTTCTTTCCAATTCCATAGGTCTGACCCGATTTAGATTCTTCAAGGCAAAGTTATGCCCAATCTCTCATAATGACCTAATTATAGACTGGTTCAGTAGAGCGAACTTGTACAGTGTGCCACATGTTACTGTTTCCTCCTTCAACTTTGAAATTGATATACATAAAAATAAAGTCTGTGCATTATCCGTAACTTTTTACAGAATTCCAATCCGCTTCTCAGAGAGAGAGTTATGACGATTTTCCCAAGCTCACCTCTTTGAGATGAAATTCGGAAGCCTGCAAAAACCCTAACTTCCACAGATCATATCTCTGAAAATGTAGTGAATAAAGAGCTGAAATTTAGACACGAGCTTCATCAAGATTTCGCCCAAGTGGGTTTTTTGTTTCAGCATATGAATCTTCGTAGAAAACAAGTTATAGTGAAAATTCCACGATGACCTATTTTTAGTAGCGAAATCCTTACATGAGGAGGATATGAGGGTCACAATTTATATAAATTCTTAGGTTGAGAGGGTCTTCAACAAGTGAACATTGGAGGGATTTTATGAGCTTAAAAAATTATTAATTATTGACTATTCAATGACCACAACCAATGATTAGTGTCATGTCACAACCCCATGGGGTTTTAACCCATTAACTGGGGTTACTAACTTCAAACACGAATATCTCTCAAATTACGTGGTGTGCTATATATCAACGGAAACATTTTGACAAGTAGAAACCAGATCATATATACTTGACTCATAATAGAGTAAGTTTTCAATTCAAAATTCCCATGCAAGATCGAGGTCATCATTGGTGTTGCTTGGGTTGACATCAATGACAACCATTGATCAATAATAAGCAACTTCAAAAGGAGTTTCAAATCATCTTTATCCAAAAACACAACTCCAAACACAAGGTTTAGAAGAATGCATTTTAATATAAACATATTAAATTTCATCATCTTTTCAACTTTCATCAACTTATCATCTGCCCTCCTTTTAGCACCAAAATATGTTGATGTAGTTGGATAATCCGCCAAAACTAAGGGGTCTCCATGATATGAATTCCTAATTAGACCTCACACCATTTTGGATAGGATCCCCATCCGAGATACTGGCCTAGCTTCAATTGTGTGTGTTTTTTCTCTTAGATATCAAATGCAAAGATTTGAATGTGATACCAAATGTAATATGTTAGAAGAATAAATATCAGATCAAATCTCCATTGATAGCTTCTAGAACATGATGTACAGTGTTATCACTCATAATTTTGTGAGTCATTACTTGAAATGGTCATACAGTTCACTCCTCAAAAGGGTAAGGTCTCCTTAAACCTTTTTCAATTTCGCATAGGAAATTTCATTTTTTCAAATTTAACCTATCCTAAGTTTCAAGACCACCCTCATTTCATCTCAAAACCACCTCCATATAGGTCACATCATGTTCCATCAGTCATCATTTGCTAACATATTTCATTTCCCAAGCTTACAACTCTGAAATGGCCATTTTAGCCAATAATCCCTACTTTCGTAGCGAATTCAGTGTAAAATAGGCAGAAAATGCTACGAAGATGTTGATAGTTTCGTAGCGAATATGAAGCATTTCTCTGTTTTTTTACTTTTATAAGTCAACTTTAAGGGAGGTTTCTAGGGAAAAAAATAAGTATTTTAAGAAACTGAGAGAGGTTATTTTCAATAACATATCAATTAACAATAACCTCTTTCACTTTTCTCAAAGGTGCTACAAATTGGGAGATACATGGATGTCTTTCAGACCTATTTTTAGAATTCAGAATTTTCCTGTTTATAACATGTTTTTAGAATGCAGATTTTGGACAACTGGAGATGTGTTTCAGAAACAAAAGAGAGTTTTTTCTTCAAGACATACTTACCTACAAAAACCTCCTTAGTTTTTTCAATATCTATCAAGGATAGGGAGAAAATAGGTCATCTTTGAACCCTATGTTTTCAGAAAAAACAAAGTCATTTAAGTGATGAATAAACTTGCTAAAGGTGAAAAGGATGTTTTTTGAAGAGGAAACACCTCAAGACTCTTAGTTTGGGCTGGTTTATATTTTGTAAGGTAAATGACATGTTAAAAGCCAAATTATTACAGCTGGAAGGTACATTTTTGAAGCTAGGAATAAATTTGGAATTTACACAGTTTTTAGCAGTTTCATAGTGTTTCCTAGGCTTGAAGCCAGGAAAATGCTATGAAACCACCTGTAGCTTTCTTTTTGTTTGAAAACCAACTTTTGGTAACTTTAAAGGGGAGTAAGTGATAGGGAGGATGTTTCAGAACATGATGAATACCATGCAAGAGAAAAGAAGTAAAAATTCTGATGGCAAAGGTCATTTTTTGTATGCTACTAAAGTACGCTAGGAAACTGTCATACTTTCGTAGCGTGCTATTTTGAAGGTTTATGAGCAGGTTTTTGGGAAGTTTTGGACAGGTGGATACTTTCAAAGGGTCAAGGAACTTTTCCAGTAGTCATCCAAGACTTGAAGATCATCAAATGAAGACAACTCATCAGCCAAACCATTCGTTGAAGATAAAGACCAGCTTTCCTGAAAGATAGGGTTGTTTCCAGATTTTGAGGAGGGTAATTAAGATGTCATGTAGTGATGAGTTCCATCACAGCTTATTCGAACATGTGAAGCATTAGTTTTCAAATATGTAACTGTTTTAAAAGATAAGGTAGTTGATGTAATAAGTAACAGTTTGAGTCATATTAGGAAAATGATTGTTTCATAGTGTAGTTGTCATTTTCTCATTAAAGCACATGTTTTCCTGTTATGCAAGGTGTCATTAGGAAAAGTTTGATGAATATAGCCAAGAGGCAGATCATCTCTCATGTAACAAGTCTATTAAAGGGCAGATATTCGAATTGGTAAAGGGTTGGAGATTTTTTGGCAATACTGCAGCTTTATGTAATTTGACTGTTTTCAGTAATACAGATGACTTTTACTTGACCAACCTGAGATTATCATGGAGATTTTAGTGCTTTTTTTATCTATATTTTCTATGTGTACCATTTGCAGTGGTTTTCATCTTTAATACTCATAATTCATAGATGTATGCTCTGACTTCGTTTATTGATGAATTGGTTGTGTTATTTCATGTTTCACGTGTGATTTACCTCTGCTAAAAACTCTTACCTGCCTTAGCTTCCATGTCAAGTGAACTTACCACTAAAATATTGAATTTTTTGACTCCATAAGCCCAATTATTGCAGAATTATACTCTTTTCAACCTATATACATCACAATCAAGTTATTTTCCAAGTAGATTTAGCCATCTAGTTTCATCATTATCAAATATAATTAACCCCTTTGAGAGAGCCCTCTCACACTGAAGAGGCTAAGCTTCAGTTACAAGTTGGTTTGAAACAATTACATGAAGTTGTCTGAATAACATCCAATCAAGTGAAATTTTTTTATAACATACGGATACAACACAACATAATGAGAAATAGCATGCCTTAAGGAAGAATAATATAGCTTAGACTAACTGTTGGAGCAGGGTCCCTTACGACTGCATTTTTGGAGTAATTAATAGTAATTTTTATAGTTTTGAGTCGTGTGTGCTAAGAAATGCACATTAAAGGGGATTTGGGGCCGGTTAAAGTCCCTTCATGAGTTGTAATGGGCTAAAGGGTAAATCTAGGAGTGTCAAACCACAGTTTGTGTACCTTAGGATGAGCACAAGATTATTTTGATTTTGAGATATATTAAGTGATGTGGTAGCCATTGAAGACTAATTAAAAGATTGGTTTGAACAAAATATATGTGAATTATCCATCAAGGAGAACATAAGTAAGAAGTTGCCTACTAAAGAATGGGAACAGAAGTATATTTTCACAGAGGTCCACGAAATATTTTTTGTGACCTTTGTACATGAATTACACAAGTGGTTGTTAAGGTTAGCTGAGTTTCAGACCTGCTGGAAGGACGATACAATCACTCAGTGGACACTTGAGTTGATCCAACAATTAAAGCGGACTGATAACTCCATCACCCGCACCGTAGATAATTGGGTTGACAACATTCTGGGTGGGTTTGTGAGAGAATTTGCAGTAGATCAGTTTGTGTCATATTCTGAAGCTGAAAGGAGGTTCTTCAAAGGACTGAGAGGTAAGTTCATATGCTCTTTTCCTTTACTGATTAATATTATGTTGTGTGAAAAAACGTATTTTATGTAGTCACACTGAGTGAATGACCCCAAACGAAGTTGAAAGAACTACACGCAGCAGAAATTATTTTCAGGTTAACCAGAGAGGAGACATATTTGTATACATCCCTCTGAGAAACCCTCCTAATAGTGATACAGAGAGTGGTGAGGCTACGTGCACTGAAGGTAGCCCTCTAGCCACCCCACAGTCGAACTCGCACAGGGGTAAGTCATCTCCTACTCCACCACCACCTCCACCATCAGGGGGCGATATGGCTACACATATGAAGCTACCCACCTTCAAGGGTGTGGGCGATGAAGACATGGAGAGATTTTGGTTTGTTGCAGATGTAATATGGACTGCGCAAAATGTCAATATTGACGATGTCAAAAGGGCGCAGCTAGCCATGGCATTCGAAGTTCGTGCGCTGGACTGGTTTATGGGATATTTTTCTCAGAATGTTGATCCTACTATCGATGAGATCAAGAAATATTTGAAGCATCAGTTCATAAAACCATATTCCTACTCACAATGTGTAACAGAGCTGAAAGATACCTAACAAGAACTAAAGGAATCTGTCTGGGAGGAAGATTAGTGATTGAAGCGCACTATCAACGATGGAGGATTTATCTATGATGATAAGTAGCATAAAGAATGGTTTATTTCCATGCTCCTGCCACACCTGTGCAGCCCTATGAATCAATAGAAAATTTATTCTCAAGTGGAGGTCCCTAATAATGAGAAATAGTTGTGCTCTATTCTAGGGCACACAGAATATTATAGAAAATTCATTCAGGGGTATGCTCTGATTACTGCACCTACGGAGAAATTACTGAAGAAAGATGTGTCCATTTTATGGGATGAGGAATTTAGAAGATCTTTGAGCTGTTGAAGGAAAAGATGGTTACTGCACCTATTTTAATATTCCTTGACTGGTCCAAGCTCTTCCATGTGCATGTTGATGTATCTGGCATTGCACTTGGAGTTGTGTTAGCACAGCCAGGTGAAGGAGATATTGATCATCATGTTTCCTTTGCAAGTAGGAAGCTCTCCAGTGCAGAGCACAACTACTCAACCACAAATATTGAAGGGTTGGCTATGGTCTACGCTCTATAGAAATATAGGCGATATCTGCTAGGGGCACTTCAATACGTTCACTGACCACTTTGCTTTGAAGTATCTAGTCAATAAGCCTGTGTTGGTGGGGGATATTTGTAGATGGTTGTTGATATTTTAGGAATATTATTTTGAAATCATTGTTAAGCCTGGTAGATTGAATGCTGGACCTCATCACTTATCACGCATTGAGAATGGGGAGGAACCAACCAGTCTAGAGGAGGGACTACCTGATGCGCAGCTATTTGCTATTAAAGTGGTTGATGAACACTTTTTAGATATAATTCACTTTTTTACTACTGGTAGTGCGCCTGTTGAATACTCGATGCAAAAAAAGAAGGAGTTGGTTTCACGCGTAGCTGACTTTATATTGATTGTTTGTCAATTGGACAAATTGGGAGCAGATGAAGTGTTAAGAAGGTATTTTTTGGAACATGAAAGGTAGTACATCTTAGCTAAAGCTCATGGGGGAGTAGTAGGAGGCCACTATGCAAGGAAATCTACACAGAAGGTGTCGTGTGCTGGGTTATGGTGGCCCACACTACACATTGATGCACACGATGGGTGCCTATGGATCCAGAATCGTATTCCTATAGATTCCAAGATGATCCATCGGGTCACTGGCCTACCAAAGAAGGGGCCCAATCCTATGGCCAGGTATGGAAAAATCCAGGAACTAAAGGTAGCTGCCAAGGTCAAAAAGGATTACAAGATGGGACAGGATTCCAGGGCTTCCTAGTGTAGTAGATCGATGATCCATGGGTGCCCCTTGGAAATTTGGTGCTAGACTACAAAATGATGCACAAATGCAAGCCTAAGGTGCTCCCTACACATGTTAACGCACTAGCATGGCAATGTGAGAAAGGTGTCAGCTAAAAATGGTCGTAATTTGTACTGAGTTCCTCGAAAATGTGCGCGAGGCGCAGGAGGAAGGAAAGATTTTTTTCTATTCGTGGCTGCTCTTACTCATCGCTCTCGTTGTGTGGGAGACACCAGATTATGCAATCCTTGCAGATGTGGAGCCTGGTATATTTGAAGGGGCACGCTACGCTAACCTATGGGACTCCACAGACCCGAAGAGAGTGATGGATAATAAGATCTTTTGGTTCTTATTCGAGGGAGCATTAGCTACAACTATCCAGTCGCACCCCCGGTTGTCCCCATCCACATATGAAAAATACAAATCCACTGCAGACTTCAAGGTGTCGATGCACAACGTTCAGATCTGTGCATGCAGAGATCAGGTATGGCACAACCTACCTTATATGGTGACAAAGGCTAAAATCAACCAGGTCATTGTGACTTGTCCTGAAGCATGGAAGACTGGGCTAGGCTCTGCCATGCCTATCACAGCCTCCACGTCTGGAAAGGAGAAAACAATAGAGATTGCCAAGGACAAAGAATCAGAAAAGGAACCCGAGAAAGAAGAAAACAAATAGGCAGACAAGGAACCTGAGGAGGATCCTGAGGTGGATCTCAAAGGCACAGATGGCCTAGATGGTATAGAAGCCAAGTCCCCCAGAGGTACCAAGAGCGGCACTGAAAACCCTAAGGGTGCGCACAAGAACTAAAAGGGTTAGAAGGCAAGAGGCAGAGAGGACGTCACCCTTATGGAGGATGACCTTGATAGGATATCAGACGTGATCGCATCTGCCTCCAAGGATAGCTAGACTGACAGCAACAAAACTGAAAGTCGGCCCCTAAGGAGAGCTGGTCTTAGCTATCGCTCTGTCAGCATTCGTTCCCTCTTCACTTCGTTCCTCGCCACGTGGTCTTCTTCAATTTTCTTGGAATTTTATTTATCAATTTCGAAGAAATTGACAAATAAATATATTCAACAACTTTTGAAATTAATTTATATCTCCCAAACTTTATATTCTCTGCAATATCTCCAATATAGAATCAGCGCCAACTTTGATTTAGTTATATTGAAAATTAAATATTTTGGGGCTTAAGTGAATCACCCGATTACATTGCCAATAGACCACTTAGTGTACTTTAGGCCGGACCCACATATACGATTGACGGAAATAAATGGAATACATACGCCGTACCTTTTATTAAACCTCATGCTTCTTATGAATGCGGCCACTGTTCAATTAGCCTTCCTCCAGATCGACGGCGATTGTCGATATCGCGCGGCCTCCTCTACTAAACTTTAATGTGCGATGAAACTCAAAAAGGCGGGTTTGGAACCTCGCCCCATGCCACGTGTCGACTACTCTATGGAATCACTCACGAGTGGAGAAAACTGCTTGCTCCACAAAAGCAGTGTGATATGGGCAAGGTGGTTTCGTCAACTCACTCGCAGTTTTGAAACAGTAATTGGCCCGAGTTAATTCGGTTTTAATGTCCTTTCCATACTCTCTGGTTCTCAACCCAGGTTCGAACTTCAGAACACTATCTCCCTTTCCAGGCGGTTTTTCACTATCATTAACAGAGTTCGGCAACCACGATTTACACAGACTTCGTCTGCGCGTGGGATTTCTTTCACAGAGCTTCTTGAACAGTAGACAGGGGGATGTGGAAACAGTGCAACAATTCAATTCAATAATTATATAGGCACAGACTTCAATCTCTTCACAATTAAACAAATTTCCTCACAAACATCAACTCGAGACAATTTGATAATCAATGGGAACTGAAATTTATTCAATCGGAAGCAATTTCTCAACACACAGAAATTATTGCAGAAATCTCTTCCTCTCCTCCCCTCTGTACATCCGAGGGATTATAATTTATATACATTACAATGTGTCTCTTCAGTTCCTCGATGAGGACCGTTTAGAAAATCAAAGGCCTAATTACAATTTATTCGAATAACTGAAATATGACAGATGGACTGGACCTAACTATTCAACTTCTACCAATCCTAACTGATATAAATGCAATAGGAAGCTGAGGTATTGACACCTAGCTATTACAATTCAATCATTTCGAACCCTCCTAGCCACAACATGTGGAAAAAACTTCCTACATTGCTGTCTAGTGTCTAATGCCCCTACATCAGACTCCCGAGGGAAATTTTCTTCATGGGCTCCTGTCCATGAGCTCTTCCACTGATCTGCCTATCTTCTGCAACATTCCTTCAGTCATCCAAGTGGCATCCTCCTCTGGCTTATCCTTCCATTTGATTAAGTACTGAAAGTACTCTTGTCCTCTAGTCTTCCTGAACTCTCTTTTGTCCAGTATCTTTTCTGGTTGCAATGGTTGCGCTGGAGGTAGCTGTTCTTTCCACTCAATCTGTTCCTTGTCTGCTGATCTTTCTTCTGCACCATCATCTTCATACTTGTACAAATCTGCAACATTAAAAATGGGATATATCCCAACATCAGGTGGCAATTCAATCTCATAAGCATTTGCAGAAAACTTTCTAAGTATCTTGCATGGCCCAATCTTTTTGAACTTCAGTTTATTATACTGCTTCTTTGGGAATCTCTCCTATCTCAAGTGTGCCAAAACTAGATCTCCTACTTCAAAATGGATTTCTTTTCTGCTCAAGTGTACTCTGCCTTTGTATTTTATGCTGCTGCCTTGTAGTTGTTGTTTCACTTGTTCATGTATGGCCTAGATCTCTGAAGAAAATTCCTCACCATTTGCGCTCCTTAGCTCTGCCCTTCCTAGATTTCTTAACTCTGATATTCCTCTGGGGTGCATTCCATAGACAATATGGAATGAACTCTACCTTGTGCTTCTGTTGGGTGAGTCATTATATGCATATTCTTCCTGGGGCAAAATATGATCCCACTGCTTGAGATGTTCTCCTGCAAGACTTCTCAACAAATTTCCCAGACTTCTATTCACTACCTCAGTTTTTCCATCAGTCTGGGGATGATAAGCTGAGCTGAAACTCAGTTTGGTACCAATTTTCTTCCACAATTTCCTCCAAAAATGTCCCACAAATCTAGTGTCTCTGTCTGGAACAATAATTTTGGGCAACCCATGCAATCTAACAACTTCTTTGAAAAACAAGTTAGCAACATGGGTGGCATCACTAGTTTTGTGACATGGAATAAAATGTGCCATTTTGGAGAATCTGTCCACTACAACAAAGACTGCATCATTCCCTCTCTGAGTCTTGGGCAATCCTAGAACAAAATCCATACTCACCATGTCCCAAGGCCTGTCTAGAATAGGCAAGGGAGTGTACAATCCTGCATTTTGGCTCCTTCCTTTGGCATATTGACAGATTTTGCAATTCTTCACGAAATTGTCCACTTCTGTTCTCATCTTAGGCCAATAATAGAAGTGACTCAGCTGCTCATAAGTTTTATCAGTACCAAAGTGTCCAGCAAGTCCACCACTATGCTTCTCCTTGATCAAATTTTCTCTCATGGAACATTTTGGTGCACACATTTGGTTTCTTCTGAATAGTAAGTCCTCCTGCAAGAAATAATCCAGCCACTGGCTGCAAGAAATTTACCAATGAATTATTTCAACACTTCATTCATAAGTATCATAAAAGTGCTAGGTGCATTTGACAACCCAAAAGGCATTACCATCCATTCATACAATCCTTCATTCATTTTAAAGGCAGTTTTCCACTCATCACCCTCTCTTATTCTAATCTGATGGTATCCACTTTTCAAATCTATCTTTGAAAAATATTTAGCACCACTCAAATAGTCCATCAAATCCTCAATTATGGGCAAAGGGAATCTATACCTGATTGTGATCTTATTGATTGCTCTGGAATCAGTACACATCCTCTAGCCTCCATCTTTCTTTGGGCTCAATACTGCTGGTACTGCACATGGACTCAAACTTTCTCTGATTAGTCCCTCGTCCACCAATTCCTGTACTTGTCTCCTAATTTCCTCATTTTCTATCGGATTCATTTTGTAGGTTGCCTTATTTGGCAGATTTGAACCAGGGATAAAATCTATCTGATGGCTGATCTTTCTCACTGGTGGCAGCTCATCAGGTAAATCATCCACAACAGTGTCACAATAATTGTCTAGCATCTCTTGGATTTCTATTGGCAAATCAGAAATCTTTGTAGAAGTAAGAACTACCTTAGGTTTTCAAACTAAAGCAAAGCTTACCTCTTCTTCTTATATCTGCTGCAGATATTCCTTCCTGCTCAGCAACAATATCTTTGGATCAATCACTCTGCTGGATGGCTCTCCTTCTTCCATGGGTATCAATGTATGATGTACCCCATCCTTGAAGAACTTGTAAGTGTTCTTCTTGCCATCATGCACCGCTGCTCTGTCAAACTGCCAAGGTCTACCCAGCAGTATGTGACACACATCCATTGGCATTACATCACACAGGACCTTATCTTTGTATTTGCCCATTTGCAGCTCTATCTCACACTGTTCTTTTACAACCAGCTGGTGCCCTTTACGCAGCCAGGACACCCTATAGGGAGTTGGATGCTCCCTTGTCTTCAGCTTCAAATTTTCTATTACCTCAGTGGAAACCAAATTGTCTGTACTGCCACTATCAATGACTATCTAGCAGCATTTCCCTTGGACTTTGCATATGCTCCCAAACAAAGTCTTCCTTTGTGCAGGTTCAATGACCTCTTTGGCTTGTTTCAACAGGACCTTATTAACCACCAAGGACTCTCCCCTCTCTGGTAGAATTTCTTCTTCAATTTCTACTTCTTCTCCAACCTTGGCAACAATAGCATTTCTTGGACCAGCACCCACATTCTCTGGGCACTTGTAGTGCTTATGTCCCACTTGTTGACGTCTATAGTACCTCAATTCTCTACCTCTGCCTCTGCCTCTGCCTCCTCTTCCTTTTCATCTGTAAGAACCCCTTATACCCCTTGCATCATCCTCTTTAGATGCATTCTGAGGTGAGCTACTATTATCTCCATCCCTGGGTGTAGTAGGCTTTCCTCTACCACCCTAACTTCCCTTTCCACGGAAAGTACCTCTCTTTTTGGCAAACTGCTTCCTCAGGAGTTTCTCCTCTGCTTTCAAGGCCATCTGGTAGGCCTCTTCCACTGTCTTAGGAGACAGAAGACCAATCTCATCTTGGATCTCCAGCTTGAGACCATTCACATATCTGGCAGTTTTCTTTGGTGTGTCTTGGAATTGCCCAGTTCCTATGCTCACTCTATAGAATTCCTCTGTGTATTCCTTTACTGTCAGCAACCTCTGTCTCAAGTTCTGCATTTGCCTAAACAATGTCAGCTGATAATCACTAGGCAAGAATTTACCTTTTAAATTAGCCATCATTCTGGTCCAACTCTTGATAGGCTGCTTGCCAACTCTCCTCCTTTCTACTTTCACTCCATCCCACCAAAGTGCAGCATGTCCCTTCAGCTTTGTTACTGCAAACTTGACCTTCTTATCTTCGCTTATTTCTTCGTATTCAAAACACTTGTTCATTTCATTAATCCAGTCCACCAGCTCCTCTGGATTCAGTCCTCCTGCAAAACTCGACACTTCAATCCTGGGCTTAACTGCAAACCCCAGAACAATTCTAAGGAGCCTCATGTCAGGAGGAATCTCAACATTTTCTTCCACTTCTTCTAATTCAGGTTCACTGATGTCTTCAGGATCTCTGGGCTGTCTTCGCTCCATGGCATCCATTTTGGCCTCGAACCTTTGCAAAATTCCCAACACCTCTACATTTTCAATAGGTCTCCTTCTGCCAGCACCTCTACCAACTCGGATTACCATATTAATTCTCAGAAAAAACAACTCAAAAACGCTCTGATACCACTAATGACAGCAACAAAACTGAAATTCGGCCCCTGAGGAGAGCTGGTCTTAGCTATCGCTCTGTCAACATTTGTTCCCTCTTCACTTTGTTCCTCACCACGTGGTCTTCTTCAATTTTCTTGGAATTTTATTTATCAATTTCGAAGAAATTTACAAATAAATATATTCAACAACTTTTGAAATTAATTTATATCTCCCAAAATTTATATTCTCCGCAATATCTCCAATATAGAATCGGCGCCAACTTTGATTTAGTTATATTGAAAATTCAATATTTCGGGGCTTAAGTGAATCACCCGATTACATCACCAATATACCACTTAGTGTACTTTAGGCCGGACCCACATATACAATTGACGGTGTTGTACATATTAGCCTTTGCGTATAAATTTTTGGTCTGCTGCCTCCTCCAAATCCATTTCAAACCTCTGCCGTGGCCTAAAACCTCCATATTTCTGCTAAACATTACCATTTCCGCTCATAATATACACTGTGCAAAGGTTAAAACCCGCACTTGGAAATATGACGGGCCTGGCCCCCTGAAGCCTTAGCCCCTTTTGTTTTATTTCACATATGACCCTGGCGCTAAAACCTTGCGCTAAATAGGCGGGAGCTTATCGCTTCATATTTTCGGGTAAAGCCATAGCCGTCTGATCACAAATCAATCAACGGAGCGGAGTCTGTATTCCCTGGTGGTCCCCGCGTCCGTATCCCATCGCGAAAAACCAGCTGTATCGTTCCGCACCACCTATCTAAGGCTGGCGGTATTTCCCGCGGACCCAGCGATTCCATACGCTGTGTGACACGTGTCCCGGCGTACGATTTCCAAACCACCCATTTCGCGCATTAAAGATTGGTCAAAGTCCGGGTAGCAGAATGATCATAAACCGTCAGATCTCGAAGTCTTCATCCAACGGCTACCACTTGACTTAGTTACACGGGTGTTAACGCCAGTCTACAATGTCCCGTGGCCCACCGTTACATCGCTCCTGGCGCCTTTGAGCCGTTGATCTGATTTCAAGATCCGACGGTCCAGGACGCATTCTCCTCCGCCTTTTGACTCCACATCTCCACGTCACCCCCTCCGCTTGATCCTCTGTACGCCCACGTGTCCTATACCTTCACCTCCATCATTCATCTACTTCATTTTCTCGTCATATTACAGTGTTCATGTTATATATATATCCTCGCCCTATCTATCCACCATGGTCCCTCTGTGTCTTCCGCCGCCCTGTATCGTTTCGTCATCTCCTCATACTTACACCATCATTTCCATCAACCCCACCGTGTTCGTCATCCATGTGATTGGTTTTATTTAACAAGTTCTGGTTTTTGCAGGTTTGCCGCGGCTGAGAAATACCACTATCAGGCTCATTGCACCGCCATTAACAGTCTCCGAGGGAGAAATTTAAGATGGGAACTGGAGGTAGTTGCTATGATGTGACTCCATTTGATGTGAATAAAAAGAAAACCCCTCGAACCCTCCAGAGAAAATCAAAAGGCAGATCTGTGAGGGAGAAAACATTAATGGGACAGCCTACAAAAATCAGTAAAAGATCGAGAAATGTGATGCCCTGCATTAAAGACCTGGGATTTCAGTTCAAAGATGGAGGGACGAGAGTACCATGCACAAATACAAGCAACCCCGGGGTTTTATTGCAGCAGATTTTTCTCTTCCGGCTAAGTACAGAACATGTGTATATTTTATTCTTTATGTCTTGTTCATGAGGAGATTTTTATCCTCAGCATTTATTTCATGAAGTAGTAGCAGAGTACTTGCACCAGTTCAGCACCACCAAACATGCATAGGCGGGGTTTCTCCTTCAAATTTGTTTTAAATAAGATCATTAAGTGTATATCACCTACCTCATTCTCTGGAGTTTTCTCCTTCTATAAAAACTAGAAAGAAAGACATTGAAAAGGTTCCAGATTTCTATCAGCAAACTGTGCAGTGAGAAGTTCTTGTATACATATTGTAACACTTCTGTATGAAGGCTCAGAGCCCGTAGGGTCTCAGTGAGGAGGAGTTATAACTATAATGAGGATTCTGGTCTTTGGTATCTCACAGTATGTAATTTTCTCTTATGTGTTAATATAAAATCTCATTCCAAGCTATTTATCTTCTTGTATCATGTTCTAGAATGTGAGTGGCTCACTGATCTTAAGTAAGGATTCATCCTATTTGGTGCCCATACTTGGATTATTCAAGCGCTTTAAATAGGCCTAGTCATGATATATTGTTCCATGTTCATGTCATTCATATTTTCTACTATATTAGTTACTTGAGGAGGGTGCTTTTAAAACGCCATTGTCATGTATGGATTCTTAGTTGGATAAGCCCATATGTGGTTTTTTTGTGTATCTGGGTATCAGCCTCATGCTAACTAGTATTTTCTTCATGTTTCCTCATTGCATCCACTTTCTGATATTTGATTTCTGTGGCATATTATTTGAACTGGCCCTCTTTGCAGTAAGTTATCTCTTAACTGTCTGATGCTTTTGTATTGGAGTTTTGCATGATGTTCCTACATTATTCTTATCTTTCTATCAGCTTCTGACAGAGTTTGGTTCCATTTAAACTAATTTCCTTGTTTCACAAGAGATAGTAAGAGAGCTTTTGGATTGACACCCAAGCTATATTTCATGTTCTGTTGCTATGATAAGATGTCCTAGGCACTGGTCTATAGAAACTCTAGGTTGTCTCTAGGGGTGACAAAATTGTCTACAACAGATGGAAATCAATGGAATACATACGCCGTACCTTTTATTAAACCTCGTGCTTCTTCCAAACGCGGCCACCATTCGATTAGCCTTCCTCCAAATCGACGGCGATTGTTGATATTGCGCGGCCTCCTCTGCTGAACTTTAACGTGCGATGAAATGAAAAAAGGCGGGTTTGGAACCTCGCCCCATGCCACGTGTCAACTACTCTATGGAATCGCTCGCGAGTGGAGAAAACCGCTTGCTCCACAAAAGCGGTGCGATATGGGCAGGGTGGTTTCGTCAACTCACTCGCGGTTTTGAAACAGTAATTGGCCCGAGTTAATTCAGTTTTGATGTCCTTTCCATACTCTCCGGTTCTCAACCCAGGTTCAAACTTCAGAACACTATCTTCCTTTCTAGGTGGTTTTTCACTATCATTAACAGAGTTCGGAAACCATGATTTACACAGACTTCGTCTGCATGTGGGATTTCTTTCACAAAGCTTGTTGAATAGTAGACAGGGGGATGCGGAAACAGTGCAACAATTCAATTCAATAATTATATAGGCACAGACTTCAATCGCTTCACAATTAAACAAATTTCCTCACAAACATCAACTCGAGACAATTTGATAATCAATGAGAACTGAAATTTATTCAATCAGAAGCAATTTCTCAACACACAGAAATTATTGCAGAAATCTCTTCCTCTCCTCCCCTCTGTACACCCGAGGGATTATAATTTATATACATTACAATGTGTCTCTTCGGTTCCTTGATGAGGACCGTTTAGAAAATCAAAGGCCTAATTAAAATTTATTCGAATAACTGAAATATGACAGATGGACTGGACCTAACTATTCGACTTCTACCAATCCTAACTGATCTAAATGCAATAGGCAGCTGAGGTATTGACACCTAGTTGTTACAATTCAATGATTTCGAACCGTCCTAGCCACAACATGTGGAAAAAACTTCCTACATTGCTGGCTAGTGTCTAATGCCCCTGCATCATAGACTGTGCTCGAGGAGTAGTACAAGGCTGCAGTAGAGGCCATGAAGACTGGATTTTAGGTATTACAGCTCAAGTCCAATAGCATTCAAGTAAGCGTGGCTCAGGCGAGGCCAATTCAAGTGAGAAAGAGCACAAGTATGATCATAAACATGACAGATAGCAGGATCTACCCCTTCCCTGGCGCAACGGTTACAATGGAACAACGTGCATTGCGTGCACAGTTCAAACCTGCTCAAAGGTTGGAATTGACTTATCAATGCTCCCCAATGGAAGCCTCCATGCTATCCTGACAATCATTATATATGAGTTGTAGTGTAGAGAGGCGCACATGCACTGAAAACTCACCGAGGCGGAGCAGAAGGTCGCAGTAAAAATGCAGGAGTCTTTCCAGGCTCAAACAGCGCAGCAAGAAGAAATGGCACAGCGCGCGGAGTTGGAGAATTTGATTGATCGTCTCTATGGTGACCTTTCTAAGGTTACTATCCCTACCTCTTCTATGCACCGGGCAAAGATTTAAAGTTTAGTGGCTTCCCTGAAAGCCTCACGTTCCGAATTACAGGCATTCAAAGCATATTTCGGGCAGCAAATCGCGGAGTTGCAAGCAAATCTTCAACTAGAAACTTCACCAGAAGTGCGAGTGCAATGTGTTGCCTTAGTTAAAGAAGCTTTAGCAAGAATTACAACAACAGTCACCAATGGTAATGAACTCTTGGTGGTGGCGATGGGCTTGTGGACTTCAGTACAGAACGACCCACTTGTGAAGAAAATATTGCAGGAACTACGTGCCAAAGAGCAGGCGTTTGATGAGCTTCAGGAGGTGTTGCCCACTTTTGTGCCTGCTCAAAGAATGGCACGATTGTAGATGAGCTAGGTGTTGTGCGATGAGGTTGAAGAACTTCGGAGGAAGAAACACATATTAACTACCCACATGAAGCCGTGGGCAGACGAAGCAATGAAGCTATCACAGGATTTAGATGTTGTTGTCAAGAACCTGAGCCAGACTTACCATAGTATCAGTCTCGCAACAGAGGGGCTTACCTCTCAAAATTTGATGGATACAGCTCAGAGTGTTGTTGAGCAAAGAACGGGTGTCATTGTGCCCTTCACTGCCGCCATCAAGGATCTAATGACGACGATGAAGACCCTAGTACCTTTGTGACTCGGGATGAGTCACAAGATTGTGTTGGGGGACTATTGGAGCAAGGTCCCTTGTGACCGCATTTTTGGAGTAATTAACAGTAATTTTTGTAGTTTTGAGTCGTGCGTGCTAAGCAATGCATAGTTAAGGGGCTTTGGGGCTTGTCAAAGTCCCTTCATGACTTGTAATGGGCTAAAGGGTAAATCTATGATTCTCAAACCATATTTTGCGTACCTTAGGATGAGCACAGGCTAAGGTATATGTAGAATTCTAGATCGAGTTGGATAAGACAGTTTTTCGGATAAGTTATGATGTATGTTTGATGAATGATTGAACTCTAAAGTGAATCTGTGTAAGTGTATGTGTCTGAAAGGCTCCTTCTAGCTGTGTGTGCAGAGACCTTATTCCGGCTGTGTGCAGACCCCGTTGGCTATGTGCGCTAGTGGATCTAAAGGATTGTAAGGGTTTTTTAGAACTGATGATAAACAAAGAACTTTTTGGGTAACTATGAGTACTAAATGCATCTGTAATCTATTTCTATGATATGTTTCCGCATATGATTTCTGTTCATGTTTATGAGTTATATTATCTGTGATTGGATAGGTTGTGTACCTACTTTACTGTTGACACGAATGTTAATTACATATATCTAGTTCTGTAAGGGAGAAATATCACATTGTTGGAATTGTTAAAGGGATTGCGGACCTTTTGTCTGTGAGCGCGCGCAGGATTAAATAGTGATAATTACCCTAGGGTTTCTGGTGCGTAAGTTAGCCTGTGTGTTAAAGCATATCTAAAGGTGCCTACTTCATTTAATTCTCTCTAAGGGTGTGGAAACCTGGTTCTAGCACCCCCCCATACGACTTCGGGTGAGACTTTGGCCTGCTCAAGAAGGTCATTGCTGAAAGGGCCAATAGTAAGAGGGTTTTTTTGGTTACGCGCTAACTCTGAATCTCGGTCAGGAACCCTCAAGCCAACACTAACTAAGGAATACACAACGAGAAAGTGCTAGAAATCAATTGCAAATTAGTTCACAATCAATTACTAAAATTAACATTGAATGAAGAGAATAGATTCAAAGTCAACATACAAGTTGCATGCAATGAATTATTTCATAAACATGTAACTATTATGTAACACACATGCATACATAATTGGAATACCAAATAGTTAATATAACAATGGAGGAATGAACGAGAATCAATGCATGAATTGAAAAGCTTCTTATTAATAATGTCACCCAATCAAATAATGTACAAAAATCTCGTCAAAAACCAATAGTGTGACAGGATCAGTTCATGTCATATTCAAAACATAACACTAGCCTCACAATCCCTCCACCTATAAGCTACCAAGAGCGAATTCTAGATCCTCGATCATAAAATAACAATCCTCTTACTAGTTTAGCTTAAGTGCTAAAAGTTCATTTGAATGAGGCATGAGGTTATATTTATAGAAATGAGGAGGGTGACCTTTCACCTTCTCCTATGGCTTGTGAACCTTCCTCGTCACCTTTCAACTTCAAATTAACTCTTCATCTTCCCTAAGAAAATTTTAAACTTCCTTATGACCATTGATATTCCCTCTTGGCCTTTCCCATTATTTTCAATATTTATCATTAATGACAAATTAATATATATATAATATTATAAGGGGAAATGCAATGATCTTTTACATAGTGTCTTGTAGGAAATATACTGGACTTTAAGAAACTAGATGATATCTTTGTTGGACCCTAGGAGTACCTTGGTATTGAGTTGAAATTTCAACGATTTCTATTGATTTGGTTCATGTATTTACAAAGAATATAGATATAAATGAACCATAACCTCTCCACAATTCAAATTCCGCCAATACACTACCATTATTTAGGATAAAACCATGAAACTCTTCACTATAATAAAACAATATATCCCTATCACAAATGAAATTGATTTACATAGCTGATATTGAGAATTAAGTAATTATCTGCATCCCTGAAAATTTATTTTCATCTTGATGTTGGAGTTAATCCATGATCTCCATTCTTATCTCTCTATTCTTGGGTTTTTCTTTAATATGGTCTTTTGCCATTTTGATCATCTCGTCACCTTTTTCTTGGATCAATATTCCTTTATCATTTTTCCTAGTGATCTCCTCAGATTTGTCCATCGTTATGTCTCCCTTATTAATATGCTTTTCGTGCTCCCATTTTGGTAATATATTGTCACTGTAAAAACATAGTGCATTAGAGCTGCAATCAGAGGTAAGGTTCAAAATCTTGGTGCAACCATAAATTTTAGTGTTAGAGGAATCAACTAAGTTGGGAGACTAAATTGCACGTATGCGCTAACCACATGCTTAAGAGAATGAGTGAATCACATTCGAGCTTTGTAGAGGTAGAGGAGTTAGGTTGTGTCATTCGAACTTGCAAGTGCCATATGGTCAAATTTTAGCACAATTGGACTTAGCAGTGACAGAGGTATATGGCTATGTTGATATGATGTGCAAGCATGAGAAAGCGGAGAAAGGACTCAAGGCCTAACACAATTAGGATTTCCAAAGATAGGGGTTTGAATGTTATGCTTCTATCACTCACAAGCGTGACGATTCAAGGTAAAGACTCAATACTGGCGCATTCACACTCCTTAGTGGAAAGGGTGAAGGCTTGGCGCAATTGAATATTATAGTGAAAGAGGAGTCTAGAATAGGAGCTAGAGATGTGCAACACGCTAGCACTGGTAGAGAGTACACATAATATTCATATTCTAAGTTCACATATACAAAGAATTTTGAGCTATGTTACTATGGAATTTTAGTGCAATAAAGGAGAATACGAACTCAAGACAATAGCACAATTATATTTTATAGGAATAACGGTCCTAACATTGTGCTTATATCATGTGTGAGCACAATCAACAAGGTGAGGACTTAGTACTGGCGCAAGCATAATCTATAGTGAAAAGGATATATGGTCATGGCTCTATAATGCATCAGTGCACTACAAAGAGGTTGGGAAAGAGTATGTGTGCAATTGGAATTCATAGTGATAGATACGAAATGCTAGGACACTAATTTGTGTGAATGTGATGGTATCAAGACTTAGACAAATTTTGAACATGGAAAATCGCACTAGAGATATGTAGGTGGATGAGAGATTGAGAAATTCAAATCAATTTATAGGTAGAGATATAATTAAAACCGATATAGAGGTAGATAAAGAAAGTAACACCTAGGAAAAGAAGCAGGGAAAATTTGAAAAAAAGGGAGGGAAGACAGCTCCAGAGGAGAGAGAAATTGAATGGTGAAAAAAATGCAGAACGACAAAAAGAATGATGTTTTAGTTGGAAAGGGAGTACGAAGAAATCATGAGGTGAGGAATTAATTACCTCTCCATTCCCCTTTGGACAAGAGGATGGAGATGTTATTTCTCTGTAAATCCCTGAGGGCTGGGTGGAGGAGTTATTCATGGAAAAATCCTAGAATATTTTTGGATGTTTCCTTGTTGTAGCTTGATTTTATTATGGGTTTTTGAATCCCTGAATTGGGTGGAACAATAGTGTTGAGTTCTAAAGGGAAGTGAAAACTAGTCTCTTGACACCTTGTGCATTTTGTGGATTGCAACTCAGTTGGTGGGTGTAGGTGGAAGGATATATTGTGTCCCTGGTTCAACTAGAGGTTGTGTTTAATCCTTGAGAAAAATATCCCTCAACCTATGGAATCTAGCTCAGGGGTGGAAATTGCAAGTGAGATTTGGCGACAATTGTCTATGGTTGGGTGGAGAGCCATTGTCTCAGACTCAATTTCCGATTAGTTTTTTAGATAAGTATTTCTCATGTTCTCATGAAATATATATCTATATATATATATATATATATTGCTAGTCTAAAATGGTGGTATTGATGGCATGGCTTATGAATTCATTGTCTACATGATTGACTAATGTGTTGTTGTCACTGTTTTAAAGGTACTAGAAGAACATGTGGTTGTAATTATTATGTTCTTGCAGTAACCAGCATGGAAATATTTTCTTATTGGAATGAAATGATTTTGTCTGACTATAATCTCTCACCAACATTGTGCATGTTTTATGTGTGTAAATTGTTGATTACAATCTACATGAGGATGTGAAAGCATGATTGCATGAGATACTAACATCCTGGATGCATGTATTATTTCATTATGATGGTGCTAGGTTGCACTAGTTAAAATGAGTGCTCAATAGTGTCAATGGATATTGTCGAATGATTGGTAATCGATTTAGATCGCATGTTTGGTTTGCCTCATAAATTTCAGCAGAATTTGAAATATTCCAAAATTTGCAAACAAGCAAATTGGAATATTAGATTTTGATGCTTTCACTTAGAAGAGGAATAAATGGGAAGGAGGCCCATGAAAAATAAATACACGAATAAATTCCACCTTAGTAAGGAAGGAGATCACCTTAGGAGTTGGGTTTTACACTTCCAAATGTGAACAAGGGCAAAATAGATATGGACATAGTCAAGTTTGACTAGGTCAACATGCATTCTTGAGGAGGAAGAGGTCACCCAAATAAACTAGATCAATGTGAACAAGGACCAGCCTAGACACACATATGAGAACTGGATTGAAGACTCCTTAGTGTGAAAAGAGGCATTTCAGGTGGATTAGTCTCAATTTACCAAGTCAACAGTGCTGCTACAAAGAGGAGGGAAGCCAACTAGGGCAGCGCAGTTTCGGAGGAGGAATCTTCACTAGGAAGTCACCTCAATAATGTGTGGGGTTTGGGGTGAGGAGGCTCACCAAAGATAAAAAGGAGGGCATAGAATAAAGGAGATCATTAATTATTTAGCTATCTTTGGCCTTTTGACTTCTTTCATGCTTTAGTTGTTTAGCTGTGGTTGCAGCACTGCTTAGTGCAAAGAATTCCCGAACGGGAATTCCATCCTCTCTTTGGGTCAGCTTGCTTAAGGGATCAAGAGGGAAGGATCTAAGCTTCAATTCATCATTTAGATTGGGGCCATTCAGCCATATTCATATACAGCACAGTTCCCTTCAGAAACTGCGTCCTCTCTGCAATTGCAGCAGTTTCTCGGTTAAACCCTGCTACTTTGTGCTTATTTGAGGAGGAGGTGTTTATTTCCCTCCGGGAGTTCTAATAAGAAGGGCCTAGGGCCATTTTTCTATATTTTTCAGCTATATTATGTCATATTCAGCCATGTGTAATAAATATATGCAGTAACTGCATTATTTTCTGCAGTGTTGTTTTTAATTCATGCATAATGTCAGAAACCCTTGTCGGGTGTCTTGTTTCTGTTGTAAAAGAGGTTAAACCTACATTTATTTGCTATATGATTAATATAAACTTCTAATATTTATTATTCCATCATTTTCTGTAGAAACCCTCATGGTAATTACACTCTCATACTCTTCAGAAATGTTGCAGTTGAAAGTCATGGGATTGGGGTGTTTTTGAGCTGTCTCTAGCTAGGGAGATTTGTTTAACTTAGCGAGAATTATTATTTTGAGCTAAAATTTGGTATGGAGGTTTTATAATGTATAAACCATGGTATCCAAGTGCCATTTCCCATATTTATTGCGTTATTTTCTGAAAATTATGTTTTTATGGTCCAGAAGGCTACATTTCCTCATGCTGGGAGAGGATAGTGAGGCAAATCTCTGCTACTGATCATTCATTTTCTAGTTAAATGTTTCTTGTGCATATTATGAACTGATATACATTTTTATGGTCATGATTTTCTGAAGCTCCACGTTGGTAATATCTTAAAATATTCCCAATAGTGTAGTTGTTCCCATTTTGGGATATTACAGAATTTTTTAAGGGAACGAGGCCTTCTTGCCATCCCTTATAGTTACATTATTGATTAGACATGCATGATATTATGAGGTTGGTTTACTTATTTTCTGATTTGAAAGGGATGTTGAGAAAATAAATAAGCATTTATGCTATTTTAATGAGTTGTTACAACCAGTGTTCCACGGGGTCGCATCCCCCAAGGTCGAGTGCACACACTCAAGAGAGGGAGTCTCATGGGGGTTCGTTTCCCCACGCACCATTTTTTGGGAGTCTTAGGGATACGCAAGGGGGTGTGTTTCCCTAGTGTGGGGGATGCGACTCCCCAAAAAGGGTGTTTCTGGGCATCCCCCTTTTGAAGGGGGACGCAACTCCCCAAAAAGGGTGCTTCTGGGCGTCCCGCTTTTGAAGGGGGACGCGTCCAACCTTAGATTTGTGTAATGACACCTAATGTAAAAAAAATGACTATCATATAGTATAAAGTCAAAAAAATTAAAATAATTTAGAATTAAAAAAATAAATAAATAAAAACAAAAACAAAACAAAACAAAAAACAAAATGGTAAGTTTAAAAAAAATTACGATTCATTATTCAATGATTCATTTCATTTCTAGTTCTTCGAAGTTCGGCTAACCTGTGCAACTTCGACCTTGACCTCTCTGTGTCCTTGATATTGATTTTATTTTCAGTGCTCATTATCCATTTTTACTTTTCAGTTGATGACCTCAAACTGATTCTTGACTCTTCACTCTTAACTATTTTTGAGTTTGAAACTTTGAGTTATATAAATTTACTATTTAATATTTAGTGTTCAAAGTTCAAACTTTAGTATCTACTATCTACTTCTAGACTTCTAGTATGTTTTTCTTTCAATTTCGATTCTAGAATGATGAATGACGAATTAATTTTTAAATCAATGTACATTGTAGATTGTAGATGATGAATGATGAATGATATGGAATAATGGATCAATGTATTTGAAGATTTCATTATTGAATTTATTTATTGAATGATCATTGATTATGGATGAATATTAGAATAATGAGTATGTCATATGAATGATGTATGTATCAAAATGAATGATGAGAATGGATCAATGTATGTCATTATTCAATTCAATTATGAATTTAAATTTTATCATGTGTAGATCAAATTTCAATTTTCAATGTATTGGTATTCATATTAATATATACTATAAACTATATAAAATATTATTATTATTTTATTTTTTATTTAATATTTAATATTAATACTTTCATTATTTAACAATGAATGTGAACTTGAATTTTATATATATATATATATATATATATATATATATATATATATATATATATATAATTATAATTATATACCCTGACGACTCCCCGCACTATATATATATATATATATATATATATATATATATATATATATTAAAAATTATATACACCGACGACTCCCCACACCCATATATATATATATTAAAAATTATATACCCCGACGACTCCCCGCACCCCCGAAATTTCCCTAAAATTTTAGGGTACTCCCACACATCCCCCCTATGCATCTCCCTGCACCGGAGTCTTGGTGGATTACAACTCTATATTTTTTGATGAAAATGCACTTGAAAGTGCTATTGATTTTCTATCATGCTTATGATTTACTGTTTCATAGGTTTGTTCCTAAATTTCTTATGAATTTTTTGTTCATCAAGTGCTGGAACCAGTGTTTAAAAAGTTAGAAAAGTTAGAAAAATAGAATCACTATCAAAGCATTGGAAACTAGTAAATTTTAAGTTAAAATTGAATTTTTTGATAGCAGGTTAGCCAAGTCAGAGGTCGGGAAGTTGGCCAAAAGGGTCGAACCTCTGATGGGACTTTCCCCGACCCATGGTAGGGAAACCTAATAGTCGTGACCCACAGGTCAGAGGTTAAGAGGGGTCGGGTAGTCGGACCTGTCCCGACCCATTTTGTTTGCAACGCTAATGGGATAGGGATTTTAGGTTGATGGAGTGGTTGCTTGTTGGGGATATATCAAAGTAAAAGAAAATTTAAAATGAAAAATAGGTATATTGCCAGATAGAAATATGTGCTAGCCACCCACTGCAAAAAACAAAAATTCTTTTAAATAATTTGGAGAACAACTGGACAGATGGTACATTTTGCATTGGCTCACAAGATTTTGGTGGCAAGAAACTGAGCAGGAGCTAAGAGGGAATGTGTTGCAGTAGGAGACGGGACCCATTTTGATTTTTGGGGAAGTGTACAGAGGAAAAATAAAACCAAACTATTAGAGAAATATAGCACAAGGGAGAGGAATTCGAGTGGATTAGGAGAAAGGGGAGAGAAGGGAATGTATAGGAAAAAAGAGGCAAGGCAGATTTGAAAAGAAAAAAAAGGAGAGTGTAAGTATCACTAGAGGAAGAGAAATTAGATTGTGAGTAAAATTTCATAACAACAAAAAGAATGAAGTTTTGGTAGGCAAGGGAGCAAGAATAAATCACCAAGGTGAGGAATTAATTGCCTCTTGGGTACCCTTTGGCCAAGAGGGTGGATATGGTGTTTCTCAGAAAATCCCTAAGGGATGGGTGGAGGAGTTATTCCTAGAAAATTACTGGAATATTTTTGGATGTTTATTTTTTGTAGCTTGATTTGATTGTGGGTTCTGGAATCCCTGAATTGGGTGGAACCACAGTGTTGAGTTATGAAGGGTGGATACAGTTGGTCTCTAGACTCCCTGTGCACTTTGAGGACTGCAACTCAGTTGGTGGGTGGAGATGGAAGAATCTCTAGAGTCCCTGGTTCAACTCGAGGTTGTGTAAACTCCCTGAGCAAAAGATCTCTCAACCTCTGGAATCAGACTTGGGGATGACAACTGCAAGTGAGATTTGATTGCATTTTTCTATGGTTGGGTGGAGATTCATTGTCCGAGACTCAATTTCCCACTATTTTTTAGATAAGCATTTCTCATGTTCTCATGAAATAATGTGTGTGTGTGTGTGTGTACATACATACATATATATATGTATGTATGTACATTGTTGGTCTAAAATGGTGGTATTGATTGCATGGTTTATGAATTCATTGTCTACATGATTGACCAATGCATTTTTGTCATTATTTTAAGGTATTGGAACAACATGTGGTTGTAATTCTTATGTTATTGCAGTAACCAGCATGGAAATATTTTCTTATTGCAGCGAAATGATTTTGTCTGATTATAAGCTCTCGCCAACATTGTGCATGTTTTCTGTGTGTAAATTGTTGATTACAATCCACATGAGGATGTGAAATCATGATTGCATGAGATACTAACATCCTAGATACAAGGATTATTTCATTATGATGGTGCTAGGTTTCACTAGCTAAAATGAGTATTTAATTGTCTTGATGGACATTGTGGAATGATTGGTAATCTATTTAGATTGCATGTTTGATTTGTTGCATAAGTTTCAATAGATGTATATAAGGTAAGGAGGCCTTGTTTCCATCCTTTGTAGTTACATTCTTGATTAGACATGCATGATATGATGAGTTTGGTTTACTTATCTTCTCAACTGATGGGGATGTTGAGCCAAGAAAATAGGTATTTATGTTTTTTTAATGAGTTGTTACAACTCTCTTTATTTTTTTAGAAGAAAATGCACTTGAAAGTGCTATTGAATTGTTATCATGCTTATGATTGAGTGTTTTTCGATTTTGTTCATAAATCGCTTATGGATTTTTTGGTCATCAAGTGTTGGAAGCACACCTTTAAAAGTTTGAAAATTCAGAAAAATAGAATCTTTGTCAAATCGTTGATGTTGGAAAAACTTGAAGTTAAAATTGAATTATTTTCATAGCAGGTCAGCTAGGTCATAGATCAGGCGGTCAGCCAAAAGGGTCGAACCTTCGATGGGCCATTCCCCGACCAACCGCAGGCCAATCTAGCAGTCGTGACCTATAGGTTGGGCAGTCGACCAGGTCGGGGGTCAGACCCATCTCAGTCCATTGTGTTTGAAACACTAATGGGAGTTGGTCCAAGCTCGACCTAGGTTAGAGATTAAGGGTCGGGCCTATCATTGATAACCAATTTGAATTGCATCAAGGAAGTGGGTCGACCTCGACCTTCCTTGGGCTACGTGCCTGCCATGTGGACTTGTCCATGGTGGCAATGCAAGTGCCACATGGACCCATTGTGGTGGGGTACGAACTTATCACCTGCCACATGAGCTTCTATGTTGTTTCCACGTGGAGATCATGATGGCGTGGCAGGGTGGTTGTAGCTAATATTTAAAGGTCCATAAATTTTGATTTGTAAGTCAAATTGAGATGAAATTTATATCGTTGGAATCATCTAGATGAGATGAATGCAACGATGTGGTCCATTTGAATTTTTCAGAGAGTTGAAAAATATTAAAAATTTTAGACCCCATTCCTGATCCAATAGGATCTTGCATCAGTTCAAATCGACAGGGAAGTTTAGTATCGTCTTCATTTTCTCCAGTTTTCTGGATGAGAGTCTTCAGTCATGGTGCAAGTAAAATGTGGTTAAATAGTGTTGGAATTGTAAATGGTTCAATATTGGTGGCATGTGGTGAAAACCTTTGGTGGTGAAAACCTATGTAACTAGGTTGTAAACTTATGGTTCATACGTCCTAAGCCTAAGTGGTGAATGAAAAACCTATGCTATACAGTGTAAAAGGGGTCAAAAGCGATGTTAATAGCGCAAATGTTATAAACCTTTCAGAACTATGTGACAAACACAAACTATGTTTTTAAAACCCATTGGATATAAATATCAGTTAAACTGCAACCTTAATCGTATTGGAAAGAATTGACTGCTGGATGTGAATGCAGGTTTACATAACACAGTCAGCAGCAGGTTTAAACGCAGGGTTTAACCGCAAAGCAGAGTCTAGCCATCGGGATGTGAAGCTATCACATGGAAAATTGGCCGCCAACGAAGCCTGAAACCATCAAAGCTGACCTCTGATGTGGCAGCCAGCGGTTAGATCGCTCGCCGATCACATGCCAAACGGTTCAACCAATCTGCCGATAGCCAAACAGTCGAGTTAATTTTAGTCCAAAGTCTATTTTTGGTTTTGTAATTTAATATGCGCAGTTTTAAAATTTATCACCATGTAACTTAAAATATAGGTGTTACACCTCCACTTGACTGAGAGCTCATGCTCATTAAATGTAAAAAACCACTTTCCATGAATAGGCCTAAGAGGCCGAGAGTGAAACTATAAATTACATCATTTCTCATGATGAGGAGAAGGGTGTTTTTAGAGCCTTGTTCAGAATTTTGTGAAGAGAGGAGGCGGTTTTCTTTCAGGTGTATCTTGGTTTTCTGGAGGTGGAATTGGGCATCGAGATAGGTTTTGGAAAGCTAGGAGGGAGAGATTTATATTGATAGAGACCAGAGGTGACTGTAAGCACATTTAGTCTTGTTAATTTCTATGTAAAGACTTCCTTCGATAATTCCTTAATCAAATGGATGCCCATCTTAAAAGCGGACCCAGAGACATAGTCCACCAAGGAAAAAATCTGTAATAAATGTTTGTTATATTCTATCTCTTTATTTGCTGCAAATTCATGTTTAATTGTGATTCTTAAGTTTTGGATTAAGTCATAAAATCAATTTCTTTCCTTCAGTCTTCCACATTAAGTGATAAAGTTAACAATCAATTCACTTTGGAAAATATTCAGTCCCATTTCAGATCTATTTCAGATCATATTTTGGTATCAGAGTAGGTTGCATTTTGTAGGATTTTTTCCATTGAATGTTAATCAGGTCCAGGTTGCGACGTGGAGAAGGAATGTTCGAGGAGATAGACTCAGAAGTTGGAAAGAAGAAATTTGCTCAACAATCGACAATGGGAGGATCTGATGCATGTGAAACTTCTGAAGTGAAGGTCATGGGCAATGAACAGATTAAAAAAATGTTGCTATAGGTCAATTTGGGCACCATTCCCAATGACCTGGTTAAACTGGACATCATCCCCAGAACCAATGAAATAGGGTCTATCATCCCATATCATTTCAGTTGCTACATGCCCTAAGACAAAGAACAAGAACAAATCATCCATGACTTCCATTGCAAGGTTTCCAAGATTTGAAGTACATGTTATATCACCTATGAGCTCACCAATGTAGCCTCTCAAGAGACTAACTTCTTTGCATATGCAGTTACCTCCATTCAAGGTTGCTCTGCAAGGCACTTCCCGACATTCAAAAGTGCGTTGGTCAAATGGGAGCGAAATTCTCATAGTTCCAGAATATCCACATGTCCAATGCCTTATAGAAGATTCAATATGTGTCAAAATTTGAATCCATGTGTCCATATAACACCTTTGAGCTTAGGAACGTGTCTTTCCTATTATTATAAATTCATTGATTGAGAAACTACCTTCAACTGCTCTATAAATTGAGCACAGATCCTAATGCTTGAGAAGGAAGAAATTTGGTAAAGAAATGTTTTTGAATTATCAATTGAGTGTGATTAGAGTGATATGTTGTTGGTGAGATGCTTATTGTGATGAGTCTGGGATGAATGCTGGAGCTGGTGACATCAAATCAATCACTGGTTGTAACCTCCCCCTTCTATCAATTAATAAAGATTGTTGCTCATTTTCCCACATATGTATCTATATATGTTTCTATATTTCATATCATGGATTCTTAGCTCATGTATATGTTTCATGTTTCATTGATTTAATTGATTAAGATAAATAGCCATTTGTATATTGCAATTTCTTTGTTGTTTAATTTTTATACTTGCAGGAACTAGTCTGGCGATCAAAGTTGGATTGGAAGTGTAATATCCCAAAATGGAATTATGCATCGATAGACAAACACAATATTTGTAACATAGAAAATTTACATGTAAGTTTATGATAAACACAGATATAGAAAGAATAGCTGAGCCATTTTATTCATAGGAGATGATTAAGTTACAACAGTGTACAAAATATGAGGTAATCTAGCCAAAGAGATGGCCTAGAATGTCCCTGAAATGGAGAGCTATTGGAAGCAAATACTACATTGTCCCTTCAGCAGATGATGTACATATGACTTTTGGCTGAATAGGGAAATGTAGATCTATGGAAATATGGAGCTCTAATGATGCCAAGATTCTAGATCTGGGCTCTATGATGGCAACCCAAGATAACCCATAAAGGATTTCTCAAAACTGTCAATCTAAGAAAATCACCCTCTTGGGGTTTCACTATACAACTACTGGGTATGCAAATCTGAAGCTAGATATGAAAAATAGATGGCTAAAATATGTCACAAGATCATATCTAAGCTTGAAGGGTTGATCCCTTCACTAGATCCCCAAGCTAGAAGCTCAAGATCTAGCTCCTCAATCCTCCGTCAAAGATTGTAGCTGCTGCTACACAACTTCTTACAAAAACTATGTTGTAAAGGAAGGAGGCTCTCTAGCCTGCTACAAAATATGGCTATGAAGCTCAATACTGATGGAAATAATGCATACAATGTGAAGGAATGGTCCTCCACTAGATTACTAGCTGAAATGCTAGCAACTTCCCTTCTCCCTTGGATCTACAAGAATGGATTGCGCAATTCTTGATGAAAATGTTGTTGTTGGGAGATGAACAAATGATAGCCTTATGCCTGATATAAATCTGAATCACTGGAAGGCTGATCTTGAAGCTCAAGGTGATAGGATGAATCCTTCACCGGATCCTCAACTGAAATATTGAAGGACAACCTCCTCCTCTCAACTGATCTTCAGAAATGTGCAATTTCTGAATATGGATGTTCTGCAAAAAGTAGGAACAATATGGCACCAATGCCTGATGATGAATATAGGGAAAAAACTCTTCCTTAGAGGTCACTCAAGGAAATAGCTAGGATTCTCACTCAGGAACACCCTATGCTAAACAACACTGCAGACTTAGCTAAACAGCATAAGGGTGCATGGAATTTCAAACGAAAAATCCAGATCTAAACAGATCAAAAATCAATAATCCAAAAGCCCCCCTCTAATGTTGTCTTCATCTTCATTATATAGTTTGTGAACCTTCCCATGCCTTGGCCCACCTCATAACTGTGTTGTACATGTGGACATAGGTCGCCATGTTGACTGTGTTGTCTCTCCATGATCTCCATCATGTGTGAATGTAATGATCACCCTCTCCATCATGTGTGCATTAAATGCACCACTCATCCATTATCTCATCATGAATTCTCTATGATCTTACATTTGATTCCTTCCATTATCTTAGTTGACTGCTTCAACCTTCATGATCTTTCTCATTAATGAGACATGATCTCTACTCCTTTCACATTAAGTAGTTGCTCCACTACTCCATTATGTAGATCTAGATCTGAAATATCCACATACACACATCAAAAATGGATTTTATTTATCTTTGGGGTTTGTGGGTCCCCCCACCCTCTTATTTAATTAATTAATTATGAAAATTAAGAACTCTAATATTCCAATTATCTTGTGGAAAAATCGGGAATATTACAGGAAGCTACAGCAAGAGCGACAGAAGGAGAATAGGAAGCGCTTGGATCACAAGTAAGTTCCTCCATATTTCTGTGTGTTTATTTACTCTTAGAGAAAGTGTCTACAAATTCTTTGATCTATTTTTCTAAATGCATAGCACTACATTTAGGGAATGTGTTTTATCCATAATTCATAATTTTGCATAACAAATTAGCGACTCCGCTAGGGAGTTTCCCTTCATCCTTGGTGTGTTTTTGCCTTTGATTATCCACCCAGTAGCATCTAATCTAAATTATTAGGCTTTTGAAACAAATAATTGCATTATAAGTGTGTTTAGTAGCTTTAATTTTGTTCTCTGTTGTGCCCAACGCATTGTTGTTCAAGACACGGTGTCTTGCATAGCTTTGTCTCCCATTCAGAGGTGCTTTGCAACACACTGTCTCCCCTTAAAGACTGTGTTGCCCCCTAAGCCAACAAAATTCCCTTTGAATTTGTCATTTCCATCACATTCAGCCTTTTGTTTGTTGTGTTTTCAATTGTCTGATACCTCATAGAGACCAGTGAATTTTCCTGATTCTTCCTCCTTTGAAAAGTAAGTTTGTTCAATATATCTTTAAGTGTTTCTCTTTATCATTGACAAATAAAATTCGAAGTATTTTATTTCTGCATTAGATCCATTTTTTTTTGTAAACGAAATTGTCATTAAATTCTTTGTTTCCTATAGGGAAAATTGTAGTTCCATTCTTCATTTTTCCTAAAAGAGAAATTCTTGTTAAAATCATCGTTTCTCAAAGAAGAAAGCATTTTTTTTTGTTGATTTGATTCATATAGTTTCCTTTTTGCATTCACATTAAGGGGACTAAAAAGAAAAACCTGCATTTTCATGTAGTAGATTGTGTGTTTTGCATAGGAACAAATTAGGAAAGTTGCATATTAGTGTGTGCTCTTTGTTGTTTGCTCTCAAAATTGATTGCTCTTTCCCTTTTGTAGCTAAGATTTTCATTGAAAAAACTACAAGTGAAAAGTTTTCTTATCATTTTAGTTTTCATTTTAGGAATTTCCATCACATCATCGCAGTGAACCTTGAAAGGAAAATTGATAAACAAGATCAAATTTAAATTTACATCAATTTACCTAAAAAGGCATTGGAACCATAACGATAACATTTAGAAGGTCTAGGATAGAGACGTGTTCTGACGTCGTAAAACATAGCACTTGTCGTTAATTGTCTGCGATACATTCCAATTCTGATACCTCACTCCATGTACGTAAGTATATAGTAGCTCGTCCACATACCTTCAGGTATATCAGGCAGTGTTATAGTACGAAAATTATAAAGGGGTGCTCTCACTGTGTGGTTTCGCATTAGACATCGTTAATACAGACTTGGGCCTCCACGTACCTTCTGTTATATTTGGGAGGACAAATTTAGGTTTATATCCATCCATAGTGAACCGAGTCGTCCACCTTGTAAATTGTGATACACCGAACGCAGCATTCGGGGACATTGTCTGCCCATACTTCTTGGTTCGCCAGGAGGTATTCTGTAGTTCACAGTTTCTTGGTAAACCTTTTGCCTAACATTACCCTTTTATTTTGTTTATTTTTTTGTGGTCATAAAATAAATAAGTTATCGTGGAAGAAGAAAATCCCTTTCCCTGTCATTCGCGTAGACTTGCATTGAAACCACCTTTACCATCAGAAGTCACTTCTGGTCGGCGAAGGTGACATCGCTCTACCAAAACCAGTACCGTCAGTACCTCTATTGAAGCATCGTCTTCACATATACCAGAGTTGGCACAAGTTGTTTCTATAAACACTAGATTTCTACTGTTGTCAGACGGAGTCCTCACAGCTACCCGTGATCACGATCCATCCAATCAGTGAGACCATACCTCCTAAACATAACGTTGTTCAACTGGAAGTTGATCGAGATCCTGTCTCTTTTTTTCTAGAACATCTTCATCCCGAAGTCAAACGACCGGAAGTTGTTCCTGTATCGGTCACCCCACAATCTATTGTAGCCATTGAGTCTCCCATATCGCGTAGTCAACCTCCTGAAATATACTTTGGTTCTGACAGTGAAATCCTTACACCTGATTTAATTTCGATTGAAGAAATACCACAAGACGAAACACCTTTAACTCCAACCCATTTTGGGGAGGATGTTTACCTGTACGAGTCTTTTCCTCAGTCATGACCCTCTGATTTTGTTGATCATGTGCCTATTCAAATTCCTGTCCATTCAAAAGGGTATACATTTGGTCAAGTAACCATGCCTGAACCAACATCTTCTGTTATACCATCTGTTCTGATTGCGTCAGCACCTGCTCTCGCTACCCCGTCGATGTTCACAACTTCACCAGAGTCATATTTACATGGTGGCCCTATGGTCCCATCAGGTTATAAATCTTTATCTGGAATTTTCTTTGGTGCATCTTCAAACCCATGGACTTCACCAATGTCATCGTCTGGTATTATAACTGGTAAGCCTATAGTGAGTATTGAATGGCTTGATCCTTTATATCCAATTTCATTAGGGAAATATCAAGTTGTTCCATCTGGATATATTCCATCCAGTAATATATCAACTGGACCCCCTACATTTGGAGAACAATATTTTTTGTCTTATTATACTCCTCATGCTAGGGGGAAACCTATAGTCACCCACTTTGACAATAATCCGTCGTTTTTTGGTCAACCTAATGTTGAAATGAATATTTTTCAATGGTACCCCACTCTGCCTATCCAACCACAAACGATTGTACACTCGTATCAACCGGTTCAACTTGTTTCACCCACATCAACTCCACTCGTTAATACATCTTTACCCCTGTTACAGACTCAAACTATTGTACACCAACCATTTCAGGCGGGTCCTTCACCTCAATACTCTCAAGTATTGGGCCCTCTAACTCCAACTCCTTCGACTAATTTACAACAACCTGTACCTGGAATCATTTATTCACAAGCTGGATTCCCATATTATGGGATGTCGTAGCCATAACCAGGTTATACCTATCCTCAACCGAATCCAAGTTATCCTAATTTGGGTTATAACATTGGTGGACAGACCCCTTGACAGCCTTAGGCGCAAATTCCACAACCTTCATTTCAAAAAGTATCGTACCCAGGTTTTGGTCTATAGAATCCTCAAGCATTTTCTTATCAAGAAAACCCCTATCTGGGTTACCAGCAACATATTACTTATGTTAGTGCTCAAAGACCTGTTTCCAAAGCAATTCCATCATACCCTAGCTATGCTCAACCTGACCTCAATCGACAATTTCCCTTTGTTGCAACTTTAGAGTTACCAAATTTAAATCGGCTCACCAATGATCCAATCAATTATGCTCCTTGGTGGCCGGTGACACCTCATAAATTACCCTCGGATATTCCTAAGTTCAATGGAAACCATGGGGAAGACCCGTCGACTCATTTCATGACTTATCATTTGTGATGTTCATCAAACTCCTTGAATGATGACTCTATTTGACTACGTCTTTTCCAGAGTATGCTCACTAGTCTGGCTGCAAAATGGTACATTGAGTTACCTAGAGCTTCTTTTGATAATTTCACTGCTCTAGCTACTGTCTTTTTTACTCGCTTACAGTTACCCATACAATATGAAATTGGAACGGAACTCTTGACTGATTTTAAATAGACTAATGCTACTCACATTTATGATCATATTCATGAGTGGCATCATCGTCGTAGAATGGTTAAGACATTTTTTCATGATCATCTCCTTTCTAAGTGGTTCATTAATTCACTGTTACCATATATAACTGAGGATGTGGCTAATGGTGGCGTCGTCACTGAAGAGAAAGTTATTGCTAATGCCTAATATTTAGACTTGATTTATACTCAGTCTGGCACGCTCTATGATAAAATTCCTAACGTGCCAAGATCTAATTTTATTGTTCCTCCTCCATCAAAGGACTCTCATTCCAGAGACGGTATGATCGGTACTGCAAGCACACATCATACTAATTCATCTGATCTTGCGCCTTCTTCCAAAATAAATGTCGTGTCATTTGACAAGGGAAAAAGTGACAAGCAACCTGGAAGTAAGAAAAAAGGGAAATCAAAGAAAAATCAAACTTCCAACCCGCAGGAAAGATCATCTGATCAATGGTATGGAAATCGGAAACCTCGTTATCCATGCATAATCTGTAATGAGGAACACTTTGTTAGATATTTTCCTCACTGCGCTGAAGTCTCAAAAATGGTTAAGACCTCACATGCGTCAGCTGTGTTGACAGATCCATTTCCGAATCAGGACACAAATTTGGTTGCTTCAGATCCAGCTTCTAGTTCCAAGTGCTTATGCTATCTGTCACAAAGCCATCGAAAGGTGTTTTGGTGTCAATGCATAATAAATATTATGGTAGTCAGGCCACTAATCAACCTACTACCTCAACCAAAAATCCATCTACGGAATTGGTACCGCCACCTGTCATTCTTGAATTAATAATCAAGCCACCAAAGGGAGTTGTTCATAAATCGACATTTAATCCTTGATCCATAGATGCTCAAAATTATAATATAGTTGAAGATTTGGCTCAATACCGACCTTCATCTATGTCAGCGCTTGAGGTGCTACAAAATTGTCCCTCCCAGAAACAGGCTTTGTTGTCAACTATTGGTGGAATTGATCCGACTGATTCTAATCTCGTAGTCTTTAATCATACGGCCTATGTGCCGCAATTACCAGCATAATTGGCGTTCTCCATCCAAGTAAATGTTCTCAATCACCTTGTTCATCGTACTATTATTGATGAGGGAGCATCTATGTGCATTATGTCTCTAAAATATTGGAAGTCACTTGGCTCGTCGTGCTTATCTCAATCATCAATGACATTGAAGGATTTTGACGGATGTACATATAAGCCTTGCGGTATTATCAATAACCTGCATGTTGAACTAGGGGGGGAAAAAGTGAATGTTGAAGTTGAGGTTTTTGACGGATGCCTTGAATACAATATTTTACTTGGAAGGCCATGGGTATATGCTATGACTGCAATTGTTTCTACATATTTTAGATTGATCACCTTTCTACATAAAGGTGTTATCACAGTCATCAATCAGCTATCCTTCTTTGCCTCCAGTTCCCATGTAACTGGAAGTGTTTTTTTTGTTCATGCACCCCAACTCGCACTTCAAAAAATTGGTGTAGGACTCTTAAAGGATTCCACTCTCATGGGAACCTTTGCATTACAGCCTCCTACGACGTCGGCAGAAATTGCAAGTATAGAGACCTGCTACATGATCTCTTCCACTCCATCTAACTTAAGGAAGAGTATGGGTGATTCTGGAATTGTTACGTTGGATGAGTTTCCACTGCCCAGCCCTATTGAGATGGCATAGCAATCAATCTATCTGGCTTGGGTGGTGAATCTGAAATCATCATCTTCGGTTGTTTGGGTTGATCATTCCTTAGATTTCGGTACTCCATCTAATCCTTTTTCCTCAAGTTTCTTGACAGATGAGAATATTTTGGAAACCATGATGTCGGAAGGAGAACCATGGGAAGATTATCATCATCATTCCCATCTTCCTAATTGTGAAGAAAATAATCTTAGTGAACTATATCACCCATTGATAAAAAAATTATTTTCGAATTCAATTCTTATTAATACAATCGACTCTGAGCAAAATTTGTCAAATATTGAAGAAACCATTTCTATCGATATTTCGACGAAACATGGTGTTGTAGAAAACATTCATGTTGGTGTGTCTTGTTCTCCATCAGAACTTGAAACATATCGCTCTATATTTCATGAATTTCGTAATGTATTTTCTTGGTCTTACAAGGAAATGTCAGGCATAGATACTAGTATCTTTGAACACACTATTAATATGTACCCTGACGTCAAGTCGGTACGTCAATGCCTTCGTCCTGTTCATCTGAAGAAGGTCATTTTCATTCAAGCAAAAGTTGAAAAACTTTTGCGTGGTGGCCTCATTTACCCTGTTCAGCTACCTGAGTGGGTTTCCAACATCGTTCCTATGATGAAAAAACAAGGAACCATCAGAGTGTGCGTCAATTATTGGGATGTTAATCTTGTTTGTCCAAAAGACAACTATCCTATTCCCTTTATCGACCAAATTATTGACGACTGTGCTGGATGCGAAATATTTTCGTTCATGGATGGATTTTCAGGCTGCAATAAAATCAATATCCACGCAGAGGATCAATATAAGACAACATTCATCTTTCCCTGGGGCACAATCGCTTATCAGAAACACTCGTTTGGTTTAAAGAACATCGAGGAAAAATTTTAGAGAGAAATGGATTATACTTTCAATGAAATCAAGCAAATTGTTCAACCCTATCTAGACAATTTACCCATACATTCACGAAATCAGACTGATCACCTGATGCATTTGAGATTTATCTTTTTACGCTGCCAACACTACAAAATATGCCTCAATCCACATAAATGTGTGTTTTGTGCCTGTTCTGGTCGTTTTCTAGGATTCGTCGTCTCAAGAGAAGGAATTTGAATAGACCCATTGAAGGTCCAGGCCATTCTTGATTTTCCTGTGCCATCAAATTTACTTTAGTTATAGAAACTTCAAGGCTAACTTCCTAAGGAGGTTCATACCCAACTACGCCGAAATGGTAAAGGATTTACTCGGCTCTTGAAAAATGGGATTCCCTTCATTGGGACCAAGTTTGCAAGCTTCTTTTGATGCTGTCAAGGATACTCTTGTCCGAGCATCATTAATGTATCCCCACAACTATCAGAGTGATTATTTCTTATATATCTCCGTGGCTAATATGACCATTAGGGGAATTTTGAGGTCTAAAATGGGCCTCCTAAGGAAATAATAAAATAATATATATGAATTTGCAATTGAATTTTTGCACCACAATCCATGTAACCATAGTTAAATTCAATTCAAAATTTGTACCAAAATAAAGTTAATAAAAAAATTGTATTGATGTGACTATAAATAAGAATGAGATTTTAAAGAAAAAATCATTATCATTGAACAACTAATGCATTTTTCCTTTGTACTTAATAACTTAAAATAAAATACAAATATAAATTTATTAATTAAAATTTATATTATTTAAAATGTATAGTAACATGTAATTATTATTATACTAATAAAAATAATATAATATAATAAATGTATAGGGTATGCATTGTTTCTTTCAAGAAATATGAAATGAAAATAATATATTTTTATTCAAAATGTGTGAAATGACATTTATTATGAGTACTTTATTTTGACTTTAAAAGCACTTAGAGCACTACCATGGTTATCCATGAGTTTTTGTCCACCATTAATATTGTGACAAGTAAGTACCTTTAACTCAAGCAATGCCACCTCAACCATTAGGGATTATTTCATCCCCTAAAATGTGATTGGTTCTCATAAAGTGAATTTTGATTGTATATTTTCCTTAGGAGGCCCATTTTAGACCTTAAAAATCCCCTAATGCATCGGTATGGTATTGGTCCAAGTAGAAAATGGGATAGAACATCTGATCTGTTATTTGAGTCGTAATCTCAATGATACAGAAGTGAAGTATTCGAACGTAGAAAAGCTTTCCTTGGAAGCTGTTCAAGTTGTCCAATGATTTCACTACTATATCATGTTCCGGAAGACCATTGTCATTTCATATTGCAACCCCATGACGTATATCTTATCACATCAATTTCTAGGGGGAAAGTATTCAAAATGGATTGTCATTTTTCAGGAATTTGATTTGGAATTCATCAAATCCAAGTTAAATATGTATTTAGTTTTGGTTGAGCTTCTATGTGACCTTCCCTCTGATAGCACTGCTACTACGTCGGAACCATCTATTCCTGACGAGTCTCTATTTCTGACCGAATCATCTGATCCTTGGTATGGGGATTTTATCATTTATCTCCAGACCTAGACCTTTTGGCCTGATACCTCTCGCTCTAATCAGCGACATATTTGATACCAAGCCAAATATTATCTAATTGTCGGTGATACACTTTATCGTCATGGTTTCGATACAATTTTAAGAAGGTGCCTCACTCATGAGGAGGCCGAAAAGGTTTTAAATGATTTTCATGTTGGGGCTTGTGGTGGACACTTTTCTAGATACGCTACCGCGCAGAAGATACTCCACGCTGGTTACTTTTGACCTACCATATTTCACGACTGCATCCTTGCAGTCAAAATTTGTCATGCATGCCAGATATTTGATCGTAAAATCCACAAACCGCCAACGCCAATGCATCTTGTTGTCTCTGTGGGACCATTTTCGAAATGGGGCATTGACTTCATGACCTGTAACCCTCGTTCGTCTAGGGGGCATGGTTATATTATTGTCGCAGTAGACTACTTTACCAAGTGGGCAGAAGCGATGCCTACATTCAACAACACAGGACAAACAGCTGCATCGTTTTTCTTGTATCATGTCATTGCATGGTTTGGGGTCCCACAGGCTATAGTCACAGATCATGGGAAGCATTTTCGCAACCATATGATGGTTGAATTGACTACCAAGTTAGGATTATCACATGATAATTCTACTCCTTATTATCCATAATCAAATTGACAAGTTGAGGCTATCAACAATATTCTTAAACGTATGCTTCAACGAATGATAGGAGTTCGTAAAAGAAACTGGCATTTGATCTTGTACTCGGCCTTATGGGTGTAACGAACCTCGATGAGAAATGCAACCAGATTTACTACCTTTTAATTGGTGTATGGTCTGGAAGATATCTTGCCAATCCAATGTGAAATACAGTCATTAAAACTTGCAAGAAACTTGTTACCTAACACCTCAGATGAAGAAGTGCATATTTTTAACCTCATCCATCTTGATGAAACGCGTCGTGAAGCCCAATTGGCCAATGAAGCGCATAAGAGATGTATAAAGGCACAATACGACAAAAATTTCCAACCTCGCATTTTATCAAAGGGCGACTTGGTCCTTCTTTATGATCAAGAATCTTATGTAATAGGTATAGGAAAATTTGAGCCATTATGGCATGGCCCCTATATTGTAAAAAGAGTTCTTGCTAAGGGTGCCTACGAGTTGGTGGATTACGATGGAATTCTGTTGGCGCAGCCCCGAAATGGGTTGTATCTGAAACGTTACTATGCTTAATCATGAGCGTAGTAATTTTTTGTATTATATTGTATATATATACTGTTGATTTGCATTCACTGTCTTAGTTTGTTTTTTATAGTTTTCTTAATGTTAGTAATCTGCTTTACATTTCATCTCATATGTCTGAATATTTGGAACCATTTGTTGGATATGCTGATGGTGCTATTTGTAGTATGCAGAATCTATCCTCTGCAGCGTGGGCCATTTTCGCTCCGAACGGCGAGTTAGTGAGTTTTCAAGGGATTTTTATGGTAGATCGACAAACAATATCACTAAGTATAGCGCGTTGATCTAACTTCTCTCTGATGCCATTTAATTTGGTATTAACCGCATCATCATAAGGTTAGACTCACAACTTGTAGTATTACAACTTACTAGTGTTTATACTGTTAGAAATCCAACACTGCATCGTTTGTTCCTAAGAGTTCAAATTTTGGAAAGACACTTTGATTTTATTCAATATCAACACATTTCTAGAAACTTGAACACATTGACTGATTCTTTAGCTAATCATGTTACAAACAGACATTTGCAACACATGTAAAGATACATTGACATAATTGAATAGGATTGCACAATAAACATAGGAAAACACTGAAATAAAATAGATAGATAGTTATAGGTTTTTACAAATATTTGTGCCCAAGACACATTGGTCATCTGACCTCAAAATGTATAAAACATGTTAGAAGTAAACTAGTGATGCACATGGTAACATGCTATAGATGTAGCTATCCTACGTAGTAACTGCATCCAGCAGTTAGGAATGCCAATAGTGTGGCGTTGCAGTTGCATGGGTAACTCTTTGATCTAGAAATCTAGAATCCCGAAGTTCAGCCCCTCTATGTGCTACTGAAGCTCAACCAGAGTCTCAGCCATGTCTAAATCCTGAAGGACTACTCTCCCGACAGCCCTCTCTACTGGCTCATCCGCTCCATGCTCTGGTTCCTCCACTAGTTGAACTCGACCAACATTTGCATTACATTAAAACTTTATTTTAGTCTTCAAAAAACATCAAAATACAAAAACATGTATAAACCTTAGAAAAATAAAAAAACATGATCAAAACATTCTTACCGATTGCACCCCACTGAGCGCCTTCTCGTAAAGCTAAGTTTGGATCCCCTCCAAAATCGACACCTACATATGCATACTCATCGATGGCGATAACCTGTCACCTGAACCAGGTGAAGAATGCAGTCAAGAACATGATGGACAATTGGCCTGCATGCCTAGCCATCAATTCTACCCATCTCTGCATCCTTGGATCTATAGGGTTAGACACACCCAGTGTCAGATGATGAGGCTGCATCAGTGGAATCCCCTCTAAGGAAAATGAAATGAGGATCAAACCATAACTAAATTTTTTCTTCCTTCCTCCCTTTTCCTTGTTCATTTGTTCTTTTATTTGAGAAAGTACAGCTTCAGACCAGTTGAAATTTTTTGGCTCCATGCACTCTAGCGCATACTGCATATAAGATCTATTCGCTACATGTAGTGTAATTGTGTCGTCAAGCTTTTCGATCGTGAATAGAATGGTTCTCAAAGGAAAATCACAAACGTAACAGATGTTTATTTTCCCATCCTTGCTTGGCTCTGCCCCTGGATAGCAATATTGCAAAACATAGTCTCTCACTATCTCTCCTCCGAGAGCAGACCCTGAGAGAGAAATGGGCAAGCCTCTCCTCAACAATCCTGTCAGAAAATATACATCCTCCACTGTAATGGGAACCACTTTTTTCCTAATGTGAAATGACTCAATCACCAGATCCCATGCACGAACTAATAACTCCAAAATTTATATTTTTTGCCTCATACCTGACAAGTGGAAGTACTTTAAAAACCCACAATATCTTAGGGCTCTTACTGTACCTGGATCATTAAGGCAAATCATATTTTTTTCTTCATTCTCTCTTTATCTCCAAGTAATCGTCATTCTAGTCCGATGAATCCTTGAAACATGACCATAAGACTCATTAGACTCCTTTTCATGCAAAAAATTAGGCAAAATTTGGGTACAATGAAAGAATAAAAAATGTGAATTGCACCCAATGCAATCTTGAACCATAGACAGTGCGTTGCATATGCACCTAGGCTTCATTTCAGGTGCTTCACACCATAGTTTTCGATGCTCAAGGGTGTGTTTCCCTCTTTGGAAAAATAATTTACCCTAAGGGTCCCAAATACCTAAAAAATTGCAGTGAAATTAAATGAAATTACTACTGAAATAAATAGAGGGTTTATGGCACCAACCTAGATCAAACGGTGATGAAAATTGTCCACAAATTTGATCGCAATCAACGACTGAAGTTTGGGGGCAAAAATAGGTTCAGAGCTCCAAAATGAAAATGGTAACTTTCAAATGGTAAAAATGAATAGTAAAACTCTTTTAATTAGTCATTTGATTATTCACAAATCATATTTATTATTGTGAACATGGTTTTATTCTATTTTTCTCATGAAACAAGTATTTTTAATCCATTTGATGTTGTTCTAAATAGGTTTTGCAACTGATGAGAAAATATGTTGTGCACATTTATTTCAAGAATGATTTGACCACAAAGCATACTTGTATCCTTATTTTTCGAGTTTTGATAAAAACGAAAAAGGAGTTGAAGCACACTTTTATCTCTTTTTAGAGCTTCGATAACAGCGTAAAAGGAACCCCTGGAGTCTTCTTTTAGCTCTTTTCAGACTCTGATAATGTGAAAAGATTGTCGAGCACTTGTCTTTTCGAGCTCGTAAAAGTAAATGAATTGATATCTACTCAGTATAATTTTAACCCTTTTCCGGACTGAGATACATTATTTAGGAAAAAGGAATGCCTTAGTCGAACATGGCTAGGAGGTTCTCTCAAATATCATTTTACACTTTTTCGAATCTGAGCGACAACTTTAAGAAAAATTACTTATGGATTTTTCTTTTGTATTCTTTTTCAAACTCTCTAAATATTAAAAAGGATCGGGTTGTCACTGTCGTTAGGCTCGTTAAAACATAAAATAGGGACGAGCTTGTCGATCATGGTAAGAATCAAGTTTCATTCACTGCTACACTCGTTAAATTATTAAATATAGATACATTATTCACCCGAAGGATTGAATTATAGATCAATCATATGTTACCCTCCTCAAGCTTGTTAAAAAATAAAGAGGTACTGGTCGAAAAATGACCAGGTAAAATTTGGGAAAGTGAACAGAACTTTTACGGTAGCAGGTCGCTCTTGAACATGACACTTCACTCCATCATCGCGATTGTTTGGGTTGGGTAATATTCTTGACGGTTCATTCATACCTATGGTTCATCATACCTTCACTTCGGTTTTGGTTCAATGTTTCCAACTCATCTTAGTGTTGTCAATATGTTCAAGAGAAGTCATCCAGTGAATACTCATAAACATTCATTCTCATGACAGTCATCCTTAAACATTGCTATATCAAGTCACATTTTGTCTTTGAAATCAGTAACTCTCTTTTCAAAATAAAGTGACTTCTTGTCGATGTCAAATTATCATCCAAGAATTTCACTTAGAAACATCGTCTTCCAGTACCATGAGGCTTGTTACAGAATCGACAAGATCCTCGCTTCCGGAATTTTGATCGAAATATTTTGTTTTGTGTTCGACATCAAATCATCTATTCACGCCTTACGAAATGTACTGCAGTACCTCGAGGGCCATTAAAATCAATTATGGTTCTCTTGTGTTTGTTAACAGCTCACTTCATTTTCTGGTAATCAAATGAAGTCTTACCATGTTCGACTACAAATCATATATTTTCATGGCTAGACTTGTACCCGAACGATCAAGTGAACGAGATAAGAAGACCGTGGATCTAGTTTCAACCATCCAGACTATGATTTTAGAATTGTTGTAAACCTCATCTGTACAGTGACCTTACATATAGATCGTTATTCGAACATGGGCCTATATATGTAGGCATGTCTGTATTGGGCAACATTCCAATGTAGACAAATTTCTGCACTATGTACATGTTATTAGATAGTTTATGTGCTGAGCATGGGAATGCCTTCCCTCAGTAATTCGTGATCAAGAGGATATATCATGATGTAATGTAGTGTAATATTGATGTATTTTTCCACTCCACTTCATTTCTAGCCCATCACAGTGTAAATCATCTCATTAAAAAAATATTGTTATTATTATTCTGACTTCATGCTTTAGGGGGCAGCTGTTATAGGTAAATTTGGGCACCATTCGCAATGACCTGTTTAAACTGGACATCATCTCCAGAACCAATGAAATATGGTCTATCATCCCCTATCATTTCATTTTCTACATGCCCTAAGACAAAGAACAAGAACAAATTATCCATGACTTCCATTGCAAGGTTTCCAAGATTTGAAGTACATGTTATATCACTCATGAGCTCACCAACGCAGCCTCTCAAGGGACTAACTACTTTGCATATGCAGTTACCTCCATTCAAGGGTGCTCTGTGAAGTACTTACCGACATTCAAGAGTGTGTTGGTCAAATGGGAGTGAAATTCTCATTGTTCTGGAATCTCCACATGGCCAGTGCCTTCTAGAAGAGTCCATATGTGTCAAAATTTGAATCCATGTGCCCATCTAACACCTCTGAGCTTGGGAACATGTCTTTCCTATTATTAGAAAGTCATTGATTGAGAAACTACCTTCAACCACTCTATAAATTGAGCACAGATCCTAATGCTTGAGAAGGAATAAATTTGGTAAAGAAATGTTGTTTAATTCTCAATTGAGAGTGATTAGAGTGATATGTTGCTGGTGAGATGTTTATTGTGATGAGGCTGGGATGAATGCTGGAGCTGGTGACGTCAAATCAATCGCTGGTTGTAACCTCCCCCTTCTATCCATTAATAAATATTGCTTCTCATTTTCCCACATATGTATCTGTATATGTTTCTATCTTTCATATCATGGATTCTTAGCTGATGTATATGTTTCATGTTTCATTGATTTAACTGATTAAGATAAATAGCCATTTGTATATTGCAATCTCTTTGATGTTTAGTGTTTATACTTGTAGGAACTATTCTGGAGATCAAATTTGGATTGGAAGCTACAACAAGAGCGACAGAAGGATAATAGGAAGCTCTTGGATCACAAGTAAGTTCCTCTATCTTTCTGTGTGTCTATTTACTCTTAGAGAAAGTGTCTGCAAAGTCTTTGATTTGTTGTTATAAATGCATAGCACCACATTTAGGTAATGTGTTTTATCCATAATTCATAATTCTGCATAACAAATGTTTTTAAACATGCAAAAGACATTGGGATAACTCTACGAAGATAAGAAGGCGAGACATGCATCTTCCTTGAAAGCAAAAAAGAAGGAAAAGCTAATAAACCTCCTTCTCCTCAATCATCTTCATCATCTTCTTCTTCTTCTTCTTCCAGTTCAAATTCTGAAACAGAAAATAAACCTCAAAAATCATCACTTTTGAAATTTGATGTAAAATATGAACTACCTATTTATGATGGTGAAATGAATCCTGAAAAGTTAGATAACTGGATTAAACAATTAGAATAATATTGTAGAATTCAAAACATTTATGATGAAAGAAAAAAAAATAGTTAGCTACACTTAGCATTGGGGGAACAACTTTAATCTGGTGAGAAATTAAAACTCAAGTAGATTTAAATCAGAAAGGTAAAGTCATCTCTTCATGGTCTAAATTATTAAAGCTCTCATAAAACAATTCTATCCTTTGGGATACATGCAGCAAGTTGTTATTGATTGGCAGCATTTGAGGCAAGGTAAAGGGAAGAATGCTCAAGAGTTTACTCAGGAGTTTAGGAATAAAGCTTTGGCACTTGGTATTCCATTGGATACACGTGAAACTTTATTAAAGTACATTGGCAGTTTACATTCTTATTTACAACATACATTATTGATGTTTAATCCCACTGACTTTGATGAAGTGTGTGTTCAAGCCATACTTATTGAATCGGGTGGAAAACTATTCAAGATTTCACAGAAAGCATCAAAAATAGTTGGAAATCAAGGATTCCAAAGACAACAACAGGAAGAGCAGTTCGAAGGGAAAGAAAAAAACGACAACTCAGAAGGAAAGTGAAAGACATACTTGTTCTCACTGCAAGAGAATCGAACATGATGAAGCCAGATGTTGGAAACTTCACCCAGAACTTAGACCAAAGACGTTCCTGAAAAAGAAAGGTGAAAAGAAGGCGAATGCAACAATCCAACAAGATTTGGGCTCCGAATTAGGTGATGAAAGGAAAATAACCGCAATGGTTTCAAATGGTAAAAGTTCTAACGCTAGTTCAAGTTCTAGTACTTCTACATCTTCTTCAAACATAAATCATTTGGATGAGGATAAAAGAGTTGAATTATTTCACATAAGGATAAATTCTAAGCACACAAAAATAGATACATTATTTGACAGTGGATCACATTAAAATTTGATATCTGAATATTTAGTTAAGAAATTGGGTTTGGAGACACAGAATCATCCAAGACCAGGCCCATTAGGTTGGCTAAAAGAAATGACTCAGATTAATGTCACAAAGCAGTGTCATTTAAAATTTGCCACCACGGCTAATTACATTGATGAAGTGGATTTAGATGTGATTCCATTAGACATATGTGGAGTAGTGATATGAACTCCTTACCTCTATGATCGTGATGTTTTTTTTTATAGGAAAGAGCATAAATATCACCTTAAGAAAGATGGGATCAAATACATCATCAGGGCACATAAAATCAAAACACACTTGGATTTAGTTACTGCTAATCAGATGAAGAGGCTAATAATTTCAAGTAAAATATATGTACACATGGTTGTAAAAGAACAACATAAATATCAACATGATGCTTTTTCAGATTGTGAATCTCATTGTAAAGATAATTTTGTTAAAGTGGTAGATTCTTTCCAAAGTCTATTTAAAGAACCAAAACATATGCCTCATAAACGAGAAATACAACATGAGATACAAATTTTGTGTGATTCCCCTCTTCCTAATGTTGGAATGTATCGCATGCCATTCATAGAGAGTTAAGAAATAAAGGAACAAATCCAAGAGCTGGTTGAAAAAGGCTTCATTTGACCCAGTTCATCTCCATGTGGTTCACCAATAATTTTGGTTCTTATGAAAGACGAGACATGGAGAATGTGTATTGAGTTTAGGGCCTTAAACAAAATCACAATAAAAAATAGGTACCCTCTTCCCAGGATAAATGATTTACTTGACCAGTTGAAAAATGTTGTCTATTTCACTAAGTTGGATTTGCATAGTGGGTATCATCAAATTCGCATTGCAGAAAATGACATCTGGAAAATTGCATTTAAAACTAGGCAGGGGATATTTGAATGGTTAGTGATGCCTTTTGGTTTTTGTAATGCTCCAACAACTTTCATGTGGGTTATGAATGATGTATTATGTCCATACATTGATAAATTTTTCATAATCTACTTAGATGATATCCTGATTTTCAGTTCTAGTATGGAAGAGCATGTTAGGCATGTTAAACAGGTCTTTGAAGTGTTGCAAAGGGACAAAATTGTACCTTAAACTATCCAAATGTGAGTTTGGGAAAACTTCATGGGTTTATCTTGGTTACATAGTTGAAGGTGGTCATTTGAAAATAGATCCAACTAAATCAATGTGATTGTTAAGTGGCCAAGACCACAAAATGTGACTGAAGTTAGGACTTTCTTAGGTGCAATTCAATATTGGAGAAAATTCATTTCTCAGTTTTCTTATGATTGCATCACCATTACATGTTTTAACAGGTTCTAGAGTTTCCTTTCAATGGGGAGGGAAACAACAAAAATATTTTGATACACTTAAGTAGAAATTTTTTGTAGAAATTTATAAACACAATAATGTATTTCTGGATTCTCCTGATCTAACAATTTAATCTTATGTTAAATACATAATCCTTCCACTTAATTCTTTGCTGAAATTAAATCGCCAATTTCAAACACACTAAGAAAAATCAATCGCACATAACAAGATGTTTTACCAGGAAAGCTTAAAGCTAAAAACACCAACTATAATATATTATGTATATCAATGGAACATGTAACAATCTCATACAAAGCTCAGCTCATAGAGCTCTCAATACAATATATAATCGTCACACACTGTCATGCAGAAATTTGCATATCTATGCACCAACTTCTTGCCTCCTAAAATCCTGCCTCCACTACGCAATCCCTGTTGGAGAAGATCCCTGAATGAATTCGATCTTGCCTTGCCTTGACTGCACAATCCTCATTGGAATCTCCAATGTCTGTGTAGATGCATTTAATGCATCACTATAGTCACAACTGATAGTCCATCACACCCTTTCACCTATCTCTCCACTGGGTCTCCACTGGATCTGACATGCAAGTAGCTAACTGTTGTATTTCTTCAGTTGAAAGTAAGACACTACTTGTGAATTAATTAACTAATTAATTCACTCATCTTTCACTAGTGTATCTTTAGTCACAACTAGCAGAACTGAGTTTAACTCACTTAACTGAGTTAAACTAAATAACAACTCCCATAACTACTCTTCCAACTCTGTTACAACTTGCCATAATCAGTTATAACAAAGTCCTCCATGCATGAGTCACCAACCACCTTAGGAATTGCGTAATTCCTTCAGCCCACTAATGTGCCACATCTGGTCACTGAAATCAAGTGCTCTAAGAGAATAAGTTACTATTTATTGTCTGATTATTATTAAGGGCTAATAATAATCGACATGCATTCTATTTTTATATTTGCGATCTATAAATAGACTTCGCCCATCTTCTAATATTAGAAATTCATCCAAAGATATCATTTTCTCAACCATCTAGAATCAGCATCCTACTAATTTTAGAATATTCTCACCATTCTAAAAATAGACATAAACCTAAAAATAGCCTGCAGGCCCCACCTAGTGAAGGTGCTTGATTTTCACTAGGCTCATCATCTTGTTGAATCTCAACAATTGTCACAGCACCAATATTAGCTTTACCAGATCTTCAACAACCATTCGAAATTGAAACAGATGCTAGTGCTTATGTAATGGGTGCAGTCTTACTTCAAAAAGGGAAACCCATTTGTTTTCATTCAGAAACTTTTTCTAAGGCAGTTGCAAATTATCCGACATATGATAAAGAACTTTTTGCTTTGGTTGAAAGCGTTAAGAAATGGAAACACTACTTAATGGGTAAGGAAACAATGATTCACACATATCATCAACCACTTCAGTACCTTCAGTCTTAGACTAAGTTGCAACAATCTCGCCGTTATAGATGGATGGGATTTCTTCAACAATTTCACTTAGTAATTAATTAGAAGAAAGGTGTAACAATCAAAGTAGCTGATATGTTGTCTAGACCATCTTTGGATGCTTCAGTAATGTTGTAGAATAGTTATTTAAAACTTGAAAGTTATTTAGAACATATAGTACAAATGTTGATTTTAAACATATTTATGAATCACTAACTCATGGTACTTAGGTGGAAGAAGTCAATTTTCATGTTCATGAAAGGTTGTTATATCATCTTGGTAAGTTGTGCATACCACAGACATAAATGTTGCATGTTATTCGGGAAGCACATTCTTCTTGCATTTCAGTACATTTTGGCATAAGCAAGACAATGGCGCAGATTCAAAGCTATTTCTACTAGCCTCGCATGTATGAAACAATTGTTAAGTACATTAAAGGATGTGTTATGTGTTCTATAATAAAACCAAGCAATCAAAACATTGGTTTGTATATGCCACTTCCAGTTCCTTCACGACCATGGGACAGCATATCCATGGACTTTGTTGGAGGACTCCCTATGTCCAGGAAAGGACATGATTACATGTATGTCGTGGTTGATCGTTTCAGCAAAATGTGCATTCTTGTTCCATGCAAAAAGCAAGTGACCACTTAACAGAATGCACAATTGTTCTTTCAACAGGTATGGGTTCATTTTAGGTTACCTACTTCCATAATTTCTGATCGAGACACTCTCTTTGTAGGAGATTTTTGGTCCACTTTGTGGGGAATCATGGACGCAAAGATGAAGAAGATCACAGTTGTTCATCCACAGACTGACGGACAGACAGAAGTGGTGAACAAGATAGTGATACATATTCTCTGAGGTTACTGTAGCAAACATCCTAATTTGTGGGATGAATCTTTACCTTATGTGCAGCATGCCTACAATCGAGCCTTACATTCTTTGACTAAGCGATCGCCATTTCAAAAATGTTTTGGGTATCTACCAAAGTCACCGATGGATTTCATGTTTGGTGAAGAAGATAAAGTGGATGGAAACGACAATTCAAATAAAGCAGTTAATTTCATTTAACGAATACAATAGGTACATGAAGCAGTGCAGGATCAGTTAGAGAAGATTCAGGCCAAGTACAAAATGTGCCATGACAAGCATCGAATGGATCATCATTTTCAGGTCGGTGATCAGGTATGGTTGTATATCAGTAAAGACAGATTGAAAGGGGAAGGCAAGAAATTGAAATTCATCAGGCATGGTCCTTTCAAGATTGTGGAAAAGGTTTGAAATAAAGCATTCCAGTTATATTTACCTCCTTACATGTATATTTATTCAGTTGTAAATGTATAAAAATTGAAGTTGTATGAACCTTCGATGATCATTGATCCAGAGGAAGATACAAATATCCCTAAAGTTGATGATTTTTCACCTGAGTATATGAATGAGTTCTAGGAAGATACCTCTTGGATAGGAAGGTTCACTCTTCAAGGCATGGAGATGTTGAATATCTTCGAGTAGGACTCAAAGGCATGAATCCAAGCAAGGCAAGGTGGATGGAGATCGGAAGAGTGAGGGAGTTGTACCCTCACCTCATGTCTACTTAAATCAAACTTGTGTTGGTCCAAAATATTTCAAGTGGAGAGGATTGATCCAGGAGGATCTTGCATCAGTTCAAATTGACAAGGAAGTCCAGTATCGTCTTCAGTTTCTCCATTTTTCCAGATGAGAGTCTCCAGTCATGGTGCAAGTAAAATGTGGTTAAATGGTGTTGGAAATGTAAATGGTTAAATATTGGTGGCATGTAGTGAAAACCTTTGGTGGTGTAAACCTATGGTTCATAAGTCCTAAGCCTAAGTGGTGAATGAAAAACCTATGCTATACAGTGTAAAAGCGGTCAAAAGCTATGTTAATAGCACAAATGTTATAAACCTTTCGGAACTATGTAACAAACAAAAACTATGTTTTTAAAACCCATTGGATATAAATCTCAGTTAAACCGCAACCTTAACCATATCAGAAGGAATTGACTGTCGGATGTGAATGCAGGTTTACATAACACAGTCAACAGCAGGTTTAAACGCAGGGTTTAACAACAGAGAGGAGTCTAGCCGTCGGGATGTGAAGCTGCCATATGGACAGTGGCCGCCAACAAAGCCCGAAACTGCCAAAGCTGACCACCGATGTGGAATCCAACGGTTAGACCGCCCTCCAGTCACATGCCAAATGATTCAACCAATCCATCGATAGCCCAACCGTTGGGTTAATTTTAGTCCAAAGTATATTTGTGGGTTTGTAATTTAATATGTGAAGTTTTAAAATTTATCACCATGTAACTTAAAAGCTAGGTGTTAAACCTCCACTTGACCGAGAGCTCATGCTCATTAAATGTAAAAAACCACTTGCCATGAATAGGCCCAAGAGGCCGAGAGTGAAACTACAAATTACACCATTGCTCATGATGAGGAGAAGGGTTCTTTTAGAGCCTTTTTCAGAATTTTTTGAAGAGAGGAGACAGTTTTCTTTCAGGTGTATCTTGGTCATCCGTAGGAGGAATTGGGCGCCGAGACAGGCATTGGAAATCTAGGACGGAGAGCTTTCTGTTGACAGAGACTAGAGGTGCATGTGAGCATTTTTAGTCTAGTGAATTTCTATGTAAATACTTCCATGGATCAAAACATACGCCCATCTTGAAAGTGGACACAAAGACATAGTCCACCAGGGACGAACTCCGTAATAAATGTTTGTTGTATTCTATCTCTTTTCTTTGCTGCAAATTCATGTTTAATTATGCTTCTTAAGTTTTGTATTAAGTCGTAAAATCAATTTCTTTCCTTCAGTATTCCACACTAAGTGATCAAGTTAACAATCAATTCACTTTGGAAAATATTTAGTCCTATTTTAGATCTATTTCAGATCAATTCCCATGGTTGTACTTTGGGAGTTGGTTCAAAAGAGTAACTATCTCCTTGTAACTTTGGTTGGGTTAAAGGGTTATGGGGGGGTGTAGTTTACAGGTGGTATCAGAGCATCCAGGTTTAGCACTTGGAGTGGATGGGCTCTACCACGTGAAAAAGAAACATTTTTGATTGATTATGTGAATGATTAAATACATGCATGATTGATATGCTTTCATTGTTATTAATGAGTTAACATATTTTCCTGAAAGATATATTTTTTTGACCATGCATGCATTTACATTGGTTCTAACATGGATTTTTTATTATAACTTCCCTTACTATAACAGCTCTGCAAAAGCAAGTTCATGGAATGATTTATCATCATTTATTTATTTTATCATTTATCTAAAAATTGCATGTGAATGACAGCACATCATAAACAACAAAATATAGGAAAATGAAAATAAATGAGGACAAAAATGGTACAATACTACTTTGATCAGTCACAGCATGGGTATGAAGAATTAAGGGTAAATGAAGAAGAAATATTAGTTGGCCAAGGGGAGGTAAATGAAGAAGAAAGATCAGTTGGACAAGAGGGAGGGGAAAACTCTTCTAACTGAATGGATACCTTGAGGAGTCATAGGTTTGAGATCTAGCGCTTTAAAGTAGATAATGGAATGTTGATAAAGGCTTAAGAGAGGTAGGTTTAGGTGAATGAAATTATATTTCAAAGCCTCTTAGATTTACAGTGACATAGGCAACATGAGTTGGGGACTAGTCATAAAGATAGGTTGAACTCTTTGAGGTCAGAAGAGAAAACAAATGGAGCAAATGATGGCAGGTCCAGTAAGAGGCACAGAAAGGAGAGTGAGGAAACCGTCAAAGGATATGCACCATTTAGCACCCCAGAAATAAAAACCAACGCTCATGAGCATCACTTTGGTAGAAATTCTAGCTCTGTTACTAGGACGTATCATCGCCATTCTCGCCATCATTAAAGAAAGAGAGAAAGGGAATATATGCATGAGGGATTTAAGAAGGAAAATTTACCCATATTTGAGGGAGAGTGATGCCAGAATTCTAGGTTAAATCAAATCCTAGCATATAAAAACTCGTGTGCTACCTTCAATCTTAAAAACCTCATCTAGTTCTTCATTAAGAAAACATTTTGCAGCTTAAAATATACATACAGCAAGGAGATTCATCCAAACAAAATTGTTGGCATAATAATAAGCATAATGAAATTTAAAAACTCAAAACATTTGGCCGAATATTACAATGAATGGCCTTTTGGCTCTCAACCCTTTACAAAAAACTCTCAACCCATTTCTCACTCTCTCAGTATTCCTCACTTGTTTTTCTTCCTCATACAACCCTCCTATTTATACATAAATATGAATTTATTCCATTCCATAAATTCCTCCACACAAATCTCAACTAAAATCTAGATTATATTTATCTTTTTTTGGACTCAAATAAGTCCCGTATATGGAATTCCTAATCCCTAGATTATCTACCTAATTCCATTCCACTCATATCCTTAATTATTAAAGGAATATTTACAATAATCCTTACATTTATATTTTCTCTTTTAATTTATTAAAATTGAGAAAAATAATTAATAAAATAATTAGAAAACCTCACCCCCTAAATCACACAAATGAATAATAAAAATTAAGCTTGATGCTCCTGCATCAGACTCCCAAGGTTGAAAATAATCATGATCTCATGATCATGTGTTTCGGATATTTTTCTTCCTAGATCCCATACCTTGTTCTGCAATTTTCCATTTGTTGTTGTTTTTGTTTGTTGTTTTTCTCCAGGTCTCCACACTTTATGTTGCATTGCCGCACTGGCTATGATTTCACAGTCTTCTATTGTCTTCCTCTTGTTGTTGCTTCTTTGTTTTACTGTTGTTGTCTTCTTATGGGATACTTTCGTCATTATCCTCCATATCAGTTCAATTTCTCTGTCCAATATATCTTTTAACTATTTTTTACTTTCATCTCTTGATTGCTGAACTTTTATACTTATTATCGCCCTTTCATCCTTGCCCTCTTGGTTACTGTTGTCTTACACCCCCACATTCCTCATTTCCCAATATTGAAATTGAGATTCCTCTTCATGCCTTGAATCCAGATTCTTCAGCATAGTTTCCAGCAATCTAATCTCTTGGTTCCATGGATTACATATTTCCACAAAAATTTATTCCTTTTCTTTTACTTGACTATTCACTTGTTTCAAATTTTCTCCAGCATCTGCAATAAAACCTGTACTCACAAAAAAATTATTAAAATAAAAAAACATAAGGCCTCAGTGCCTATTTCTCCTCTGGCAACATTTCAGTATGTTGCTCTGAAATTTCCTCTTCCATCAGCACATCAATATGCGGATTTAAATTCTCTATGAGACTGTCAGCTAGTCCCTCCTCCATATCATATGTTTCAAGAATGTCTCCATGTTCTGTTTCACAATAATGAACTTCTTTGATTTTCTGAATCATTCCTACATCCTTATCCTTTGTTTCCTGATTATTATTCAGGACAATTTATTTCTCTTTCAGCAACTCACCCTGAGTATAGATCCTCTGCTTTTCCAACTTTCTTCTTTGAAGATCTAACTTTCTATATAACTCAACAATCTCAATTAGGGTAGAACTTGGAAACTTTACACAGCTTTCCATACCTTCACTTGTTGTTGACCAATCATCAGATGGCCCTTCTTCCTCTGCTTCAATACTCTGATGTTTATTCCCATGAGACCCCTCTGTCTCCTTTTGTTTCTGAGATCTTGCTATCTCAGCATCATTTTGAACAGATTTCAGATTCAACTTATTCTCCTTAACAAACTTCAAATTTTGTTCAACGTCCTGTGATGTACCTGCAATCACACACAAATCATTAGTTTTAAAAACATAAGACCTTGTGGTCCCACTTGATGCTTCAGTCATCCTATCTCCTTGCTGCTCTGAATCCTTCATTTGATTCAGTTCCTCTGTAGATTTCTCTTCTATCACACCATTACTTTCAAAAAGTAATGGACCATATTCCAGCTCATATATCAAATCTTCCTTTATATACTCATTTAAACTGAGTAACTCTTCCTTCAATTGAGCATTCACTCTATGCTCCTACTTCACTTGAAATCTATGCCATTTGACTTTCCTTTTCATACTCCATCTAGATCTCTGGTCCACTTTACTTCTCTGTAACATTTCCATCAATAACTCAAGACAGAATTTTATCTCAGCTTTCTCCTGCTCATAATCTTCATCAGTCAACCACTCACATATGCCATTTACCTTAGCATTTTCCCTTTTCTACCTTCGGTTGAGGTCTTTCTCAGAACCTCTGAAATGACTATCCATAGTCATTTTCTCCTCCTTTGTGAACTTCATATGTTCACTTGTGGATTGCATTCAATCCCCTTTATTAGCAAGCCTTCATACTTTCCATTCAACAATGCAAGCTTTCTTCATGCGCTTGACGTCTTGTGGTTCTTTGTCTTGGAATGATCTCTGGAAACTCTCTTGCTTCTCTCTACTGCAAACAACACTTTAGTAATGCATGTGTTACAATGACCAATTATTTGGGTGTCGGGCTTTGTCGTTCATGCACCCAATTACATTCAAACCTTTGACTTTGGTTTACGACTCTTTAACTTCAGACTTTACATCAACTCTTCATCTTGGATGAAAAATACACCCTCTTATACAATAACTCAATCTTAACTCAAGCTATCCAAATTTTCATTTGACCCTAACATCTGTTTGACTTCCAAGCTTGACTCAATAATTTTAAAATAGTGGATATTTTGACTTAATTCAAGTTATACAATCTTCCAATGAACATACACCCTTAATACATTTTATGATGTAAAATCTTCACTCTCTCTCATACTCCATTATTATGAAATATCATCAGTTTCCCATGATACTGAAGACTTTAATCTAAATGCACTCCATGTTTTCCAAGATTTATTTTATGGTGAAATAAATAAATCATTCCATTCTCAACATTCAAAAATACCTGTCTGAATTATCATACCTTATGTTCTCGTTAAGGTAATTAATAAACCTTCTATTTCCAATTTCAACTCTCTGGACTCCACTCTTTTGTGCCGTCTTTGTCACTATGAACATTCGCATGGCCTTCATTCAACTTTCTCATCATCTTAACGCAAATAGTTTCCCTATACTTCTATGCACCATACAACTACACATTATAAACTATACATTAATTCACATCTCTTCACCTGTGTACAAAGAACAAACTATTCATATTTCAACCTCTTTGATGAATAATGTACAACTCATTCATTGTGCCCATCCTGAATAACACCTCCTTAAATTCCACCACATGATGGTAAAATAAAGATTATACAACATCAAGCAATTGTGTTTTCAACCTTAAACACAAATCAAAAGGATTCTCCCATTCCAACTACAAGCTTTGGTCCAAAATGACTTATCCAAAACTGTGAAGAACCCACACTATGCATAATAAACCCTATCATATATTATTAAATGCATGTTTCTCTTTATATCACCCAGGATAGCCCATTCTCCTTTTCCATTCATTTATAACTTCACATTTGCAACATTTTTACTCTTTCATAATATTTGCAAAAGATCAACTTCTCGAGTATGCAAGGAAATGTAATCATCCAAATTTTAAAATACCTTTTCTCAATGAATATTGATTCATTCAATGAGTACCTGCCAGTCTTCTCTTAACTGCTCTTCGATTTTACGAAACTATCGTCATGTATATGAGGATATATTCTCTCCAACACCTGTTCAGCAAAACTTTTCTATTTTCTGCAGCGATGAAATCCCCACATGAGTAATTGAGATCTCTGGTTTCACATACACTCCGCGCGCATCAGCAATCTCCTCCAATTATTTGGAATCCATTTGGAAAAACAAACCAACGTAATCCTTAAAGCATTATTGTTGAATATATAACAAGGTAAATCAAGTTCGTTGATTTATTGAGGCCCACTCTTCACACAAGCCATCATTCAATTCGTAATGAAATTATCATTCCATACCAACCAGCGACCCAAGAAAATAGAGAAATCGTTACCACTGTCCATACAATAATTATATTACACTTGAAACATAAAGCAATGATGAACCAACAATATTGATAGCTCGACTCTACAATTTGTAATTGCTTGTGACTGTAATGATCTCAAAGCAAATAAAACACAAAACACCACAAGTTGTTTGAGTCCATGGCTTCACAACCACCATAGCAATCAAGAAAACAAAATACAGTTCTGGCTCTATAAGTTGGAATTTCGTTTTGGGACTGCACTAATATCCACGCAATGACTATGCCAATATACCCAGCAATATCAACGCAGTTTCTATGCCAAGATAACCAGCAATGTCAACGCAAATAATATTGATATCTATAGCTCGGATCCACAATCGTATTCGCTTGAATGTACTGACCTCAACACAAATGACATTCCACTCTACAATACTGGAAAGTCGAACTATATACGCTAAAACATGAAACCATGAACACGGTGATTGCGTACCCATCTGAATAGCATTGCATAGCTATATATTTATGTTAATAAAGCCAAACAAAAGTCTTGCACCATAATCCCATAGAGTCTGGGGTTAATGTCTTTACGCATTCTCCTCTTTACTAGAACTGCTGCTCATTCCAGAAATTTAACAACGCCATTCTGTGTTATAGCAGTGCGGTGAACTTTCATACCACTGCGAGCACCAACGCATCATTTGCAGGGTGTCACGCTATTCCAACTCCTCTAATGCCTGCATCCACATCGATTCTTATACCTGATACACAGTGATTATATTATAAAACAAAATTCGAACCCTATGTTTCAATTTCTAACGTAGCATCGAGTTTAGCCCACAGTAACTCATCTTCTCCATCGCTTGTGTTCCAACAATTCTGCACTTCCATACACTTGACAACCACGTCAACGCCGAGAATAATAATGAATGCATATTTTTTCATACTGATTTACCTCCACGACATTATTCCCAGCACTCTCCAATGCCGCATTCAACATCCAGCTACTTCTACGCTCAATCCCAGCATTTGATTACCTCTACGCCACCACCATCTCAGCGTTTTACCGAACGGGGTTGCTCCCATCGCACACCTATTCATTGGATGCCCTTTGCTATTTTGGCATTCATCTTACTATCATTGTTCATCTCTACGCATGTCTCGACTTGTCTTCAACGCATTCAACCTCGCCAGGCATGTATCTCTGGCTCTGATACCAAATGATGTCAGAATTCTGGGTTAAATCAGATCCTAGCATATAAAAACTCGTGTGCTACCTTCAATCTTAAAAACTTCATCTAGTTCTTCATTAAGAAAACATTTTTCAGCTTAAAATATACATATAGAAAGGAGAGTCATCCAAACAAAATTGTTGGCATAATAATAAGCATAATGAAATTTACAAACTCAAAACATTTGGCCGAATATTACAATGAATGGCCTTTTGGCTCTTGGCCCTTTACAAAAAACTCTCAACCCATTTCTCACTCTCTCTGTATTCCTCACTTGTTTTTCATCCTCATACAACCCTCCTATTTATACATAAATATGAATTTATTCCATTCCATAAATTCCTCCACACAAATCTCAACTAAAATCTAAATTAGATTTATCTTTTTTTGGACTCAACTAAGTCCCGTATATGGAATTCTTAATCCCTAGATTATCTACCTAATTCCATTCCACTCGTATCCTTAATTATTAAAGGAATATTTACAATAATCCTCACATTTATATTTTCTCTTTTAATTTATTAAAATTGAGCAAAATAATTAATAAAATAATTAAAAAACCTCACCCCCTAAATCACACAAATGACTAATAAAAATTAAGCTTGATGCTCATGCATCAGAGAGATGAAGAAATATGAAGATGCAAAAGCATGGTTGCTTTGCATTAATAAATTCTTCAAGATCCATGATTATTCCAAGATCATGGAATAAAAAGCAGCCACTTATAGTTTGAAAGGAAAATAAAATATATGGTGGGAAGATTTAAAGAATTTAAAAGTCATAACCGAAGACATACTCACATGAAGTGAGTTTGAGGGTCTTTTCAGAGACAAATATTTATCATTAGATACTATGATAGTAAAGCTAAGGAATTTTATGAGCTGAAAATGGGACAAATGTCAGATGAAGAATACATTACCATATTTATGGAATTCTTGAGGTATGTGCCATATCTCAAGAAGGATAAGGCAAAACATTAGATATTTATCACTGGGTTTCCCGTGTAATTTAGAGATCGCATTGAGTTTTATGAACCTCAGACGTTAGATGACGCCATAAAGAAATTAAAACATTGATATGAGCAAGAAAATTGCAGGCCATAATTTAAAAGTGATTAGAAAGAAAATAAATGTTGGAAATACTGACAGGGGGGTGAATCAGTATTTCTTTCAATTAGAGCATTAGTTAATCTTAAATTATTATCAGTGTTTGTACAATGATAGCAGCAAACAAGAGGAACACAAATGCACACAGTTTTTAAGGTGGAAACCCACTCCGGGACAAAAACCACCTAATGTTTTTCTAATAATTCTTTAATATTCAACTCCAATTGAAAATAAAGCTCCAACTTCCTAGAATTTAGAAAAGCATTCTTCTCCAGCTCCCACTGGATGGACACTCCAATGCCCAAGATTCTTCAGTAGTCAACTGAATGGATGCCCCAACACCCAATGAGATACAACTCACCCTAGTACCACCCTACCACCCTATAGAAGAATAAAAGAAGAATGGACTCCCGTACCAGGGAAAATGGTAAACTTTACAATGATATAGAATGATGCAAAAGAAGAAGATATACTAGACCATAACCCAACTTTGACACAAATACCTAATGATGATCCTAGACCTCCCAACACTGCCTCTTCAACCCTTGGTAGATAGACACTAGTACAAATTTTACAATAATGTATTTACAATGACTTAGTACAATGATACCTTTACAATGATTGTATATTCTCTTGCCAGAAGACTTCATATGTAGAACTTCTTGCTCTTTCTGCTCTTGTCATGCTACAGAACTTTTTTGCACCTTACTTTTCTTTTTAAGTAGAAGTGATGAAAGTCTGGTCCCTTTGCAACCCTTGACAACATGATCTCGCTTTTCTTGCCTTCTAGGAGCTCGATCTGATGGTGTATATCTGTTATTTTAGATCCTCAATATTTGATTTTTGGTCTTGTAGTAGTCCTCTGAGTCATCTTTCGAATGCCACAGGTCTGACCCAATTTGGATTCTTCAAGAGAGAGTTATACCCAATCTCTCACAATGCCTTAATTATGGACTGTTTCAGCAGAGTGCACTTGTATGGAATTCCACGTGTCACTGTTTCTTCATTTTGTTCTGAAATTAATAGAACGAAAACCAAATACTGTGCACTATCTTCCACCTTTTACAGAATTTCAATCCGATACTCAGAGCAAGAGTTATGATGATTTTACCAAGGTCACTTCTTTGAGATGAATTTCGGGAGCACACTGCATGACTTCCACAAATCCTTATCTCAAATTTTACTCACCCAGGATTTTGGCTTCACCTCATAAAAATTTCAGCTTTTGAACCTTCGTAGAAAAAAATTTAGAGCTAAAATTCCACGATGACCTGTTTGAGATGGCCGAATACATTGCATAAGGAGGAAATGAAGATCACAATTAATATGAATGCTTAAGTTGAGAGGGGATTAAACAAGTGAACGTGGGAGTGATTTTAGGAGCATAAAAAAATATTAATTATGACTTTTCAATGACCCATGCCCCAACCCCATGGGGTTTTTAGCCAGGGCTATAAACCAACAAACATATCTCAAGCTAGTGAAGAATTACATGGCATGCCATATATAAATGGAAACATATCGACAAGTAGAAACCATAAAAATAATTATTGACCCGAATATGGTGGAGTCAAAATTCCCATGCAATATTGGGTTAACCTGGTCTTTGCTTTGGGTGGAAACATCAGATGAACAAGAACAATGCTAAACTGAAGAAAAGGTCTTTTATAAAAATGAAATTGCGGCCTCAGCTAGTGAAAGCCGGTTTAGCATAAATTAGGTCAAGTGGATAAAGGTCATGCACAGATACCTACAGGAGATCAACATGCAAGTCTAAGGCAAAAGATACATTGAAGTGTTGGACATGTGGTGAGAACCACCAGAAAAGAGCTTTCTTGGACTCCAAAAATTTATAGCACGAAGGAAGCTTCTACTATGGGGGATGTAGCACAAAGTATTCCCAAAATCTACGAAGGTGTTGGGGCCCTTGTTTTTGAAATCTTGGTTAAAACATTTTGAATTTTGAATAAAGGATGATCTTTTGAGTAGCGGCATAAAGACACATGGAAATCGCGACCGCGTCGCAACTACCAGGAGTCGCGGAGCTATCAAGGTGGTGCAGAAGCATGAGATAGCTTAAGAAAGAACACGCACAAGTACAGATGAAGAAAACACACAGCAGAAGACAGAAAGCGAAACACACAGATAACAGGAGAGAAGCTGGAAGCAACTGAAGAAAAGACACAGGGAGGAACTGATAGTCGCGTTAGCAGATGAATAAATAACAGTCACCCGGCTGAAAGAAGAGAGGATGCAATAGAGATTGCGACGCTCATGATAGGAGAAGAAGCACAGAGCGGCTGTGGGAAATCATGCATGACATATCTGTGGTTCCTAATCTTCTCTATTCTACCTTTCTGTTCCGTAAGACATCTGTATCAGGGTTGTAAGCTATCGCTGAAGATGCTATGTAATCATGAGCTTGGCCAAGAGATTAATATAATGAAAGGTTGTTGTCTCAATAAGAGGTTTACATGCATGTAATGTGTTTATGCTGGTTTAAAATTTTATTTGCTAATATCTAAATGCTTCTTAAGTGCTCTTGCATACATGACTCTGTCTATATAATCGATGCATTGTCCATCATGAGTTGCGACTTTGTTCCTTGCCATTGGTCTAATCCCCTTCTGCATGTGGTTGCGGCACGCCTCGGGTGAGACTCACTGCTCTCTGGAGTAGGGTGAAAATGCCGGCGTGATCCTAGACTACATCGGACTCCTTTGTTGGCCACAACTCCTGAACCTGGGTCTTGTCTGCGAGACTTGACTCCTCGCCAACAAATGGTTCCGTTGCCAGGACTTGCATGTTCTGAGGGGAACTAGATCATGGTATCGAGGATTTTTGAAGGAGAGATATGGCGATGGTGGGATAATCATCTCGACCAATTCATTGCTCAGCAAGCAGAGCTGACCAAGAAAAAGGAGGCGGCGATCAAGGAGCTCGTCCTTTTCTCTGATTTAGCTAGCAATACGTACGAAATATTCTGGGGAAAATTCCCCAACGATCTCTACAATTGGTTTCGAAGGTTACAGACGAAGGTGCTTAGATATGGCTCGCGGAAGATAAACCGCAGGTGGATACACGGGGATCTGGTAGCTCTGCATCGGTTGAGCATGGAGCTGACTCGTGCAGTGGATTTTTGGGTCGAAACCACGTTGGATGGCTATATTGTGGAGTTTTCTGCCGAGTGCTACCAATCCTTTTCGAAAGCTGAAGCTATTTTCCGTTCTGGGTTAAGAGGGAAGCTGCTCAAGGAGATTCCGCTGTGGATTAAAGCCCTGATGGTGGATGAAGGGTTGATGGAATTCCACAAAGCAAGTATGGAAGCGTAAACCTCCGGTGCTGGGGGAAGGGAGAAGGGACTGATGCTACGTAGAATGTGAAGCGGGAAGCAGGGAATGGATGTTGAGGCCGCACGCAAGTTGAGGGAGCGACGTGCACATCGGCGGGCGTAGATCGCCGATAGGTGGCGAAAAAGGGTGATGCGGGATTTAAACCGACGGGAAGCGGCAAGGAAGAACCAGAAGGAGACGCCTCAGAGGATAGGGATTATGGATTTGGATACTCGGGAAGAAGACGGGACAGCGGTGGAAGTGCGGTGGGTGCATGGGAGCCAAGCGACATGAGGAAGAGAGATGGTGACTAACGAAGACGATGAAAAGATGTAGCCCGAAGAGAGTTCCGATGGCGAATGGTACGGCGTGATGCAGCGGATGTTTCAAGAGCAGACGGCACTCACCTCTCCAGGCAGCCCTACTTTTCACATTCTGCATGGCCAGGATCCCTACCTTCCCCTGGTACTGTATCAACCTTTAAGTAATATTTTCATTCAGTTACAAGCATTGAGTCAGTCGCACAGTAGTTCATCAGTGTCGGGAACGTCCGGCAATAGCAGCGTTACTACTAGTGTTGTATTCCCTAGTGGAACCGTTACGCAACCAGGACCTGGAGGATTTATCCTGGTCAATACTCCGCAAGTACACATGGCTGGGTCTTTCACCGTATCCTACAGCGGGGCAACTGGAAGTGTAGAGCAACAACTGGTATGTTGTGTGGAAACATACGGAGGGGCTCGGCGGACGGATGCGGGTAAGTTAATAAAACCACGCTCAGAGAGAGAGCTCTGCGTTGGTTCATCAAGTGGTCCGAGGCGCACCCTAACCCGGTAATTGCGGACGTAAAGCGGGATTTTGTCCGCGAATTCAAGCTTCCCCAGACAGACCAACAGGGCCTGTCTGAGCTGTGGGAAATTAAGCAGAAGGAAGGTGAGACCACGTGGGAGTTGATGTGGCGATTCAAGGATGCGATCGGGAAACTGAGCTACCCGATCGATCCAAACCACCAGAGGGACTGGTTCATCAAGGCTCTGATTCCCTTGACACGAACCCCTCTCACTCAGCAGAAGATTGATAATCTACAGGACGCTTTGGAGCAGGCCATGAAGATTGAAGCCATGGCGGGCTACCCCCAGGAATACCGGGGGGGGGGGGGCCGGCCCCGCAAGATCCTTCTTTGATAGGGTTGCAACACCAGATCGCCAGCTTGACTGAAAAGCTCAAGGAGCTCCAGCTGGTGAGACCAGCGCGACCGAATGTTTGGTGCACTCATTGCCTGGTCGAGGGCCACGTCACAACCGAGTGTCCCCGGTTGCGTGGCGCAGGGGCAGGACCCTCGGTCGCGGCAATCCAGGGGGGTCCACCACCTGGTGGTGGCGCGGCGATGAATCCGCAAGGGGTCTATCAGCCACAACAGCCTTACGTGGGGTTCCCACCTCAACCAGGTTCCTCCAACACAGAGTACTGCGAGATTTTCCAGACGCTGGGGCATCCTCCTCGGATGTGCCCGATACTACAGAAGTACTCCACGGTCCCAAACAATGTGTACTACAAATTTTGTGTTTCCACGACTCACAACACTGAGCAGTGCAGGGCGCTCGATGCACTTGTGGATCGATTGGATCGTCCCTCCTACAGGGTGAACGAGGCCCCAAGGGGAAGAGGCGGCGGCATGCGGGGAGGCCGCAAAGGCAGACGCGGTCCGGTGAAATGTTACAACTGTGACCAGGAGGGTCACGTGGCTCGAGAATTCCCCCTTCCGCGACGACCCTGGTGTTCCCAGTGCCGAGTAAACGCCCACGCCACAAAGGACTGTTTGAAGCTCATCAAGAAGTGGGAAGAACGGGTGAGGCAGAGGGGAGAGAATCTGATAAACTCAGAGTGCAAGGGACCGTGACCCCAGACATGCAGAACGTCGCGATCGTAACGAGGGGCAGGAAGAAAACTGGAGAGCATGCCCACGGGAAGGAGCCAGCACGAGTGGTTCGGCTGGCATCCCCAAAGATGTTAATCAGGCCCGAAGCCTAGAAGAAGTATTTGGAGAGACAAGCTGAGGCGTCTGGGCCTGGGGCTCAGATCGCGGGAGGTCTCGAGAGCCCGTAAGCGAATTGGGCTAGTATGTCACAGTGACCAGATCGAGGACCGGCCCAAATTTATTCCTCCGCTGATGGACACAGCAGTCATAAGTAAAGAATTGACATGTTTTAGTGAGTATTGGTTGTGGGCGACAGACTTAGATCCTAAGCCATGCTGCCCTCAATAGTGCACCCACAGTGGAACAATTATCCAATCAGGAAAGAGTTCCATTTTCACGCAGTTGCGGGTTTTCCAAATTAGCGACATGGCAAGCTGGATTGGGTCCTAATGCCAACATCCGCCACAACATGGGAGGCTCTCTTTGAAGGCTACCATGGCCTATTCGCTAACCAACTTAGATGGCGAACCAAGACTGCATTCCCCGCCAATCACTGGCTCGGTGGGTGTCAGGTCGACATTGCGGGGGTGAAGACATACACCGATTTTGAGGTTATTGATATCATGGGCGACAAGGATCCCTATCCTACCTTACTCGGCATTGACTGGGCTTTTGAGAATTACGCCATCATCGACCTTAAAAAGGAGCTAATTATCTTTGAGGATGGGGAGGTACGGGTCACCCATCCCCTTGACCCGTATCAGGGCCCGCGATATACGAAAACAGTGGACAATCAGGAGGATGCTCAGATGATGGACCACCTTTATCAAATGACCGTAGGGAAGCGGGATGACTATATTAACCCAACCGCGAATGGCTCTGTCAGTTGGCGAAGTGTACAGAGCTTAGAGCTCGGATCCCAACCCGCGTGGGAAGACTGGCAGTAAGGGGGGTATGAGACCACCACGCGGAGATGTGCTACCATTGCCCAAGTCCGGTGGGTGGTGACTAAGATCCGCGGATATCCCACCTTGTCGAACATGCAAGCGGTCAATACTTTCATTACCAAGGTGGAAGACATGGTCCCAGATGAAAAATGGATGCCACTTTTGGATGTGGCCTTGCAATCCACGTCGGCCCGGTGGTGGAAAAATCACCGCAACACTATGTTGCGATGGGAGTGCGTGGCGGATGCTCTGCAGGCACGCTTTAAAGAGGATGAAGGACCTCGCAGTATGCTTAAGTATCATGGAACTTCCGACTCGCGATGCCACTTGTGGGCCCGCAAGGAGCAGTGGCACAGCACCAGGTACCCTCAAGAGCTGTGGGTCCACAGGTTTATCCACTCCCTGGGTACAATTCCCCAGGCCTGGTACCTGGAGGAAGAGGGGCAACGGGGAACCCGCTCTTGGCATGAAGTCACGGACAAGTTCGTTCGGTGCTTCTTGTTCGAAGGGGAGACGACGCAGGAGTCTCGAGCCCTACATGCAATCAAGGAGGTCTTGTTTCTCTGCCATCCCGAGCCCGATGGGGGCCCGGTTGTGTCACGACTTGAGGTCAGGCGCGAGTTGGTTTGCCACCAGATTGACGGCGATCCAGATGATGATAGTCTGGAGGACCTCAGGCATCTCTATTTTGACAAAAAGGAAGGCGAGCGGAACATTAGTGAAGAGCCGACGACTAAAGGAGTCCATTTACAGCCACTAAAAACGAAGAAGCTGAACATAGGAACAGATGAGAAACCCAAGTTGGCAACGGTGGGAGATTACTGGGATGAGGAAATGACAAAAGAAATTTTCATCCTCCTCCGGGAATACGAAGACTTGTTCCCGTCCTCGGTTGCGGACCTGAAGGGGATCAAGGGGGACCTAGGCGAAATGCACATTGTGCTGAAATCGGGGGCTAGGCTGGTGAAGCACCGACCCTACCGGCTGAACCCACGTATCAAAGAAAAGGTCAAGACGGAGATCGAAAAGATGTTGGTTTTAGGTCTTATCTTTCCAGTAGAAGAAGCAGAGTGGGTGAGTCCCATTATCATCCAGAACAAGAAGGAAAAAGCGGAGATACGTGTCTGCATAGAGTACCGAAGTCTGAACAATGCCTGCATCCACGATTCGTTTCCCACTCCTTTCAGCGATGAAGTTCTAGATCATGTTGCGGGAAATAAAGCCTATTCCTTCACTGATGGGTTTTCGTGCTACCATCAGGTGCACATTGCCGAAGAAGACAAAGCAAAGACGACATTCACCACTGAGTGGGGATCATTCGCATACCACGTTATGTCGTTTGGTCTGAAGAACGCACCGGCTGTGTTTTCCCAGGTTGTAATTGCTGCTTTCTGAGAGTACATTCACAAGTTCCTGGAGGTCTACATGGATGACTCGACCATCTATAGCCTGTTGAAGAAACACACCTCCCTGTTGCGTATTATTTTTGACCAGTGTCGTTAGCTGCAGATTTCCTTGAACTTGAAGAAATGTATTTTTGCAGTTCCATTCAGCACACTCTTAGGCCACGTGGTGTGCAAGCAAGGGGTCTGTGTCGATCCCGCCAAGGTCGCGGTCATCATTCACATGGAAGCCCTCGAAACCGTGAAGCAGTTGCGGGCACTGCTCGGGCACACAGGGTATTACAAGCGGTTTATCCGCAACTACGCAAAGATTACGGCCCCTTTGGAGAAACTGTTGCGGAAGTCAGAAGTATTCCAATGGACGGAGGAGTGTAGGAAGGCCCTTGACACCTTGAAGGAGAATTTGGAAACGGCACCCATACTTGTTCATCTTGACTGGGATAAGCAGTTCCATGTGCATATCGATGCGTCCGGTATTGCACTTGGGGCTGTCTTGGCGCAACCCGGGGAAACGACAGTTGACCACCCCGTCTACTTTGCCAGCTGCAGGTTATCGAACGTGGAGAAGAATTACACCACGACCGAGCGGGAGGCGTTGGCGATGGTGTATTCCCTCCAGAAGTTCCGCCACTATCTTCTGGGCGGAAAATTCAAATTCTTTATGGACCACTCTGCATTGAAGTATTTGGTGAATAAGCCTGTTTTGGAAGGACGGATCTGTCGCCGGCTTCTACTTTTCTAGGAATTCACGTTTGAGGTGATTGTCAAGCCCGGCAGGTTGAATGTAGGTCCCGATCATTTATCCAGGTTGGAGACGGGAGAGAATGACGGCTCTTTGGACGATCAGCTGCCGGATGCTAACCTCTTCCGTGTCGAAGCGGTCCCGGATTACTTGGCCGACATTGCCGCCTATCTGACCTCGGGGCAATGCCCTCAGGATTACACCCAGATCCGGAAACGCCACTTGGTTGTCCGGGCAGCTGACTACCAATTGATTGCAGGGCAGCTATACAAACTGGGCCTCGATGAGGTGTTGCGTAGATGCATCCTTGACCACGAACGAGAAGAAGTAATGTGGGAATGTCACAGCGGTGTTGCGGGAGGGCATGTGGGTGCGAAACCCACCGCAAGAAAGGTGCTCCAAGCTGGCCTGTGGTGGCCGACAGTACATGCTGACTGTAAGGCCTACGTGAAGTGCTGCGATGTTTGCCAGCGGACGGGAAGGCCCTCTCACCGGGACAAGCTTCCGCTACACCTAGTGCATGTGTTGCGGCCATTCGAAAAGTGGGCTATCGATTTTGTGGGTCCCATAGCCCCGGTCGCCAGACACTCTAAGGCCCGGTACATCATTACTGCCACGGATTACCTTACCCGGTGGGCTGAGGCAGTAGCGGTACGTGACTGCACGGCGGATACCGCCGCCCGGTTCATTTTTGAGCACATCATTTTCCGGTTTGGCTGCCCGCGAAGTTTAACCAGTGATCAGGGTACGCACTTCATTAACGACACGGTCAAGACACTGCTGGACACCTTCATGGTTCAGCATCATAAGAGTAGCTCGTATCACCCACAGGATAATGGTACGGTCGAGGCCTTCAATAAGATTCTTGAGAAGGGCCTGACTAAGATTTGCAATGCCCAGCGGGGTGATTGGGATCAGCGCCTATCTGCGGCATTGTGGGCCTATCGGACTACGGGGAAGCGCTTGACCAATCAAACGTCGTTCCAGCTCATGTACGGCCGGGAGGCTGTGATCCCCACCGAGTTTATTGTACCCAGCATGGTGATCGCCACATCTCTCAAGTTTTCGGAAGAGGCCTCCCTCCAGGAGCGCCTCCATGAATTACAGGAACTGGACGAGGCACGCTTCCTGGCTGAATTCCACCAGAAGATTCAGAAGGACCGGCAGAAAGCGTGGCACGACCGCCACATTAAGAACAAAACCTTTCAGGTTGGTGGCAAAGTTCTTCTATCTGACAGCCGGTTCCAGAAGTTTCCAGGCAAGCTCCAGATGCACTGTTTGGGACCCTACTTTGTCATCGAGATTCGCGACTCAGGAGCTGTTCGGTTGGCACAGCTGGACGGTACAGTTCTCCCTGGGTGGGTGAATGGCGCACGCCTGAAACCCTACCAGGAGTAAGTACCTTTCACTTCTCATCAATAACTCTCGCACCCAAGAGCACCCGTAGTGTAGCTTAGTTGAATAACTCTCCCGCAACCGGGATGAGCGTAGGGAGTCTTTTCCATTCATAGGTGGTCTGTCAATAACCACTCAGTTGCGGGGGGCTGCACCACAACCGACTGTGGTCAGGGCGGCACCGGTCTAGTGTGTCATCTTTGTAGGATCCATCCACGTGCAAGTATCAGTCCAGGTCATTTTCGTCAGTCCTTTTTGTCAGTCCGTAGGATCGCTCAGATTTGCATCATAAATTACCATAAGTAGGCAGTAACCGTACCATAATCATTTTCCATCATCCGCAGTTCCCTCATCCGTCGCGTCCACCCATTTTCCCATGGCGCCGTCAGCAACTGTCAGATTACACACAGGTATGCGATCGATCGCACGATTATCGCAGGCAAGAAGGCCAGCAGGAATTAATTATCGTTATGGGGTATCATCAACTCCACTCATGCCAGGTGATGACATAACTTGCATGGAGACCAACAGTACGAGAATGCCAGACCAGTTGAATTTGGCAATTGCAGCGACACCCGAGCGGTTGAAGTCTCAAAACGCACTGCACCAAGATAGAAGCTCCAGGAGAATTCTCCAGGTTTACCAGCGCCATGCCAAAATGCCAAAGGCTCTCCTATCTGTTGCTGAACCAGCGCTGGACAGTCGGATCCATAGGATAGAGTCACTGGTTGGCAAATACGACAGTGCACCGTTGATAGACGCCAACCTGTCCGACTCGGTCGAATTCCCCTCCCTCCACTGGTAGACCTATATGGAGCATCACTACACACCAAGCGGTAGCTCAGCCAATCGAATGCAACCAGAGATCCGGGGCCTCTAGAAATCATCCCTGATGAATTTAAGAACTCTCCCTATCTTTGGGACTACCGGACCGGCCCTGCAATGCACTCGGTTCCTCCTCATCCAAATTCAGAATGGGTCCTTATGGCTAAATGAGGAGATCCCCATTCACGCTGAAGACATTCATCGCCTCACAGGGCTATCCCAGAATGGTGTAGATGTCTCCGCTGCCGGTCAGACATCTTCGAAGCGTGCATGAAAGATGGGTGATACAGACCTCTATGCCAAATATGGCACTCGCCCGGGGGGGGAAAGGTGCCAAAATTGATCTGATTAACAAGCCAGAGATTCGGTTCACTTGCTATCTCATTGCTAGCAAGACGATGCGGCATTATACCAAAGGAGAGTGCAACTTGGACACCATATCCATTGCGGAGCACTGTGTCCAAGGCACCAGGCTGAATTGGTGTTCTTTCGTGCTCAAAGAACTGTTCGCGGCATGCGAAGAGAATTATAAGCACACCACTAGTTTCATTTATGGTTACCTGATTGTAGCTTTTGCCATGTGGAAATGGCACACTCCTCCTGTCCGGCTACCAGCAGAAACTACCGCGAGCCAGCCCCTCACGATGAAATTCACCCCGTGGCAGGTGTCCTCTGACCCCAGCACGAAACAGGTGAATGCGGAAGCATTTCGGTCTTGGTACGGGCTAATGATAGATGTGGTGGCTAACCAGAAACGGGTGCCCAGGAACCTATTGGATGACTATAGTGAGCAGGTATGGTTCGGGGTAAGCCATAGGCACACTTACCTCCGCCCCACTTGCATGCCGGAAGCCACCTTCCACATGACGCCGCTCAAATTCTAGCTGGACGATGCTACCTTTCATCGCGAGGTCTATTCGTGGCTGGGGGTCACAAAGCACATCCGCGACGGGATCCCCAGATACAAATTTGAGTGGATGCTGCCGGCGCAACGGCCTGCCGAGACGGGCAGGGCAGGGCCCTCACAGGCCGCGGCGGGACCTTCTCAGGATGCAGCCGAGACCTCACATGAACTCCCTGAACCACTGGTCCCCGTCGTCCAACACTTCAATTCTCGGGTACGAAATTTCAACATGGCAGCCCAAGTTATTTCAAGCGGTGCCCCTTTGTTTCCTTTATTTTCTGAATTCCATCTCAGTAGTTCTCTTTCTCTGTCCCACACTACCCCTCTCACTTCTCCCATCCTTACCAACTTATTCACTTCTACCTGCCCCATCATCACCCTAATGAGTGAAACGGGCCCGGGACCTGATCAATTAGACCCCCCTCCAACCAAGCGGGCCTGCACCACCGTCACTGATCCGGTGGTGGACCTTACTGATGACGATCTGCCACCCACTCCAGTCACAGGGACATTAGTTCCGGAGGAACCCCTTATCGACTTGTCAGAATTCATCAATATTCGCCTCCCCCATACCTCCTCCACAGCATCCACCGCTCCCTCCACCGTCCATCCACCTGCCACTTCATCCGTTCCATCAAACTCATCTGCCACTGTATCCAACCCCCTTATTCGGGAACTCTTTGGAGGAGACCACGGGGCTGAAGTCACCTCCAGTACTGCGGCCGTAGTACCACCAGTCGACCCCATGGCCACACCCCAGGGTTCTTTCTCGACTATATTTACCCGGCTGGCCAACGTTGGGGCTGACTCGGTCGAGGCTCCGCCTGAGCATGCTGACCCTCCCCCCACAGGCCAGACCACTCAGCAAGAACGGCCAGATTCCGACATGGGCACCTCAACGCAGCAACAGACACCAGTGTCCCCTCCTGAGAATTCCAACAGATCAGTGGCCAGTGGGCAACCTTTGCAGGAGCGAATGCCGGAGCAGGGCGCTTCCGGCAACCCCAACGTAGAAACATGGGGTACAGCCCAGTTGTACCTATTCATTCAGAGGGCAGCCCTACAGGCCGAACAACTTCATTTAGAGCTGCAGCAGCGGTGCGATGAGCAGCACCACCAGATCATGGCACTTACTAAACAGCGCGACCAGCTGACCAAGGAGAAGGCCTACCTGCAGGAGCAGATCACCATTGTCACTCAGGAATTCTCAGACCTATGGCCTGCTGTAAGGGCTCACCATGCCCCACTTCCTGACAATATAGCAGAGAGCAATGTAGTTGTCCAGGCTTACCACATTTGGTCTGCCTTCACTGGTCTACGAAGGGAGAATCAGGAACTTCAAGTGGCGTTAGCCACATGGCCCGTGCTCCCCGACCCGTAGATTGTATACTCTGAACAAGTGGCAGCCAAACAGACCCAGGCAGCTCACATGTAGGCGACCCTTCACTCTGCGGCGTGCGAGGCTTACGACCTCCTGCGAAGTCTGCAGGAGTGTTCACTCACCCTCACGGTCAAAACGCAACCCATCTCCGTCCAGCTGCAACAGATTTCCAGGGAAATTCAGGAGACCGCAGATCCCGCGCGGTTAGATCAACTATATGTCCAGGCGGATGAGCTTGAGGTTCAAATGCACCAGACCGAGGCCAACTCATCAATGGCGAAGCAGATAATTCGGGAACTCCATCCGCCCATTCAAGCCAGTGCCAAATCAATACAACAACTAGCTGCAAAGGCCAAGACCCAGCTTACCACGATGTTCAGGGCTGTCCCGGCAAATATAGAGGAGGCCGCTGCCACCAGGATCACTGAGGAAGTAGACTCGCTAATGCAGGAATGGCAGCAAGCTGTGTCGAACTTCACCAGGCTCAAAGATATAGCGCTCTGCAGGGTCCTGGAGTTGGGGCCCTTGTTTGAACAACCGCTTGGAGGTGCACAGCAGGAATGGGCATGAGACGAAGGCACACAGGCCGAACAGGGCACGGGATCTAGCGGGGCAATGGAGGTGGAAACTGTCATTTGTGATTGACTCGGGGACGAGTCAAGGAACTATGGTCGGGGCCTGTTGGGGCCCTTGTTTTTGAAATATTGGTTAGAACATTTTAAATTTTGAATAAAAGATGACCTTTTGAGTTGCGGCATGAAGACACATGGCAATCGCGACCGCGTCACAACTACCAGGAGTCACGGAGCTATCAAGGTGGTGCGGAAGCATGAGATAGCTGAAGAAAGAACACGCACAAGTACAGATGAAGAAAACACACAGCAGAAGATAGAAAGTGGAACACACAGATAACAGGAGAGAAGCTGGAAGTAGCTGAAGAAAAGACACAGGGAGGAACTGATAGTCGTGATAGTGGGTAAATAAATAACAGTCACCCGGCTGAAAGAAGAGAATGTTGCAGAGGTTGCGAGGCTCGTGACAGGAGAAGAAGCACAGAGCAACTGCGGGAAATCATGCATGACATCTTTGCGATTCCTAATCTTCTCTATTTCTGTTCCGTAAGACATCTGTATCAGGATTGTAAGCTATCGCTGAAGATGCTATGTAATCATGAGCTTGGCCAAGAGATTAATATAATGAAAGGTTGATGTCTCAATAAGAGGTTTACATGCATGTAATGTATTTATGCTGGTTTAAAATGTTATTTGCTAATATCTGAATGCTTCTTAAGTGCTCTTGCGTACATGACTCTGTCTATATAATTGATGCATTGTCCATCATGAGTTGTGACTCTGTTCTTTTCCATTGGTCTAATCCCCTTCTGCATGTGGTTGCGGCATGCCTCGGGTGAGACTCACTGCTCTCCAGAGTAGGGTGAAAATGCCGGCATGATCCTAGACTACATTGGACTCCTTTGTTGGCCACAACTCCTGAACCTGGGTCTTGTCCGCGAGACCTTACTTATCACCAACACATTCACAAATAGCATCCTCTCTAAACTCTAGACCCGAAATCTGGCTTCACAAAGAATCAACACCAAAGCTCATCCAGACCCAAATCCCCCTATTATAGTAGACGACCCAGAGAAGATTCTGTGGCAAGCTTTCGAAACTGAAAATCTAGCTACCGATAGGTCCATCCGTAAAGCAAGATCAGTACCTAAACATCTCACTACCTTGCAGGATTCCCCCTTTGACTTAAAATCAACAAAAACCCTTTTTAGAAGCAAGTCACAAAGTAAGATAGACTTTGATGATCTTGAGCCCCTAGATCTGCCATAGAGTCCTAGTAGAGAAGCCTCACCTACCACCCCTCCCGAATTTCAGATTCTCCATCACTTTGGCTCCTACCATCCCAGATCTGCTCAAAATCAGATCACTAGTCCAAGTACATCCGCCACACCTATCCAAACCACTACTGTTCAAACCACCTCAGCTCATCCCAAAAGCCCTCATTTTGTACATCACCCATTAGCTCCCGTCATGGCAGCT